>JAHBOG010000004.1:3605836-4807782 GCA_020744335.1 Fusarium sp. MPI-SDFR-AT-0072
CGCATATTGACATGATATAGATGGCAACCCTATGCTTCGAAACGGTATGACCGGCGACTGGTAGGTGACTGTCAACTGGGTCTAGTAGCTCCTCTGACTTGCATAGGATTGGCACCTTCATCGGTCACAAGGGTGCTGTTTGGCAAGCTAGACTGAGCCCTGATACCTGCAGCGCAGCGACTGCATCGGCCGATTTCACAGCGTGAGTATTCTCCGTCACAAAATCCAACTCCGCTGACATTTGCATAGCAAAATTTGGGACACCTACTCAGGCGAGTTGCTCTATACGCTGCAACACGATCACATTGTCCGTGCCATTGCCTACCCTCCCGACAACTCGGATCTTATCGCGACCGGTGGTTTCGAGAAGAAGCTGCGCATCTTTGATCTCTCAGAGCTGTCTTCTACTGGGTCCCCTGCTACAATCCCCGCCTCCGCTGGCTTCGAGATCGGCGAAGGCGTTCATACTGGTTCGATCAAGTTCATTTGCTGGACCCAGGACCCTAACATCGTTGTGACCGCATCCGACAAGACAATCCGATGGCTCGACCTGCCTAGCCGGGCCTGCATCCGACACGAAGTTCTTGATGGAGACATCAAGTCTTGCGAGATGGTGTCACTAGATCCCCAGTATGCTTCACCTACCGACATTGGCGGCGGATTGCCAGTTCTCGCTGTTGCTGCTGGAAAGACGGCGTACTTCTGGGGTGGCCGCAATGCTATGGATGAGCTCAAGCGCTTTCCTCTGAGCTACACTATCGCTAGTGTTGCGCTCGATCTCAAGGGTCGCAAGCTAGTTGTCGGTGAGGAGCCCGGCACATGGGCCAAGGTTATCCGATACGACGACGGAAAGGAACTCGACGTACACAAAGGACATCACGGACCTATCTGGTCAATTGCATTCTCGCCTGATGGCAAGATGTATGCTACAGGATCGGAGGATGGTACCATCAAGCTTTGGAAGAATTGTGAGGGCTTCTACGGGCTCTGGCGCGGAGGCGGAGAGAAAGTTGCAGAATAGGAACGCAGACTGATCTCTACATCCACGGACAATTCGGAGGCGGATGCCAAGTCCGAGTTCTCGTCTACTACAAAGGGTAGTAAGCGTGACATGACTAGTCGCGCGAGTCTTGGACGCTCATTCAGAACCGAGAGCAGCGAGCACTCACACCGAACAGGCAGTCCTCTTGGCTACCTGTTCAACCATCACTGGTGATTAGCTGTTTAATGGGGAGCTTGTTGACAGATGATACACGCATTTTGAAGGGAGATTGAGAAGTTTTCTATGTTAGACACGACACAGTTTAGTGGAGATGGCCTCAGAGGCCGATGATGAGGGCAACAGATTAAATACCTATCTACAGACGCTTTAATACAATAGTGTACTATCAGCCGACTAGCTATCCAGTCCGTCCAGTCAATCTCACTGCCCTCATTTCACCTCACTCTAGTCCCATCGTCCAAGTAGTCTATGTACTCTCTACCTAAAGAAAGCTCATCTCATCTACCTAGCCACAGTTAGTCAGTCACTATTCTACGACCAAGATCCCATTTCAGGGGGCGCATACTTAGCATTTCCCAAAAGAACTCACCAAGAGGAAAAGATCATTCACAAATTGTGTACAACTTTTACTTCTGCAGCTTACAAGGGGGCACATCTACTTCGCGGCACGCATCTTGGCCTCTCACAGAGCAAGGCGGTCGGCCGCCACGACCTGACGGTCGAATTCGTACTGGTATGTACGTTCATATTGGGTCTGGCGGTTGCCGTTGCTGTCGTTGAACTCCGCGATCGCGTTGCGGCTCTTCACGACGACAGTCCAGGGGTCGTCCTTGATGGTGGGGATGAGTTCCCACGGCTCGGTGGCGTCCTCAGGGTGGATGACTGTGCTCTCCTTCAGGTCACGGTCCTTTTCCTCTTCGGAAGTGCCCTTGATCAGGGTGGTCACCTTCTTGACCAGCATGGAGAACATACTGGGCTTTGTGCACTCCGCGGGCCACTTGAAGGATGGGTCAGATGGCATTTGCATTCCCATGATGGCGGTTGAGTCGGTAGGTTGGTGTGTTGGTGTGTTTGGTGTTGTCGTAGCCGAAAAGTCCTGGGATAGTGAAGAAGGCTGTTGCGTCCAAGGTTAGATGTGCAGGTTAGTGTTTGGTGATGTCCATAGCCGGGGAGTCCGGGGGATAGCGTAGACGGTTGTCGTGTAAGGTGGTTCAGGTAAGACGTGTAGGTTGTTGTCGGTAGTCGAAAGTTCCTGGAGATAGCGTAGAAGTTGTGGTGTAAGGTGTCCAAAGTTGGGTGTGTAGTTCGTGTTGATGGTTGCTGATCTCAAGGAAGTCCGGTTGGAAGGACGATGAATGAAGGAAAGGAATGAGAGTTGGGTTTGGCCAGAGACATGAAGAATATATACGCTCAATCTCGAGGTGATGCTGCCGCCGTCGAGAGATCTCTTGTTCCACTGGCACTGGCGAGTTCCTCGAACAGACAGCACATCTCTCTGTCCCTGCCAGTCAATACACCAGCACAACTGGCAATCGCAGTGGCAGCGCAGTCGCCAAGCTGGCAGCCTAGTTCATCCAGCGTCGCGAATACAGCAGATGCTCCTGTTCGCGCGCATTCATCTCGAGTTCCTCTCGCAGAGTGCGATTGTCGTCGCTGTTCGCGAGATCACCATCGAGTTCATCATGATCGACGAATTCCCACACTTCGCCGGTCTCTGCATCTGTAATAGTGATGCTAGGGTTGCTGCAGAGTTGGTACTTGGGCTTCTGCTCCTTGGAATGCTGGTCGCGGGTCTTGGACAAGGTTGACCAGAGGGTGTTTTTGAGGCTGGACATCACGCGCGAGGCTTGCTTGGTGGCCTTGCGGCTGGCTTCGGAGGGAGAAGTAAGGGTACAAATGACTGCGATGGTGTCTTGTTGTCGAGTTACTGGAAGTTGGTGGTGTTGATGGTTGTGCTGGTTTGGCACTGAAGACACTCGTCGCAGGATGCTCGGGGCACGAACAGAAAGACCAGGAGGCGGAAGAGAGGTGTCGAGAGAAAGCAGCGATTGTATAGCAATTGAATGGCAAGCGATGTACATTTATTCTAGGTATTGAGAGTGAATCAGCGTCCTTGGCGATTGTTCTCAATCAGTTCGCTGATCCGGGGGGCTTGTGCGTGAGCTCTGGCAACCGACGCAGAGGAATTGACAAGCTAGAGAGCTCTATTATTGGTGAAATAAGAGTCGGGAAACCAATTGGAACCTCCGGGAGAATGATAGATGAGCTTTTGATGACAATGGTGGTTGAGGCCTATTCAATTGAACATCACTGCTGAGGGCGGCTGTTCTATGACCTCAGTTTGTCGCCGTGAAACAGCTGAGAGGAGTCGAGGTCTCTTAGACATACTCTAATGGACCTAGAGACACAGTATGTTGTAGATATTAGGTCAAAAGAGCTGTCGTTGGTCGTGAGCAATGGAGTGACTCGACGGTGATGGTGGACGATTGACCAGCGGAACGAAAGTAGCGACATCACAACAAGGCATTTCTCGGGACTGATTCACTCCAAGAACCCTCAGTAGGCATAGAAAAGACCCCGAGATTGTGTGCCGAACAGTCTGTCTCCATATCTTTGATGTTGGGTGGTAGTCTTGAACAGTCTCACAGCATCAGAGAGAATGTTATGGCAGACCTCAGCTTGCTGCAACAGAACATCGGAGATGAGCCGCAGTCACTTAGACATGACCCAATGGACCAGGCGATATAGAATATTGCAAGTTCTAAGTCAAAAGAGCTTTCGTTCATCGTGAGTGGCATGGTGTCTCGACGATGAAGGCTGATTGATGATTGGCTATTGTGCAGCAGAACGGCGAGCGAGGACACCACAACAAACGCCCCAATGGGCCGATTCTGTTTCATTGAACTTTAGAGATACTAAAAAGAGCCCCCAAATGAAAACGTGACAGTTGATCTCATTATCCTTGATGTTGGGAACGGCAGTGTTGACCAATCTCGCGGCATCAGCGAGAATGTTGTCGCGGACCTCAGCTTGCTACCACAAAGCACTCAGGACGAGTTGAACTTTCTTACACATGCTAGAATGACCAGAGCGACAAAACCCTTTGCTAAAGCCAAGTCAACGAGGCCTTCATTCGTTGTACGCAATGTATATCGACCGTGATGGTTGACAACTGACGATTGCGCACAGATCGACGAGCGGCAACACCACAACAGACTATTCAATTGACTCATCTCACCTCAGTGAGCACTAATGTGCATAAGAAGCATCCATTAACCGATGAAAGGGAAGTTACTCTCAGTGTATTTGATGTAGGGGCCCTCAGACGTGGGGACCGAGAGTTTTGATCAGCCTCGCGACATCAGCGAGATGAACACAGCAATTCCTGGCAACAGAACATTTGAAATGAGCTGGATTGCCTTTGAACATACTCAAATGGGTCGAGCGATACTTTCTATTGTGGCAGTCAAGCAATAGAGCCTTTTTTTCGCTCTTATTCGATATGATGCTTTGACGATCACGATTGAGGATCACGTAGGGAACAACGAGCGGCGACATCACAACACGGCGCCTAATGGACTTTACTCACTTCAATAAGTCTCATCATACATAATCAAGTTAAATTAATTAAAGAGTTAGCAGTTTATCTCAGTACATCTAATGTTGGGGTTCTCTCATGCGGTCGCCGGCAGTCTCATAGAATGTTGTCGGAAAGCTCAGCGGTGACAATACCGTGTGTCATGGCAACAAAGCAATTGAAGTGAGTTGGACGCTTTCGACCATACTGTAGTGAGCCGCGAAATATTGTATTGTGCGAAAGCTGGGCCAATAGAGCTTTTGTTCGACATGAGCAGACATGCTGCTTTGATGATCGAACGACGAGCGACGACATCACAACATGACCCCCAGTGGGTTATACTCACTCTAGTGAGCGCTTACATATACACAATTGATCGCTTAATCAGGAGATGAGAATTTAATCTCAACAAATTTGATGCTGGGGTCGTCGGGCGCGGTAAAGTCAGTCTTCGGCCAGTTCCAACGTCAATGAGAATGGTATCGCGGAACTCAGCGTGGAGACGGCAGAAGAACAATATAAAGGAGTCAAAATGCCACAGGCATACTCTAGTAAGCCGTGCGATACGTAGTATTATTAAAGATGGGCCAGTGAAGCCTTTATTCGACGTGGGCAGACATGCCGCTTCGATGGCCGATTGACGATTGTGTGCAGAACGACATCATAAGAAGTCGTCCAATTGACCAAATTCATCATAGTGAGCCTGAATACATCCAAAAGCGATCTATAAGTTAGAAACTGAGTATTCTATCTCATTATATTCATTTCTGAGCCCGTTCGACGCGACAACGGCCGTCTTGGTCAGTCTTGTCGAGAATGTTGTCACGGACCTCGATTGCGAGAAGGCTGCAACGTGTAGCAACGGAACAATCTGGATGGTTCGAGGTGTGCTAATCACCTTATAGTAGGCCATGCGACGCAGGGTATCGCAGAAGCGAAGTCAATAAAGCATTTGTTCGTCACGGGTGATGCTTCAATATTCAATTGCCGGACGAGCAGCGAGATGATGAGCCGCGACAGGACATTCCAATCGTCAAACCTCTCTCTAGAGAGCCTTCAGTCTCCAGATGGGGCTCTCGATTGGTGTAAGTACAGTTTATCTCCCTATCTTCCTTCCTGTGGACGTCAAGCAGCGAGTGACTCGTGCTGAGTGAGCACAGTTGAGACGCATCGCATCGCACGCATGGCGGTAGACTTTGCTTTTACAGACCACGCGAGTCGCCCTACATTGCTCTTTTAGAGATCCCAGCTTTGCCAAGTCGCATGCAGCTCTGCGACGGCACCCTCACGTTGGTCACGACAACGCTGTCGCAGCTGGCAACAATTTTCACCTCACGACAATGACTACTAACTCAGACTCACTATCTCTATGGGCCTACATGAAGTCGTCCCCAACTAGCTCTCTAAAGATGCTTACTCTGGTCGCACCCGTGACGTGCGGCTCTGCGACAATGTCCTCGTGTCTTGTCGCGATTGAACCAACTCGCCAACATCTCATTTCACGACATTGACTGGTATCACGGACAAAACATCGTCAAAGTTCACATGAATGAATCTCAATTGAGTCTCTTGAGGGATAAGCTACCCTGGGTTGTAATCGCGATATATGTTTCTGCGACAGTGTCTTCCTGCGTGTCCAGTCACGACAACGCTGTCGCGGCGTCACTGGCACTTCATTACACGATGTCAACTGCTACGCTAGACAAATTATGATCAAAAACTTAGACTAATCAGCCTTTAATTATTTCTCTTGAACACTCGACTATGCTCGGTTGCATCCGCGATATGCGGCTCTGTAAAAATGTCCTCATTTGAATGGAGCAAAGCGGTCGCAATTGAACCAGCACGCCGATACTCACCTCACTTCGTCTCACTCCAACTCATCCACACCGCGTCAAATCCGCGGAAAGTAAAACGACAATTAATTGAGATTCAATTTCTGTTTCACTATCTCTCATAAAATCTCAATTCCCGACTCACGATCCGACATCACGGCGTCTCGGCTCCCTCGTCGGCCGACACGGAGCCGGACCTCAAGCTCAATCATTAACGGTCCAATGCCCAAGGACCAACACGAAGTACGGCAGCACTTCCGCTTATATAGGAGAACTCAATTCCTTCAACCTGAGACAGCTAAAAAAGAACCACCGCGTCTAAATGCCCCCGCCTCTTCCGGCATCGCACTTCTCAACCAGCAAGAGCACGAGTTTCGCGCATGCACGGAATAATAATGGCCAGCCACCTCCACTCTGTCAAAAAACTTAGCGCGCAATGCCATGTGGTAAAAAGCGCCAAGATCTTCAACTCGACCTTAATGTCACCGGATCCGTTAGACAGTGGATCAAACTCATATCAATCTCACAATTGTTCAATGAGATTATGCCTCGTGCCAATTAACTTCATCGGAGTGTCCCAGATCCAAAGATTAAAAATCGCGGCTCCGAGTTGTCCGGTCCACGGTGTCAAGACCGAACAGCAAAAATTTCTTACACATGGCTTGGGCATCTTTGACGTTTGCGTCTGGAACGGGCTACGACCAGGATAAGTTCTCCTCTCTGAATCTTGGCTACGAATCAAGTGGGTCTCAACTCATTGCTAGATTGGCGAGCTGAAGGCACCGTGTAGCCCAAAGCAGAAAGTAAGAGTGGCGACCAGTGGGCGGTGCGGGATGTTACAGTGCAGCGGGCGAGTTGAGATTCGGCAAACAACAGAGAGAGGGAGATCCTGCAGTGTTGTCTTGGCTAAAATGAAGAGGGGGGGGACCTAAACTGCGTTATGCAGTGAAGGATGCACTGGCATATGATGTCGATGCACGTAAAGCAAGGAAAAGATGGCAACGAAAGAGGATGTGATCAGAAAAGACCTTTTGCCGCAAACGAAAAATGAATAGGGTGGCTGATTAAATTACATGGGGAAGTGTTCGTTCGTTTGTTCGTGCAGGAATTTATGAGACATCATGTTTTCTCGCTGTTGGTGTCACATCGACCATCCGGGGTCGAACACGAATTGAGGGGAAAGCTAAGAGGCAGAGGCCTCAAGAAGACAAACGACCAACGCCAACACCAACGTTTTTGTCTCAGTGTAGCATTCACTCAATTAGAGACACACAAGAAAAAAAGAAGGAATGTCTTGAGTTACAGCACAGGAACGCCACAGCGGAACAACATTTGACAAAAAACGAAAACGACACCCTCGTGAATTGGGGATCAAAGCTTGGGTAGCTTAGCTCATGTGGAGACGAGACGAGAGAGAAGAGGACAGAGCTTCCCCCGCCCGACCGAGCGAGCACCAACTGAAGCATGAGCTTATGCAAGGGTCCATTGCGTGTACCCAGCTTCAATTGAGTCTCGAGAGGAGACGAAATAGCTTCAGGTCGTACAAGCCTACAAGGAACAAAAAAGCTTGGGTGACATCACCTCCCCCTCGAACGATTGAGGGGAAATGACAAGGGCCAGATGAGAAAATGGAAAGAGTTGAGATGATCGTGTTGCGATTTACGAAGCACGGACACCGGACGCTGCCGCAATCGAACCAAGAAATGTGACAGAGGAGATTAACTTTAATTGCTCCAGTCGAAGAAGAGATAGACCCGAGATACTACGTAGATGAAAGAGACGGGATGAGATGAAATGTCAGCACTTGTGAAGCAACTGCCGTAAAAAGAAAAGAGAGCCTTTGTCATGACGCAGTCATGTATTTTGCAGTGAGTGTCAATTTGCGGAGAGACAAAGAGCAGAATTCCATTGACACACACTGTTTTATGGAAATGGTTAGCCGACGCGGCCCGCTGCAGGGACGTTTTACGCCGCGCCATGTCACAAAAACCAAAAACAAAAAAAGCCAGAACCAACAACAAAATTCCTCCCTCTAACCAAATATAACTGTGACTGATTCGGCTGCGTGATCCCGTGAATTAAAATTTGTGGCTGATTTAGAAAAGCACAGGCAAAGGAACGAGATTGAGTCAAGATGCTATGCCTCGTGAAAAGTGCGGATCCGAAGGCTGATTGATAGCTTGACACGCTAGGACAGGGCTGATTGATGGCATGCAAATTTTTGTGGGGATGATCAACGGATTGACACTTCAACGTCATATCAATCCTTCACCAAGATCAAGAAAACAAGAAAAACGATAACGAAATACGATAGTGAAGAGGATCATATCAGAATGAACATCTGCAATTGCCCGTCACTTACCCATCGTGATGACAAGTCCCTGCTCAAATCCCTTCAACGTCACCGTGTTTCAGCCCTCCCTCCTCTAAAGATGCCACTAGCCGCGCCGCAAGATGCCGCAAAACGCCGCAAGCTCTCCTCACCCCTCTCGGTGTTCCTCTCCCGCTTCTGTAACTCTACGGTGAAGACCCGGTGAATCTCAGATCGCGCCGATAATTAAAAAAAGGTACGACGAGGCCCGCGTTTAAATGGCGATTCCCGAAACACCGTTCTCGTGATACCGTAAAACACACCATCAAACGGACGACGAGAGGCACGTTTCGACGATGATTTCCCGCGATGTAGCCCAAGTCCCCTCCCACCTGAAAACTGGTGGGGGAGTACATCTAGTCTAACACGTGCCCTCCGTTCCGGCCCCCTCCGCTCACGCGTTTGGGTGGGCAGGTCAGTCCAAAATGGGCTGTTAGCAAAATCAGGCCACTTTTCGTAGCAATCCCGGTTATTCCACCACCATGGGTGAAATCTCAACGATGGGGGGGTTTTAATGATGTGCAGTGTTTGGACTTGCTTTGTTTCCCGGGACAGCGGACGGGAGGCTACCTTAGTGGTGAATCATCGACCCATTGCGACGTAATTGATCCGAGGAGCTGTGACGATTTTTATTTATATTCAGAGATTCATTGAGGTAATTATACGGAGAAGTCTCGGGAGAGAGTGAGTATTGTTTGGTGGATGAATTGAGATCGCGGATAGAGGCAGAAGCGATGAGATGGCGATTGATTGAGAACAGACGTCGACATGGGGGTTTTGGGTTGCATGCACGGCATTCAAACAAAGTGGGAACACGAAAACATGTGTCTGTATACCCTCACATTTTGCATCCAATTCTCGTTCCTGGATGCATTTCGCTTTTAAATGTATCCGCTTCATCTATGCGACGATAACATAATCCCTGACACCCGACCGGTCTCGACCATGTCAATTGATCATATCAGCATGTTTTAAATCTGCACGTTACAATTATTTCCCGACAACTGACTCCATCTTCGGTGTTCGCCAAAACATTTAGAACGTTTGGTTGACCTAGGCCTCGGGATGTTTAAACCACGAGGGAAGCCAAAGTCCAACGGCGATTGGCCTCGCCACGCTGCGCGGAACAATGCCGGGGGCCCTTTGGACGTGGGGGGGGGGGGGGGGGGGGCGTCTGGAACGATAGGCGAGGAGCGAGTTTTGTTTCGCTTCGATGAATGCGGATTGCTTCTGAGAGAAGGAAGAGACGGGAAGTGTTTAGTGCTGGTTTATTTTTATTTTTTTTAATTCTAGCTCGAGTTTTACTGGGCTGAGGCTGATGGTGGATATGTCTCACGAATTATTGAATCCTTTTGATGGATATGCTTAAGAAATGGCCGCGTAGCGCAGTGTCTGAGTGTTCGCCCGCATGGATATCAATTGATGTGTTACATTCACCGTTGGAAGGCAATAAAAAAAATGCGTGTCTCGGCACAAATCCAACGCCTCAAACGACAATGTCTTGAATGACAACAACTTCGCTTATTATGAGACAACTTGATATTTCGCCACGGGATCAACTGGACAGCTTTCTTTGCAAACGGCGAGCCAGAAATGATTTACTCGCGAGTCATGATTGGGCGGCACGGACAGTCTGACAGCTCTGAACAGGGATGAGTGCTGTTCTGGACCTTCTGGAAATTCCGAGGTGCATCGGGTAATGAATTCTGACAGCTTCTCAATTGCATTAAACCCAAGAAACATTTTTAATTCGGTAGTTGGATATACCACGACGTGTCAACATCCATTAAATTGGTGGTAGAGAAAACACGGAGTATATGCGTACAGTGGGTAATTGGCACAGCGGAAATCTTCAACAGCCTCGCTTGCATCCTCGCACAGGGCACTCGTTGGCTTTGGTGACAACCATTGAATTCTAGAGCGCGCCAACACCGTCGATCAAAAACGGACGGGGGGCAGCATTTCAGCCGCTGGGGAATAACGGAACTCGTTTGCGCACGTGCGTGCAGTGAAGTGCATCTGTCAGTAGCCGCTGAGCTTGAGCGTTTGACTTGACTCGGAATTAAACAGGGTAATTGAGATCTCGATGAGGGATGGACTTGTTATGGTAAACGTTGTGAAAATCCCATTCCCGATTACAGGGGGTCACCGAGGTGAACAATCCTTGGTGAAAGAGTGAGCTTTTAGACGGAAGACGGAGTGCGAGGACCCCCGAAAAACGAGCGAGAGAAAGAAAAACGACCCATGATGGTATCAAGAGTAGTCAATCAACTTGCCCATCCTCTGAATCCCATCCCATGGCCCATGTGCTGTCTTCCGTGCCCATTTGTCTCCCCTTCCCGGCTCAGGTATCCTTAGCTTAGCTTAGCTTAGCTTAGCTACCCACCCCCTGGACAGCGTCCTTAGTGCTACCCCCCACCAAGCTCGGCAGCCCCCGCCCCTCGACCAACGGGTCGTATGACGCGGAACAGACTCGTCGGGCGCTGTCGCTCTTGCTAGCAACTTGAACAGCGCTCTTTTATTTTATTTCATTTTGTTCTAGGTTGTCTATATATCGCTTGCCCCGTCTGACCATTTTCGGTTTCTGGAAGCACAGCATCGATATCTGAATAACATCACAGTCCTCTCGCCACCTGCACACCACGACCTCTCCATCTACAGCAGTATCTCGTCTCACCATCTGGCACCCCCTAACATATCCACACGCCCCGAGCATAAAGATACAATATCACCACCTCAGCCTTTCAGCACCACCATCAGTCAACCATCGACTCTGCAAAACCTCACAATGGCCGACATATCATTCGACTACTTTGATCATCCTCAGAACAAACAGGTATGTTTTGCCGGTCCTTTTTACCCTACAGCACAACGAACCTTACATAACCCTGGCCTCAAAGAACCCTTGTCGTGTGGTTTTTTTGACATCTGGGGCATTTGCATTGTTTATATGGTACATGTTTCCCCTCCCTCGTCCCCCCCCTCACTTCACCTCACCT
Organism: Fusarium sp. MPI-SDFR-AT-0072; assembly: GCA_020744335.1. Taxonomy (NCBI): domain Eukaryota; kingdom Fungi; phylum Ascomycota; class Sordariomycetes; order Hypocreales; family Nectriaceae; genus Fusarium; species Fusarium sp. MPI-SDFR-AT-0072. Next base: position 3,617,622 of record JAHBOG010000004.1, read on the forward strand.
CATCTCAGCCCACTCTGCCCAAATCGAGTTACTCAACAGTCAACATCTACAAGTCCCATCTATCAATCTCATCTTTATATTAAGACTCTCTCACCACAACTCACACCATTTACTCTCTGCTCTACCATCTCATACAAGTCCATTACTCTGATCACATCTAACATTGACATCTCAGCACCTTGTTCCTACATCCTTCTACGACCCTGCAGACTTCAGCGGTGATTCGGTCCATTCTCCCGACTCACCACTCTCGCCCGTCTTCAACAACCCATATCAGCTCCCTGTCTCAAACGACTGGGTCAACTGGGACGACAAGGCTACGCTATCACCTGATCTCGACGCCCTCCCCAAGCAAGAGCCCTTTGAAGGCATCAACCTCTCCACCATCCCATCAAGGAACAGCATGGAGCTCAGCCCCGCCATCAACCCACACGACCTCTCCGGCACCATCCCCGATGCCGTCCCCTTCGGCAGAGTAGGTCTAAATGACATCGACACTCAGCCTCTCTTCCAAACTCCCATCCCCTCCATCTCTTCTCAACCTCCTCATCTTCAGTCCAACATGATGCACTCTGCCTCCAACCCTTCTCAGATGTCGTCCTCCCTCAGCAGCATCAACTCTAAGGATGCCAACGGTCGATATCCCTCCCGCAAGCGCAAGTCCTCCGGCTCCGGAAGCTCTTCCTCCCGCTCATCTACCTCTCCTCCACCCGCAACGCGTCGCCACTGCTCTCCTCCCAAGAAGACAGCCCATAACATGATCGAGAAGCGCTACCGCACCAACCTCAACGACAAGATCGCCGCCCTTCGCGACTCCGTCCCCGCTCTGCGCGTCATGGTCCACCGCCTCGAGCAGCCCTGCACCGAGAACATGGACGAGGACGCCGACGAGGATCTTGGCGGACTCGCACCAGCACACAAGCTCAACAAGGCCACCATCCTCAGCAAAGCGACCGAGTACATCGCGCATCTTGAGAAGAAGAACAAGAGCCTCGCCCGTGAGAACAGCCAGCTACGGAATCGCGTTGAGGGATTCGAGATGATCGTCATGTCGCGAGATCAGGGACCCCCAGCAGGAGTCTGGGCATAGAAAGAGAAGACATAGATTTGGGTACTTTACTTTACATTGTTGCGATATTATTATTTGGATCGGCAAACTGGAAACGCAACGCTTCGAGCTTGTGTGATGAATCATGATATCAGGCGTTTACTTCTGGCGTTCTAGAGATGGGTTGGGAAAGGTATTGTGTCATTTCGGCGCATTGAGCGGACATTCTGCCATCATATGGGCTTCTACGTAAAATACAGGAATGGTTCCTGAATAGTATAAACAATCTCCAATAAATTTAATGTCCTCTTCACTCTTATTCCCTCTCAGTGAGACTTTGCGACTTCCGCCTCTGCTTAACTTAGACTCGCGATGGTGCAAGTTAGTCAACATTTCATGTGCGCTTGAGCCTCATCTTCGCTTGCTGGCCTCGTGGGTCCATGCAGGGACTTTAAACAAGGGACAGGGTGTATGTGAGATGAACACGTGCATATCAGGCGTGACATCGGTAGATGGGGAGCGAGAAACTGACGTGGTGTGATGGGGGATCAGACCACTATGAGTCGGTGACTCAGACGGTTTGGTGGCTGATGAGGATTGGAAACGGGTGATGATGGTGAGAAGAGTAGCGGTGGATTATTGTTGAGAGGGATGAGGTAGAATGAGGTGGTATGTTATGGGATGGTGAAGGATCGTGGTTGGGCTGGGGGTTGAGGGAGTTGGGAGGTGTCATGATGAGGGTTGGGGTGAAGTTATGGTGGAATCAATGATGAGAGAGGGCGATATTGACTGCAGGTATGGAAGTTTTGAGTCTTTTATACTTGAATGGCTTAGATATAAGGGGGATCGTCTGCTAAACTCAAGTTGACGGAGTTCGAGAGTTGTCATGATGAAGGGCTAAGAAGCGGAGAGTCAGGTTGGGACTGTCACTAGGCAATTGTGACCAATCCCGATGGGAGACACATTGGTTTCGAGGCTACTATACTGAAATATGTTGATTAACACACGTATATACCGTTTATAGCTGTATTGAGATTCATTTAAAGCTACTTGGCTCCGACGTTTCATGTGGAAGTGGACTAACCTGCACCAAGGGAACATGGATGCGCTTATGTCTGTATTATGCAAGTCTCAACCGAACAGTAGTGTTATAGTATCATAATTTGAATAGCGAGAAGAACGATCTGTGAGTACTGAAATGACAGGGTATATTGCTTGTCCACATCAACAAGACATGCCAAGAAGGGGCCATCTTGCGGGTTGAGCTTTGCTTTGGTCAGTTATCAGGGTAGCAATACTTTCAGCTGGGAGGTCCATCGGGTCAAGATGCATATGAAGAGCAAAACATGGAGTATCTTGCTTGTGACATGTAGTGTTGAGAGCCAGGGCCCACGTAGGATCTGCGAGACAGCGTTGGCACCTCAACGCTAAACAATTGCCGCTGTACACGCCAACGAAGGGAAGAGATTGCTTTGAATGCTTGTTCCGGGTTTCGGATTTCAGCTTTGACCGTTGTTTTGTCTCTTTGCATAGACTGCCCAACATCGAAGGTAGGAAAATCTTTGCCAGACGCAGCAATAAAGCCTCTGATGTTAAAATAAGGTACCAAAAATACCTGAACGAATAGTAACTAAATCTACACCAAGTTATACTAAACTTACGGTCTCTTTGTTACTTAGAATGGAGGTTCACTTGCCTACCCTTTGGACAGACTAAGTTAGATACCTAACTAAGAGGGAGTGCGAGCGACAGGAAGATTGAGCAAGGAAAGAGAATGAGAGGGAAAGAACAGGCAAGTTTCAATACTAAAATAACAGGTGAACACTAACGTTGGCGCTTATTCTGTTGCTCAGTCGTTAACCGGTAATGCGGCACGACGTTCGCCCACGTCACTCGTCACGAAGACATGGAGACTTCCCCAGACGAGCGAAAGACCCATACCTTAAATTCTTATACTGCGTCTATTTGACGTAGACTTTTACTAATGGTCTGTCTAGAATAGCAGCCTGGAAGTGATGTCGGGTTGGTGAGTGCGACACTGATATTGGTGTCGGGACATGACAGCATTGCGCATCGCGGACACAGTCTGGCTAAATCGTCAACGAAAGAGAAGTGATCGAAGAGTGATTGATATAGGTTGTTGCCGGTAACAGTCGGTGCCGAATTGAAGTTGTCGGGTCCGCTCAATCGCGACGCAGCACATCGTATCTAGCCACGAGGGTACCATCACAAAGCCGCAATTCGCTAATAATATAAAGTCTACTGCAATCACCTCAATCTTTAAAGACTTGTCTCCCAGCGACTGTGTTTTGAAGTTCAGAACGAGCTTGTTGCGGGAGCTATCGTCGAGTTACAGTCCAGTCTGCTGCGTCCGTCCAAGACACAAAAGGCCATTATCACAAAATCACAAATCTCCGAAATAGCAAGGTAAAATGGTACCCACCGATTGCATCGAGTCTCAAATTTTGTTAAATACTGTTATTAGATCTATATACGTATTATTGCTTTCGATTTCGTCGAGTTGCAAATACACGTTCTGTGGCTGCTTACCCTGTTGTCCGCTCTGCCGTTGATTGTTGAAGCCAACAGAAGGACATGTCGCAAAGTCACAAATCAGCAGAATCGTAGGAAACAATACAATTTTCTCACTCTTTTAAGTCTTCCGCCTCGGTGGCTCCCTCTACTTTAACCATATAAGTCCTGTGGCTGCCAGTATCGCCGAGTTACAAGCTGGTAGTCTGCAGTCTATGCTCAAGACCCAAAGGACCTGTCGCAAAGCCACAAATTAGAGAAATAATAAGATACAACAATACTACTTCAATACTTGGGGTCCATGATTCCCAGAAACAGCTTTATTTGAAGCATAAAGACGCTTTTGCGGCCATAATTGTTGAGTTGCAAGTGAGTAATTGGCGACACTTGTCAATTCCTCGGTCAGACGGAAACATCACAGGGCGATGTATCCTAGAAACAACATACATTAGTACCGGCACAGCAATCTAAAGGTAGCAATTGCCCAGTACCTGCGCTTTTTAGTTTCATAAAGACGTTGTATTTGTCAATATCGCCGAGTTACAGTCGAGCATCTGCAATCATCTACCGTGCTCGCGACGAAGCTGTTCAATGCAAAAAAACACAAAACAGCAGATCGCAAAAAATATAAAGTTTAATACCAGAACATCAGTATTTCCGTTCTGAAATTTTATTATCTGTCTCTATTTGTACCAGAACGGCGTTATTGCTGCTAATATCGCCTGGTTACAGGTTCGCAGGCCAAGCTCATCTGCGCGTCTGTCAGGCTGAATGACAGAGCAGTCCAGCCTAGGAGAGGCAAGAAAACTTAGGACCTTTATCGTAAGGAACGAAAATACTTAGGTAAGTTTAGTGTATCTTAGTAGGCCTTTAGACCAGTTAATATTGACACTCTGCTTTAATGTCAGAAGTTTGATTACCCCCGAGGGCCAGCTTCCACAATGATGAATATAATGAGATTAAATGAGCGATACCTGGTTGAAGGATCTCAGTTGAGTATATCGATGCTCATAGAAGTCAAGTTTATCCATGATAATGTCCTGCTGTGGTGCCCTCGCTCATCGCTCTTCAATCGCTACCGAGACATGACATCTGCCCACAACGAGCTGAAGACCTAGCCGCTTCATTTCCACCATTAAGAATGCCGCATGGACTGGAAGGGAATGTCTTCGTGATCTTATCCACAACATAGAGCTGCGTTATCATTCTGTATCTCAAATGCTCTGAGGCGATGAGTTGTTGTCGACGTCTACAACGCTGACAGCTGCGACCATGTCGACAATGAGATACGCTGTACAATCCTCAACTGATTGCTCCAAATAGAGGGTGCCGAGACTCTCTGTAGTGATGTTTGACAACTAAACCGTCTTGTTGTGCTGTCGTTGCACATCCTGAGGCTGATGCTAGTGCCTTCATGACATCTGGGACTCTCTTAAACTTATTATTGTCAAAATGGGCTGCTGGAACCTCTGAAAGGTATATTCGAGACTCGTTTGCACTTGGGAAAGCCTCTCTAGATACAGGATTGGAGGGCTAGACCGGTCTCGATTTAGTTTACCTACTCGACAAAATTCTTCATCTGGGCCCAAATCATGTCCTTCGAGGTTAGTACATCCTTCTAACAATTGGCTTGGATTCTCTTTCTTGTTACCGTCCGCAAGGGACGAAGCTGTTTGCTTCATGGCGTCGATTAGTCAAGGGTCCTGAAGCTCTCCTTGAAAGTCAAGAAGCCACATGCAATAAGACAAAGACACGGCATGAGCTATTTCAATGACCACCTCATTCTTTTTAGAGAGATGTCCCGGTGCGCCTATATACAAAAGGGGTGGGCCTATTCGTGATAGAGCCACTCAGAGAGATATACGATCTGAAGCTCAGACGAAACATGGCTGTATGGCTCAAGGCTTTCATGAGCCCCAGGCTTGATTGACATGTGGTGATTTTAACATTGAGATACACCGAACCATGGAGTCTAGTTGTGATTCGGTTTCTTATCTTGTTAGAAGGTCTTCTTGGCCCAGATATTAATACCCTCAAGGTGCGGTGTGAAGTCCACTGTAACCCGCATGCGCGGCAGGTCATGCACAACTTCTTTGATCTTCAATATTGCTGAATGGTCCCTTGTCATCATTCTTTCGGGCCTTCTCGCGACGCTTGCTAGACTTTTTCAATAAGTTTACAGTCTAGGAGCTTTTACAAGGCGCATCTTCCTTTGCCATACAACTTGGGCATTTTCATGACCTTGAGCGGGTTGGGCTTGGATCCCTTCAGTCCCCATTCCCCAGCGGTACACTTCAATTGGGTTTGCACAAAAATATCCTTCAACCCGGAGGTCGGTGTGACTTCGTTCAGCGGAATGAAGTCAAGGTTAATTTGGCACCGTATATCTACACCGGGAGCACCGGCTGTCTACGAAAAACGTGACCAGGCTTGTTAAAACCATCCTTGATGAACTTGATGTACTGCGCTCCCTAGGTTGAAGTATAATTGGCTGGAGCTGCCACTAGGGTATATGAATCTGGCACCTGCGAGACTAACGGTCTGAGGATGCTGGCATGCTCTCATAAGCACTCTATTTTCAAGTCCTTGGTCTTGGGGCAGCGAACTCTACTCAGTGCCTGGTTCACGCAGATTTGTCTCCTTCTAATCTTCCTCGCTTTCGATGGAATCTTTGACCAACCTTGCTAGGCGACATGTTGTAATGAATGCCAGACATTGAAATGTCTTCCCTATTCCGGTACAGTCGGCAATATAGATTCCATTCAGATCAGGACAATCTGCCCATGCGCCTCATTGTCTGCCATATAAATGTCATTTGTTACAGGTTAAGTGGTTCCCAGAAACCGAATGGCAGCCATTCTGTCTTGAGGTTGAGGCTTGATTCAGGCATGTTGAATCTCTAGACGAAAGCCTTCTTATCCACTTCGGAAGCGAATTTATTTGTTGCAACTGACACAGGATCCTATCGTCAGGGCTGAGCGCGTTTTGGTCTCCTAATTCGTTTTCTGGTATCGGCGGGATTCCGTGCTCATTACTTTTAAGGGGTACCGCTTCATTATCGCTGTCGATTTCGATAACACTGATATAGACTAGCAGAGCACCCACCGCCGTGGAGGTGCTGTGTGTGCTGGTGTTGTTACCGACGCTCCCTAACTGCACAGTAGCTGAATCTTCAACCTGAACTTCAGCGGCATGTTTGACTTGATAGGGTATGGGCCTGTGAAATCGACAACCCGGAGGCAATGTTAAGTTCTAGCTTTAATAGCAAAGAAGTTAAGGATGCGTTATCTACGATGTGCTCTGTACTGATGTGGGCAGGTTTCACAAGGGGGACCGTAATGTAGAATCCGTGAAATTGGTTCGATGTAACCCCCCGGGCGGCGTCTAGGAGCTTGCTAGACTCATATAGCGATTATTGAGGGGTAGGTCTCTCGTCTGTTTGCAGCGAGGCCATTAGATCTCAATTCTGTGGCTCAGACAGCAAATGAATGTAGGTATCTGCTGCCGGGGGCCTACCGGCCTGTTGGATGCGAATATCGTCGAAATATGAGGCAGACATGGTGCCCGCTGATCTGTTAATGGTATGTATGAATGTAGAAGAGAAGAAGTCTTACCTTGCTCACAAGAGAGATCACTATGTGTGGGCATTCGGCGCTCTGAGAGGGTTGCGATGACGCGGAGATACAAAGGAAGATGGAGGTTTGCGTGGTTACAGGGAGCTCCGTCGATGTAAAATTCTCATGGAATAGCTGCGATAGGGAAGCAGATCGTTTGGCACGCGAGTATGTTTTCGCGTTGTTGTTGAAGGCAGGGAGATAAGGTAGGTGACTAGATGCTCCTCAACATTCAGTAGACTCTGGTGATGCGAAGGTAACTTACCTATCCAGGTACAATAGGTGGTAGGTGCTTCGCTTAAAGAGGGCGTTCTGGTTTTGGGAAGCTCTAGCTAAATCATCCCGAAAGAAGAAGTGGAGGGTTCAAGAGCATTATATTACATCGCACCGGGGCTTCTCCTCGGTCATCATAACACCTAAGATCTGCTCCTCGACCCGCAATTCATTTAGACAACTTCGGCGCTGCCACGATGAATAACGGCAATTAGACCATATGATCCTGGCGTACACTGGAAATACAAAGCCTACCCTTCCCTCTGTCTTTAACCATCCCGAGACCCTTGTGAGAGCACAACTGGTCTCATGACATCTGTTTCTAGAACACTAGCGATCCTGGAGAGCCGAAGAACAGGCACCGCTGAGTTGGGGTCCCTTGAAAGGAATGGCACAGCTATTCCCTTGACTTTCTTCGAGATTGTCTCCAGAACCGTCCGCTATGTCTTGGGCCTGTAGAAATCGTAACAGTATCGCTTAATGTCCGTACACTCAGGCCGGGTGTGCAAGAACACATAATGATAAGCAAACTTGACACTCAGGTCAACAGTCTCTTCGCCAAGTCGAAATCTCATAAAATTATCGAACTACTTCCAGTTGTAGTAGAATTGCTCCAGGACGTCTGGCGACGGGTTTCTTAGTGCCGACACTCAGCTTAAACTGCGTGTTGGCATCGAAGAAAGTTGCCAATACCGCGGTAGCTTCCATCTCCTGCTGCTCACCCCTGCTCACAATTTTGACATTTCCCTCGACTGCAAACAGTGTCTTGTCCAGCGTGAGCGCTTTTACAGATTGCCTTAGCATTGGGCCCGAATGATCCTATCTGGGGCGCCTGAGGGCCACGTCAATATGAATGACAAGAAATTTAGATAGAGAAAGCCTCACTTGGCTCCTTGCTGTTCGGCTTCCCCGGCTGCCGTGATATATACTTAACTGTTGCCTGCTTGCATTTCAGTTGGCGTCGTATTGTGTATCCGAGCAGCGAGATTAGCCATCGCTTATGAGTTCTGCCATTTACTCACACGAGCTTCAGGAGAGCGGCAGTATCTCCAAGCGCAATGTGTTGGGAAGCTCACCCTGTTAGAGTGGAAGCCACCGGGCCGAGGTACTGTCGCTGATTGTTGCCATAGGCATGATTATCCATCTTGTCTCTGAATTCAGCCTGTCACTTGGGAGTTAGAGTGCCTGTTCGACGAAGCTAAGATGCTTGGTGGCAGGTTGGGTAAAGATAGTAACCGAGGTGGCCGAGCAGCTGAGAGAACAAGTCATCTATTGAGCAAGATGCTTGTTGGGTTGAAGCTGTTCCCTCTTGTCAGGCACTCGCTTGCGCGCCTGCAACTGACAAGAGGTTGTGCGGCGGTGCGAATGACGTTGATAAGCCTAATTTGTTACAGTGGGCTAAACGCTCTGATCTGAGCCCCTAAAGGTAAGCTACCTACCTAGGTATAGTCCATGAATACCTGGGAAAGTCTCCGGGCTCCTCCAGCTGTGAGAAAGGGTAGATGGATACGGCTCAGTTGTGCCCTGTCGAGTGCTTCCATCATCGAAACTATCAACATCAGGATCTCTACCTCGACCATCTTTCAGAATGTCCGCTCGTAACATGTCAGTTCTCGACCTTTATCTCTTAACCCTTCACATTCAGCCACTTCTCAGATAGCCCCCGTCCTCCGTGCCAAACCGTTCCAGCCAGGATTGATCACCATGCACCCAACAGCCATGGATTTGGTTGAGCCCTGAAAACCCTAGTCCCATCTTCGAACGCTTTCATTCAACCTCAATTGGGAGTCTCAGTACCTGCAGTGGCTTCCATCGTTTCTTCGTCTTGATTATTACGCAATCGCCTGGCAGGTCATCCCTCCTCTAGGTTCATGGTCGAGAACATGCTCACTATAACGCCCACTAACCGTTCAAAATGACCCCCGACTACTTCATGTTGATCACAGATCGCTTCGCAGTGATCGCGCTCTCCATTTCCACCGATCGTGCCGGGTAGAAACGTCCGCAGACATTGAAACAGTAAAGCTATCACCTTTCCTTTCTCTCGATCCTTTCACAGAGTTGTCGCTGTTTCCCCCGATCTTCCGTTTCCTCTTCCTCGAGCTTAAGTTGAAGTTTTGCACATCATGGTTTCGCTTCTGCCCGCATCTTCTGAATCTTGGAACCCGACGTCTCCATTTCCCGGCGATTCGTGATCGTGGGTTTCGAAGTTATCCGGACGTAAGATAGTATTCTGCGCGTACTTGCCAATGCTGTTGCTGGTGTCTTAAGGCTTGACTTCGGCGGTCAGGGCTAGAGAAGGTCCGGTGAGAAGGGGTAATAAAGTGGTCTTACCTGATATGAAGGTGTTGAGACCGGGAGGCTTTTTGGTTCCTCGGTTAGCCTGATCACAGCCGCTTTGCCAGCTGCTCGTTAATGTAAAAGTAAAGAGTGCTCGGAGTTGCCAGTGCAAATAGCTGGCGAGCGCTGGAACAGATATTCGCCTTTTGCAGCGGCTCCTCTATGTCTGAGTCTGACATCTCGATATAGCCGTTATCGCTCGACGGGCTATTCTGTTGTTGCCGTCGCGGACAATATCCTCGTCGAAGTCGAACTCGCCGTCCTGAAATTCTTCACCATCTCCCTAGCTTGAGAAGTCAGAGAAGTCCACTGTGCATAAATCTCCCACTGGGAATGAGCTCTTATAATCTGCTTGGTGGAAATGCAGGGCCCGTTTTGACGTCGTGCAGCGCTGCTTATGCGGGGTATCACATACCGGTACATGGACGGAGAATTCTTGCAGTGTTTATGATGCCAGATTAATATCATTCCGCGGTTCATCCCGATGCCATGGTTTCTGGCACGTTCCTCAACTATCTCATCCTTGAGCCCAGCCAATCTTATCGTCCTTATCGTCCTTATCGTCCGTGGATGTGTCTCTCTTGGAGGCCGGTTGGTGACTATCACTACTGCTGGCCAGGGAATAGTATTATGCTGCATAATTTATTTTTTGTAATTTCCATCTTTAATTTTTTCCCGGTTTTATCAAGTGTTAACACAATAATATAATAGGATAAGTGTATAAGAGGATAGGAAATTGCCAAGATCAGTAAAGGAGTAGATTCCCATGCCTCTTTAGAGGCTAGTTGGTTCAAATCTTGCAGAACACTGTTAGGCAGGAAGGTGACAGGGCAAGAACAGCCTCAGCTCTTTCTGGTAAGCCTCTCGAGATATGCACTCACAACGGAGTTTGAAAGGGTGTCTCGGGAGGTGGGTACTCTGGAATCGACGTGTTAAGAAAAGGTTGGGTTAGACTAATGTCTATCATGAAAGGGGAATTGCTACGTGCACCGACCCCGGTGCACCTAGACTTTCTATCATGGCCGCACCGGGGACGGTGCATATAGACTTCTTATGTAAGCCGGCTCTGTGTGCATATCACGAAGACCTCTCTTTGATCTTTAATAGTAAATACTATAAATCAATTAAACTACCTTAACTAATATTAGGTATATCCCTTTGAGTTATTAAAGTATATCTGCTATGCTTTACTATCACGGATTACTTTATTAATAGCATCTTATATACTATTTTGACCTTAATAAGGATTATTAAGGAATTGCTGCTTTATAGTATTATTAATATATTAATCTTTAGCTATATTAAAGTTAAGATATATATTAATCTCCTCCTAAGTCTAATCCCTTCTCCCTTAACTAATTCCTATTAAGTATTATATTCCTATTTACCTGCGTTTAAGAGTATATTTAATATCCCTTTTAGAGTATTTCGCTGGCAGACCTTTTGCTTTTCTATATGCCTTATTATTTCCTGCTTAGTTAGGTTTTAAGGTATACCAAGCTTCTCGTATAGCAACATAATGCTCATAGATAGGTTAGGGTTCATCATATCGATGGCTTAGAGTCGTTATTGATGGAGGAGATAGATAGGTTAAAGGCAGAAGGGAAGGAGGACTAGCTGAGGCTACTGAATATGTAGTTAAGTATGTTACTGTGGTAGTTGTTGTAGCAGTTGTAATAACTAGAGCTTGAGAAGGAAGCTCAAGTGAAAGGGCTCGAGGAGGAGGCTTGAATGTAGAAGCTGGAGCAAGAGCTAGTCTCAGATCTTCATGACGAAGTGAGTATATCTTGGAATTCCTCCTGTAACCCTCCTTACCACATGCTGTGCACTTTGGAGGTTTTCTCTGCTTAACCTGCTTCTCAACATACTCAAATACATAAGGATCTCTCTGTATACTTAATTATGGCACCACTGAACTAGCTGCTTAGCGATCGAATATCTTGCGAGGCTGGATAATAACCTCGGGGCTTCCTGGTCTTAGATAATGCCAATATAAGTAGATATGTAATAGCTGCAGTAGTTCAAACCTCTCCTATAGAAGTAGGATAGTATAAGCATAAGGCAGACTAGTAGTTTTTGTAAATATACCTGTATACTCAGGGAGCTAACCGAGGAGCAGCTTTCGCTGCTGTTTAATCTTTTGAAGAGCCCTGTGTAATATGAAACCATGGATATTATTAAATAATACCAATGATAACTGGATATTTAGTGTAGTTGCATACTCCTTTGCTTAATATAATCGTAGCTCAGATAACTGGGTAGTTATAATACGGCTGATGATCCTCCAGGCTTCAAAGAGGTCAGCCTGTAAGCTATTTATATCAGACTTAACTAGATGATAAATGCCTTTACAGCGTGAAGTAGCATACTGCTTAAAGTGAAGGTGATAATCAGTCTAAGCCCTAATAAACTTCTCTTTATGAGGATCAAGCCATGTTATGATGATACACCTGACTTCTGAAAGGTGATTATCCTGATATCTCTCCCTGAACTGTCGAAGTCTCTTATTAAAGATCTCCCTGGTCTTTGAGAATGTGATCTCTTTTTATAATTGATAGAACTCCTGCTACTCTTGTATCCCTTCCTTATTATCTCTGCCCTTTGCAAATGCCGGCATACAGTTAGCGAGGACTGCATTATTAATATGCCAAATGCATAGTATTAAGGTCGATGAAGGGAAGCAAGTGTAAAGGGAAAGTGCATTTATATGAGATAGTTGACGATCTGTAAGGATCACGGATGGAAGACATATATCATGCTCGCGGAATAATAACCATAACTAAGTCAGAACCCAGGTAAAGTTATTAACTTCCTCTCCACTAAGGAAGGCAAATGCCACACAGAAGGTCTTTTCGCAAGCATCAATACCAACTATATCAAAGAGAGGCATCTTATACTTATTAGTTTTATAAGTACAGTCCATAATCAACACATCTGGGTATGCTTTGAGGTATCTAATAGACTCAGGGTGTGCAAAAATAACAGCTGTAACAGTGCTACTATCATCAACATATATATGACTCCAGAAGCCTTGAGTATTAAGCTCATCAGCAAGGGCATGAATGTTACTTCGACCTCTAGTAAGAGCTCTCTTGCCTGCTGCAATGCAGTTAAAGATATCCTTCTTCGTAGCAAGTGTATTAGAATTAGCTTGCAGATAGGACTTGATCTTCATTGGCTTGATGCCGGCATTGGCAAGACCGAGGACCATCTGCTGATCCTCTCGTAACAGTTGACGATGGGAGGGATGTGCCGTAGGATGTAGACTTGGTTCGTGATTGTGGCTGTGGAATTGAGTCCCTTCACGATGGTTGAGGGCCCAATTGCCGGTGATGAGGTCTTCCTTTGCTAAGACAGAGAACAAGCAGCCTGTGCGACGGGTTGAAGTATCCCGGTTCTTTGAAAGGGTAGGCATACGTCCTGCTCCCCGGTTACAGCTGAAGACAACCTCTCTTTTACCATTGGGAGCTTTCCGAGACCTACTGATAGAGAAAGCATAGCCCCGTGGCTTTGCCCAGTTGTTAATAGCCTCACGGACCTGCTCTCTGGAGCCGTACAGACCTTCAGGGGGGAGAACGTCATCAGGGAAGGTAGAATGGACTTCAATTGAGCTTATTGCAGCTAGGAATGGATAAAATAAGTGGAATTGATGATCTATAGCGCATCAAATGATGAATTGAATGTGAAAAGGCGGTCAGATTGATCGGGCCACATATGCAGCTTACATAAGAAGTCTATGTGCACCGTCCCCGGTGCGGCCATGATAGAAAGTCTAGGTGCACCGGGGTCGGTGCACGTAGCAATTCCCTCATGAAAGGTTAACATGACATAATTAAAGCGGAGCCTTGCAAAGATGTCGTGCACTAAGATCTTGTTACAATATGTATGACCACGTGACGCAAACCTCGCGGCCGTCAGGTTGATCAAGGAACCAATGCAATAGAGATCTGGCCGGAGTGATAAGTAAAATTAGTCTTTTGTCGCTTGTTAACAAGTTTCTGAAGGCCAGTTTAACTTTTAGCTACTTGTGGGTGTTTTGTGAATGAACTGTAAGATAATAAAAAAATCAAATTTCTACTTACCCGTGAATCTGACTTCACAGCACCAAGTGGAAAGTTGGTTAATATAGTATCATCGACCAGATTGGCCAGTCTTTGGATGATGAACCGTTATTCTATGGACTCGAGACAGATAATTCCAACATTCCTCGTAAAGTACGTCGACTGGCTCGTTTATGAGGTGCACAACTAGCGTCGCTGTTGCAAGTAAAGTTGACACAAACTAGTTCTTCTTGTTCAAGTACGTTAACCAGTGGATGGAGAAGGAACAAAATGAAGAGATGCGGTTAGTAATTGACAAGGATATCGATTACCTTCAACGTCGGTGGGAGGATTATAACTGATCGCTTGAGCACATCATTACAGTTGTGACATCTATGGTCCAACTCTCCACCGACGACGATCTATTCCAGAGGCTGTTAGTGTGTGCTTAATATATATTGCGCTTTAGGATGGGTTGTGAGCTTGCTTAGATGTATGAAGGATTCTTACCTCGCAGTGAACACCTTGGGCTTATTTCTCATTGACATCACCTCTATTAAACCCGGTTCTGTTAACGTCAGCTCTCCTGTATGAAATACCATGGCAGGTTCTTAAAAGTCATCAACGGAAAGTCAAGACTGAAAGCAAGCCTCTGTCGCTCAGAAGATGGCAATGGTGGTATTGCTATCGGGCTGCGTGCACCAAGAGGGCTGGTGACCATTCATTCCAACCTCAGCCTTTGTTCTAATCTTTCTCTGTATTAGATATCAATAAACGCCGGCAGGATGAGCAAGGAAGATTACTCCGCGTCTTGCTGTAGTTCTCCTTTGTCTTATCAGTAGATGCTTTCGGTCTAGAAATACAATTGGGAATATTCATTCCTTCTATTCATAGCTAAATACAGAGGAAAAGTATGGCCTGTGGCATTGCTGACTGACTGTCAGTACCGAAGTCGTAGCCGGGCATATTCGATCGCATAATGGGCGAATTCTAGATGACTCGGACTGCAAGGCGATACCAGCCTTTCACTATGCCCCAACCAAGGACTTGTATCACCTTCAAGTGCCAATTCTGCTTCTGTCCTTTGAGCAGTTGGGTAACATGTACCAAGTAGAAGTCAGCTAACCTGCACCAAGTCCAACTGACATAACCTGTACCCACGACCTCGCAAGCATCACAAAAACACAGACCCATCCCAATCCACCCCAATTTCACCCCATAGCTTCAAGAGCAGCGTCAAATTCCTCAGCCACAGTCTCAATCCATTTCGAGTTATCCTTCACCGCCTCCCATCCCAACTCGCGACTCCGATCGCCCCTCGTCTCAGACCTACAACCCATCAGCAACACTCATCAATAACAGCAGCCCAACTTACCTCGAACACAATCCAAGTTCCGTAAGATGTTCATCACCGTCAAACCAAGCTTTGCTAACCTCCTTCAACCCAACACTCTCCGGTTCAGCGGCGAGTTTGCCTCGTTGATGGCCAACTCTTGCAATCTCCTTCGCTATGTCGAGCCAAGACTGTTTCCCATGATTTGCAAAGAAGAAACCCTGTTTCCCAAATGGTACATCTTCTTTAGCGACGATCTTCGAAAGAATGAGGGTGTACAGCGCTGCAATGTCTTCAACATGCGTGTGATCCCAGACTCCCAGCCCATCACCAGCATACATCGCCCGTCCTCTCTCAAGAGCAGCCTTAACCATCGTCGGAATCTGAATCGACGACTTGTTAAACAATCCCGTTCCTCTACCATAGATCAAAGGCGAGCAGATGATATACGTCTTGACATCCAACTCTTCACCGAGTTCAAAAACCGTCACGTCAGCAGTTCGTTGATGATATGGCTCAATGCCCTCCCTCATCTTCTCATAAGCATAAACATCATCTTTATCCGAAAACACCCTTTTCTCGGTGTACGTTTTCGAAACAGGTCTGTCGCCAAAGTTTGAAGTTCCCGAGTTGTGAATGTAGTGTACTTCACGCCCTGTTTGGCGCTTCCGTTGCGCGAGACCGCGGATGAAGGCTTGGGCGGAGGGGATGTGATATCCGTTTGCTGCGTGGATGACGATATCGTGTGTTGAAGCTATTTCAGTGAGAAAGGCTGTGTCGTCGAGGTTTGTGAAAAGACGGGGTGTTACTGGAAGGGAGGAGAGAGCCGAGGCTTGGGATTGAGTGCGGACGAGGGCCGTGATGGGGAGTTTCGGGAGGGATGGGTCTGAGAGGATCGTTGTTAACACGCTGCCGCCACTGAAGTTGTAAGTAAAGTCTTTTGAAGGATAAGAGGGAAGAGCTACACGTAGCCGGTTGCACCGGTGATGAGAATTCTTGGAGTTTCCATGATGTTCGTGGTTGACAGGCTGAGAGTAGAGAGGTTGAACTTGTGAGTATCATCAAGTATCATTAATCACTCTTTGAGATAATGGCTGTTTTATACTTTGGCCAAAGGCTTTGCATCACAAGAAGCATATACGGAAGGAGTATAGGGAGTCACCCAAAGGAGAAATCGGTGCTTGCATGGAGATGACTTCGGGGTTAAGGGCCCGGACTTAGCAACACTTGACCTACCAAACGGATATAAACCATGGCATGCAGATTTGACATACCCTTAGTTTGAGAACGTCACAGAGGAGTAAGATAGTTGAATTGATTGGCTGACGATGTCGTTTGGTTGATCTCTGCTCGGCAAAGACTCATGACACAACGCCCCAGAAACCAGCCCAGTAGTATTCTGAGTCTGTCCAATATGTCTAACAACTCAACACAAATTGATTGTCCTTAATGGATTATACATAAGTAGAGTAGTCTGTAGTAGGAACCTGATGCTGATCACAATGCCAAGTCTCATGGGTCTTTGGTGCAGGCATCGAGTTCCCTTCGTAAGACATGTAGAGCCTGGTGTAGGCGATGACACCTGTCAGGCCAGTGAGTCACCATATGTCGGTCCACAGGTACTAGTACAGCTCAATTGATGCTGCGCAAAGACAGGGCAAGGGAGGCTGCGCATGGTAGCAGTCGACAGTCGAATCAAGGATCGTCAGCTCCTCTGGGACGATACCAGTTCCGGACAGGATCAATCGACGATCTGCGTATCTGAAGACATACAGAAAACCCCAATTGACATACTCACAGAGTGAAAACTTCTGACGATCATTATTAAACAAGGTGGTTGTCCTTGCTATCTCGTCTGCCGTTTGGATCTGCTCGTCATGAAGTAAGAACAGCAAAGCTACCGAGGCATATTGCGTGTCAATTGGAAGGATATAAGCGGATTTCGGCGACTCCTAGGTAATGTAATAGTGGCTTTACTAGTTTTCGCAAAATCTCTTGTTACATCTTGCATTTCTTTCTTCCGAATTGATCATCTTTTACAATAGCTCAGTGTTTTCTTACATGTATTTGCTTCGCAACTTTCAATGGACAATTTCATCACTTGCTGAGTTGTAGATCTGGCCTTGCGATTTGACTTCAACTTAGTCAAGTGACTATGACACGTGCAATGATGGTTCATACAGCCCTTGCGGCAAAATATTCAATGTATAACGATAATAGAGATTTGCATATGATTCTTGTGTGCAGTGAGCTTCAACTTGGGTTAGATAGACGCACGCATGGCATATTCTGGGTACATCCGGCCTCACAAAGCGGCCTGTCAAATGCGAAGATAAGACTGAGCAGTTTCAAGACAACCGGCAAAGATATTGTCCACCGCCTCGGTAATTGCGATGTGTCAAGACGCACAATGCCAACTGGGACACGGAGTTCGGCTGAGAACTTTCAATGAGGTATTCGGGTGAGATAGTAAGATTGCCAGGACGCCTCATGCGAAAGACGCGTGCCGCACGATCATGCGATTTGATAGCCCATACTCCGGACAGCTTACCTTGAACCCTTGTGGAAACTCTATTTTTCAGCTCTGGAGAATCGACAGGGGAAAGACAAAGGACCCTGAACTGGGGTCCCCACTGCCGAAGCGGGTATTCTGCCGCTATTCCGCCTACTGTCACATCGCTACTGCTGATACAGTTTAACCACCGTTGAACGTCGTGTTCCAAATAGTCCGAAGATTAATTTCCTCTTCGGGCTTTGCTGGCCGTGGCTGTGTCTTGGAGATTGAAAATGTTGAGACGCTAGAGGGATACGTATCAACCATGTCACGAGTGCAGCAAGCCGAGAGAGTTGTATACGACAATTCAGTGTGTTTAGAACAGTACATTTCTACTACAGGGAGATATGGAGCTATAGCGAAAAAGGAATACATGAATAATAAGATAGTGATTTCATACTAACTAACTCCATGGGACACTTCACCTAAGATAAGGCCGTGAAGAAACTATCTAAAACAACTTCTCGAGGACACTGAATAGCTCAGCAACACCATCCTCCCCAATATTTTCCTCCAGCCATCCCTCTGCCTTCTCAACCAACATTTCCCAAGTATCCACTTCCTCCTGCAGCTTGTTCTTGAAGAACAACACGGCACACGCTGTAGCAAGAACATCTTCCTTCTCCGAGTGGTCCATGACAGAAGACGGGAGCGCCAACTTGGAAACCTGGTCAGAGGTCACGCCGAGAACACGCTCGAGATCGGAACTCCACAACCAGCTACCTGCGAAGGTTTGCAGGGTAGTCAAAGCCTGCAATGGCTCCAAGTCGCTGATGGCCTTTCTCTTAGGAGCTGGAGAAATAGAGGATGTAGGCATGGCAAAAAGGGCAGAGGAGGCAGCTGGCGCAGGAGCAGGAGGTCCGGCGTCGAACAATGCAAATCCCATGTCTTCACCAGACTCTTCCGCTTCTAGTTCATACTCAAGTGGCATTGCCGCAGCCTCAGCCATCTCTTGTTGATACTCAGAGAGAAGATCTTCATCAAGCGCAGCCGCGGGGGGCGCAAGCGCTGCGGCTTGAACAGTTGGTGGTGCGGGTGCAGAAGGAGGAGGCGGAGGAGCACTGCCAAACAGACCTCCACTTGTGCCAAATGATCCTCCCGGCGCGGCTCCGAAAACACCACCGGATGATCCACTATAGGATGGGGCGAAACTGTGGGCTTGGGCGTTCGAGTTCCCGAACAGTCCTCCACCAGTCTTGGAAGACCCAGAACTTCCGAAGAGACCACCACCTCGAGCCGCTGAAGAAAGGTCTCGGTTACGAGTTCCAGCTGTACTTCCGAATGCTGCATTACTAGAGCTTCCAAAGAGTGCGCTACTCCTGGCAGCTGGCTGATTTGATGAGCGAGCACGGGAGTAAAGCATGGGAGAAGGTCCGCTGCTGGTCGTTGCACCGAAGCGAGTAGCCATCATTTGTGGCATATTACGTTGTCGAGGCTCCTCAGGTACAACCTCTTGGACCTCTCCCCGCTCTACTTCGCTTCCGTTATCCTCAACAGCGACGAACGAGCACCACTTGCCTCCAACTTGATACTTGACACCAAGACGCACAGCCTCACGCTCGACCATGTCGGAGAAGTGGCCATCATACTTCTCTTTGAGGAGTTTGCCGTCGGAGTCCTTGGCATGGTTGAGCCATCCCCGACCTTCTTCAAGTTCCTTGACTTCCTTTCGTGCTGCGAGACGATGAATGACAGAGTCTTTCTCGGTAACTACCGTTATGGGGATCTCGAGTTCGAGAGGGCCATGGCTTGAGGTGCCTCTAAGGATGACAGATTTTGGTTGCTGTGAAGGAGTGTCCTGGGAGAGAAGTACGTACACGGTGGTGCGGTTGAAAGGGAAGAGAGGAGGAATGGTGCCAGGTGTCTGGAGATAGCGAGGAATAGAAACATCAGGAAGATGGTCGAACTTGTTCTCTACTCTCGGCGCTTCAGTCATCTCAGTATCGTCATCATCGTTCGCAGATGCGTCGAACAAAGAGATAGACTTCTTTGGTGCCTCAACTTCCTTGGTCTTTTCTTTATCCTCGACAGTATCGATCTTCAACGCGTCAACAACCTTCTCAATCAATTCAAAGTCATCTTCGGTCGAAGGATCTGCTTTATCATACTTGATCTCTAGAGAATAGTCGGAAATATGGGGAAACAAAGCTCCTCGAAGCATGCGAACTACCTTCTTGTCCATCTTCTCGTCATCAGCGACCGTTTGAGCAAAACCGTTGCCAGCTCGGGCAATACCCTCGATCAGAGAGGTACTGGCGCCTGCTCCTATACCAAGGGAAAAGACTCGCGCAGTACCTTTACTATGAGCCACTTCCTTGTTGATAAGCTGGAAAAGACGATCTTGGTCCCAGATCTCGCCGTCTGTGAGCAGGAAGACTTCGAGGTTCATGTCCTTGTAGCGCTTCTGGAAAGTAGCCTCGAAAGGTTGGTACATCTCAGTGCCGCCATAGTCGCTGTCAAAAGTCTCGACGTGCTGGACAGCCTTGTCGAGTGTCTCTTGGCTGTAGGACTGTGCCCGGTCCCAGAGGAAGCTGAAGTGAGAGCCGAAACTGCAAATGTTGAACTTGACGCCAACAGGAAGAGACTTAAGAAAGATCTGGAGAGCGTTTTTGAGGCCAGGTATCTGACCACCCATACTTCCACTTCTGTCGCAGATGAAAACAATCTCTGGCTTGTCGGCAGGTAGTTTGAACTTGGGGACAAGCGTAGTCATGATGGCGCGCTGGTTAGGAATGGTTGGGTGAGTTTCGAGAATAGCAGATGGTTCTCCAAGTTTTGTGGCGACTACTTGGACAACGAAGTCTTGTTCCAAATGAGTAGTGCCCTGTTGGAGGGTAGCAGAGGCTCTCTGGAGGGAGGGGTCCTGGGACTTCGTGGTAGAAGTGGTGCCAATCTCAACTGAAAGAGGATGAGACGGAGACTGAATGGATTTGATGGCTGAACCGTCTGGCATCTCTGCATCGATGGTGAAAGACATCCCTTCTTTCTGTATGACATTAGACGAGGGAAGGGATTGAGAATCCCCATATCGTGGAACAATCTGTGTTGGGATAGTGAAACGAAGACCATCGACTTGGGCGTCATGCTTGAGCTCTCCAAGGTACGTGATGTCGACTTGCACTTTCTCACCAGCGGGGACATTTCCAATAGTGGTAGTGAAAGTGTCGGCTGCTTCAAGGGACTGCTTGAATAGACCAGCGGTTTGTCCTCTGGCTTTGGCTTCATTGTAGACTTGCTGAGCCTTCTGTCGTTCTTTGACTACGCCTTTGATGACGCGAGAGCCGACGGTGCAGGTGAAAGCGACGACGGAGACACCGTCGTAGAGAGGGAATACATAGCGCAGTTCATCAATGGCTTCGCCGCTGGGGTTGACAAAGGTCTGGGTGAGGTTGGTGCGAGATGTTGTGGCGAGAATAGTGGTATGAGCCTTGATCTGGACCTGAGGGAGGTATCTCGGCGTGTCATGGATGAATATATAGCAGCCGCATGGGTGGGTGATGCTATGCCTGCCGATTCGTGAACCGCCAAAGAGTGACATATTGTTTCTTGTTCTCGATGATGATGATGACGCGGAATAAAGGCGCTGTTGACTGGCGCTGTCAAAGACTCAAAGTAAAGTCGACAGCGAGATTAGGTGAGAAACTAGAAAATAAGGCAGGTGAGGAAGATGGGGAACTGTAACCCGTCGCGATCGCACAGTGAGGATGAAGCAAGCTTAAGGCGCAGCACTGTAGCCCGATCCTACAGTGGTCGTGGATGATACGTGATGATGACGATGATGGAAGAAGCGTTTTGAGGAGAGAAAAAAGAGAAGCGCTTGACATTACGGTACATCTTATATGCAGTAGACCTGCAGTTGTGAGTCAGCCCGCGTATTTGTGCCTCAATTGACGTCGTTTGTTTAGCTGGAACGTTGATGGCTGCCTTCTCTGCCTATCAATTCTGCCTAAGCATATGATTGGTCGCCATGTGGACTAATCAACTCACACTACAATCTGATTGGGCGATCAAGCCACAATTCTGTTGCCTGTTACGCTGAGCTTTCTCTTTTGCCTTGCCCTTGCTAGAATTCTGTACCCAGAAGACATGTTTTTAGTCATTAAATAAATTTTTAATTATGCTTTGCTTGCCAGGTGGTATCTGCCTTGCTTCTCAATTGGCAGCTCACGGTTAATTTGCTGGCGGGAGGGATCCTGTATGAGGGCACAGCCACCACTGGCGCGCTTTGTGTCAGGTGGATGACAAAGCTGAAATTCTGCCTTGGCGTAACACTGACCTCGATTCAGTTACCTCCACTGTCATCACTTCGTGCTGAAATGTAGGTTCTGTTGAGAATTCACTGTACGCAGTAGCTTTGTCTGTGTGACACATTCCCAAGCCTAGTCTGTCGATGGGTTGGCAAACGCAATTCAATGCCCTGCCAAAGATTAGATATCAAAGGCGCTCAGCATTCCCCTTTGGCAAACCAGGCGCGTATAGCTTGCGGCTGTGAGAGGATGTTGGGTACCAGTCCTCGAGATGCTTACAACATTGGCTAGAAGGGCCTTTGCATGGAAATGCGTACCGGGTGTTCTCCGATATGTCTTCCGACCAGTTCCTCGGAGAAGTGGACGCGGGAGTGTAGAGGGCAACTTGGTCTCAATACATCAGGGCAGACTGATGCGATGGCCAAGTGCTCAAGAGTTTCGTTGAAGCGGCACTACCTACGTTGCGCTTCATCAGGCATCCGTCATACCCAGTCAGCATCTCCCTCCAAGTGACTATCACCGAACCGGATATAGTGAAGCTGGTTATCAGCCGAGTCTATTCTATTAGGCCCATTAAGGCGGGTACCCAGCCATGCAGGAATGATACCGAACGTTCAACTACCAAGCCGGGGAAACAAGCTGGAAGACGTAGAGAAAAGAATGGTGAATAATCGCGCATTCGTGAGATAAGAAAAGCAAGACGGCTCTTATTCATGGTGCATCAGAGAGGGGCCATACTGGTACAGGTATCCGGATAATTGAACTTCATCCTTGAATGTCGTGTTGAACCGTATCAATGACACCGGGATATGTTTCCTGACTTGGCCTTGGAGTATGAGGTTTCCTAGGCCCCTCAGCCTTGTATCTACGGTAGTGTGAGATACAATACGGGCTGGGTTTATAATCTTGCAAGCTATTGAGTGCTAATACCGGCAAGCGCGAAGGGTCACCGTATCTGCCCCCTGAGAAGAGGAGGAAGCCGTCGCGCAGTATAGAAAATGACGACGATGCCAGGGCCGCGCTCCCAGCAGCAGCGCAGGAGGAGGAAGCAGTTGGAGGGCAAACTTGATCTTACTTTCCTCGTGCTCTGTTTGGGACTTGCTTTTTATCTTGAAACTATCAATGTGGTTATCCATGCCACCATTCCCGTAGTCCCTCGGTCGTGTAGCTACTAGATATTCTTTCGGTTACTTCTATTTGACTGTATATTACTCTTAAAGCATCCTAGGTCCTTTATATTATGTGTTTCTAGGGTGCATCAGTAATCGCGCCTGATCTGACATGCGCTTCATTCCTGTCTTGACGCATGCCTTTCGTTCCATGTAATTGAAAACACCGTCGAATTGGGATACGTCACCATGCACAGCTTCCATTAGATGTCTATATTTCACTCAGCTTAGTTCAAATTCAGCCAAGAGCATATTGAAGCAGTAAATATAAGGGCATCATGATAGATTCAACCGAGAAAATTAACTCTGCCAATACCTGTTCATCTTTCTATCATCACTGCAGCGTTCACAGACATTTTACGCAAGCTTGGAACTACGTCCTTGAATACAAGATAGCACTGTTAAATAAGCGTGTTCTATATATTACGAGAATATGGCAAGTCTGTTCCTAGGTATCCTCACTCAACATGAGACAGGTGTACGCGGTACCGCGCTACCTCTCAGTACATATCCTGACTGATAATGAATGCATTTGGTCTTCGTATCTAACAAGCGAGGCCAGCTGCCAGAAAGCGAGAGACAACAGGAACTCGAAAGATACCAGAGAGGAGGGTCATGTCAACGCGAGAATTTACAGCCCCCGGGCCAATTGTCAACAATTTCGGTGGTTAGCTTGGCAACATCGTCGTCAGCGCGACTGAGGGAGCAAGGCTTGTTTGAAAAGAAATTACTATACGGCGGAATGTCTCATAAACTTCAATCGCGGGGTACATTAGGTAGGCTCGGATACGAGAAAGCGCCATGAATGACATCGTGAGTGAATATTTTGACTAGTTATGGTGCATTGGCGGTAAACTTGATGACGAGGCGGTGAGAAATGGTTACGCAGGAATATCTTGAAACATGCCACACTGGTAGTCCAGAAAATGTAATTGACTGTAAGATTGATGGTCACAAAGCGCCGAGGCTATTCCGCCTGAAGGAGAAAAAAGCTAATGTGTTATTTTTGCCGAGTTGCCTAGGTGTATCTCGCCGAGATGTGGAAATGGCTTATCAAATGAACTTTATCAAGGGTCTTTCTCTGAAATACGGGTTGCAACTTTTCTAGTCATTAGTACTACCGTGTATTAACTTTATTTAATTAATCGTAACTAATTACTACCTAAGTATCAGTTGCCTTGCCATTTGCAACCCTGCCTCAACTCAGCCGCGATTTTCTGCACCCAACAGGATCGACAGGAGAAGGAGACAGCGCTTAGAATCTCATGGTGGTCCATGGCTCTAGAATTACGGAACGGGGGCTCCGGCCTCGACAATCTTACGCACTGCTAGGATGAATGTTGAAACATCATCAAGCCAACTAGAGGGCTTAGAGAATGTTTGCTTTTTCAATTTGACGGTCTCGTTGTTGTTGTCTCCTCTACGAGGCCAGCTTGGACGAGGGTCCTTTGTCAAGCGCAGGCATAAGCACCTATGGCGAAAAGGGGCAGACTCTGAGGGGTCATGGCTATAAGATACCACATCTACCACCAAATGCTCAGGCTCCTCACCCTCGATATCAATCAATTCAGCTCCAATCAACACCCCCATTCACCAATCCTTTCTGGTCTCTTTCGGAGCCATTCACGAATCATGAATCAACAGGTCCAAGTCGCCAACGAGCGCTGGTATGCCATCGGCATTGGTCTTCTAGAAGGTATAACTATGTTTTGGGACGTATGCCTTCTCTTGACTAGGCGCGTTCCAAAAGCATCATGTATGTAATCTCCACTATGGATGGATGGATGGGCATCACTAACTTTGAATATAGACAAGAGATTTCCATCTCGACAGACTGCTGAGGACTGGCTGAAACTTGTTCACGACATCGAGGACGCGGTCCTTCTTGACATGGCAGCGGCAAAGGCCGCAGTGGCTCAGCACAATGCAGCCACAGCACTTCCTGCTGCAGTACCCCGTTCGTCTCTACCATCGTCTGCATCTCCCGGTTCTCTAGGTCAGCTACTTTAGCTTCTCCAACAGAACTTAGGAGATACTCGCCCCATCGATGCTTTGAAGGAACTCGCTTTCCTTCCTCCGCCATCTTCAACGGCAACATCTGATGGAACGCTCACTAGCAACTCCCGGGCCCTTCCGGCCCCTTCGTCTAGCCCCGATGATCATGTATTCAGTCTCCGCGCTTCGCATACTCGGAATAAGTCCTGAGCTCCATACGATACCATCGATTTGATTGGCGACTCAGACGATGCAACGCCAGTTTCTTCCAGGCCCAGGCCGACAGCTGTTCCGCCTTCCCGCTCAGCCGCTCCATCTTCGTCAAGTTCGACTGCTGCTGAACCTTTTATCCGAACTGCCAGACTCACCCAATCGCCTGTTCATGCTCGCTCATTAAAGAGGGCTCGCCGCGCGTCTGGTGACGACGTCACACTGGGCTCCTCCACTGCCGATATCAACGAACCTTGGTCTCCCATGGGCGCCCTACAGGGTGTTAACCTTGCTCGAGATACTGTTGATGATATTGACGATGGCAATAGTGGTGGTGGGAGTGACAACGACGATGATAGGGATGGTGGCGACTGGGTGCCTGTTGATGGCTGAGAGCCTATTTGAGGCAGGTAATCTGGTGGTTGGATGATGTATGGCTGGTTTTATGTATGCTCCTGCTCTGCGTGTCGCATGGTAGTTTTCTTATCAATGCATCGTTACCTTCATTCCTTTAGCATTTGTCTTGATACTTACCCTGCCCTTGGCTGCTTGAACCTTAACCTCGGAGACTGCGGTCTATTGTATAGCCGTCTGTGAGATCGATATGCTAGAAATCTCATTCCTTCCATACCATCTCTATCCGTTGGCTTTAATATCCAAGGTATTACAGAGGGAACAGACCCACAATGATCGTAATCTGCTGAAGAATTTAAATAACTTTTACTTTAGGTGTTCTGCTTACCATAGAGGTCCAGAGCAGCTGTATCACAGCGCCAGCTTGTGCAATGCTGTCTTTGCTTTCAGGACAAACTTGCGATGCTTGCCAGGTTACCCAAGTACATGAATCGCTAGGGGGTCAGAAACTAAACTCCCGCGAAACACTCCTCGTCTTCATTTATCTCGTATCCAAGACTGTATTTTGACCATATTATACAGAGAAATATCTGCTCATAGGCTTCCGGCTGTCGCAATGTGAACGAGCTTGCTTTCAGTATGAGGAGGACCCTCTGGCTTAGCATGCATAATACGCAGGCTCTAAAGGGACTATGAGGATAACTGGCCCTTCTAGACAAAGCTATTAGTCAGAGTAGGGCATTTCCATCATTGCAGACATATGTTTGTTAACAGGGCAAGAAAAATAGAAAGCTCCATAGAATCCGTGATGCCAAGGTACATTTGTTGATTGATAAAAATGAAAGGGAGGTGGGGGAGAAATAAGAGATCGCTCGATACCTAAGAATGATGAATCTGGGAATAGCTTCAATTTGTCCAAGGTGGAATTAGTCCTCGTGAAATTGACATATCCTAAACCCCGATTGGCCATTCGCCGAGATCCCACTTAGCTCATATTTTCGTCTTGGCTCCAACCCAGCTGACAACCCCTGCTGATGAATTGCCGCGATGCCCAGAACTAAAACATGAACCACTAACAATTAAGAGTGCGCATCGTGGGGATACAGCGGGGAGAATGGGCCAAGCCTAGCGTGGTGCGACAGCGAACTCCCCGCATCTGCTTGTGACACTTGCATCACGAGTTAACCCAGCCTGAATCATATCATAGCGCCCACCAACAAAGTCGGGGGGAGGGGTCTAGACGTGGAGCGGTGAGACACCAAAAAGGCGCGTGAGCAACAGGGGTCCAATTGAGGTTAAAGGGTAGGGTATCACATGCAGCAGAGTCGAAGCAGGCTGCGATGATTGCGACAAGGGAATGGATGGAGTGGACTAAACATTTGAGATGAGACATTTTGCGAGATCTACAGTGTCAATTCAACAAGCTTATCTCCACTGTCACATTGACCGTCAGCGACCGCCATCTTTGATCTCGTGCACCAAGCCAAGATGCAGCCAAAATCTCAGCTGCAAAGCCCGTATCAATTGAAAGAGTGTTTGCGATACATGAATGCGCCCGCAATTGACTTGATTATCGTGACACAGACACAGACACAATCACAATCACAAGCCTTGTTGTTTCACCCGCCAAGACCATTCTGGACTGTTCCCCAACTTCCCCACCGAATAACCTCCAGCTAAGCGCTGTACTTTATCGGGCCACGACACAAAGAACAGAACAGAATAGAACGTCTGATGCAACAAATCAGTTGTCATCCACCAAAATGCGACTAAACAACAGGAAATCAACCTTGTATGAAGTATCCACTGCGAAGGTTAGAGCGGTAACACGAGAAAAACGGCTCTTGAACAAGGGCGATTCAGGTTTAGCGTCAGCACCCTCCATTACGACAGCCTAGACCCTTGGCTTTTTCCCCGCCCTGACCGCCCGCCCTTGGAAACAGTCACCAACCTCCACCTCCGTTTCATTTCATTTCATTCTTCTTGAACCCTCGTCCCCCAGACACCAAAAAGGGCTGACGGTCCC
Source organism: Fusarium sp. MPI-SDFR-AT-0072 (assembly GCA_020744335.1). Taxonomy (NCBI): domain Eukaryota; kingdom Fungi; phylum Ascomycota; class Sordariomycetes; order Hypocreales; family Nectriaceae; genus Fusarium; species Fusarium sp. MPI-SDFR-AT-0072. Next base: position 3,645,357 of record JAHBOG010000004.1, read on the forward strand.
TTTCTTCTCCCCTCCTCTGTCAACCTTTCACCGTCTGCGCCTCGACCCATTCCGACACCGAAAGCGACGCGAGTGTACCCCCGAGTCGCCATGTCCTCCACTGCGACGGCTGCAGCGGCTGCTGCCACGGGCGCAAAGCCCCAGGGCGGAATCATCGAAGGCCTCAATCCGATCCACTACAATCCGAAAGACCCCATCTCGCTCTTCATCGTGCAGGCCGTCATCATCATCATCTTCTGCCGCCTGCTGCAATGGCCCCTCTCCAAATTGGGCCAGCCGCGTGTCATCGCAGAAGTCATCGGCGGCATCGTCCTCGGTCCCTCTGTGATGATGCGCATTCCCGGCTTCAAGGAGAACATCTTCCCCACCGAATCCATGCCCGTCCTCAGCAATGTCGCTACGATCGGTCTTTTGCTCTTCCTCTTCCTCGTCGGTCTCGAAGTCGATACGCGCATGTTCAAGTCCAATTGGCGCGTCGCTGTCAGCGTCGGACTGGCCAGTATGATGCTGCCCTTCGGTCTTGGTGTTGCTGTTGCCTGGGGCTTGTATGAAGAATACGGCGACGAGGGAACCATGAAGGATATGGAGTTTGGCACCTTTGCTCTTTTCATTGGAACTGCGCTCGCCATTACCGCTTTCCCAGTTCTTTGCCGTATTCTTTCTGAGCTTCAACTCCTCGGAACTTCGGTCGGTGTCACTGTGCTTGCTGCGGGCATTGGTAACGATGTTGTTGGCTGGGTTCTTCTCGCTCTGAGTGTCGCTCTCGTGAACAACGCCAATGGCCTTACAGCGCTCTATGTCTTCTTGACGGCAGTAGCTTGGGTCATCTTCCTCGTTTTTGCTGTTCGCCCTGCCTTTCTTTGGGTTTTGCGCCGCACCGACAGTATCCAGAACGGTCCGTCCCAAGGCATCACGACATTGACTCTTCTTCTTGTCTTGGCCTCGTCTTGGTTCACTGGTGAGACCACTCTTCCCACTCGCTATCATGTCTAACAAATTCTAGCCGCCATCGGCGTCCATGCCATTTTCGGTGCTTTCCTCGTCGGTCTCATTTGTCCGCACGACGGTGGTTTTGCCATCAAGTTGACAGAAAAGATTGAAGATCTTGTCGGTTCCATACTTCTGCCGCTTTATTTTGCCCTCTCTGGTCTCAATACCGATCTTGGTCTGCTCAATGATGGCACCACCTGGGGTTATGTCATTGCCATCATCGCATGTGCCTTCTTTGGCAAAATCATCGCCGGTACACTGGCCGCCCGTCTCACCAAATGTCTTTGGCGAGAAAGCTTGACTATCGGTGCCTTGATGAGTTGCAAAGGTCTTGTAGAGCTCATCGTGCTGGTAAGTTACTCGTCGCTGGCGCAACGCATGGAGCTAATAATTCTAGAACATCGGTCTTCAAGCCGGCATTCTCTCCCGTCGAACCTTTACCATGTTTGTCGTCATGGCAGTAGTAAGTATTCTCGTCTTTACTCGTCCAATTCACCGCTGATTGAGTTAGGTTACCACCGTGACAACCTCCCCGCTCACTAGATGGCTCTACCCTGTCTGGTATCGCCAGAAGGTCGAGAAGTGGCGCCGAGGAGAAATTGACTGGGATGGAAACCCTCTCCAGACTGAAGCTCAAACTTCTGAGCACAAGATGGAAGAGGCTCTCGACAAGTCTCAAACTCATCGCCTCATTCTTCATCTCCGCCTCGACGCCCTTCCTGGACTCTTCAATCTTGTATCGCTTCTCGGAGGGTCTCGAAAGACTACCCATGCACTTGCAGACTCAAGCATCGAGGCCGTCGACTCCACTTCTGAGGAGAAGACCCAGCCAATTCCCAATCGCCCTCTCGAAGTTCGTGGCGTACGTCTCATGGAGTTGACAGATCGTACCTCCTCAGTCATGCAGTCTGCCGAGCTTGATGAATTCGCTTCCCGTGATGCTGTCTTCTCCGCGTTCCAGACCTTCTCTCGCCTCAACGGTGTAGCTGTTGCTGGCCAGGTCTCCATCATTCCTACCAACGCTTACGCGGAGACCATTGTCAAGTATGCCGAGGAAGCCAGATCCGACTTTATGCTCATTCCCTGGAGTACCTACGGAGGTCTGGCCGAGGAGAGTTCTGCTGCTGCTGCCTTGACCGAGACCGGTAACCCCAACGACCGCTTCTTTAGCAGAACGTACATCGACTACGTCGCCGCCGCTGTTCAACGCTCAACCTGCACGACCGGTATCTTTATCAACCGCAATCCTCACAGCGATTCTTTGTCCAAGAAGCCAACTCTTACCCGAACCCGCACTGGTCTGTCAGTACACAGCGCCCACGATGGCGCCATCATCCAGAGACCTGTCGACCAGCGCCAGAGCATCTTCGTGCCCTTCATCGGCGGCAAAGACGACCGCGCCGCTCTCCTCTTCGCCCTTCAGCTCGCTCACAACCCTCATGTCTCAATCCACGTCATCCATCTTCACTTCAATGAAGACGAACATGATGATCACATCACCCCCAACGGCAAGAACATCGACGTTGTCCCCTCAGCTAGTGACTTGGATCTCCTCAACACGGCAAAGAGCAATGCCTCCGGAAAGCTTGAGGGCCGTGTAACCTTTGTCGAGATCGCTGTTGACTCAGTACGCAACCTTCCCGACCTCGCCGTCGCTCACGCTCGCGAGACCGTTGGCAAGTCTCGTCTGAGCGTTGGCGATTTGATCGTCGTTGGTCGTGCGCACTCTCTCTTCGACAACCTTCTCGCTGAGGACTTTGGTGTTGAGAGGGACTTTCAACGAACAGTTGGTGTGCTGGGCGATAGGTTTGCTAGAGCTGGAATTGATGCTGGACTGTTGGTCATTGATGATAAGCAGGGCAACGTCTAGGCTTTGGATAAAGACTGAGATTTGGTTTGTTTTCAATTGGCATTTGATCTTTGATGAGGATTATGCGTGTTGGATTTGTTATTAAGATATGCCATTTGACGGTGTTAGATACGACTTATGAATACATAATTTGTTCTTTTTGAGTGGATGATGTCGTGGAGTTTTATATCGTCTGTTCATGTTGGGTACCGATATGGATTTGCATTCATTGTGCATTTTGATACATCTGAGCCTTCATGGAGAGCTCACCCAGTCCCTAGCAAGCAAGAAAACCTCTTGAGGTTAAACTAAGGTCCTCCAAGCCTATATCAGGTTATACTAAATTGACCTAAACTCAGAGTCGAGGTCCCAAGTTTTCTTACCTCCCTTGCCAGTCTGCGAATCTCAAAGTCGATGCATGGACTGGACTGTACTGCTATTTGAAAGAGTCTTCTAGTGCCGCTGCCGAATTCGTTCAGGGCATCTGGGAGATATTCTTTGATAGCAGTGCTGAGGCCATTGACTGGTGAGTTGTTGATTGTTTTCTTGATAGCTTTTGCTCGATCCTCGATGCAATTGATGGCGTCGGTCGGGAACTGGACGCCCCAGAGATCTGATATGTTTTTTGCGGATAGAGTGGAGAAGTGGATGGCCAGGGCCAAGCCAGGCAGCCAGAAAGAACGAATGAGGGTAGTAAAGCTGCTTTCTGAAGCCATTTGTGCCGGTTAGTTTCTGGTAGGGCATCTGGGCGGTCACTTTCGCTTTGTCGATAGACCTTTTGGTAGGGCTTAAAATTCCCACTGGTACCCAGATGTTAGCCCGCCCAACCCCTGCCCGTGGGTAGGCCTGGGCGGGTAGGTTTGTGGGCTAGAATAAAATTACCCATGATGGGTATTAAAAACAGGCTCGGGCTTTCCTTGGGTATTAAAAAGAGCTTAAAAAGCTAAGTAAAATAGCTATTTGTAGCTAATAAATATATTAAAAAATTATATATATATATATATATAATATTAGGGATTTATTATATATTTTTTTCAATATTTAATATAAATTTATTTAAGGTAATTGGGTATTATTTGGGTAGCTATTTATAGAATGGGGTAAGTTCTGGGTAGCTAATTTCCCTAACGGGCAAAAAGTAGCTGAAACTGGGTGCCAAGACCTCCCCACTGGGTACCCGTGTGTGCCCATGGGTACCCAATTTAAAGCCCTACCTTTTGGTCGAAGTATCTTTCCACATCTGGACAACAGCCTTGCTGAGTACGGCGATAAGGTCATTTGCCATGGCCTTCTCAACCTTATCGAAGGCAGCGACGATGTTGGCAAGCAGGCGCGTGTCGTGTTGTCAAGATGTGGAAATTCACTCCGATCCAATCTGACCATCTTAAAGACGCGTAGACGCGATGAGTGAGTGACACCAACCATGCGTTGGATGTGTGTAGAGTGAAAGATGCAAACACGCTCATCGAAATCGGTTTGCGCAGAGGGAGATTCATAAACAAGCAAAAATAAATTTAAGTGAAACATTGGAAACACATCATCTCCCGTCAGCGCGCCAAGATCGCAACCTTCTCTCCCCTCTTCAAAAAGCCATCCGCACCTCGGATTCAGCCCAGCACCAAACCCAAATCCAACTCTCTCAGTGTCCCTGTTCTTATCTCACGCTTTCTCTTCTGTTCCTCTTTCTGAGAACCTTCCATTACGTTCAAAAGCGCTTCACTTCTATTCATTCATTCACCTGACCTCATCTCACTTCACCCCTTCAACAAGACCTTCACTAAGCACAATGTCGTCCCAAAGCTCCAGCAGTTCGTCAAAGGATACTTCCAAGACAGGGTCCTCTGAATTGAAGAAGCTCCATTTCGTCGCTTCATTCGAACACCAGAAACTTCTCGAAGACGTCAGCAACAAAGCCTACGACCTCGGCGTCAAAGCCGGTCGTGAGCAAGCCGATCCACCCGACGACGAAACTCAAGCCCTCATCCTCAGTCTCACAGACCGCAACGACGAGCTGGAGAAGCAGATCAAGGACCTCACAACTGATGCGCTGCTGGATCTTGCCAAAGACGTTCGTAAGTACACATGTCCTACTGTATCTCGCAAAGGTCTAATCACAGGCTCAGGCAATAATGTCACCTCAGCCCATCGCGCCGTGATCTCTGCGACTCATTCTGACGGGCTCTCGCGCAACGAATATCGAATTCTTAGGGATTCATGCAGTGAGCTCTCGGCGCTGGAGGATAAGTGCAGGGAGCGTGTTGAAGAGATCTCACGCGGTGCGATGAAGAGAGCTGGAGGCGCATTGGAGCGTGAGCGCGGCCCCAAGCGCCCATTCCTGGGCTAATTACGAGCGATCTATGGTATTGGGATTCTAAGATGGGGTTTGAGCTGGGTTTGGGCAGGCGAATACTCTTGGGCTAGGTACAGGACATGGGGAAAACTAGATAACCAGATAACTACGTCCAAGAGACGTTCAGCCTCGAAGACATTTGCGTTCTCTTTGAAGTTCTCGGCTTCATGCAATCTCATGGTGAAATGGTGTTCCAGCATCCAAAGACTCCTGCGGCACTCGGTGGTTCGCTTCGTCTGATTCTCACCTTGCAGCTGAGTCCACGGCGTCTCATTGCTGTACCATTATGCTCTTGTTCGAGCTATCTTGACCCAGCACCCGTTAACAGTGGCAACGTTCACTTCTTCGTATGCGCCCACAAATGCGCCCAGAGCATCATCCCTTGCCAGCCCTCTTCTCATTCTTCCTCCTCGTTTTTCTCCAAACTCTTCATCTTCACCTTTACAAAAGCTCATCATCATGTCTCGTAACATCAAACTCAAGTGCAAACCTCTTCCCTCCTCCCCTCTCAAGCCATCATCTCTAGTCTCCGAGTCCCTCCCCTCTTCCTCACCTCCCAAAGTCCAACCTGTCAACTCAATCCGTCGCTCCTCCAAGAATTGCCCCATCTGTAAAGCCATGCTCGTCAACCGCAACGGCAGCCTAGCGCGTCACATTAAACGCCATGCAAAGCTCGCCAAAATCGAGGTACGAACCCTTCCCCTCTTCTCACCTCCCACTTCTCACTTCTCACTTCTCATCAGGCTATGAATATCGAGATCGATCTTCCACGAATGGACGCTCCTGACTTTGACGTCGAGCTCGCTCAGAAAATGTGGCAGTCGGTTCCTGCGAGGCGTCGCGCAACTGGCGGTGTATTTCTCGATGGGCCGCTCGCTGGAGAGGGTTTCTTTGAGGGGATTCCTAGTGTTTTTCTTCCGAATGGACGAGTCAAGCCGAAGTGGGCGTGGATTAAGAAGGATCTTGATTCGAGGGTTGGACGTGGTCCGTTGAGGGCTCTCACGAACGCGAATGCTAACGCCGGATCTCTCCTTGACAATGAGGATTACATGGGGATCTAGCGGGACGTTGAATGGCCTCTCTTGTACGAAATGGTCAGTGAAGAAAGGTTGAAGGATTGTTGGCTACGGGTAGTCCAAGGGAAACAGGTACAATCGTGGTTTCCGCGTTATTTCCGGAATTCAAGCTGTATTCTATAGTCGCACTTAAGCTGCCCCCAACTCGGACAAACCTCAAATTTTCAACCAGTCCGTCAACATACAGCGATTCAACTGCTCAACAAGGTTCAAATACGTAAAATATCTCATCAACTGTCATAACATCCCTTTTCATAGCATTATCAGACGTGAAGATAGGGAAAGATGAGAAGCAAGGCGACGCAATACCATGCAGTACCCACCTACCGGCAGTACCCACCTACCGGCAAGCAAAAAAAAAGTTTCCCCATACAAACTGCTATCTTTTAACCCCCTCACAGAGAGTCACCAAATATAGGAATAATAAACTGATTGCTATTTTCCAGTTCGGAATTGAATGTATTTTAATATTGTCTTGGCCTCTTGACTGCGCGCCCAGCGCGCGTGCGTGCCACAGGTAACTCTTCCGCCTCCGAATTTGAGCCCTCATCCTCTTCCACTCCTCCCACCTCGATCACTTCCTCAACAGCCTCTGTCTCTTTAGCTGCTTGATTTGGTCCTGAAATAGCGTCACCAGCCACTAGAGCCTCGGCTAATGTTATGAACTTCCTGTTGGGATTCGGTATCGCCTTTCTCTTCTTGCCTCTACTCAACCGCCCGACTTCCTCCTCTAAACTGGCTACTCTTGAGCTTAGGGAGGTAATCTTTAACTCTTGCGCTTTAAAGCCTTTTGATATTACAGAATACCGTCTTCTTGTTGAAGGGCTCTTGTTCTTCCCTAGATCTCTGATGTGACGGCTGGTCTTTGGCGTATTATTAGAGTCGACTTGCCTATCCCTGCGGCCGTCTGATGCAGGCGTCGTTTCCTTCTTGTCTGGCTGAATCTCAGGATGCATAAGCGCTTTCCGTCGTGAAATTAGCCAGTTTCCAGTCACTCTCTAGCCTGAGAGGATGTTTTTCTTTGTTATACCTACTTCCCTGGCTTTGGCATAAGCCTTGATGAAGTTAACCTTGTCTACTGGGGCAGAATTAGTTAGGGTGGCTAACTTTTGGAGTTCTTTGCGGTATGCAGCCTTAGAGGTATTAAACACGCTGTTGTTAAGTGGCTGTAGGCCGTGGGAGCAATGGGCTGGCAAATAATAATAATATACGTTGTTTAAGAAACACGTAGCCATCTACTTATCCTAGATTTAGGGTTAGCGGCACTTTTGGTTTAAGAGTTTTAGGACAGGCAGATACTTACAGACATATGGCTTCGATAACCATCTAATATGATGAGCCTCGCATTAGACTTATCCTCCGGTTGTGTTTGGGGAAGATAGACCTCTCTAAGCCACTCGATTGCGATATGGTTGTCTGTCCAGCCGTTGTCGGACGTAATATAATACCAGTCGGCCACCTCCTTAAGCTTATTGATAAACCACTGTTGTTGAAGTTCTTTGCCTTTAAAGATAATTCCTGGTTTTAGAAGACGGCCAGTTGCCGTAACGGCCTTGATAAAGCTAGTCCAAGTGCGGGACTAGGAGCCTTTGAGGAAGGCCTTCTTCCTAGGATCGCTACTGCCGATAACCAAAGAATCTAAGCCTAGATTTGCAGTAAATTAGCTGAATTCTTAGCCAAAACGATAGATACTCACCAAATCCGGCCATTATACCGCCCTTATTAACATTAACTGTATTCTCGGGTTTAATCCAGCCATACTCTCTCTCCCAGATATCAAAGTACCAATTAACAGCGGTTAGGGTAAAACAATTAAACCTCGACGCCTCCTGCCGTTTTCCTATCTTTATCTTTATTAATAGGTGTTATTTTATAAACCTAGCTAGCCAATATACACCGACAGGCTTTTCCCTTCCTTGTTATCGTAGGAGGGCATTGACGGTGGCGCGAACTTGACTATGAGAGGGAGCATAGCCTAAGGCCTCTTGCCGAAGTATCCATGCGACTAATCTAGACTCCTCAGGTTTGGATAACAGCTGGGCAGGCTGTGTGACCTCTGACCTTGACGGTAGGCCCCTTAATCGGTCCCCGAGAGTCAACCGAGGGATCTCACGTTTCTAGGCGGATTTGTTCTGCGAGAGGCCGTTATCCGTGACATCTAACATTACTTCAGCAACTTCATCCTCTATATAAGACACGCGTGGCATTTTTAAGGCGATTGTTAGGGGCTGCCATCGGGAACATTAGAAGGAGCGTCGGGGAGGCTAGGTATCAAAGGAGACGTTTTGACAAATTTTACATTAGTCCCATGCAACCATACTGCATACGTAATCAAAAAAGCAATGTAATAATATCAGACGGAACGAACTCCCCAATACAATAGACATTGTTCCATGCTAATAACTTCAATTCTGGTCAAATACTGCGTAAGTGAAATTGGGCATTTTGTATGAGGAAACTTTTTTTTTGCTTGCCGATAGGTGGGTACTGCCGGTAGGTGGGTACTGCATGGTAGCTGATTAACTTAGTACCTGTAAATTGTATCCTTGTCAAATCCAATACAATACTTTATTATATCAGGATCCTAAAGTTCATCGTATTAACATGAATGTTGCGTTGGGCTTAAGCTCTGTCTCTGTTTCGAAGGGATGGTGTCGTTGGTGAAATAGGAACCCCGTTGTGTACATATCTGCGCTTGTCTGTTATCGCAGACCCGCTGGCCTTATCGACTCTATCTGGTGAGTGTCTACGACTTGTAAAGCACCAACTCTACTCAGAGAGGCTGGAAATTCAGCCTCTGTGTCAATGTTTATTGTCTCAGAGGGGTCGTCTAGTCACCAGCCTTGTATCCATGAATTCTCAAATCGAGCCAAAGTCAATGAGCCTTTGATAGCGTAAACATTAACACGTGAAGGTAGAACAAAGGCTCAATTGAATCAGTCCTACTACCAATACAAGTGATGTTAAATGCAAATATTACTTCTACAAAGGCAATTTAAAGACCGAACAGATTTCGTCACGTCAAGACACTCAAACGGTAAAGTCATGTAATATGTATTGACATTGCTCAAACAGGCAATCTTAATCATAGACTATGGTGGTATCTCAACTAAAGCGATAGCAATTCTTACAAGTGGGAGGTAGTCACATCTTCTCAATATCCCTAGGAGCAGCGGGCTCCTCATGCTCCTCCGCAATCTTGTTCTCCAAGGCGTTGGGCTGGTAGGTACCCTTGTACTCAGACGCCTTCAGCATGTTCCACTTGTCCTCCTCGGCGTCGAGGTGCTTGAAGTTGAACCAGAAGGCAACACCGCCGACGAAAGCGATGACAGCAACGACGACGTAGTTCCAGACGAGGAGAGGGTCGCCGGAGAGAGGGGTGAAGGCCTGGCCGATGGCGGAGGCGAAGGCGGACATGAAGAGGTTGACGGACATGACGAGGGACTTCATGTTATCGGGGGCCTTGGAGTAGGCATACTCGTAGGATGTGACGTTGGTGAAGATCTCGCCGAGACCGATGAGGATGTAAGGTAGGCACTGAGCCCAAACGTTGATGTCGGCGGGAGCACAATCTTTTCCGTTGGCATACTTGCCACAGGGGCTCTTCTCATAAATGAAGTGCTGCATAACAGCTGATGCAACCATAGCGAGGGCTGAGATGATGAAACCGACTGTCATACGCTTGATGGGGGTGAAGGCGATACCAAGCTTGCGGAGACCAGGGTAAAGAAGGTGATCAATGATGGGAACCATGATGACGATGGAAATTGGGTTCAAGTTCTGAATGACATCGTTGGGAACACCGTTGAGAACCATGGTGGAGGCCTGAGTGGTGAGGTTACCGGTCATCTGGTTATAAGCCAGGTGGAAAACAGGCAAGTAGAGGAAGACCTTGCAGGCCATCAGACCACGACGGACCTCATCGACCCAGGCATCATCGTAAGTCATCCAAGCAGGGCGCTGGTCAACAGGAATCTGAGAGGGCTTGGCGTGCTCCCAGTTGAAGCTGAAGAAAGAGCTGCGCTTGCGGACGTAGAAGAACATGCGCAAGAACTTGGAGAGGACGGAACCAGTGGCGGGCTTGAGCTTGTACTTCTTCTTGTTGAGGGCGAGAACAATGGGGGCGACGAGGAAGAAGATGGTGGGGATGAAGAAGGCGAGCCAGAAGGAGTGATACTTCTCAACGTAGACCATGGCGATCTGACCGCAGACGGAGCCGATGTTGATGGCGAGGTAGAAGTAGAGGAAGACACGAGTGTTGGTCACAGCAGGGTCGACAATGACACGCTCGCCATTGCGGACCTCGACGCGCATCTTTGTGTCCTCATTCTGGTCAGCGAGGAGAGGTGAGACGTTGGCTTTGAAGAAACCGGTTCCGACGCAGAGAACAATGAGACCGACGATGAAGGCACCGAACGCGGGGTCCTTGCGAACAATGACAGTGGGAGAAGAAGCGGCGACGAGGATGACGTGAGCGCATGTAGAGACGGCGATGGCGATGTGAAGAGTGAGGAAACGACCGAGCTTGGCATCTGCAATCCAGGCACTATGAGAACGTTAGTAAAGACAGACAACGACGTAAAGAATGAGAGTAGGCGACTCACCCAACAAGAGGCATGAGATAGGCAAAGAACTGGTTGAACAGAGAAATACCCTGCGCAGCCTTAGGTCCCATACCAAGCGCACCAGCCTGAGCCTGAGGATCGTTAGGATCAACCGGCGCACCCGTGTTCGAGCCATCAGGCAGCGGCTGCGCGACAAAGTTGGTGTACAGAACCGCAGAGCCGTAGTACGAGAAGCGCTCGCAGGCCTCTACGAAGGCAATGGTGTACATGGCCCACTTGATCTTTCCCGAGACGCGACGCAGCGTCTGGAGCTCCTCCTCGGTGGGGAGCTCATCGTCAGAGTCTGAGACGGAGCGCTGGCGTGTGACGTCGATGGAGCCCTTGCCAGCGATCTGGGGGATGCCGTGCGTCTCTGGGTCGGCGAGACCAGAGCGGGCGATGGCGTCTGTGTCGAGGTGACCTGCGGTGGTCATTTTGACGATCTTTCTGTGAAAAAGAGAGGGAAGAGGGTTGAGAGAGATGAGAAGCCTGGCTCTGGGAGTGAGGGGGGGGATGCGAAGGATAGTTATAGATGAGACGATATCTACGGGGTAACCCAACAAACAATCACTCCATTATGGGTCCCCTTCTGCCCCCGATTGCCACCTTCTCAAAACCGAACATGTTGACGATCCCAGCTTGATACAGAAGCAGCGAAAAACCCCAGAGTCGCAGGTCAAAGTAACCTTACGCAACAGAGTTGTTTAGTGGAGACGCACCTTATCTGTGGGCGGGGCCAATGAGGGAAGGACGTTTTTAACGACAAAAGTTCCTTGGGGGGTTTAGGCCACATGCGGGGATTGGCCCGAGCACTAGTTTGTACAGGATCGGTCCTTTTGCCATGAACCCCAACGGGGAAGGTCGACATTCTCGTAACGTCGGCCGAAGACGAAGTGGAGGTTTTCGTCTGTGATGCTTCTGTTTTACGTTCTCGAACATTTTATGGTATCTCTTTGACCCAGGGAAGCGGTTTGTTATCAGGGTAGAACCTGGCAGGCGGATGCCTAGAACTGCAACAGTAACATTAAACAATGCAAATAATTTATTCAAGATGTCGCATGCGTTTAGAGTGCCTCGGCTTGGACGTCGGATCTGGGCGTCTTCCGGCTCCGAATATTACGTCTTGGCTGCGATTGGGCCAAGCCACCAGCTGCGGATAACGATTCCGACAGTGTGGCGTCTTCAGCTGCCAATACGCCAAGAGTGCTGAAGCCAATTCGCCTGGCTTGGCTTTACAATTGGATGCTTGAAATTGCCATTAACAAGATCAACGTCGCCTCTCCGTTTCGCAATGGAGGGAAGCGTTGAGTGGTGGCTTGAACGTGTCATCGGGGGCGTTGGCAGTGACATTTGGAGGGGCGAGTGTCGCGTGGTCGGTCGTGGCTTTCATTTCTTCACGATCAAATTGAATCGATACAATACGATATTTTGCATATCTCATAAGTCCATATCTCAATCAATCATCTCATCTCATTAGAATCCCTCTCCAATTCTTCAGAATTGCCTGATCTCAGCACGTCATTCCAACATGTCCTCCTTCAACCTCCTTTTTACCCTAAAGTTCATGTAACCGTAACCTTCCTAAAGCGGTTAAACTAGTTCCAGCTTCGGGAATACGCTTCTTACTATTCCCGATCCAGCTAAACGAATTTTCACTTCGAGATCAGGTGGAAAAAGATAGTGGCAATCCATTTAATAAAATATTGAATGATGCGATAACATACAATGCGCGATGCTACCTGGCAAACACTCTGCATGCAAAGATGTCGCATTGCTTCTGTCAAATTGACGAGGTCCCCAGTCCCCACTGAATTAACATTAACATAAACATCAGACGCACGCATCTCCCCGTCCATGTCAACCTCGTAAAACGGATCTCGTTACCTCACAGATTCAACGCTCAGCTTCCCCTTTTGGCACTTCTCCAGATAAGCTTGCAGACAAGGTTCTTTTTTTCTTTGGGTACGCGTTTTGCGGGGGAACTCTATTTATTATGTAAGAGTTGATCACCACCAAATCTTACATTACCCAACCGTTTCTTTACTAACGTCCTTCGTCTCCTTCGCGCGTTTAATAAACCTGCCAAGAAAACTACACGCGCGTGGCGTCGGAACTTTTGACGCTGCTCAGCGGCCCCACGGACTTTTGGAACCCGCCAAGATTGTAGAACCCCCCTGCAGTGCAGCCCCGGCCAGAAGTTCCCAGTGCAGAGGACCCTTTGCTTAGCGCCTCGGACTCTTTTTTCGTTTCCCCACTGTGAGTTTCTCCAATTCATAGAGTAATGAAAACGTCTCCCCCAGATTTTTTTTTGGGGTTTCGGATTATGGTGCAAGATACAGTTGAGATATCGTGCTTGACACCTTGTTATTATCTCGTAATTCAGATGTGAAATGCGGGTTGATTGATTGATTGACCCTTGAGGTTAGTGCAGAGCCGCAGCCAAGGTTGCATGTCGTGTTTTTTTGACAGGCTGGGCCAAGACGGGTACGATAGGCCATTTTCTCGGCGCCGAGTGATAATTCTCCGTTTGGAATCGCACGCAATGTCACTTGGCGTTCGGGTTTCGGATTTAAATTTCATGATGCATTTCTTGGCCATCATCTTGGCGCTATCAATCGCGAACGCTACTGAATAGGCAGGTCTGTAACAACTCTCAGACCTGTCTCATGATCAAGAATGGAATCCTCATTACACATGTCAGCATCACTCAATCCCCACCGAATCACAGAGCGTGTCTGCATCCAGGAACTGTTTACCCCCGGCACCAACCTTATCCCAATGGGTAAAATGACCCGCTGGAGGCCCTGTCAAATATGGTAGAGAGCTTGCAACGGTCGGCCGCGATTTGCTGCATCATGCTTGGACTCAGCGCGTGATAAGCGGGCTCTAGAATGGGAGATCGACGACGTATGCCTTATCGCGGATGTCAGGTTGCATTTCCTAGCCCTACCGCATGGTCTGATTCTGGCTATCACCGAGCTTTACTTTTCTCGATCTGGTTCTGAAGATCTTGGTTAGCCTATTGCAGCTTGCCACTTATCTGTTACATTGCCCTATCGCGATCGGTGCATGTTGATGGATTTTATGGGTGCGTCTGGACTTGCATGGAGGAGGATCCTGCAAGCATGGAATTCCGATGCTTTGTCACGGACTACGTAACGACTGACCTTGTGAGTTGAGTGCTGGTGGGCGTGTCGCTATTGGTAAAGAAGAAGAACCAGAGTGCTTGTTATGTTTGTGTATTTTACTCATAGATCGAAGTGCCTTTGATACTTTGCTAGTCTTGTCGCTGCGACGTCAAAGACAATAGACATGGTAGGTTACCATTGGTCAAATCTGAGCAAGCTCATCGACTTCAATGTCTTTAAGTGTTGACAATATAAAGGCTGGGACAAGGTTGCTGACGGATGAAGGAGCTCTGACTAGTGCATGTAAGTGCTGCAACTTACAGATAGTCATCTTTATCCCCACATGATAGCAGACAGATTGCCAAGTATATGGGCGATTTCCCCAGAAAGGCTAGCAGGTCTAAAATTAGGACATGAATTTTAATGACCATTTGTCAATGACGGCCCCGGGAATAACTTTGGCGTTGATAGTCGATGAACGTTGGAATCAAGGATATGACACTATCGAATGATTTTAATGCCAATGAAAGGAGTGAGCACCGTCTTAACACTAAAAGTAGTATCATAGCGTCAAGTTGTACATGGCTTCATCCTGTGCTGATTTAATCCAACGAGCACATACTGCTTACCTGCGACACTGGGGGCATGCTAAGCTTTAAGAGGCTGGGTTCAACGTTGCAGCAGTACTAAGAGATCAAAGAAATGCTAAAGCATAAAAACCTGTTCTTTAACCATGACTGCATGCGGGCAACTGCTCCTCGTACCCGAAGGCAATTCCTTGTCTGCTGATGAATCGAAAAAGCTCGTAATATCTCAACAGAACCTCTTATACCAGCACAGTAAAAGACACGTTACCTGGGACCATAATCCATCTAAGAGAGACCCAAAGCGAAAGAAAGAAAAAAAGACTTCATCTGAGCTTTCAGATAGCCGCCTTTACTCCACGACCATGCCCAATAAAGCTATTCGGATCAACGGCTACAGTCATTTGTCTGATACCTTTATGCATGGCAAGGTTTGTGCTAAGAATAATCTTTGACAGCTTTTTTCTGATAGAACCAGAACCGCGTAGGACAGAACAAGACGTGAGGATGTTCTGTAAATCTGTAAGCGGGGTGAGCATACGGAGCATATTGAGATAGCGGCGGCGGTTGAGAAACATACCCGGCAATAGTCCCAGCTTCATGCGGCCTTTGCACACTTCCACGGAATAGGGCCTGTTCCTAATGCTGAGGTGGAAGTGATGTCGCGAAGTTTACGCGGTATAGAAACTGGACAGTAAGTGGCGAGAACAACCCGACTTTGACATCTTCGCGCCATCGTCATACACGACCTCATTTATATAGATGCCCAAGATGCATATCTCAAACCCATTAAATCCACGATCAAATTCCGTGGTCGAGGCTCGTCGCATCCGCTTTTAGGGCTCTAGCGTGGATCAACAGAGGGTGTAGCACGGAGCATCTCATCCAAGGTTTCTATTGTCACCAACGCCACATTCGTCTGGACCTAGATAATGGCGGAATGTACAGAGTTTTCGTCACACCCGAGAACAGAGATCAGTTGAAACGACATCATAGAGATCTAAGTTGCACTGAACAGTGGAATTCCAGCAAGTGCAGACTGGAGCGTCGCCTCAATGTCGTCGAGAGCGCTTTAACACTTGGAGCTAGATCACTTCTAGCTTCGTTGGATATGTACAGATCTCAGATCAGATCATCTTGAAAAGCGCCCGCAATGTACCCTCCATAACGCTATTGTCAGATCTCCATGATCCTTATTCCAATTACCTCGACAAAAAAGCGCCATATGAGCACACTGGCTGAGGCTACCCAATTGCGCTCCCCCCTTGCACCAAGCCACATCAACAAAAAAAAAAGGGGTAACGCCGTACGAGATGTTTGTTCAGAAACATTAGAAATAATCGTCCCTGCCGAATCCGAATACCAGGATTGCTATCCGATTTCCTGGGTCTTGCTGGAATGCTGGATTGTCTGTATGAATAGCATTGGCATTTCGCCATCTCAAGTCTAGAATCAGCCGCTTTGGCAATGAATCCGTATGCTTTGTTGGTGTTTATTCTGCGTGGCTTGGAGAGAAATCTGTTGGTTCTGCCTTTTATGTTCATCGCGAAAATCATCTCAGTGGTTGTTTTTTCTCCCTCCTTTTTGCTGACTGGACTGAACTGTCAGGTTTATAAGTTACAGCGCATTTTCCCAGAGAGATATTTAGTATGGCGATCAAAGGGGAAGGGCCTTGGGTCATTGGGGCGATGTGGGCTTTGGCGTCTGTTGCTTTTCTCTTTGTCGTACTGAGGGCATACACGAGAATCTTTGTCGTCAAGTCATTCGGCATCGACGACCATGTCTACAATCTAGCCTTTGTAAGCTGCACGACACGACACCAACATAAAGTCTACTAACATCCCACGAATATTCCTCCTCCTCGACACCATCTTCACAACCGTCGCAGTCGACTACGGCGTAGGCCAAAACATGAGCGATGTCATCCAGAACAACACCTCCGACTTAGCCCCCGCGCTCATCTTTGAAGCCGTCAGCCAGAGCTTTGCGATAGTAGGAATGAGTTTAGCAAAATGGTCACTCGGCTTGTTTCTGCTTCGGCTTGTGAAACAACAATGGCACAAGGTGACCATTTGGTTGTCCATGGCTAGTCTCATGTGCGCTTCTATCACTGTATGCTTTGTGTATTGGCTGCAGTGCTCTCCGCCGAATTATCTCTGGGATAGGACTATACTTGGTGGGCGTTGTACGGTGGACACGGCTCCTGCGTCCATGTTGCTCTGCAGTGAGATCTCAACGTGAGCATGCTGAGGATAGAATTAACGCAAGCAGTTCTTTGCGTTGTGGTGGATTTTTTTCTTGCTGGCTTCCCTTGGTTGTTTATCTGGGGATTGCAGATGAAGATGAAGGAGAAGATTGTCATCCTCAGCAGTCTCAGCCTCGGCGTCATGTACGGTACCTCCATTATCTTGCTTCGAATCTACTAACGGCACTCCAGTGCCGGGGCTTTTGGTATCAAGAGACCCCTTGAAGTCCCAAATCTCAAGAGTCCCAGCCACACTAGTACGTTTGCCTCGACCCATATTAATCATCACTAACACAAAACAGAGGACCCTGCCGGCCTAATCGTCTGGTCCGCCGCCGAGATGACCGTGACAATGATCTGCATCGGTATTCCCGTCTGCAGACCTCTTTACAAGAAGTATTTCGGCAAATGGAGTTCTCGCAATAAAGCAAGTATCGGGAGCAGAACTCTGGCGCATCATATCCTTTGCAAACTATTGGTGGAAGTACAATGTATCCGGCCCAGGTATACAAGAAGGAGAGCACGTCTGAAGCTTCCGTGAAAGAGTATCAGGGGAAAGGGATTAGCAGTTCATATAGCAAGAACAAGGTCTTTGCAAAAGGGGTGGAGAGGGTATATGGTGAGAATCAGAGTGAGGAGGAGATTCTGGGGCCTGACTTTCGGAGAAGTCAACAGCAGGACGTTGAGGCACAATATTACTAATATTTACAGGTCTGTCATAATACGGCAAAAGAACAAAAAGGCAAGGGGTACATGAGAATAAATAATAGCAGTACATAATTAATACATGAATTGGTAGAAGGACTTAAATGACGAAAATGGCAAAAAGCAACTCCGGTACAGGGAATCGAACCCTGGGCTCCGCGGTACTGATCCCTCAGAATATGAGAGCGCGAAATGTTAGCCACTACACCATACCGGATGTGTTTGATAAGGTTTCAGCTTCCTATTGGGGACTCTAGAGGATTTGTCCGGTGATACATGCTGGCTTGTCAGAACAGAACGTCACCAAACCCAGGGGTCCGATTCTCACTCTTCAGGTACATAAGCATCAGCTCCCATTTATATCATCTCTAAACAAGACATCTTAGAATGTTTTAAAGAATTTTCGTAGCGCTAATAAAATAGCCGGCCTCCGATCAAGGCCTGCGAATGCTATTGCCTAACAAGCTGGATGTTTTAGATGGATAACGAAGGTGGAGCTGACCTGACGACATTGACGCTGCGTTACGATGCTGGACAACTACGGTGGATTCTGGCCACCTTTGGCAGCTCCAAGTGTCTTACATCGCCGTCTCTTCATTTAAAACAGTTTGTAGTTAGCTTTCAATGCGCGATGCTTGAATCTATGGGAACATAGACTGTTGCCGACCGTATGACTTTTCGTTGTCATGTCTAAACGAGCCTAATCTCGATCTGGACCGGCTCTTGTCTCTGTTTACATGCCAACAAGGCTATATAACAACACAATGTTTATTATGGCGACACTCTGTCTAGTTCACATCATTTCAGAGCAGGTAGAGGGTGTTTTTTATTTTTATTTTTATTTTATTTTAGCATCGCAGGTCTGGATAAGTGCAGTGCTGGCTCAACTGATCCTTAAAGGCTTACCTGTAGGGTACGCGACGGCAATCTAGCATCTACGCAAGCGTCTTCGATCGGGCAAGGTGCATATTGGGTGGAGAGGTAGCTAATGGAATAAATCCGCTACGGCCCGTGATCCTGGGGAAATCTTAAAAACCCATTTAATTATTATGTATGACTCGAATTGTTTTGAAGGGAGGACTCATTCCAGCGATATTATAAAAGTCAGCCTGAAACTGCGCTGCCTGTTTCACTACGCCGCTGATGACGATTCAGCCGTGCCTCGGGCCCTTCAATTAAAATTCCCGGATCAACACACCTCAAACCGGGAACAATTAACAGTAAATTCCCCGTAAAAGTCATGCGATAAAAGTTTTTACACGAGAATGAGCGTCGTGACTGTCCGAGAAATATTCGAGATATTGTGTAAAAAGGAATAAAATCAGGGACAGAAAAAGGAAAACCCCGGCTTGTAGGCTCGTGTCAGCACTGCCCTTAGGTCAATGCTGAAAAATCTCATTTCCCAGCACACTCATTCCAACAATCGAGATCATTTCGTTTCCCCAAAGAATAGCTACGAGCCTTGCTTTCTCGAATCAACAAAACAAATTGTCAAGGATATCGCTGACAATTCGATTCGTCCGAGAAACACGGGTCATTCCAAGCAAGACAAAATCCCCCTTGGGCATTGAAACCCAACGCGCAAGCCATCGCATTCACTGGGATACCCTGAGACTTTAAGATTGGCAGGTCAGGTACACAGACCATCTCATTGGCAGAATCCTTGGAACCCCCTGTAGAAATGACCAAGTTGGGCACTGTTTGGGTTTACCATGGACGCAGGGACCAAATAAAAAAAAACACGACGGATAGTATTATATCTAGGGGACTGCGCAAGGAAGAATGGAAGGGGTTCCTGTTGTATCTCATACCATTTGAAAGCAGCGGGCGAAGTCTCTAGTCGCTTTTGTGAAAGAAAGCAAACTGTGCAAACCATGGCGCAAAGACTAAGCTTCGCCCAGCTTGAGCAAGCTGCACTTCACATCATCCGTCTCATTGCCGATATTCCCGGCCTGGACAACACCAAACTCGCCGTCATTGGCGATTTGGCTGTCGCAAAGTACCTCTCGCGCCAGAACCGCATAGCAGTACCTCTTCCCTCAATTGCTCCCAGCCCTCAACACTAACATCTTCTTAGAGCATCGACCTGGTCATCAGCAAATCCTCCTCCCCCGGCCGTGTCAAGAAGGAAATCGTCGGCCATCCGATCAGCCCCCTCGTCGAAAAGTCCGGCACCGTTCTGTACCGCCACACGAGCGGCTGGGAGATCGAGGTCAAACTCATCCCCGACTGGCTGAGCCCGTACCTCCCCGACTCAGCGAAGCGCGTCCGCGACGTCACCAACGAAGCGACGCTCCCGTACACGTCGCTCGAAGACCTCATCATCTTCAAGATGGACGCCTGCGGCCTGCACGAGAACGACAACAGCAAGCGACGCGACGCCTGCGATGCAGCGGCCCTGCTGGAGCTGGCCTCTGAGCATGGTGCCCTGCGCCTCGATGAAGATAAGACCGAGCGTGCGGAGGAGGCGCTGGGCGACATGGTTGAGTTCTCTGACGAGAAGGATAAGGGCTGGTGGCAGCGCTGTCTGGGCATGGTGAACGACAAGCCTCGCACGCCGCAGGAGATCCTCTCCGACATCGCCGAGCGTCCCCAGACAGCATCATCGCGCTCATCCATCCACTCCTCAATCTCCCGCGCCTCATCCTACGCCAGCACGACATCCACGCACTCGTCCACGTCCTCCATCTCCTCGACCGCTACATGCGACGACAAGTGCCCCAAGTCACCAGCCGAGAAGAACGGGCGCCCTCGCAAGATGAGCGTCACCAAGAAGACATCGCGTCACAAGCGCCACACATCCATCGGCGCGTCTACATCCGTCAGCGCTCTCGATGCGCACATGCACCGCCTTGAACTCGACCGCCCTGCGTCGCCGGGCATCGCTCTCACCAACCGCCTCTAATTGTTTTTTTTCTTTTGTCACAATGTATTGGAGTTTTGACCTGTAAGCTTGGCTACTTGTACATCATAGGATACCCTTGATTCTTTGTGGTTTAGCGTGTATTTTATTATGTATGAATTGGCGGGACATGTAATTGTAAAAGTTTGGGCCTGGTTTAAAATGTTTTGGAGTTGCGATGGCAAAATGAATGGGGTTTTCAATTCGTGTACATGTTTTGGTGGGTTAATTGGATGTATTCAGACCTTCTTTACTCTAGATTTTCTTTGTCAATTAATTGCAAGCGATTGGTATTGGTTTTGTTGTCTCTTTTGATGAGTGGTGGTGATGCGACCGTGATGAATTGATTGCCTTACTCTGGTGATTGCTTGTTTTGGAGATTGATCACGTAATGTTGCTGTGACGTCGCATAGCAATTACCTTTGCTGAATATTTGTTGATCAAACTAATATTAACATTTATTTATTTTCATTGACTCTAATGCATTTCCGTATCAATTGTGTTTGTTGTTGGTATTCGACGCGCAAAGTTGACTAGTCATAGGTAGCGACCGTCTTGTAAGACAAAACATCACCAGTCAACAACCATAGGACTACAAAGAAGCAGCACAACACGTGTCTGTTCCAAACAATACAGCGGAAAAAACTTGATCACCCGTAGAGAAGTGCTTATTAACCTCCTTCGGGTTTCCTTGGTTACTCAATTCAATACCAGCGCCTTGTGATTTTCCCGTTGTCGCGAGGCGTAACCAGCCACCTCGGCACGACACGACCAAAGATCTGTGCATTCAGGGAGGCAGCCATAGCTAAAACCTTGACACATGGGGCTGTCCGCTGTCGCATCCCGGCGCTAGAAACTTGCATCTTGTTTTAATTAAAAACATGCCGAAATCCACTCCCGAAAAGCTTGTGACTTGGGGATCCTTGCCTGGAAATAACAGACCGAGGTCGTGTTGATGAGCTTTGGGCTGGTCGGGCCGCAAGCTCGCCCGAAATATGGGGCTCCGGCTCTAACGCATTTTTGACGTGTTATTCCCGCCCGTAAATGACGAGGCGCGGTTCTTAACTTACCCTCGAGAAATCGTAAGGAAACAAAATCAATTATCACAGGAAGTTCAATCGAGAAGCCTATTTATTTAAATCAGACAGCGATGATAAATACTTCCATTTGAATTCGCGCAAGGCGACCTTCAGCCCGGCATCAGTCTGTTTCTTCGATGAGACCGGGAATAAACCGGATACATAGTGTCTTGCATCGGGGCGGATTAATTTCAACCGCTGCGTTTCTCAAGTCTCGACAAGTCGAAAAGTCCCATTCAGCTGAGTGTCCGGGTAAGTAAAAAATGGCACTACGCTCAATTGGGAACACTCAGAGAACGCCAAATCGACGCGACAGATAAGAATGCAGAGAAGACGCATATTAACTTGACCTGGATTTGGAACGTGAGCATCTTAATAAGATGAAAATAACTGAGTAGAATAGGATGTATTGGTGTCTTCAATTGAGTACGCTGAGGAGCCCGCCCATTCGCTCCTGGCAGCCTCTATCATCTGATGACGATAAGACAGTCCTTGATCATTCTACCGCTTCTCCTATTCTACGTCCAATGACACGATCTCCCGAACCAGTGCCCTATGTAAAGCGCGAGAAGAATACTGGCTGTGCGATGTATGGTCGTCGTCACTTCTACTCTGTTCGCTGACGCTTGCCACTGTGTCCAGCCTGGCCTTCAGAGTCGCTGCCTCGCTTGGTAGATGGAGACAAATCGGTGTGACCCTGCTCGAGCTGTCCAAGTCCGCTGGTAGACGCTCCGAGTTGCTGGTCCATGTCACTGTCTTCAGATTTGATGGAGTAGCTCTGATCGCTCCGATCACTTCGTTGATCATCTATGAAAAGAGGACTTTCCTCACGGTTGGCCTGCTCATCGGCAGTGTCCTCGCCGCTGGGAGGGACCGGGGCCTCGGGCTGGCTGGTCTGCTCTTCAGTGTTGCCAAGTGAGGTCACCTCAGAGACGTTGCGATAGGTTCTGTTGAGTAGGGCGCCACCTTCGTCGTCAGGTACAGGCCCCCAATCAGGTTCACCACCGTCTACGAGGCCGTTGACGAGAAAGACATCGCAATCGTTTCTGAACTCAGCGAGCTCCTCAAACATTTCGTTCAGACAATGCACTAGAAGTTCATTGTCGGGGAAGCGCTTCTTTTCTTTCAACTCAATTAGAAGAAGAAGCAGTTTGTGTGCCACCCATCCGGTATGCTTTCCTGCGTGCATGTTTAGTTCGATCAACGGTTGGGGGGACTGGAACAACGTACGGGCAAGGCCAAGCATGTCAACGTGACGGTCAAGGTCCCGAGACAACTGTCGGATCTGGGAATCAGTTTCGTTCCGGTATTCATCGATGCAATCCTGAGCATGAGTCTCAGCCGCGGCGACTCGAGTGGCTGCATCCCTCTTCATCTTTTCAACAGTCCCTGAAACCGTCTCAACCATTTGCGCATTGCGAGCTTCAAGATCAGACGTGTACCAAGCGATACGAGCATCAGCATCGGTCTTGGCCTGAGCGACATCAGCCCTAGCCCGAGCAGCACCAGCCTCCGAGGCATTTAGACGGGCTTCGAGATGAGCTACGCGGTCGTTTGCGGCTTCAAGACGGGCTTCGAGTTCAGCGATGATTGGAGCGGAACGCGAACGGGCTCTGTCTTCTCCCATTCGGCCACTAAAGTTCACCAAATCTGCGACCATATTGCCGATACGCCTCGCACGCTGCTCGATGGGAGAGTCACCCACTCCGATAGATCGAGGAAGGGGATCCCTGTCGTTAGAACCCATGGCGATGCTAGGCTCTTATCGAAGGAGTTGTGACTTTGCGTAGATTGTCCGGTGTTGTGCGGTCAGACGATGTGGCTATAGCCAAGTGTCAGTCAACCAAGAATAAAGACAGAATCATGGGAAGCTTGTGCAATCAAAGAACTTGATTACCTTTCTGTGTCGCTTGTGAATCGCGATGCCAGTGGTGACAGGATGAGTCCTTTGATGTGACGTGAAGGTGTTGAAATGAGATTCAGCAGGCTGGAGGAGTAAGAATTTACTGCACCGAGATGGCTATGCGGTGCGATATGAGGCGCGTCTGCTCATATGAGAATCCCCATACCTTTACCTAGAGAAATTTCTTGAATTAGGACATCAGCCTAGCCAGTCTGCCTCTCATACTCTTGACCTACAAGGTGATCAAAAGTGGAACCCCACATGCACAGACCTATCTATATAAAGCCAGCGCTCTGCGTCGCATTTGAGCTTCGAAGCTGGATCCAATCCCTAGACTAGGTATCCACGGAATATTTCTCGAGCCGATGTCGACCCTCAATGTTCCCCAGATACCGCTATAGTCATTAAGATATTCTATTGATTTGTCAACATCCTCAAAACGACAATCCCGACAAGTCTTCCCGATGGAAAGTGTTGAAACAGCTCAGTCCCATAAGTTCCAGAACATAGGCCTCAAGGCAAGCGACTGAAGACGACACTCAGAGCCATCTTCCGATTGCCGCAGTACAATAGTCCCGCGACAGAAGTGATCAATTCCAAGGCGAGTAACTTGCAATGTCACCAGATGATGCTGATGTCAACGGTCGCGGCGGGACATTTCTAATGTCAAGCTGTTGATGGACTTCTTGGATAAAAAGACGAGATTGAGACCAATCTTCAAAAGACAAAAAGAAAGCTTGAGATTACCCGAAGGAAAGACAGAGACTTGCAGGACAGACTGCCATCACCTCCAATGCTGATCTTGCAATATTCCAGTCAAAGGATTCAAATCCCGTAGTTTAGTTTGCTCAAAACGCGGCATCCAATAAGGTGAGTCCCAATGCGAATTGTCCCATCTTCAATTGCCCAATCAAACACACGGGAGAGCGGATCGTCCCGCCCTTAGCCCCAAAATCTGACAGTAACTAAGTATGGAAGAGGCACGGAGGTAATGCTGATCAGAGACTAGTGATCCATGTCAGACGTCTTAGCCCAAATAGTAGCGCAAGGTAGATTAGCCCATCAAACTAAAAAGGTTAATCTACACGCGAGCGGACATTAAATACATGTTGTTGCCCTCTACAAGATCGCTCCATCACAAAGACTTATTACTCCACCCTTCAATATGTCTACTTCTCTTATTATAGTCACTGCCATTCTGGCATCGCTATCATTTCTCCTTGTCAAACACATACAACGACCCCAGAAACCTCCCTTGCCACCTGGCCCCAAAGGCCTACCGCTCTTGGGCAACATACGTGATCTCCCACCACCCGGGACACTAGAATGGCCTCACTGGCAGAGCCAAAAAGAGAAGTACGGACCAATAACTTCAGTTACTGTGCTTGGACAGCATTTTGTCATTTTGCATGACAGACAGGTCATCATGGATCTTCTCGAGACGCGAGCGCTAAAGAGTGCTTCACGCCCCAAGCTGGTCTTTGCTGGGGACATGTAAGATACAGATCTGCAATTGTATCTTGTTTATGCTGACGAGATGTTGTAGCGTTGGGTATGATGGTGTCATGGGCTTAATGCCGTACAATCGAACCTTTCGCATGCATCGCAAACTCACAGCCACCCAAGTCAGCGTCAAATCCATCACCCGATTCGAGCCCATTCAAGAACTAGAGATCCTCAGATTGTTGAGAAGAATCCATCAAGATCCCAACAGTCAGAATCTTCCAGACCATTTGAACCAGTATGCCTTCCCCACAACTCGTTGGACAGATCCTGACGCGGCTACAGGGTATCCGGCTCAATCATGCTCCGCATCCTGTACAACTATGAAACAGACCCCAAGAGAAACGATCACATCGTCACCATGGCCAATCTCGTAATGGAAGAGTTCTCTCAAGCTACCACTCCAGGTGCATGGATGGTAGACTTCATCCCTTGGCTTCGATACCTTCCGGACTGGATGCCAGGCGCTGGGTTCAAGAGGACCGCCAAACTCTTCAGAGAGCATCTGTTCCAAAACGTCCAAGACCCATGCAAGTACGTTAAAGATCAGATGAATATTGGTAACGATAACGTTTCCTACGTCGCTGGTCTCATCAGAGACGTTCACCGCAAGATTGATCCAGAGGAAGAAAGCATCATCGCATGGACTGCAGCGTCGATGATGAACGCCGGAACCGACACTACCGGCGCCACACTTCTCGCCTTCTTCGCAGCCATGACTATCTACCCCAAAGTCCAAAAGAAAGCCCAAGAAGAAATCTCTCGCGTCACCGGAGACTCACGTCTCCCCTCATTCTCCGACAAGCCAAACCTTCCTTACATCAACGCCATAGCCCAAGAAGTATTCCGCTGGCACACCCTCGCCCCAATGGGCTTCCCACACATGACGACTGAAGACGACACATACCGCGGCTACTTTATCCCCAAGAACACTCTCCTCTTTCCCGCAGTAGCGTCTCTCACGCACGATCTTGAAGTCTACCATGATCCAATGGAGTTCAAGCCTGAACGGTATTTTGAGCCGGAAAACGAGCCTTCACCGATGGATCTTGTGTTTGGGTTTGGGAGAAGAGCGTGTCCGGGACGGTGGATCGCCGATCAGACTTTGTTCTTGAGTATTGCGCAGATATTGGCAGTTTTTGAGATTAAGAAAGAGTTGGATGGTGAGGGGACCGAGATTGAGGTTGTTTATGAGCAGTTGCCGGGTGTTATTTCTCGTGTCAAGCCATTTCCGCATAGGATTGTACTTAGGAGTGAGAAGTTCAGGAAGTTTGTACAGTAGATTAACTGAGGCTCTTCTCATCGAGCTTAATAGTAAAACTGTCTTTGAGGCGTTCCTGGTAGTCTAATTCTCCTTTTTCAACCCTAGCTTCAACATCTACATATGATATTTGGAGAGAATGAAATCTGAGTGACATGAACAACTTAGAAAGTCTAATTGATCCAATTCTGATATATCTCTTCTATCTTCTTGCTTAGAGATGAACTAGCCCTGCACATGATGGAGTCCAACTTTCATATGCCCGTTCCCCCCTCGATTAGCCCTAAGGTAATACGGTACAAAGACACCCTCCCTCTCATCATCGAACCCGGATCCCTTTCCCTCAACAACAAAACCAGGTGTCGACACTGTCTCATCATACTTGGAACTCCGCCACCAGCATGAAGTCCTCAACGCAATATACTCTTCATCCGTCCCACTAATACATAGCCTCTCCTCCACAATCGTACTACCTGCCTTGAGCCCAACATCCTTGAAGTGATTGTCTTCCCATGCATTATCTGAATCCTCGATACAGTACACTAGTGGTCCTCGAGCAAGTGTTAGAGTATGCTGGTTGGTGTAGGGATGCGGAGCGATGTATCGAGGCGTGAAGTTGCCGATGGTCAGTGAGAAGACGGGATTGGCTGCCGTGTAAGCTGGATCGAGAGTGAGATAGCCTTTCTGTGAGTGAACACTACCTTCGCTAGGCTTCGGCTCCAAGGTAAACTGATCCCGAGACCATCCTGGAATCCTGAGTCGTATCGTCGTGTTCACCGACGCGGGACTCATAAGTCGAAATTTAATGAGTCCATCCCACGGCCAATCCGTCTCTTGCCGAAGAGCAATCTCTCCCTCCCCAACCCCAAACTTCAACTCAGCCTTCGTATACAAATGCACATTGACAAAAACCTCCTTCCCATTCTCCTCCCCAAAGTCCCAAAGATATCCCCCCAACGACCCGTACAAACGCGTCACATTGGGCGGACAACAAGCGCACCAAAACCACTCCTCCCTCACACTCTTATCGCTCTCCGAGCTCCCAAGCTGATTGACATACGTAAACGCCTTTCCATCCAGACTCATCGCAGTCATGACATTGTTATACAAGCAAAGTTCCATGACATCCCCAAACTTTGCATCGAGCTCGATATGCAGCAGTCGTTCGGCAAGCATCATGACTGCAATGGACGCACAGGTTTCGGCGTAGCATCCGCCTTCGTCGGTGGATTGAGGGAGGAAGTAGTCACGCCCGAAACCTTCCCATTGCTTGATGGCGCCGATACCGCCGGTGAGATACATCTTTTTGGTGACCATGTTGTCCCAGAGGCGGTATACGGCGTCTTTCCAACGTGATGAGGAAGATAGTGATTGAGATCCAGACTTATCGATGCAGAGCATATCGGCTACGGCGGTGAGGAGATACATTGCGCGCACAGAATGGCCCTCGACGGTTTGTTGTTCCAGAATGGGTTGATGAGCCTGGCAGTACCAGTGAGACCCATGTTCAGGGTACGAATCAGGCCGATGGTAGAGACTCTGACCACGCTGCTTCGACTCCCATTCAAAGTAATGCTGTCCGTGTTGACCTTTGCGATTACCTCGTTCTTCGATGAAGTATCGGGATAGATCGTAGGCGTCTTTGTTTCCGGTTGTCTGGTATAAGCGGAACAGAGCTAACTCGATCTCGGGATGTCCAGGGTATCCGTGCAGCTGATTTTCGCCAGGTCCAAAGGTACGGTGAATCAAGGCAACGTATTTCTCAATTGGCTCCAAAAGAAGGTTGTTCTTGTAGTACTGGTGGTGGGCAAGGGCTGCTTCGATGAGATGACCAGCGTTGTATCTAAAAAAAAATAAGTATAAAAAGCACCATAATGCGGCTACTTGACTTACAATTCATGCATATCCTGCAGATTCGTCCACCGCTTTCCCGGCTCAACAACAGTATAATGAACATTCAAGTATCCATCATCCTGCTGCGCCGCGCGTATCATATCAACTAACTCTCTCACCGCAGCATCAACTTCACCATCAAGCTCATCATGTAGAAAATAACAAGCGCCCTCGATCCACTTCGCTATGTCGCTATCCCAGAAGAGATGGAAGGGAACAGGCCACATGGACTTGTCCGCATAGATCTCATGCCATTGTAGTTTAAAGCAATCGTAGCGGCCTGTCTCGCGAAGTCTTTTGAGCTGTGTATGCAGTGTTGTCTTTGAGACTGTGATCCTTCGGTGGTGGAGAAGGGAACCTGGTGTTAAGGTAGTATGGTGGAAGATGGACTGGGGATGAGACATGTTGGCGGTATGCTGAGGTGAAGTTTGTGGAAAGAAATCTCAGAATTGTCTTTTACGGGTTTCTATGATATACTGCTATTGAAAGTGGTATGCAAGTCATCGCTGACAATGACGAGTATTGATCAATTAGTGCAGGTCGATTAGTTCGTGGTGGGAGGCCCGGACATCCCACCGGAGCTCCCACCGGGGACCAGTATCAAAGAGGGGAAAACGGTCAAGTGCCCACGACTTTGGATTAAAGCAAATAGTCCAATGCCTGAAAGAGGTCTGGTTAGATAAACCGGCGAAAAGCCAATTTTTTGCTTCTATCGCGATGATTCTCCATCTCTGGGCGATATGCTATCAAAGTTGTCGCGATTCATATCGACAATGGTCAGCTTGATGGAATTGAATTGGACTGCAAAATACAATAGCTCCCAAATAGTAAAGAGAATAAATTGTTGCTGCCATTGCGTTTCACCTTCTTTCCCCCAATCGAGAAACCTGACGTAAGTTCACCAATTCAGTAAAGCGGAGGCGAGAAGTCCAAAAACTCCATAGTTTTACAGGATTGGTGCGGTTATTTTCTTGGGCTGGGCGCTGATCATCCGATGTGACTTTTACCCCAGACTCCAAACCAACTTTAGCCCGATTTGTCCATTCGCGAGTGGGGAGGTCCCCAACCTCGCTCTGCGTCAAATCACCCTCACAAAACAACAACAATTACGCTTCAACAAGCTTAAAAACGTCCGAAACCTTCTTCGCAATGGAGAAGTACCAATGCTCACAATGCCCAAGAAGCTTTAAGCGACCGGAGCATCTGAAACGACACCAAAAAGGTCACGATAGCCTGAGGGGTTTTGAGTGCGATGTTTGTCACAAGAGCTTTACGCGCAGGTAAGCGGCGCGGAGGAGTTTGACGGAAGAAGCACTGATGTGATGGAAGTGATATCTTGACAAAGCATGTAGCTATCCACGATCATCCGTCCGCTGTGTCGAGACGCGATGTTGGGCGTCGCAGAGCGTGCTTGGAGTGCGCAAGGGCGCGAGAGAAGTGTTCGAGGAACCTCCCGTGCCTGCGCTGTTCGATCAGGGCACTGGATTGCGCTTATCCTCAGACCAGAGATAAACCTGTCGAAGCATCCCCAGCCTCACAAACTGGTGCCATTGCGAATACTCCTAACCAAACTCTCATCAGTCCAGTCGAGACAGTAGATCAAGCGCCGCAGGTTCAGCACGTACCCTCAGATTTACAGCTCGCCTTACCTTCAAATCAGACACCTCATTCACAAGACAGCCCTTTCATCGACAGCGCTGGTAATGAGCAGCAACCGAGTTTTGACTATGATCTGTCCACCTACGATATCGACTGGGACTTCCCCATCAACTGGTTACCGTACGACAATGAGATTGAGACAAACTACTACTCAATTCTAGGCCTTGATATGACTCAGCCTCTTGATGCTGGTAATGGAACTATGATCGGCGAGGCAGTTCCAAGTTTTCCCATGATAGATGCTCCACCAAGACGTTTGTCAGCCGTTACATCGCTTTCCCCGGGCAGCGGCCTAGGAGTTTCGCCCCAGTTGAGTATGAGCTCTGGTCGCACTATACCCGGAGACCTGTACGCCACCAGCTCAAACGGTGCCCGACGTCCTTGCACTGCCAAGTCAAAGCAGCTCTTTCCACCGCCGGGGCTTCAAGGATACACACAGCTACCAACCATTTCTCAAGACTCAGGTCTCCGAGCCAACAGCCCTGTAACGCTATCGTTCCCAGATCTGAGCCATATTATCCTGGAAGACGAAGCGTACAGAGAGTCCTTCATGACAGAGTTGACGTACAGCAAGATTTGCGACGCTTTTAGGCAAACGTGTCTCAAATCGTCCATGTTCCATCAGCGGTACAACTCCGCTGACTTTCCGTCATTGAAGCTACTTGAATACTTCGTCAAGCTCTTCTTTGAACACTTCGACCCGATCGTTCCTCTTGTCCATCCTCACACAACAGACTTAAATGGGAATTGGGTTCTTGCTTTAGCGATCTGTGCCATCGGGAGCCAGTACTCAGCTACAGCCGATATCCACGCCTGCGTTATACCATTCCACGAGTTTCTCAGAAGAACTTTGATTACTCAACTGGAAGGATCAGAGCTCAGCCTGCCGCTCGCTCAGGCTCTTGTACTGAGCCAGGTTGGCCTGCTATACTCTGGTGGTAGTCAACTCCAAAAGGCTGCTTACGAGAGGATGGGAAGTCTACAGAGGGTCATCACGTTCTATCGTTGCCGATATGAATCTCAACGAGATCTGTCGACGGCAGCTCATGGTGAGGGAGATGAAGATAGGTGGCGAGGCTGGGTTGAAGATGAGACTTGGCGTCGACTGTGCTATTTCATTTGGGTAAGTTTATGCTGCTCCGTCAGTTCAGTTTCGGAGACTGACCCACAGAAGCTATTAGATCGCATGGGACGCTACTTCTTCGATGACCACCAGACAGGTACATTCAACGTGGCCGACTTGACTTTGCCGCATGATGGCCTTTGGTCACAAGCAACGTCATCAGATTGGATACAGCTCCATCGCCGCGTTGACGGTACGCTGCCCTTCTCTCCCCCCCTGAAGCCTCATACTTACGTGCCACAAGCAAATCCAACACTCGAAGTTGCCATCAGCGAGCTCTTCCGCGAACGTACCGCCAAAGCCGACCTAGGCGAATTCTCCCGCATCCTCCTTCTGCACGCAGTATACCAAGAATACACCACCGTCAGCACATACTGCAAGCGCCCTCTCTCATCCTGGATACCCCAGAACAACCCAGAGCCTCGCAGCGACGAAACCCAGCACCTTCAGCTCTCCGACTCCAACTGGCGAAACGCTGCTCTCGATTGCGTGGATACGCTTCACTGGGCCGCCAATGCCACCATAGCATCTCTACTTGGAGCTGAGCACCCTACGGTCCTGCATCTGCACTTTTCGCGTGTTGTACTCTTAGTCCCACGAAGAGCGATAATTACGCTGGCGAAATACCTCAAGGCGCCGGAGCATCTGAGGAAAGAGGCTGCGAGCCAGAAGGCGGCACTGCAGGCGGAACGAGAGATTTCTGAGTGGGCTCAGCAAGATGGCGTAAGTTCTCCTTTTCCAAGATTGGCAGGATGCTAATATTAGCACAGTCAAAAGCTCGACTTGCAGCGCTGCACTGCGGCTGTTTTCTCTGGCACGTCCGACGCTACGCAAAAATGACATTCTACGAACCGCCCTGCGTATTCTGGGCGACCCTGACTCTCTGGGCATACAGTGTGTTCTGCAGTAAATCACGAAGACCAGTAGGAGGAGAACCACGCAGCGGGAGTGTCACTCGACAGATATCGCCTGATCGATCCGATGATGAGAATCCCACATTCATAAGGCTAGATCGACCCAACGACGATGAGATGGTGCAGCTGTTTGTCAGGACAGGGGTGTTGAAGGCGTATATTAGTGGTGTTGGTGATATTTACTCGGCGAATGCGCCGAAGAGGATATTGAAGGAGGGAAAGAGGGTCTTGGAGAGTGTGGCTTTGGCTTGGGGGAGAAATGGGGAGTATCTGGAGTTGTTGCAAGCTCTGGCGTGATTTGGAGCCCACCTTGTATCATGCAGGGTAATTATTTGTATGGATACAAAGTAAAGACTAGTTTGGCCCAAGTGCTGTCTCCCATGCTTGCGTGCGTCTTTGCATTTATCTATCTATTCAGATGCAATTGCATATCAGATAATCGCATGACTCTTTCAACATCTTAGCTAGCTCTTGCATCTGAGATGTGCATCAAACTGCTTTCTTCATCCTTCCAAATATACATACAATGGGGAAATTACAACCATCAAACTGAACCAATGCTTCTCATAAAGGGATACGGGTATCTGACCAAGACCGTAATGCTGACAATCTGTCGTCCTAGGGTAGGCAAAGCATGCCTCTTGTTAGCCTGACCTTAGGGTCTTTCACTCTTGCCTCTGCATGCTGTGCCTCTCATTGAAAGTATGTACGGACCAAAAAGAGGAGGAGCAATCTTTCTTCGATCTTCATAGGAGAGATTTTGTGAACGTCTTTCTCGGTTCCTTCACCCGGCTTTGCCTTCGACAACCCTGGCGTGGGCCTCCTCCACTGGAGGGCAACACCATCCATCGCTCACGGTCCAGGCACAGCTTTTTTCAGTTGCTCTGATTGGCTGATCTTGTCAAATGCTCGGTACATGGCCCAGTGCTTCACAATTTGTCTCATTTAATTAACTCAATAGCTTCACTTTTAAGCAAAGACCTCATAAATCTTTAGGACCATAAGTCTGTAGGTGACCCGGCTGACACCAAATCTGACCAACGGCCGAAAACTATCAATATCTTGTTTTGAGAGATGAAGCTAGTGTCCTTCTGACGGTATTCTTAAGTCAGGGTGACGGGAACGCATCAGCGCGGGGACAGAAACGGGTGGAAATCTAATATCCTCTATCAACGAGCCGCACTGCCAGCTAAAGGCCAGGCGGCGGGAGAACAGGTTCAGCCTGCGCGACACCCTCGGAATAGCGGCTACCAAGCACAATGTTCCACATGCTTGTCATGATTGCTGTGATTTCCGCTGTCGTTGGAGCCGTTGTTGCTCTCATGAGCCACGCGAAATAGGTTGAAGGTGGGAGTTGTTTAAGAAATTACTGAGAATGAAAAGTAAAGTGTGAACTTTAGGCAAAAGTTTGATAGTAGCGCCAAATCTTTGTCAAGTCTATGATAAATCTCGTCTAAATGCCAAAATCTTTGACGGTTTAGGATAAAGGTGAGGTGGATGGGAGGATAGGAGCTCAGTTGAAGTGGAGAAAAGTGAATGGGGGGATAAGTGGGACAGGGGCGCACCACTTTTTCCTGTATTTTCCTCTTAACCTCCATTCACCTTCGGCTTGGAGCGCGCAATCTCAATCTGTTGCATTGCAAGGCGCGCGTGATAAAGCGTCATCTTGCATCCCAGGCAGATATGCCCTTCAGGTACGCACTGCTCATCCTCCTTTGCCCTTTTTCTTTGGAGAGTGAACCTGACGAAATTCTCAGCGCTAGAGGTGCTCTCGCCCCACGCCGGCACCACCGTGCTGGATCAACACAGCTTCGCACAATCAGCATGTTTCACCTGGTAAAATCCAAGAAGGCTTCGTCTCGCTGATTCAGCGAACCGACCCTGTTCTTTCTCGCAAAACAAGTCGGGAGGAATGTTGTCATACCATGGCACAACGCCTATATCCGAGCATGGGAGACATGGGGTAAATTCAGAATCCCGGAACATTTATGGAGATCCTACACAACAAGAGTAACAGTGTCAGAAACGACTAACGTAACCAGATCACGCTCATCGAAGCGCTGAAAGAAACACAAGACACCACGAAACAGAACGTCCAACGCCCCATCTGCTGAAGCAGATGGCCAACCCGGGCCTTCGAAGCGTGACAAGGGCAAGCAGCCCGCTCATACCACCAGCCTCTGCCTTCTCAGACTGCCAGCATGACCGCAGACTCTGTACAGAATCAGCCTAGAGGAAACACCAGCAATCTTGAATGCAAGAATGCCATTCATCATCTGGAGACGAGGATTTGGTAGTCTTTAAACGCAGTTGAAGAAGAGCGAGAAAACCTTGGGCCGCTGTATCGACTTAAAGGAGGTCAACATGGAGGAGAACCATTCCCTGAAGGGGGAAGTCAATTCGCTAAAGCAGCAGCTCGTCTTTTTTAGAGAACAGAACACGTCGTTGACAAAGCAAAACACCGCTTTGACACAGCAACTCTATCGGCCCTGAATGATCGGAGATCAGACGCGATCAGTTCAAGTCATCTACTAGTCTGAAATTCAACTCTAACACTGCTGAAGTTGCACTCTCGAACGCGCCTTTCTGAATAAGCCGGTATCGCACTCACGACAACTTGGGCATGATTCCGGAACTAATTCGCAACAACTTGCCCGTAAGCGGGTCGCAGGAAGCATGATTGCTGAGAGTTGGAGCCTTTTCTCTCACGCTTGGGAGCGTCTCATGGGTATCCATATGTTCATGAATAGGCTTTCAGGAACTAAGTTCTACGTGGTGAATACAAGCTCAGCCACAGGTCTCAATTGCAAATAACACTGAATCACAAGCGGTGCAGGCGGTGCAGGCGGTGCAGGCGTAGCGGTTTGAGTCACATGGTGAATTGGATGGGAGACGGGATTGTACAATATTAGTCAATATCTTTACCTATCAGGCCATATGCCGCTGCCATGTCATGGAGCTTGCCGCACACATGTCCCCAATATGGCCTTTCTGTCCGCCGGCGTGAAATATGGCCATACTTCGGCAGCATCAAACTGTCCGTATTCTGTTTGAGATAGACCATTGTTTATCCAGGTAGCATCGTCTCTGTACGCTGGATATGAATGGCTTCCTGACGGGGTTCATCATCCCAGTTCTTCCAGGGTTTGAATGGTAAGCTTCTCTACCGTTGTCTTAAACTAGAAGTACATTCATGAACTACAGGGAAGTCCTTCTTGAGCCATAGGAGACGGATTGAGGTGCCTTCTGCTTAAGGGGGCTTCTAAAGGTCTCTATGAAGCCGCTGGGGCGGAATGATCATAGGCCTGCCCTGAGGGAGCATGAGGGTGAAGCATGCATACGGGCAAAGTCCTCGGATCTCACAATGTCACTTTCGACATTGTGGCGGACATGTTAATCAACTTGCTGATTTGTCAAGGCAGCTGTGGTGATCTAAGCTCGCAGCTATGGATCTCAAATGCAAATAACACATCTGCTTACTAAAGACCTATACGGCTTTCCTTCAAATTTGAAGCTACCTCTGAATCAGGGCAAGAAACAGATGTCGAAGTACTGAGCCAGGTACTCAGTCTTCAGCAAGGTCAAAAAATCGGATCAACTCGAATGAGGTCTTCCGGAGCCTTAGGCGACCCGGTCGCTCCGCTGGAGGAGGGCCCCGGTAGTATCCCGAAGGCAAAGACAACTGCAGCCCCCCCCCCCCCCCCAAACGAGACCGGTAATCAAGGCGAGTCATTGTTATCGCCGGTGAGCTCTACTGCAGAATGGAAATCGATGAAGAAGAGTTATGTCCCAAGATATCTTACTATTCATCGTCATCCATAAATTAATGCTCGAGGGTCGAAGAGTGAGTCTTACTGAGCAATTCTGTAAGCGCCAAGGTTCTCTGTGCAGAGGAGTCTCAGGTTAGCGCGCGCTACAAACATGTGTAACCACATCCAATCCGCCACAAGTGTGCTTTTCTTCGCATTCACTTTGCATGATCCGTTGGCCGCTTTGATAGGCCAAGGGCGCTCCACGATTGTAGGAGCATAGAGTGGGCGGTTACGAAATCAGGAATAAATGACAAGAGGCAGCCTGTCATCTGGCGCTGCATTGACTATATTTCTAGGCACGCCTTTCATTCAAGACCACTTGGTACCCAATTTTATCAGTATAGAAACGTTCATCAGATTCTCCATCAACCTGATTGGTGCTGACCTACATATATCGTACATTGAATGAACATATCCTTTTGATTTGTCAGACACCGTTGTAAAACACCAGCTCTAAAGCTTTCCGTAACATCGACTAGATCTGTGCAACTCGTTTCTATTGAAACATCTCAACATTATAAATGAGACTTTTGATGAAGATACCCCTATGATTACGATTTCGGAAGGGATTAAAATCCGCACGAAACGCCCCCGCCGAAGGTAGGCTTGAGCCTAGCTAAAAGGTGATCGCGATGCGTGATTTGTAGCTGTGACCTGCGCCTGAGAGCCCATACTCACCGCACAGTACTCGGAGCGGGTCAGAGTCTGGGGCCATTCAAAACGCGCAAAGTATCTATCTAATGAAAAAGATGAAGGACATCTATGTCTTGATTCGTATTCTCTTCGGCTATCTCAGAAGATTGAGCGCTGGGAGAGAGCCATGTGGATTTGGTTGCATCCGAACGACACTGGACGAGACCTTTGCCTCATGGGTTTAGCTCTGGACTTTCTTACATACCCTCTTTGTACAACAAACGTGAGGGATTAACTGGGCTCTCTACCTGCTCTGGTCAAATAAGGTTGAGATATGAAAAGTGAGCTAACGGCCTTGCTCCCAATAAGGAACAAATGAGTATAGACGTAATAACGCTGGTGATACTGACAGGGAATCTTCACATGTCAATAGAGGATGAGTGCAAAAGTACGAGAATGACCGTTGCTTTAGTACAAGAAGAACAGGATCAGATCAGGAACGACAGAGTGCGGCTCATCCTGTGGTGTGAAGAGGTTATTAGTGAGTCTTGATGATACAGCCATTTCCAAAAGAGGACAATCCAAAAGAGTACATCTGATGAAAGCGATGCTAAAACTTTCAATATGTTGCTTCTTAACAACGTTGACAAGAACGTTGGGTCTGTCAAGCGAGCGGAATGTCGATGGTAAAAGTATGTTGATGCAAATTAAAATCCCCTGCCATTAACATGTGCCTGGCTATCCTACATATACGCCATGATCCACGGATCTTCAGCAAGCTCTTTCGCCGATGACCTCTGAGACGGATCCCACTGAAGCATCCTGTTCATCATGGCAAGAAACATCTGCTTTCTTTCACCCTCAAGGCTGGTTTCTTTTTCAGCAAGAGAAGTGCTTTCTGGAATGGCAATCTCATTACGAAAGTCGCCTAGTGAGGTCGCTGATTAGTAAATGGGAGTATTTATGATGGACGGCAAAAGTAGTTTACCAGTGTCTGTAAAGAACTTATGGCTGGCTTTGCCGGCTTGAAGGACTTCGGATGGAGGCTGACCGAGGAGGGCGATGATCTCGGCGAGATGGGCTCGACTGCGGTATTTCTGAAACTCAGGGTCATGCCCAGTAAACATATGCCGACCTTCAAACACGTCCCAAATCTGGTACAAAAAGTTGTCAGCCTCAGCACATCAAAGTATCCTTCCAGAAATTTACCATGCAACCTGTGTTCCATATGTCCACCTTATACGACCAGGGGGCTTGAAGGATGACCTCGGGAGCTCTATAAATGTCTGGCTGGATGTCTTCGCAATGTTCTACATCACCAGGAACAGCCGAGCCAAAGTCGCATAGAACTGGCGCGCCATAGTCCTTGGGCTTTCGGAGTTCTCGTGATATGTATATGGTTCTGCCGTCTACCTCCTTTCGTGGAGTTGGATCACTGAGCTCCTCCTCTTCGAAAGCCGTGAATACTGAGTCGTCATAAATACCGAACATGATATTGTCTCCTTTGATATCTATGCATCAACAGGTAAGAAAGTTTTCAAGTCCCAGTGAGGACTGTGGAACAATACCTGTATGTATGACCTTGCACTCCGTATGGAGATAATCGAGTGCTAGAAAGAGTCGACGCAGGGTGACAGCGAGGACTACTGGCGGTAATCTTCCCACTGGATTGCGGTTCAGGAATGTCCAGATACTCTCCCAGAGTGGCGGGTGAACCAGACAACGATGGGGCCCATCTGGTCCAGTAACGTCGAACGAGTCAAGCAGTTCTCTCACCGCCCTGCGTCCAGGATGCTTTGATGAAGAGGCAGAAATGCGTTTGTACATCTCGAGTTCATTATCCAGCTGTTGGCCCATGGACTGAGAGCTAATGAACAATTTTAACGCGACATGTCGACGACCGCTACTTCATATTAGCAGAGAGTTCCCCACATCATCATTCTTCAAAGGTCTCGTGCACTTACTCCAGGTCGCGCGCCAACCAAACAGTCGAGCTAGCTCCGAAGCCCAATTTGCCAACCACTTGGTAGCGGTCCCGAAGGACTTCCCCAGTCCTGGCAGGATAGTAGCGAGATGCGATGTAGTCAGGGAGAAGCTCTTCCTCTATCCTTTGCTCTACAGGCACTCTTTGGAAATTGGGATTCGAGAAGGCGAGAGGTTTCCATGCCCGGCCAGGCCAAGGTATTTTGCGTAAAATTGAGGCCATTCGGACGCGTTTGAAGAGTGAATTATGAGAAAGAGTGGCGGAAATATATTAATTGCACGGATTTGCGCGCTGTTACTCAAGGTAGTGGAAAGAAGTGTTGCAGAATTGAATGGCGATGTGCTCGAGTTTTGCTGATGGGCTAGACACGAATTCGACGAATCAAAGCAAAGGCGGTCAGCGCGTCCGCGTAGAGTTGAGAAT
The DNA here is from genome assembly GCA_020744335.1 of Fusarium sp. MPI-SDFR-AT-0072. NCBI lineage: Eukaryota > Fungi > Ascomycota > Sordariomycetes > Hypocreales > Nectriaceae > Fusarium > Fusarium sp. MPI-SDFR-AT-0072. Next base: position 3,683,977 of record JAHBOG010000004.1, read on the forward strand.
CTATAAAGGAAGGCACATCAAAGCATGCAATGCAACTCAATTATTTCCGCGGGATCATATAAGCCTCAAAATAACTGATTATGCTTGTTATGGTTGCCATTACGCTGCGGGAACTTGGCATGGCCTCAGTGCGAAGAGTCGCTTTCCTGGCATACAGGCGATGTAGAATAGCGCATATAAGAAATATCGAAGCATTTGGCGTGATGAAACACTGTTCCCAAAGTCTCACTTAAAGTGTAATAACATGTGAGATAGTATTATTAACAACGGCGCTTTGGGGCACGCAATCAGTCTGGGAATTCAGTGAGCAGGAGACGGGCACGGCATCCACCCTCATGGTCCTGGTCCGTATTCAAATTGCAAAGGTCAAGAGCCTGAAGAAGCTTGAAGCTACTTTGAGGGAGTGTACCTGTGAGGGGGGAGCAGCCGGGATGGAATTGTGTTGGATGGGTCAAGGAGGCGCTGGGAACTGCGGTACTAGATCGGGCCATTGTACGCGATACTGCTATGTGGTACGTTAAGCAGAAAGCCTTGCAGCGCCGATTCGATGGTCAGGCTGCTCCAGGACAGTACGATACTAGCAGGGTGTCGACGTATAGTCTGCTTGAAGGAAAGGAGCTGGTACAATGAAGGTTTGGCATGATGAACAATTGTGATTGTAGAAGAGTTGTATAGATATAGCCCAGTTAGAATTCGCCAAAGTACTGCCGACGTATTCTTTCCATTTCCAGTTCATGCGGTAAAGGAGTAAGGAACCCGTCGACCGCATCCCGCCAGAATGTATTACGTGGATTAACATGCCAGGCCGATGTATACTCCCAATATGGCGGCATCCATCCAGCCGACTCCCAGTCCACAATGCCAGTCACCGTATCCCCAGCAGCCATGATATTGAGACTGCTAAGGTCACCTTGGGTGAAGACTGGGCCCTCCCACGGCCCGTTATGAAACTCGATGAGTTCTCTTAGACCCGGACAGGCCTCTTCACCATCCGCAAGCTTAAGACCACGACGCAACTCTTGATGAAATTCTTGGATTGTTGCAAAAGGACCCCAGAAGGATTTGTCAGGAAGATGTTGGTCGAAGATTGGACCCCCGTCAAAATTAGCGACACCAGCGCCATCTGGCGGGGGAATACTGCGTAGCTCTGCAGTCATAGCCTTCAATTGTGCGAGAATTCGCGCCTTGGACTCTTCCGATCGTTGTGTTCAATTTTGAGATAGGTCTTGACCTTGGATCCTTTCCATGAGTATATACACACGCCCCTTATACTTTAAGCTACAGTATACTTTTGGGACTGGTATTGATGTGTTTTACGCAACGAATTGTATGGTATTTCCTTCTGCTAGTGTTGTGAAGGCGGTTGCTTTGATGCAGAGCTTTGATGAGACAAGGAGGATACGCCCCGGATGTTTTCGTAGGCGGCGGAGACATGGTGTTTTATTAAGTTTGTAAAGAAACAGAGTGAGGAGTCGCATGAGAAGGCCAGAATTAATTTCTCTTGACTCCATGGTTGCGGGAAGCTGTTCTTCAACTGTATTGGTGTTAGTCGCGTTGTGAGTTTGGGGACGGTTGGATTCGGTTAGACTGACGATCGCGACAACGGATTAAAGAATGCCCGGCATCACTCTGATATATCAGGCGGCGCAGAAACCTACGACCAATATATTGAATAATGCTACTGATTTGTACTTGGAAGTTTAGTTAACTTGATTAGGATTTATCTCGAAAAATGAAATGGCGTTTCAGTGTTGCATGCACTTACGCTTTTCACGTTTGCCTCATGACGGTGAAGACAGCCTCATTGCCGAGGATATCAGATAGCGCTAAACTCGAAATATCCTTTGCAGAGGTCAAAGCTGGGGAGACCTCCAATCACTTCATGCGTCACGCCCTTCGGTATACATGCTCCTCATGATTAATAATAAGTAGAACGTAACTGAGCATCGGTTATAACGGGTTGATGATCCGGTCCAGCCGATTCTGGGGTATAAAAGGACCTTTGAACAGAGTATTCTCTCTCATTACTTGAACACTTATAAAACTGTCTCATCTGAATAAACATGTCTGATGCTGAGCCTCAGGCAGTTCAAGTCTCCCAGACTTCGGATGGAATCACAACCATTACCCTTTCACGTCCTCACCGTAAGAATGCCATAGACGGACCTACAGCCAAAAAGCTCACCGATGCCGTTCTCGCATTTGAGAACGACGCCACGCAAAAAGTCTGCATTATCTACGGTGCACACGGTACTTTCTGCGCAGGTTTCGATCTCCACGAAGTCGCCAAATGGAATCCCGCGCAGGGAACAGACAACTACCTCGGTCCTATCATCGACCCGAGCCATAAAGTCGAGGACCGCAACATCGGCCCCATTGGCCCTTCGAGAATGCAGGTAAAGAAGCCAGTCATCAGCGCTGTCGCGGGCTATGCTGTCGCTGGAGGCTTGGAACTCTCGCTCATAGGCGACATGCGCATTGCCGAGGAAGATACTGTTTTCGGTGTGTTTTGCCGAAGATTTGGCGTTCCCCTCATCGACGGTGGTACTGTTCGGCTACAGGCCATCATTGGCCTCGGCCGAGCGATGGATATGATTCTCACTGGAAGGCCTGTCTCGGCGCAGGAGGCGTTGCAGTTTGGACTGGCGAACCGCGTTGTACCCAAGGGTCAGGCCTTGGTGGAGGCGACTAAGATTGCAAAGCAGCTTCTCACGTTTCCGCAAGAATGTATGAATGTGGATAGGGCCAATTGTTATTACTCTGTTTATAACGCAACTTCGTTTCAGGATGCGTTGAGGAATGAGTTTGAGAACGGGGTCAAGGTTATTACTACGGAGAGTGTGAAGGGCGCGGCGAATTTTAGCAGTGGAGCTGGAAGACATGGTGTTTTTGAGACAGCCAAGTTTTAGGAGCCTGTAATACCCTCAGTGAAGCTTTAGAAATGTATCTTGCAGTTGTAAACGACTACTTTGACGTGTCTCCGCCTTCCAGTTAACAGTGTGGTCCAGTCGCTGTTGTGACACAGGCATCATGAATAAGCGCAATGCCCAGATGAAGAAACAACCTGTATACATGTACATATGCTCCGATTGCCAGGAGAACGACGTCGATAACCCCAGCTCAGGCCTCACCATAAGCTCAATAACCCAGTGTAAAGATGTGAAAATCTGACTTGCCCGGCACTAGGCCTCCAGTCTCTAAGTAGATCAATATTCTGAATACGGTTAATATGACCGTGCAATCTTTGCCCTATTAAATATAAACCCATTACCAAGACTCGCATAGGCTTGGGATGTAGGTTTGTGCTTTCAAGTATCCTATTTCCTATCTAGAACGCTCAACTCGAACGCAAAGGCCGTCGTAGAATCTTGATGTTTCATCCTCAACCTCAAATTCCCCTCCTTCACAACCTCCTCCCTCTCCCCCAGATCATGCGGTCCATCAACACGCCTGAACTTATCCCCGTCGACAACTTGAAACGCCAATGTCTTGACCCTGACTCGTGTATCATCTGTCAGGCCAATTACATCAATCGTCCAATTCCCTGGCCTCGAGCGCGTACCAGCCAATATCCGCACAACATCTCCTTCAACAGTCGCATAAGCATCTAACAACCCATCTGAGCTAGCACTAGTCTTTAAACGTTGACCCTTCAAGCTTGAGGCGTAGTACTTGTAGACCTGAAACTCAGCAGTTGGCCAGTATCCCTCACCCTCAATGGCGTAGCTACCATCACTGCCATTCGGCTTACTCAAGAGACCTACTATCATTAGTATCTAAACCGCCAAGATTTCCGACAGACTTACCAGCCATAAAATCATGCAACGCTCCAGCAATAGCCCAATTCCCTCTAAGGCCATGTGCGTTCTCTCGCTCAAGACCAGCAATCCACCATGCTCCCGCAGAAGGAACTTGTTCTCCATAAACAGCATACTCGTTGATGTTCACATCTTGAGCGTTTTCGAGAGGGATGTCGAACTTGGACAAAAGATCGTGGAATGAGGCCATTGAGCTCGCCATAGTGACTGCTTCGTCGCCGCCCTCCATGTGCCAGGACCATTGATCGGGTAGGCTGTCTTTGCAGCGAGACAGGAAAGCTGACCACCATTCATGTGATGCTGAAGGAATGGCTGACATACTGGGGCCAGTAATCCGAACGGATGGAAGTGCTTCTCTGTGAACATATTAGAAGGAGTTCAAGTACCTGTGGAACAACATACCGAATCTTCTTGAATGAACGAGTCCAGAGCTCCAACCACTGCTCCATCGAACGATTCCAAAAGAAGCTCAAATCCGGTTCATTCCAAATATCCATAACAAGACCCTCAATCATATCAGACTTCTTGACATCATCAAGCGTCCGTTCAAGAAACGCATCCCAACCCGTCCAATCATCGTCGTCTCCAGGGTACGCAAAGCTTTCCGACTGCCCGCCATCGGCTCCCCAAACAGCGGGGAGCAAGTAAATGAACTCGCCGCCGTCTTTTCGAGTTGTTCTATAGTTACTCAACGCTGAAGCAAAGCGAGCCTAATCATGTTAGTACATATACCAAGCATTCTCGGAGGTAGTTCACCTTGTAGCCTTCGAGACTGACGGCGTAGCCTTTGGTTCCGGGTAGTTGAGATCCACCACCGCGACCATAATTGAACCCAATGTCTTTGTAAAAGTGATCAGGTATCTGATCAGGTTTATCTGGTATTCCGTACAGGATACCGGATGCGAGATGACGAGGCGGTCCTGTTTGAACGGTCAAGTCTACCGTTGCTACTCCAACAACAGGCTCTTTGACCTTATCGACCTCTGATGGCAGGCTTTTCAGCATGGACATGTACTCTTCCGGCATTTTGGCGATGTTTTCCACTTGTTTGCTTGCTCGTGTGAGTTGAAGTGTTGAGCGTTGAGGTATATACCCATGAAGCAACTGAGACTAAGCCTTTAATGAGTACTCCGGTGGGATGCGAAAACTGTCGCGACTCAGTGATACAGCAAAATTGGAGTTATTCTCCTACGATTTTGAGAAAAACGCCAATTATTCTGATCCCATCAGCCAAGCCTTGGAATGTTAGTTCCCATTCAACTGTCATTTTTTCTTTCCCCGGAGCGTCTTGACTCGTGATGTTGCGATTAGTGATCTACCCCTCCGTCCCTTCTCCGGTGGGAGACCAGCTCCAATTGGACCGCAAAGTACTATCGATCCCCCGCAAAGATCATCAAACCTAATCTCATTCCCCTTCCCCATGGGGTGACGATCTTGGCACGATGTGAAGAATCCAATACTTAAACACCCGACGATCCTTCAATTCCCTCCATCTCATCACAATTCTTCACAATGTCTCTCCACGAGAAACAAAGCATCGACCACATCGAACAAGATGTCACCTCCCAAAAAGAATGGAGCCACGTCCAAGGCGAACAAGGCGCTTCCATCGACCGCAACATGTCCCTCTGGCAAGCCATAAAAGCCTACCCCGGCGCCATAGCTTGGTCTTTTCTCCTATCCTCGTCCATCATCATGGAAGGTTATGACATTGTCCTCATCGGCAATCTCATGGCGCAACCGGCGTTCCAGGAAGCTTATGGTGATTGGTACGGTGCTAAACTCGGCTATCAGATTTCCGGACCGTGGCAAGCTGGGCTTGGGAATGGAACTGCCGTGGGGACTATCATTGGTGCTTTTGCTAATGGGTGGCTTACGGAGCGGTTTGGATATCGTCGTACGCTTGTTGCGTCTCTTGTCGCTGTTACTGGATTCATCTTCATCACTTTCTTTGCGCATGATCTTCCTATGCTTCTTGCAGGATCGATTCTCTGCGGTTTACCCTGGGGTGTTTTCGCAACTATGGCTCCTGCTTATGCCTCAGAGATCTGTCCCATGGCTCTCCGAGGCTATCTCGCCAATTACGTTTGTCTCTGCTGGGCTCTCGGTCAACTCCTCGCCGCTGGCGTCTTGTTCAGCTTTTCCGAAAACTCTACACAATGGGCATATCGACTACCTTTCGCGATACAGTGGATCTGGCCCATTCCTCTCATCATCATTCTGTGGTTCACGCCTGAATCACCATACTGGCTAGCCAAGAAGAATCGTCTCGATGAAGCAAAGGGCGTTCTGAGACGCATTTCGGCAAAGAGCAGTAAGACTGATGAGGATCTGGATAAGCAGCTTGCTATGATTGTTCACACCAACAAGATAGAGAGTGAACATACCAAGGGTTCGAGCTATCTCGACTGTTTCAAAGGCATTAACCTTCGACGAACTGAGATCGTATGTCTTGTATTCGTCGCGCAGAATACAACCGGTGTCGGCATCGGCGGTACACCTACCTACTTCTTCGTCCAAGCCGGCGTCGATCCAAGCAACTCCTTCAAGTTCGCAACAGGTGCACTCGGGCTTGCTTCCGTCGGCGTCATCATCTCCTGGTTTCTCATCTACCGCATCGGCAGGCGAGCCTTATACGTCTGGGCCTGTGGCATCTGTACTGTCCTTATGCTCATCATAGGCATTCTCGCCAGCGTTCCCCAGACTCAAGCTGTCAGCTTCGGCCAAGCTGGCGTTGTTCTGATCTGGGAGATTGTGTTCTACGCTACCATCGGACCTGTCTGCTACGCTATCATCGGTGAGATTCCAGCTGTCAGTGTTCGCAGTAAGAGCATCTGTCTTGCTCGAATCGCGTACTACATCTCACAGATCCTCAATGGCACGTATGGTCCCTACATGATCAATCCCACTGAGGGTAACTGGAAAGGCAAAGTCGGCTACTTCTGGGTGAGTCTCGGAATATTCCTGTTCTGTTCCTCTCTGACATCATCTAGGCTGGACTTTCCCTGTTGACCTTTACTTGGGCCTATTTCCGTCTCCCTGAAACAAAGGTTTGTCTTCCGCGTCATCTCTGTCTTAGAGAATGCTAACATTGTGAAGGGACGAACCTTTGAGGAGATCGATATTCTTTTCGCCAACAAGACTGCAGCAAAGAAGTTTGCTGACACCAAGGTTGATGCGTACGCTGATGACTCTGAGGGGCGTATCATCAAGGAAACCGATGTTTGATACTGGTACAAACAATGCAGGAGATTCTGTGTTCATAGTTGGTCTTTAGGTTGATAGCCAGAATCTCAAATACATTTATCGATTGATACCTAAACGCCTATAATCCCGGGCAGAAATATCTAATGTCCTCTCACACTGCTTCTTGATCATTTCCATGAGTTCCTCAACTCATCTGCTAGCTTAACATAAACCGGCCCAAAGACGTGACAAACGACCCTAGGTTTAAAACCTCTTTGGATATCCAGAAACACCCCAACACACTCCATCACCCCCTGGGGCATTCTTCTCCTCCGTGCTTCACACATATGCCAAAGGGTCTTGCAGACCTGACAATGGTCCCCATCATCCAAGACATGCTCCTCTACGTCCACCTTAGTTTCATCGTAGGACATCAGCACTGTTCTCCTATGCCCCATATGAAACTTTACTCGTTAGCTGGTTTGCTGCGGTGAGGTTTAAAGAAGACTTACGGAAAGCTCGTCACCGCCGTGCTCTCTCCTAGGTCTCCAAGTTGCACCTGTGACCCCCTCACCTTGATCGAGGGTAAGCGTCGCTTTGGCTCCCTCAGTATAGCCAGCGCGCTTGAGCTGGCCATCTCTGTATATAAACTCCATACCGCAGAGCCGTTTGTATCGAGGATTGAAAAAGGCTGTCATCTGAGACACACTCGTCCAGCTTCCCTCTTTATCTTGTATTCTCCAGAAGAGCTTGTTGCTATCTGCGAACACTGCTTCGTGTTCAATAGACTCTCTGGACAGATCGCCTTTGGCCAACTTTGCAGGTTTCGTCACAACATCAACCCTGTCACTCTCGAGGTACAGCGACCAGATAAAACCGTCCTGAAATATGATCAGCCTTGCGTCTTTAACCATAGTCCATGACTTACCAATCTCTCAAAGTGATTCTCCGCATAACATGCTTCGATCATATCGCCATGTGACCCAGGGTGCACTTCAACGGCGTTTGGCTCAGCACCAGACTTTTCGATCCGGACTCCTGTGAACTTTTTATTTCCAAAATGAGGCGTGGAGCCATCATCATCATCAATCTCTACTTCCTCCCAGAGAGTAAGGCTTGTTATCCTATCACCTTCATCAAGGTCAAGATGGTCAATCTCGTGAAACCACTGCCCAACATAGACTGGCGATCTTCCGTCCCAGAATTCGAAGCAGAAACCAGCTACGTGATGTGGCAGTCGGCTACGCCCTGCCCTGCCGTTTGATATCCCTACGCGCTTGACGCCGTTGAGACGAACAGTCGATGATGGGGCTCGTTCAATTGGCCAATCAGAGTAGGGATCTATTCGAGACCGAGCTTCCTCTTTTTCGTAGTCGAACGTAATTGGAGGCGAATCAAGCCGAAGCAAGTCTCGAGAGTTAAGATGTGCCAATCCCAGGAATTCTACCGCGCACAATGATGGACTCATCTTGGCAGATACAAGTCAGTATCTCAAAGATCCAGATAACAACAAGGTCGCAATACTCACATAAAGAGGTGCCAGAAACCCAGTTATAGTCTCTCCATGAGGTGAAATAAGGTTATGTGTTTCAGACGAGTCATCTTCAGTATATTCCAAGGGCCTACCCTTGTTAGTCGTCTTCAAACATCGTCCAAAGTTAGTAGTTATCTGCATTGCACACAGTTCATCAGCTGCCATCGATTTCAGAATGATTGCTGCGACGTACCATGAGGGAGTAGGGGAAAACCACAGTATGCTCCCGGTGAATCAGAACGGTTAGGAACCCAACACCAGTAATTCTCTCGCCGGCCGGTCCATTGATGGACAAAGACTGTTCAATGGCCAAGGATCGTTCTCGAGAATCGTGTAAGATTTCGCGAAAGCCAAACTCTCGTTCTGTCCCGTCAGTGTAGTAGAAGCCTAAGCCTCTGATACTGAAATTAACGCTACTATCGAGAAATACGACAATCCGGTTCAGGAGTGGAAGAAGTGATCCACTTGGGCCGCCAAAGTCCATGTTCAAGATGAAGGATGGCTGTGGTGATGCTGCATCGATTGTAGGAGGTAGTACAGTTGCCACGTCGGGTTGGGGAGCTGCAGGGTGCCATACAAGTTGTCTGGAAGGTGTTGACGTCTCGATGGTAGCGAAGTCGCCCAGCTTCTCCACCAGCTGGATAGAAACGACTTTGCAAGCCTGGAAACTCGTTAGTTATTTGAATTGTAAAGTTCGGATAGAACGTACATCGAGACCCAGTAACAACCCACTTATGTAGGGGCCATTTTTCGGCTCTAGCATTTTGATGCCGACATGTACATCAGGCTTGTCAACTTTACCCACGAGCTTCCAAGATACCCCACCGAGCTCATCCTTGATCCGAAAAGCAAGACCGACAATACCACCAAAGGTAGTCGCCACATGAACAGCGACGACTTGATCAGATGATCGGAGGCTGAAATGTGTTTCTGCGTCAGGCTGAATCAAGCCAATGCGAAAATTCTCAGTTCCGTCTGGCTTCCTTGCCCGAAAGCCGCATATGTAATCTCTCTTATCGAGATACACTCTCGATACCAAGATTCTCATCTCTTCATTCCCTAAGCCGCCAAGCCGCAGGTTCAGATATCGTGAGCCTACGACTTGAATCCCCTCTGAAGGGTTTGTACACGGCACGCCTTTCAACCCCTGTGTTTTCTGAGTCATTTCATATCCTAAGGAAACTAGTTCCTCTCTACAACGAGCTGTGCTCTCCAAGCGCGGGCGTTGGCGAAGCATGGAGATCATGCAGGGCGTGATATTTTCAAGGCCGTTCCAGATCCGTTGCCGATTCCGCATGTGTCCTGTTGTAGAGGTGTCGTTCAGAGAATGCTTCAGATTGAAGTACAGATTCCGCCATGTCTCGGTTCTATTGTGATCTACTGGAAAGAAGTTCATTTCGTGATCGCCAGAGAACCGACTAGCCCAGAATGTTTGAGATAAGTCGCTAGGCTTGGTTAGATTTGCAATGGTTGTTGATGAAAGTCTCAGGTTGCAAAAAGACCTGCTGTCTAGAAAATCAATCGCACAATGGTTCAACTCGGTAGAAAGCTTCGAAAAGCAATCCGATGATGCCCTCAGATAATCAAAACCGTTAGTCCGTCCGTTCGTCAATCGATAGGGGCTCTGATCGGTCAATATCATGCCAGGATCAGCTTGCAAAAAAGCCCAAACTTCAGGGAGGTCTTCTCTGAACGTTGCACTAAACAGCGCTTGTTCATTCTCAGGACAAAGGTATGATATCCACATCCAACGGCCGCCATTTCTAGGCATACTCCGAATGAAATCAAAAAGAACCTTCAAGAGCTCTTCTGTTTCGTAACGTCGTCCTGACTTCAGGAACATCTGGTCTCGGAATATCGGCCAACATGATTGATGAACGATGAATCCTTTAGTTGGGGGAATTACTGGATGCGGTTCCAATTCCAATGACCCATCTTCGACATATCCGATAGGCCTGAGTGAGACCTGCGACTGACCTTCTTCGCGTTGGACTGTAGAAGGTCAATAGGGTTTCGGCTACCGGCGGGGTTTTGTTTTGTTACCTGCGAAGATCTTGCGATACCAAATCTGCTCGACTTCTTCGTGGTCATCAATGCTGGGGATGTAAATTCCGCAGAGAGCGCATCTGAGACACATTCTCGCTATTGATCGATTCAATTAAATCTTTAGTGGCTTCAGATGAGATGTCGCGATGTTGTCGGATTAACAGCGGCCGATGATAAACTTTGTTGTCGGGATGGAAGAGCGGGCAGTAATGAGTTACCTCGAGACTGGATGCAGCATTATATACCTCTAAAACACGTTTTATTTTTGGCATCAAGGATTGTAGTATAATGTATAAACTATGAGATAGTTGTGTTATTTGCAGTTGACATCTGTGGCTGAAAGCATATAAATACCACGTATCGCTGACGATAAAGTAACGGTTTTATGGATGCTCTCATTTGGCCTCTGTAAAATAACCTTCTGAATGTACATAGGAACTGGTCAAGAATATTGGCCGCGACTGGCTGTCAAATTGCAATAGCGAGTTACTGCATCTCTCTCTAACCTTTCTGTCTCAACCCTATAAACATCCACTAATTATCAAGCTTTGACTTCGCTCTCAAAGCCTCCCATTCATGCTCCAGCATTCCATAATCAATCATATCCCACCATTGCCTATCAAACCAAAGCGCCTCTCTACTCCTGCCCTCCTCCACAAACCCCAACTTCTTATACAAATGCTGCCCCCGCTCATTAAACCCAAAAGTGCCGATCCCGACTCGATGATACCCCCCAAACCTAAAAGCCCAATCCAGCGCCCAATTGATGCTCTCACCTCCATAGCCCTTGTTCCTGAAAGCGTCCGCGATGACAATACCAATGTGAGTATTCCTATGCTGTTCGCGATTCTTGGGATTGCCGCCCCAGCCGATACATATGAAGCCGATGGGGACTGGTTCTGAGCTTTCAATGTTGTGGTTTTTGGCTTCTTCGGGAGAAAGACACAAGACGACGGCCAGAACGGACTTTTGAAACTCTGTCAGGAAGTCTTCAACGCCTTTTTTGTTCTTTGGGCGGAGAATAGAGGGATCTGCGAGGGCTTTTGCAACGGGGTCGTTTTCAATATGCTTGAAGAAGAATTCTTTGTCTTTGTCGTTGTCTTCTGGGGAGCGGTAGATAAGACGTTCCGATTGGAACGCCTTTGTCACGCTTGAGATGTCCATGATGACGATGATTGATAGAAAGAAAAAGATGATTGAGGGTTGTCTTTATGATTTATGTAGTCGTAGATACTCGTTTATCTCATCGGGAATCCGGCACGTATCTAAGCGCAGGGTAAGCATGCATGGCGCCTCCACTTTCACCTTCCTATTTGGCGATGGCTCATGACTCACGACCCAAATTCGCGATAGTCAAGAGGTGATCGATTCTCAACGCGGATTAATTGCGCCTGAGTCATGGGATTGACTCACTTTGAAAGACAAAAGAACTTCAAGTCTAATTGCTATTCCTCACGGATATGCAGTATTGTCTTATACAAGAGCCTCTCATTTATAGACATGGGCCTTATGTAACACGACCGCATACCCTGTTTCAATCGGGTCATCTCATGGATGGTGAAGTTGCAGGCTGACTGCGATCTGGCTCACGTCAGATAACGGTGCCATTGAGAATAATGCGCGACAGACGACAAGCAAGTAGATAGGTCATCGCCGAGGTGATAGGTTCAATTCGTCATCGAATGTGTTACTTCTAGACCGGATGAAGATTAACGAGAATGGATGTCAAGCTGAGTCACGAAGATGAGATATCGTGCACCCCTATCATGAGGCTACGAGATGTTTCCCACGATGCAACCACCAGATATCAGGCATATGAGCTTTTAACAAGACATCTCAAAGATTATCTGCAGGTAGTGTACTGACTACCTGTAATAGCCCAAGTTGAGCTGAAAAGGCTATCTTCATCGTGTACCTACTGAACCTCTAGAACAACAAAATACGCATAAACATCAGCCCCAATCCTCTGATGTTCCCTCTTCCTCCCAACAATCTTCACCCTCCCCTCATCAGCAAGGCCATTAACTTTATCCTCATACCCCTTCCCCTGCCAAACCGACTCCCGAATCGTCGAGACAATAACGCCCCCAGCCTTGGTAACTCTAACAAACTCATCAAAAGCCTCAGGTCCAACATGACCCTCCGTCATAGTCCCAACACAAATAACTGCATCATAACTCTGTGAAGGAATATCAAGCTTTTCAGCGAGATTAGCGACGTTGAGTGATTTGTACACGCCTGTTCGCTCAGCGACTTCGAGCATACCGGGACTAAGGTCAACTCCATGAAGGTTTGAAGCACCGAGTTTTGTAAGGGCCTCGCCGACGAGACCCGTTCCGCAGCCGGCGTCGAGAATTTTAGCTGAGGAAATTTGAGTACCAAGATGGGTGATTAAATCTTGAGACGCGAGTTGGGGAGCGACGTATTCTTCTTTCTCGACGTCTTGGTTGTAGGTGTTTGCCCATTCATTGTACGTACTAAGCGTCTCTGAGAGACTGGTCGCCTTGAGGGAGCGCTCGAGTTGAGACATGTTGAACAATAGAAGAAGATATGCTAATAAATTGCTTTTCCTGGATGTATCAATTCTGCTCGTTGCAGAAAGCGGTTTGGATGAGGTATTGGGGAGAAGGGCATTTGTATCTCGTGTGTAGCAAATGACGTAGTGGACGGATCTGCCAAGATGACGCTGGGCATCGTAAGATAAGCATTACAACAAATTAATTTCTCACGCCCAGACTAACCAATCATGCAAACGGTGTAATGATTATGTTTATTTTATTCGAGCCAAGACCATCGGGTCGCAAGGGATATTACTCAAAGCATTACTCTCCTCGCCAATCAGACTTAAATGCACTCAAAATTCGGTATCAAAAGCCCCGAGCGATGTAATCCAAACCTCGGCGAAATCTTCGCCAACTCAGCAACATACCCCGGCACACCACCCGGAATCTCCATATTATACCATAACTTGGGATCATCCAACGCCAGCGCAGCCTCGTGCATCTCCACGATCTCCTTGCTATCCCAGATCCCCTCACGCCTATTCAACCGTCGCAGCAGATTCAGCGCTCTAGCACGATGCGGCCCTTCGGTGCACGACCATACAACTACCGAAAGACCAGAGATCAAATCGCCGTCGAGGGAGAAACTTGGTTGGCCGGGTGTTATTAGGCGCTGGGAGAAGATTTCGGCGGCGTTGAGGAATGCTTCGGCGGTGTCGGGGGTTGGTTCGGAGAGGTCTTCGGGCCCGCACGACATGCCCATTCGCCAGAATGCTTGCTGAAGATTGAGGTATGTGAGTTGGGGAGATGTCAATTCTTGGCATTCCCATGTCGCGATGTGTTTCTTTGTCAACTCGAATCGCGAGCTCCAAACCTCAAACTTGGCATCCATCTCTTCCCATTTCGCTTCGAGTTCCTGCTTCTCGGGTCCTTCGAGGGTACACATCTCAATTCGGCCGTCGTCATTCATTGAGTAAGTATATGGCGTTTGCGAAATAATGTCGACGGTCTCGACGTCGAGTTTGCGCAGGAAGCTCGCTGCTTCATCGAGGTCCTGGAAAGGCTGATCCGACCCATCGCCGCACTGCAAGACATCAAGACAGCCAGAGTGAATATCCGGAATGATGGTATCCTCCAAAAACATCGAAGCCTCAACACCAAGGTTCGCAAACATCTCTGTAAGCTTCCTCGCCATCTTCTGCTCCTTCGCGCTATTGATCAAAACAGGCGACGAGAGCAGTTTCGTTCCAGCGCGAATATGTCGAATCGATTCCGCATATCGACCAGTAATACCCTCAAACGCAACGAATAACAAACAGCACACCAGAGTACACTGCAGGTCAAAGGCAGAGTCCATCGACATGTGGGGTATAATACGCTGGATGGATTTGTTGTACTGCTGCATCGCCAAGCTTTTCAGCTGCTGGAGTGGAGAGCACGTCTCTTGGCCCGCCATGTAGAACCTATGCGCGGCGCCAACAGCGATGATGGCATGCTTAATAGGTTCGCATGAATGCGCAAGAGGCAGAACATAAGTGAGATAAAAGTTTGATGAGCCGGGACAGCAGGTGAGTTGGGTAGAGGTCCAGTGATGAAAGTGGTGAAAATAACAGTTCTCAATGGAGGTGTCGGCTATACGAGGGTTGAGAGATGAGACGGTGTATCCAGTGACGGGAATTGAAGCGCGTTGCTGAATCTGGTTCTTGTTAGGCGTTGCATAGCCGTCGCATTTGACACGGCCATCTCGACAGCGGCGACATGTTGGCTTCTCCTCATCACACTTCAAATGCCTAACTCTACAATAACACAGTGATTAGAAGCAATTCACAGCCCAACTAAAACAGAAATACGTACTTGCTACATGTATATTAGTCACTGATTCGCCAATCAACAATTTCGAACGGGGAAGACATACCAGGTTAAACAGCCAGTGCGAACTTTGGGTCTGGAGGCGCGCTGCCATTTGACCTTCTTGGGCAAGATTACGAGCTGGTTCGTCGATGTAGTCATGATTTCCTTTCTTGCCCTGTTACGAGAAACTTGATCAAAAAGGACAAAGCAAAGGCAGGGAAAGCGAGAGAATTTTGATGCCGTTGGATGGTGCACTTCGTACGGGGAAATATCAACATGTTGCAGTGTGGAGACGCCAAGAGGCGCAGTAAAGCGCTAGCAGGGTCTTGATCCCTGCTTTTACGATGCAGCGAATCAGAGACAAAAGCTCGGCTGAAACGTGGGTCTCACAACATCTGGAACTATCTGTGTCATACCGGACAAAGTCAGTTTTGATAGCAACTGCGCAAGCCTCAATGATACTCTAGATTTGTTTCGCTGGAATAATCATGCATATTTGACAGTGCCTCCCAATTCACCTGAAACGGAGCATCTTGGCATGCACGTTTTCGGCTCTTGAGTGCCGATAAGGCTGAATTAAAGAGGCAGAGATCGAGATGAATTACGCGGCTCCCAGGGGCTTTGCAGGTCCAGAACATCCCAATTGTAATTTGATGCTCGGTTTGTGATGGAATCACGCTGCGATGTGAGGTATCGCTTAACGGCGAGCCTGTTTGGGAAACTCGCCCGTGATGAGAAGGATATGTGACTAGCGGAACTATTGTAAAACAATATGACACTGCATGTCTGGACGAAACAGTCGTCAAGATCGTTTAAGGGCTTATACTGCCAAGAATGAAGGGAGTATCATGATCTGCTCCCCGTTCCGCACATTCGGAACCAGTCCCGGAACTCGGAACACTTGGCTCGGAACGGTGAGTACTCTGCAACGTTGCAGTCCCCGTACTTGAAGCTCTCATAACCATCGCAGGTAGCTATCCTCATCGACTAGACGGTGTTTAAGCGTATGTTAAAGCCTATAGACAACCATAAACACTATCCCGTATAGGATAACTACGGCCGGTACTATACTGGCCCCACTTCAGCTTTGTAACTTTTGGTAATCACCGTCAAATCGAAGTTATATTTTTGGCTTTGGTCGCTATGCCAAGCCCAGGATAGCCTTGAGAAACAGACTCCCGAGATCATTGGGGTGTTGTTTCGTGGCGGAGCACGTGCGCTCCGCGGACTACGACTCTCGGGAAGACGGAAAGGCTGTATAACGTTAATATCGCCAAAGAGTCGAACGAACCAATCGAAAAGAGCTCAACAAGCAATATCACTCATCATTTTGTCCAGGAGGTTGTTAATTAGCCTGAATCTGTAAACGGCGGATTACGTCGCCCTTGCTTAGGGGGCTCAGGGTTGTCGAGCAGCCACCGGAGCAAACCCCTCAAAAGATCACAATAGAACTTTCTCCTCGAATGCCGAATAACACCTGCATAGAAGGAGGAGATCTACAGGATAACTCGGCCTTGGCAAAAACATCTTCCGCCTCTCGTTCAATATTAGCCAGAGATCTTTGACCTTCTTGCACTATCTTGGCAGCATCACAACCCACCATGATGCAGAACCAAAGTCCCAATCACATGTATCACTGCGTATAGGAAGCCCTATCATATTGTGTTATAAGCTTCGTCTTGGCCTCGCTAATCGTGCGTGAGCCGCTTTTCCGGGAGACGGCACACAGCCTCGCTCCACTAAAAAGGTTTTCGGGAATGCCGAATGCAATGTGCCTCAACACCAATGTTAAAACCAGTCATATCCGGAGGCCGAGAAACCCGTTCATCGCGGATGAATGGGACTTTAGGAGGGAATCGGGAATATTAGATAACAATGGATCTTTGGTCGATCAGTAAATCACCTGTGAATTTTATAGATGTGTAGCACGAAATGTCACGTTGTATCGCTGATGCACCCTGAAGACTACATCTCTTCGTGATGTTTCGCGGCGGTGAGGGTCACTCAGTTATCACGAGTGAGTACCAGCCTGTCAACTCCCAATCCATGATAACCTCAACCCCGTACTCATGTCATGTCAATAAGTCACCAGTTGTAGACCTTGGGTTCTTCCTCTAATTTAATGGTTCTTCGTTGACTCGAGGATCATGACTGCAGGATCTAAAAGCATGGCGTAGAAACTACCACGTCTATGTCACCTGTAAATTGACTAGTTTCGCTGTAATTCTATCTAGATAATCCAATCATCCGACCCCATTGTAAAGAGAACTTGCATGATCTGAAAGCGAAGACATATTGAGTGCGTGGACGTGTTTAATGCGTAAATGACTGGCTAATTCCATCGCATAGCGTACAGCCCGGACCGGCTAATCTTGACACACTTCCAAATAGATAAGAATCCCTTCTTTTCTTGTTCCATGATTGTATGTTAAGTTCAATTCTGTACATGCAAACACCGCGGCCTTACCGACTCCTCAGATGTCGGTGAGACCATAACGTGTCCAACGGCACCCTTCAATGGTATGAAACGTCAAACAGCGATTCTACGTTAATTGTTTCAGGATAAACGAAGCAATTGGAAAGCCTTAACCCCCCATATTAGACGCGCGCATACATGGTGTCGTGTTACAGGATGCGGCCGCCTTTTCGGCGTTCGGTAAGGCTAGTTGGTCCGTGCCGCGGAAGCCGGATGACTGATCTTCACAACTCTCATCAACCAGACATGACATCATCTTCCTACCGCTCTCGCACTGCCATCATGGCTTCCGATAGGTATCCAGTTTACAAAGTCAAATCGCATATGGCCCTTCCAGACCCGCATATGCCGCCCGGTCGCTTCCATCACGCCATATTCGTCGAAACCAACGAAGATGGCTCTGGCACTCTCTACCATGTCACCGGCGACGTTACATCAGCAAACGGCATGAGCTACGAGAGTAGAGATTCACCTGATACTGCGTAGCTGGAAGGCTTTCATTGTAAGGAATTGCTGGGCTATACTGGTTCTGACGTGCATTCAGACCAGTGGAATACGCTTCTTGCTTCACTGCCGATGCGCCTCAGCAAAAAGCGTCAAACCCGAAAAACCAGGGCCGCGTTAAGCCTTTCAAGGAAAAGGTTGGCGATTATGAATATGTATTTTATACTGATGTGGAAGAGCGCAAGCCGCTTTGGAAATGTACTGAATGGGTTGAGCGGCATGCTATTCCTGCCCTTTGCGAACATGGTCTCATACAACAGGGCGATCTGGTGGCAGATTGATTGAGCTTTGGATAAACCTATACTTAGGTACAAAGTGGTTTTACTCGCTCCACTGTGAAATGAGCAGATCTGTTGCGCAGGACTGTACCATGATCAACAGACCGGCTTGTCGGTAAGAATAAGCGGGCCCTGATTACATTCGACCAGCCAGAGGTCAACAGGCTTCAGCCAACTCTCGCTCTTACGCCAACCCATCACGATGTCAGTTCTCTTCGTGCTTGTTTACATACTTAAAGGTAAGCTTCACGTGTCCCTGTTCTCCGTGATTCTCTAACTGTAGAATCTAAGAAAGTGCCTCCGCCGGTGCTTATCAAAAAAGCTCAGGGCAGAGGATGTCGCGTTTCTCGGGTTGTTTTCTCGCATTCTCATTGGCCGCAAGAGCTGCGCAGGTCCGTTGAGCCATCTCATATATTTCCTCCGGTATTCTCTAACTCAATTCCAGATGAAATCTCAAGAGCACTAGAGAAAGGTATTGAACTCGAATGGGAAGATGTTTACGATTTTGTGAATCCTTTCGGCGACACAAGAGGTCGGGCTTTCAATAGTGTTTGGACATTCGACCTCGACACACACGTGCTTTTTCTCACCAAGCATGATCGGCTTTGCTCTGCACCTCTCAGCCTAGCAAGAGATCGGCTACTTACTTTGGACGACTTTGAGATGCTGAAATCGCCGACTGAAACAATCGCAGACGAGAAGATTATACCAGGACCGTACTGGGATCTTCAACCTAGATTTGATCATCGAAAAAAGACATTTCTCGGCCGAATTCTCCGCGACTTTGGTCATACATGGCGCCATTTACTGCGGAGAGAAATGAATGATATCACGTTTATGAAGCTGTCGTATGCTGTCATCTGGATATTAACTATGGATTTCACTATAGTTGAACGTATAAGATTTGAGCATGTTGGTGGTCGTGGCGGGCCATATGTCGGAGTAGCAGATTTGCCACGATGGGACGCTCCGAATGAAGCGATTGTTCAGGCTGGCTCATGCTGGTTTGTCCTAGCACGGGACATTGGCAAGGGCCTTGCGATGATACGAGAACATATAGAAACCAGCTCAGCGATCGCCAATACAACGACTGGTACTGTAAGCTACGCAATATCGACTCTCAGACAAATCATCTGCTGCAAGGTTTGCGATGGCGAACTGGTGCATACACGACCAGAGTCACTATTTAGCGACAATCCTCCCTCCGAATCAGCTATCGACATGATTCTCTCCGCATCGGACATACATCAAGAAGTGTCTAAGCCTAGTAGGCTCGACTACCTTCCCATCGAGATCCAGGACAGGATCCTTCGTCAGGCGGCAACGAGCACCGTTGCAGCAGCGAAACAAGGAATTGAGCTTTCGTTAGGATCGCCGTTCTCCTGGGCCGAGCAACGCAGGAAGATCAAACTGGAAGAGGTGCGAAGGCATCGGACAGAGGCATCACCCGTCGAATCTCAAATCTTCCTCAATGGGGTGATGAGTGGTTTGTAATATAAGTGCGACGCAGCACCTATGGGTTTCAAGGTCGACAGTAGCTCGCTTCCTGCACCTCCACCTCCCAACGCTGCTGTGCCTTCGCCATAGGTATCTATCCCGGCAAATATTTACCGTTTCGGCTCAACTGGACCGGGCCAGCACCATGATGCGCAAAATTAATTATTTCTTAATCCTTTCGCCAGGAGTAGGTAGCCTGAGTTGATAGATAATTATTAAATTGACTACATCAATTAAATTAAGCAGGCTTCCTTTTACGCCTCAGTTTTACATCTGTCTTACGGCGTTGTTTTTGCAGCCTGTTCATGACCTGTCCCCGCTCTTAATGCGAACAGCTTCCGAATATGGCAGACAGTACAACCCTGCGTTGGTCGCCCGCCACGCAATGATCTGATCAATGCGGCGCCCGCAACTTAGAAAAAACACATTATCGCGCATTCATTTTAATCGTGACTTTGAAGCAGGATAAAATGGTGCAAGAAGCAAATGAACACGAGGGCCCTCTTCAGGCAGATGTACGCTCTCCAAGGGTCTGAATAGTGACTGTTTGCTGATTCTGCCAGGATGCTGCGTCTTTGAGCCATGACTCTGCGCTGGCGGCATCGTACGTGGCTTCGGATCGTCTGATGGATATCCACTGACTATTGTCTAGTCTCGAGTCAGGAAGTTATCTTACTTCTCTCAACTCCAGCGTCTTGAATTACAAGTATGTACCATTACATGGATACGTTCTCATCTAACCGTTTACCTACAGATACGAAGTATAGCTTCAAGAGGCTGCTTAGACAATTATCTTGGCTGACCAATCTTAGAATGGACGGCGATACCATGCGTTCCGCGAAGGCGCATACCTAGTGGTAAGAAGCAAACTATCTCACCGCAACCTTAAGCTCATGTTTGGTAGCCCAACGATGATGAGGAACAAGACAGAATGGATCTAGGCCATCACATCTACCGTCTTGTCCTCGGCGGCGATCTTTTTCTTGCGCCTATTGGCGATAAAGTCAAGCGAGTCCTTGACCTCGGCACGGGAACGGGTATCTGGGCCATGGATTTCGCCGAGTACGCATTCTCTCAACCATCACAGACTATCACTTACAATCCCCAGCGAATACCCCCAAGCCGAAGTCCTTGGCACCGATCTAAGCCCCATCCAACCTCCATGGTACTCCCCTCTCCCCTCCCCATCACTCCTCTAACATCCCCAGGACGCCACCGAACTGCCTCTTCGAAGTCGATGATTTCGAATCAGATTGGCTCTTCCGTCAACCCTTCGACTTTATTCACGCGCGCGAACTAGAAGGCTGCATCAGCAACAACGCCCAATTCTTCACCCGCGCTCTACAGAGCTTAGCGCCAGGTGGATATCTCGAAATGCAAGCTGTTCACTCGGAGTTCAAATCCGACGATGATACGAAAGACAAAGCTGAGAATGCGCTGCTTTGGATGAATACTATGGTTGAGGGGTCTTCAAAGTTTGGAAAGCCATTGAATGTAGCGCCTAGGTGGAAGAAGGAGATGGAAGATGCTGGGTTTGTGGATGTTGAGCAGAAGATTCTCAAGGTAAGTACTATCGTTGTTGTTGGGATGTTTGCTAATGGTTGAAAAGGTACCTATTGGATCTTGGCCTAAGGATCCGAAGCTCAAAGAGATTGGAAAGTTTCAGTCCGTTCAGGAAGCGCAGGTCATCACGTCATATACTCCTGGCATCTTCTCGCGTATTCTTGGATGGAGTGACGAGGAGATTCAGGTGTTTATGGCAAAGGTGAAGAAGGATCTTTCAGACCCGAGTATTCATCTTTATCTTCCTGTTTATTTCATCTGGGGAAGAAAGCCGGAGTGATGAGTTGGGTTCAGTCAGATACGTTGAAGGCTCGGGAAGAGTTGAAGCGTGTAACATGACGGATCAGTGTTGGTCCCAGTAAAAGACTTCATGGTGATATATGTTGAAACTGAACGGGAGATCGTTTTCATCTTGCTGCCAGGAATACGCTTATATCAATTCTTAAATCGCAGGCTTATCTTGAGTCATTTCATTCGGATCGTATTGCTATCGATGCATATTATCTCAGGACTAATAAGATAAGTCTTATCGGGGCTCTCTGGTTCTCGCTTATCTACGCTTCTTCTTCCTACCCGGGACTTGAAGAACTATTATTTTATATTTACGCGGCGATTCTTCGATATTCAATAGCGAATAAGAAACATGTATAGAGCTATGCTGAATCTGTAAGATTTATTGCTGGAGAACATTGATCTTATGGCTTTTATTAATCGACCTATATAGCTCTTACTTAGCTTATCAAGCGCTTAGGTATTCTGGCTGTGTTTCTATCATTCACTCTTAATCAGATTGCTCCAGCATAAAGCATTGAGCTTATGTCCAATAAGAATGGAAACCTCAAGCTTGTGTGGATCACCCCAATGTTCGTGGGGGCGCTTGGACGAACATATCTTGGTCTCAATTATCGGCCCCAGCGGTTCTCTGTTCTAGCATTATTACTGTCCAACCCTGTTCTGCAATTCTTGAGTGGTGTCTATGCTCAGCATGAAGCTGGTGTGCATTTTAAAACAATTTATGAGTTCAGTTGGTGTCAGTGTTGTAAGCCTCTTTATCCTGTTTATGCTACTTTTGCTACATTTTGCGATGGACAGTAATTCAGACTCGATGTTAATAGGCCAGGTTAAGGATTTGCTTTCATCTTTATTTCGCTTTATTAATATTACAGTCGCTATACTCTAATGAATTGGATAGCGCAGAAGCAGGAGGTTACGCCATCCGTGACGGGTAAACCCACGCGGCCTCAATCACGGCATTTGCAGAGATTGGGGGCAATCGTGGGGGATTGCGCCATCAAGAGGCTCAGCAGACTTAAGCGTAATTAAAAGCGAACCAAAAGACAAGCTTAATACTTTAAAATGACCGTCCGATAGGTGGATAATCGGTCACGGCTGTCATCGCGCCAAGCTCATTCGTATACGCGGCTATCAATCTCTCCAGCGGATCCGACGGTGAATCGTCAATACGACACCAGCTTCCCAATTCAGACCAGTACAAACGAACAGTTCGGATGAAAACCAACGGGCCCAGCCGGCGTAAACATCTTGATTGGAAAAAACAATTCGACGATCGTTCAGGGGAGAAAAACCCCCATCTTATCCGGTTGGCGGAGAATAACGGTCCGCCGGGATAATCCGCGGTGGATGTAACTGTACACGGTAATTGACCTAATCAATATGAAACGCCCGTCTTCCAAAAAAAGATAATGGATAAGCTCAAGGTTAAAGAATTAAGCTTATTGGTTAGAGCGTCTGCTAGACACGGAGAAATTCCCTTTCCAAAATGACGGTGGATCTCATCGAATGTTGCAACGTTGGTTAAATACCTAGTTCAACGCCCAGGTAAATTGTGATTGCTTCGGTATCGACAATCTCATCGTTCATCATGAAGTTCCAGACCCTCCTCACCGTGGCCTCGGCCAACCTCGTCCTCGCAAACAACCTCCTCGCCAAGACCGCCGACTCATGGATCCGCAACAACCAAGAAACCCAGCGCGCATACTGGTACGGCCGCGCAGTAGTTTACGAGGGCATCGAAGCGACCATCGAGTTGACCAAGAACAAGACCCTCCTTGCTTGGTACCGCGAGCAGATGGACGATGTCGTGTCGCCCAACGGCACCATCATCAACTATGACTTGACAAAGTACTCGCTCGACAATTACCGCATCGGTATGAACTTGCTGTACTGGTACAAGCAGACCGGTGAGGAGAAGTACAAGGTTGCTGCGGATTTCATTCGTGATAGAATCAACCAGCACCCTAGGACTCCTACTGGTGGGTTCTGGCATCGCTCGCCGACGTATCCGGATCAGATGTGGCTTGATGGCATTTTCATGTGCGATAGCTTCTACGCTGAGTGGACTGCTGAGTTCGATGCCAAGAACACTACGGCCTGGGATGACATTGTCCTTCAGTGGGACAAGATCCAGGAAGTCACCATTGACAAGGAAACCGGTCTTCCCGTCCACGGCTTCGACGAGAGCAAGATCGCTGTCTGGGCTGACCCCGAGACCGGTGCTTCACCTATCGTTTGGTCCCGCGCTGTCGGCTGGTACATCTGGTCCCTCATCGAAGTTCTTGACGTCTTCCCCAAGTCTCACCCCGGCTACAAGCGTCTCGTCACTTACTACAAGGATCTCTCGTCAGCTCTTCTCCGAGCCCAGGGCCACGAGTCTCATCTCTGGGAACTCGTCATGAACAAGGAGTATGAGGGTGTCGAGGGCAACTACATTGAGAGCTCTGCCTCCGCCATGTTCACCTACGGCTGGCTCGCTGGTCTTCGACGCGGTCTTCTCGATGAGAAGACGTACACCAAGCCCGCTAAGCAGGCGTACAAGCGCCTCATTCGGGACTTTGTCACCAAGAACAACAACGGCACTATTACCTGGGAGGGAACCGTCGAGGTTGGATCTTTGAACAGTGATGCTTCTTTCGAGGTAAGTTTGTCTCCTGTGATTTTATGGATTTAGCTGACTTTTGTAGTACTACACCGAGGTCCCTGTTGTTCCTAACGACACTCGTGGTATGGGACCTTTCATGATGGCTATTTATGAGTGGGAGCGTCGCAGCAAATAGGCGCATGAAGGAATGATCTTATAGACGTTAGACTATAGATTGAGATAGAGTTGATGATCGGTGATCTTTATTGTACATATTTAATTCTAGTGCTCTGCAGCACGTGCATTTACTCACTTTACGTTTCGACTTCACCGTGATTTTTACTTCCTTGATGCTTGCACGAGTCTTGTGTCTTGAGCATAGTGCCATCATGACTTGGTGGTGCGTCTTTGGTTAGCGTGTTGAGGCTTGAAAAGGTACACGACGGATTGGCATAAGCCCGTTTATTTCCGGAGACTGAAGAAAAGTTACGATTGGCTCGCTGCCGTTTTCGCTATTAGACTCCGATTCCATTCCATACAGAATCTTGATGCTTTCACATGTCACTGATGAGGATAATGTGATTTTTTGAGTCTCAGATTTTAGACGCGACACGAGAATTGGTCCTGACGTCGGAATGTTGAGTGATGCCATTAGCTCATGAGCTATCAATTGCAGACTCGCATCGCATCTGCCCATGGTGCAAAGTAACATAATTCAGCAATGCGTTTCGCTTTCAGCAGCCTCAAAACCGACAGTAATTATTAAGTTATCATAAAAGACAGAATCCAGCTCCTTCCGACGATTGCGCATTCCAGCAATCGCCAATTACGTCATGGCCCGCATCCGTCCTACGTCATGTCTCTCCGTCATCTTTCAGCCTCGTATATCCGAATCCTTCTCAACAACAACACAATCTCACCAAATCATCATTCACAATGGCAGAAGTCGCAGCAGGTGTCATCGCAGTCGAGCAAGTCGTCTCAACCGGCCTCGAAGTCGGCGCCGCAGCGACCGTAGCTCGACCTACCCAACCGCTTACTGCAGTCTTGAGCCAGATCGCTACGACTCCAAAGGAGGACAACTCGTATGTCTCTCAAATCGCGGTTGGCGGCGATGCTAACGGAAATAGACTATCGCTTGCGAGATCTCATCATAGCGTCTGTGTCATCGATGGGAAAGCCTACATCTTTGGCGGCAAGAAGGAGGATGGTCAATTATGCAACAACGACATTCACGCTGTATCCATCGGCGATCATCAAGGCGAAGGTGAATACGCATGTTACCCAGCCGTAGGCGACGAAGGCCAAATCCCCTCACCACGCCTCAACCACGCCTCCTGCACGCGTCGCGACACGCTCATCATCCACGGCGGCCAAAACAGCGATGGCGAACCCGTCGACGATGAATTCACCCTCTGGGAATGGGAACCCAAAGCCGCACGATGGTCGTCAATAACCGCTGCTGGAAAAGCGCCCCAATCTCGCTACGGCCATCAAATCTTCTACGATGCCAAGAAGGACAATCTTGTTCTTCATGGCGGGTATGAGAATGGGCAGCGGACGAAGACGACGTGGTTATTCGACTTTACGACGCGTCTTTGGCATCCTTTGCCTGATGCACCTGCTGAGCCTTTGGCGGCGCAGTTTGTTGAAGGGACGCTGTACTCTATCAGTGCAGAGTCTGATGTTCATGGGTCGGTGCACTACATCAAGCCTGGTTCAATCCAGGATGAATCTCTCGACATGCTACCGGAGTGGACAACCGTCGATTTCCCCTCCAACCCTCTCGTTCCCGGCCCTCGTCCCCGCGTCGGCAGCGCTTTAATCCCCGTAACAACCGGCCACGGGCGCCGCTACCTTCTCTACCTCCTCGGCAGTCGTCAAGACGCATCAATCTCCAGCGATAAAGCCTACACAGAAGAACACCCGTTCTACTCCGACATGTGGACGTTGCAACTTCCCTCCGATGGGTATAGTGCTACACGGGTCAAGGATGCTATTCGTGAGACGATCCCGGGCGTTCAGTCGGGGGCGTTTAGTTGGCATGAGCTTGAGATTGCGCCGGCGGAGATGACGCAGGAGGCTGGCAAGGTGCACCCGGGACCGAGGGGGTTCTTTGGAGCTGATGGATGTTTGGATGGGAAGGGGGTGCTGATGTGGGGGGGTGTTAATGCGAAGGGGGAGACTGAGGCTGATGGATGGTTGTTGAAGATTTCCTAGAGTCCTCTACAGTTAGTGTTTTAAGGACAAAGCAGGCAAAGGGATGAGGGCAAATTAGTCAACAGATGTAACTTATAGCAGGAAATAAAAAGAATTATATCTAAAAACAATTAAAATACGGTATTTTGGAGGACATCCTCACCTTGTCTGAAGTTAAATCGACGACTTATGAATGACTGCATTATGCCGTCAATTCCAACCAATGACGTATTACCTTAGTCATCACAAAACTCATCATGAGACTCTTGGTGGCTGGACTTTCAACCCTCACCGTCTCATCCAACGAAAAACACTACAACATCAAGAAAATGAAGCGCGCTCTGACTACATCAAGTCTCCGGGCGATTGCGACACGTAGCGCCTTTCATACAATAGCCCCACGCGCTTCACCAAACGCACTCGATGCTGCGAAACCTCAAGCGACAAGTCAAGCTCCATCAAGAACGACAGATGAGGCAAGCAAAGAAGCTTCAATGACAAAGATGGCGCCTCGAAAAAAGACGAGTGCAGAACTTGATCAGGAACTGAGGGAGAAGTTGGAGGGTATGTCTGGTGATGGAGGAAGCGCGGGAGTAGAGTATGAGAATGGCAGGGCGGAGGGATTGAAGAGAGGCGTCAAGTCGAATATGTTTCGGGTGATATGATTGTTGGAAGTCTACTCCTTTTTGTTCCTGTACAGTCTTTCGGGCTCCTATCAGCAAGATATCTACGGTCAAAACATTTCAGTTCTTGTTCTGTGAATACGAATCCAATTAATCCTGTTCGCAGCAACGTGACATCACATCTGCTGGACATGATTTACTAGTGAGACTGGCTGCCCATGGACGCTCATCTGGATACGCTTTAATACGAACCTAGCTATTCTACTTCATGACTCTTCGCTGAGTATTCATAGTGCAGGAGATGAATAAGCCAATACGAGAAGGATGATATTCACATGGCTCAAACGGCTAACCGGCTCTCAAACAGTCTTGGCCAGACATGCTCACCATTCATTGGCCATTTTGATCCAAAAATACACGATGAATCCTTCGGTGAAGGCACAGAGCAGCTAACCCTCAATCCTCGAACCCCATTCGCTGGGTTTTATCGTCCCCTGCTTCTAATTTCCAGACCCATTCTTCAACCAATCATCGTCTCTACCGGCTAAGTTCAATCAGGGGCTTTAATGCCTTACTTAAATCCGCAATATTCGTTGCGGTTTTCTCGTAAACCACCAATATCGACAAAATGGCTCGTCTATCTAACATATTGATGCTTCTTGGCGTCTTGGGCAGCTTTGCGGCTGCTCAGAGGTATGATCAGGAGAAGCAGAACAAGGATGCAACCTGCAACGTGAGTCAAGCTTTAAACTGGTGCTAATGATACTAATGCTGTTGCAGAATAACTGCTTCTTTAAATACTTCACCAACAAATGCAACGCCGATAACCCAGCGTGCGTCTGTACACTAAAAGACATGCGCGAGAAGTTCTTCTGCTGCATTGCCGAGAACTGCGCGGATAACGTTCTACCAGGTAAAGTCTCCCCATCAATTGACAGAACTATGGCTTATTTGTGGAGCAGAGCAAATTGAGAGATCTTCAAATGATTGCGATGCCCATGGTATCCCTTTCACTTTTGACGCTGAGGCTGTATGTGGAATTAAATTGCCTGTTTCATCGGAGGCAGTTTCTGTTTCGGTGACTACCTCAGAAGCTACTACTGTTACCAAGGCGAAGGTTTCTCAGGCTGTGACTACGACTGAGGAGGAGACGACTGTGGCGACAACTACGGCTACGGGTATTGAGAGTTCGGTTGCGAGTCAGACTGCGTCGGGGGCTGAGGCAACTGTCACGGATAATAGCGCTTCGAGGGCGAAGGGCATGGTTGCGGCGGCCGCTATTGCGCTTGGCGTGTTTATTTGATATCTTGTCATATCCGCGTCAGATTTATTGAGGCTTGTTTCGTAGTTGAATAGATATTACTGCCCTGGCTAGCTTATAGGCGATCTTCCGTGCCATGAAAACAATATGATGACCATTAAAGATCAGCGGTTCAGATCAGCAATTCAGATCAACATACAATTTATAATGTGAATCTATGTGAGCTTGGTTAAAGATATATACATGAATGAAACAATGGTGAGAAGCTGTCTATGTCTAGAATATAAGAAGCCCAGCGCTAGGAGAATGCTCTGATCTAAGGCTCAGATGGCTGAGGCTGAGCCGCAAGCTGAACCGGCGTGAGATTAAGCCCATTCGATCCCAGAATAAGCCCATACCCAGAAGACCCAGCGCTCTCAATATAGAAATAAGGATACAGCCCTCTCGCATCACAGGTAAGCATATCCCGATCGTAGTAACAGAACTTGCCCTGGACCTGACAATCAAGCTGTCCAGAAGTGCCGAGCTCACAATCAATGGGTGAGTATCGAAGATCGGTCTCTTCAGGTGAGCAGCCAACAATGTCGCCGTACTGCTGACCCGTTCGGAAGAACGCGCACAGGAGTTGGTTTCCGTTGACGAGCTTGCCGCGGCCGTTGACGACGAATGTGCCGGTGGCGTAGTTGGAGTTGGGGTTGTTGAAGTAGACTGAGTCGCCGAGGGGGGTTCGCACTTTGAGAGGACCGCTGGCGGCGACGCCTTGGTTGGGGTAGATGTTGAATTGGGTTGAGTCGGGTCTCTCGGCGGTGGTGGTTGTAGTGGCTGCTTCGGTGGTCAAGGTTGTCAAGTCGCTGGTGGCAGTCAAGAGAGTCGTTAGATCGGAGGTCAGCGTCGCGTCCAAGGTCGCAGTCGTGGCGGTCCCAGTCTCGGCCCCGGTGATTGTCACGGCAGTAGACTCGGTGCTCAAGGCCGCTGTACCACTTAGTAAACTAGTTTCACGCGTTGAAGCGATTGACTTACACGAAGTTGTAACAGGCTTACAAGGACCCGCAGCCACAGCGTCCAAAGCAATCAGGCCAAAGGCCAGCAAAACATTTGCAGAAATCATGTTGTTAACGAGCGACTGAAAGAGCGAAAACGGTCGGTTACTGAAGAAAAGAAATAATAAGCGTAGCGGGGACTACTCTGTTTTTATCGTGATGCTTATCGCAGCGGTTTAATTTCCGCTGAGTCGATAGTTTGGTTTCCAGCGCCGCACTAACGTCGATAGTTTCTCTGTAACGGGCATAAGCATAAGAGTGACTAACTGCAACGGTATCTTTTGGCACCTGTCCGGGAACAAAAACGGGTTTTCTGTCAGGGGATTAGCCAATTGTGCTGTTTCGAGATACACCCGTGCTGTAGGTCATAGGGGATGCCAAGCAAGCAGTTGATGTGGACATCCATTGGAACGCAAGGTGACCATGGATGCAGCAAATACTAGTTCTCTCCTTTTGACAGTATTTAGAAACACAACAGGCCAGCACAATTATATTTCAACTGCTTGACATTAATGGACTTGTCGGGTATGAAGCCTCATCGCTACCTGTATCTGGAGAGAAAACCTCACCAGCTGACGTGGACTATCCGCAATTACATGCCTTTAGGGACTGGTGCATTGTGTCATAGTTTTATGGTAGCCGCCATAGTTGCAAGAATCAATCTTTTCGGTGATCGTGATAATGGACCTGCTGTCCAGGGCTGTCGATGTTTACAGCGGATCTGTTCACTACGTGACGAGTTTAAAAGTAGTGTAGGTATATTTGTCATTGCCCCAGGCTGGTGTTCGTACTGACATATGTCACAGGGACAAATGGGCCAGCTGGCGATGGCACTGGCATCTCACGCAGCCAGGCACCATCTCATTCTATCCGTGTATTTGTCACATCGGACCTCTTCTAGATCTCGCATTCGTCTAGGAAATCCCATAACTCTTCTTCTTCACAACACTCTCTATCAGCGAATCTATCGACAACCTCATCAACATCTCA
Organism: Fusarium sp. MPI-SDFR-AT-0072; assembly: GCA_020744335.1. Taxonomy (NCBI): domain Eukaryota; kingdom Fungi; phylum Ascomycota; class Sordariomycetes; order Hypocreales; family Nectriaceae; genus Fusarium; species Fusarium sp. MPI-SDFR-AT-0072. Next base: position 3,714,222 of record JAHBOG010000004.1, read on the forward strand.
AGATATCCATCTCCAGACTCTATCGTCCTTCTCAACTCTACAACGCAATTGCGATACTTCATACTCACCAAAGCCCTTCACTATCATTCATCAAGTAGGTATGTGTCATCAACCTCGACAGGTCTTTCCTTCTGATGGTGTGACAGTATATTCTTGCCAACGTCAATTGACGCCGTGTCAATCATCAATCCAGTACATCAAGGGCAAGCAGACTTCGTGATCTCTCTTCACAATCTCTGAATCCGGCAGATCTCATAGGACTGGAAACGCTCACTGGGCTGAGGACGGAACCCGTATCAAGATGGAACGAAGATTCTACAGCGAGTGTTTCGATCAAGGTTTGGCCGCATATTTCTCTCATCAAGTTAATCCCGATCTGCTACAGGTCGGCTTCGCTGAGAATGAAGCAAGTCCTGCTGTGAAGGCTGAGCCTTCGTCATCGGATACCATGGCGGCACCTGGATCACCCCGATCTCCATATCTTTACGATATCCCACCCTTTTCCCCCTCACATGTCCCTCCTCAATCTAATATTGATGAGGCAGGCGTCAGCTCCCCTGAGAATGAAGCAAACCCTGTTGTAAAGCCGGAGCCTTCGCCTCGAGAAGCTGGCCAGGATGTCATAGAGGCACCTGATTCACCCCGATCTCCATCTCTTTATGATATCCCACCCTTTTTCGCCGCACCCGTCATCACTCCGGCCCAACCGGCGCCTGAAAAGATGGAACGACCCATCCCGTCTCGGCAACCTTCACCTCGAACCAGCCCCCAGCGAAACATGCTGGGAGGGCGCATCAACGGTCGCGGCATCCGTCGCAATCTCCAATTTTTTATCAACCGCGGAAATCAGCGACGTGCGATGAGCCAAGCCCAGCTGCTCCGTCGACATCGAATGCAAGAGCAGCAATTTGAGCAGCGAGAGCATCAACGCCATGTTGACGAGCTCCAGCGTCAACATGAGCAGCGCCTGCGAGATGATGATAATGTGGGTTGCAACAGCATGCCTGTGTCGCGGAAGCGTCGATATCATGGTGCGCCGCGGTATGTTGAGAGATTCAGCGTTCGAGATGAAGAGGAACGTGGTCGTCTGAGCCCTTATGACTTGTGCTAAGGCCCACGATGTTTGTTGATTGGCTCAAGTGCCCCACCAGACAACCCTTTATGGAGATGGGTAACGACAGAACGAGTAATTTTGGCGTGAGCCTCACTGAGTGGAAATGTTCGTGAGAGAACATAGGAAATTCTTTGTCAGCACTGGGGTAAGTACACGATATTGCTGATGGCATTTGTAGGAGAAAGAATGGTTGAGCATTGAGGATATAGTGTTAGTCAAATTGGGCGATGTACTGGTCTGGCACTAGGAACGTTACGGGAATGGCATATCTTAATGAGAAACGATCAATGAGTCACGAGATGATGTTTTGATAGAACATGAATGAGACCGGATTAATCGCCTTTTAATTTGATTGCTATGCAATGCGACACTTTGAATCAACCTATAATCGGTTGGCAATCTCCTCCAACAACTGCAACTCTTCCTGCATGAGGAACAAATTCTGCGGCAACACCAAGCTCCCTCCAGGCTTCATAATAATCTCCCCCCCATCATGCCTCTCATGCCTCTCCGAATCACTCTCATCCGTCCTCTGCCCCTTCTCTTCATCAACACTCTCCCTCTGCCCTTCCGTCTTGATCCCCTTCAAGTCCTCCGGCGTCCACCAATATACCGGATAAGCGCGCTGGATATTATTAACCAGCAGCGCAACCCCAAACATTATCGTGCAGTTGAACAACACAACTGGAATGAAGAACCAGCCGAGGTCGAGGAGGCGGTTGTCGACGACGGCGAGAAGACCGGTTGCGCCGGCGGGGGGATGGATTGTTTTTGTTAGGGCCATTATGGATGTTACGGTCGCGCAGGATATGGCGCCACCGAGCCATTGGATGGAATGGAAGTCGGAGCTGAGGAGGAAGAGCTTTCCTATGCTGACGCCTATTGTGGCGGCGATGATTTGGCCGCCGAAGAAGTTTCGTGGTTGGGCCAGGGGAGATTCGATGGCGTAGAATTCGAGAACAGCGCCAGCGCCCTACAAAGCATTAGCATCAATATTCATGAAACCCATAGCAGATAACAACTCACAAAAGATCCGACAATAATGGGAGCGCCTCTCTCAACAAAAGAGGGAATGCGCTCCGACGCCAATTCAATCACTGAAAGGGCGATAAATATTCCGATAAATGCCCATATCACTGGAACGATTGATCCAATGCTCTTTGGTTTATCGCGTCGGTATCCAAAGATGTATGCGACAGGGTACGGAATGTGTTGCCATGGCGGTGATGGAATAAATGGATTGACGTATCGATCGATATCGAAAGTCCACGATGTCGGGTTGAGACGCGACATGAGATCTGAGATGAAAATCCGGGGTAATCAGGTGATGTACGAGATTCGCTACTCAAAATGATGAAAGAAGGAAAGCTAAGATGAGAAAACGAAATGTGACGTAAATTTGGTAATGATCGCGTTTCAAGTCGTCAATGTTTGTCCCAGCGCGTGTCCAAATTCTGTTCAATGAAATGTCTGACGATACCCTCAAGGAAATGAACAATGAATCAGTGCTGGCCAGCGCCCTTATACCACTGCCCTAAGCCGCGGAGATGCACTAAATGACAACATTGCCCTCCATAATTCCGAGAAACACCAGAACCAGCGGCGAACCACAGGAATAGAAGGGGAATGAGTAAGAGAGAGCAAAGCCGTTTGAGCCGGGCTCGTTTTCATTGGCATCTTCGCGAGACGATTTCGTAACAGAAATTCAATGCTGGACGGTTAACTGTGGGTCGTTTCCCCATAATTTCCTATTCCGGTTGGACAGCTTTGCTCACGGGGTTTGTTCGGTGTTGGACGTTCCGAAATTATGACATAATGGTTTAGCTCTTATTGTTTAGCTCTTATTATTTATCCCGTTCATTACCGAGGGAAAGAATTTGATCTTGTCAATGATTAATGGTGGATATACGATCGGATACGCCGAGATCAAGATCTATCAAACATATATTGTTGCAGGAGCAGGATTGTTTTGTTTATTCGACACTGCTATGAACCGAGTTGCGCGTCGCCATTGAACACCTTCGAATTACCGAACATTGCCTGTACTGCCGGGTTACCCGTCAGACCATACCCGCCGAGGAGATGCAGGTACAATTTTGGCCTGTCACATCTAGAGATGCTCCAATTGCGAAATGGATCTCAAGATTTAGATCTCGGGAATATGCTACGATGCGGAACTGCCGGATGACGTGCGTGCGATTGAATGTGATGCCTTTGACGCGATGCAACCCGAGTATAAATACGCGGGACACTTGCTTCAGTTAGCTCAGATGCAGTCTCGATGAAGAAGGGCAGATGCTATGCCCATTTACTGTGCAGAAAACATCAATGCGACGCGACGACATTGCGATTGACATGTGACTGCTGGATGACGATCAAGCAATTGATGCATCACGTAGCCGAACGCGACGCGACATTCGTAGTTCACATGGGTCTTGGTTGGGGGAGACATCAACATACATCATCAAGGCCAGATTAAGGTAAGCGCACGACATTCGATTGTGAGCCGGGAATTTACGAGCAGCTTATCATCTCAGATCCAGTGCTTGTTCAAAACCTATGAAAGCCAAGCCTCTCCGCAAAGACCAAGTGCGAGCTTCTAAGTACTGCATATGCGAATCAAGACTCGGAGTCTCGGAAGCGGAAGACATTACTCCAATGAGCCCAATCGCAATGCGCAATAGTGTAAAGAAACAGAAACATTCATTGCATAACTAAAAGCTAAAGGTCTACCAACACTTCATACTCCAGCAAGAGCTCGAGATAGCCAGAGTACAAACCCCCCAAAGTCAAGTCTATTTATTCTTGACGATCTCAAAACCCTTCATAGTATCAAGCGCCTCGCGAATCTCAATCTTGTACGCAGGAATACCACCAGAGTAGCAAACGGGCTCATAGATCTTGCCCGGGATAGAGCCGCCCATGTATCTATTCACACGATCAGTACGATGGTCATTCAATGTGTACTGTGAAGGTGACTTACGTGGAGCGAGTGGTGGGGAAGAGTGTCCTGTTGTTAAGCTCGACGATATGCTTCTTCCATTCCTCGCCGGCCTTCTTCTCGGGGTTGATGTACTTGATGTTGTTGTTCTTGATCTTGTCGATGCAATCGACGATCCAGCGGCCTTGGACTGCGACGGATGTAGCTGGGGGTTGTTAGTGAAGGTTACGCAGAGCGGATAAGGTGACTTACGGCCGTTGCTGAGAAGAGTTGGGCCGTGGGGACCGTAGATATGGAACATGTTGGGATAGCCGGGGGTCGTGACGCCGAGGTAGGTCTATACATGTTAGAGCTGGTGTGAAGGGATAGGGGAGATACATACCGTGGCGCCAGTCTTCCATTCTTTCTCGAGTTCAGCGCCCTCAATGCTCTGAAGACCAAGCTGCGTCATCACTAAAATCATTAGTATACTCAAACCTCTCCCGTGGAACCGTACTCACCACCAGTGACAACATCCTATCAACGTTAGCATCACTCCATCGCCAAGAACTCCGAGAGTGACTTACAAATCCTGTCGCAACAGCAATGACATCAAATTCATGATGCGTCCCATCCTCCAACGTAATACCCGTCTCAGTAAACTCCTTGATCGCATTGTTCTTGATATCAACAACATCCACGTTCTCCCTGTTGAACTGCTCGTAGTAATCATACTCGAGGCACGGTCGCTTGATACCAAAGTAATGCGGCATGTTATCCACAGTCGGCGCAAGAAGATCTCGCTTCTTAGGATCACCGATCCTGTTCCGTGTCTTCTTGGCCCAGAACTTGTAAGACTCCTTGTTCGCCTCAGCATTGAACAAGTTATCCTTGTACACAGCAACCCAGTATCTGAAACCGCCATCCTTCCAGACCTGCTCGTACAAGGCCTCGCGGTCCTCCGGGGTGTCGTCAAAGGTGTTCTTCTCGTACCAGTCGTAGTGGAAGCCAGCAAAGTTCTCCTCGCGGTAGCGGAAGAGCTCGGGGTAGAACTTCTTGCTTTGGTTTTGCTCTTCGGCGGAGGGGTACTTGCGGCGCATGGGGACGGCGAGGTTGGGGGTTCGTTGGAAGACTTTGAGATGGCCGGCTTCAGGACCCCAGGCTTGGGTGATCTGGACGCCTGATGCGCCCGTGCCGATGATGGCGCAGCGCTTGTTGGTGACGTCGACCTTTTCGTCGGGCCAGAAGGAGGAGTGGTGGATGATACCCTTGAACTTGTCCATGCCGGGCCAGTCGGGGATGTATCGACGAGCAGCCTATGATGTTAGTTCCAGATGAGCACTGACGGTTGTCGGTAGACTTACGAAGCCAGTGCCTAGGACGAGATACTTGGCCTTGGCGACGCGACCATCAGCAGTGCGAATGTGCCAGCGACCGCTCTCGGTATCGAACTTGCCGCCTACAACAACAGTGTTGAAAGCGATATCCTTCTTGACGCCAATAACCTTGTCGACATGATCAAAGTAAGCACGAAGGTCAGCGTAAGTGGGATAATTGGAAGGCCAAGTCCAGGTATTGTAAACCTCGGGCCAGCTGAATTCGTATTCAGGGACTTCGGAGTCAACGCCAGCACCGGGGTAGCAATTCCATCGCCAAGTGCCCTATTCTGTCAGACTTTAACGGTTAGGTTGGCAGTCGGTTACTTACTCCAGTATCATTGCCAGCTTCGTAAACAACAGTCTTGTAGCCGCGATCACGGAGGCTCTTGAGCATGAAGATACCAGCGAAGCCAGCACCGACGACAAGAGCGTCTACTTCGAGATTATCGGCATAGACACCTTGATCGCCATGATGCTCGACGGAGTAATCCGTAAGTTCAGTGTTGAACTTCTTGTGAACTGGAATTTGCTCGCCCATTGTAAAAGTATTGTTAATAACAGAGTAATGCTTGAGATGAAAAGACTTGCTTGTGATGAGAATGTTTTACTTTACAGGAAATACAACCAGTTTATAAACAATATTCGTCATATGCATGTTGGTCCTGCATATCTCATCAAATTGAAACACCTGCATCTCTGTGAAACTCTACAGTAGCATCATGTGAAAGACCGGCCTCCGTTCCGCCCTGCGTAACTGCGTACCCGCATCCGCCTCGTCACATCTCAAGGCCAGCTCTATCATGCAATACCACCAAACGAGACACAGCGAGGTTACAGCACATTGTCTTCCCCGCACGTTCTACCCCGGATTGAACCCCACGGGGCCTCGGACGCCATCAACTGCCGAGCGCACGCGGCGCCGCATCCTCAGTAAATAGAGATGCTTGTTAAGCTGGAGCGGGTATTTTTTGTTTTACCCCTCGTCTGTGCACTCGTATCTGCGGATGCGGGTCCGCAAGCTTGGGGAAGGGATCTACACTAGAATCCTTGGTGTTTTTGGTCAACAGAACTCAGTTAGACTGCGCAAGGGCGGGGTTTGACAGAATAGAGTAAGGTACAGTATGCGGGTGTATCCTGTCATATGACTTAATAACCTTTGTGAGCTGGTCGGGCCATGGGTTCACAAGCCAAGGCCACACTATCATGGAATTAAGCGCATAGCGGCTAGCAGTATAAATAGATAGCTTCACTAGGGTATTGCAGATAGTTCTGTAACAATTGATCAACCCATTCAAATCTCAGATATTACGTGTATTGCCCAACATGCCTATCAACGCCCAAGCGACATCCAAGCTGCGTAGCATAATCGACGATGCATGCGCCGACCAAAAGACCGGTATTCCCGGTACCACCGTCGTATTGGTCGACAAATCCGGTGAGATATTCGCTCATTCAGCGGGTACACGTGGTGTCGGGACCAATGAGCCCATGACGCTGGATAACATCTTCTGGATCGCTTCGTGCACCAAGATGCTTGCTGGTGTTGCGTGCATGCAGCTCGTTGAGCAGGGAAAGCTGAAGCTCGATGATGGTGAACATTTGGAGAATCTTGTACCTGAGCTCAAGAGTCTGAAGGTCTTGAAGCCTGATGGGAGCTTTGAGGAGAAGAAGAATCTGATTACACTGCGAATGCTACTGACGCATACTGCGGGCTTTGGATATACGTTTTTCAATGAGCGGTTGAGGGATTGGAGCCATCCTGCTGGTATTGATGAGTTTTCTGGTCGCATCGAGGATATCGTCAAGCTTCCTCTTCTGTTCCAGCCCGGCGAGGGCTGGGAATACGGTGTAAGTTCATTTTCTGCCTCATTCAACGTCTGCTAACAATTCAGGTCGGAATTGACTGGGCTGGCATCGCGCTTGAACGAGCCAGCGGTCTGCGTCTTAACGATTATCTCCAGAAGAACGTCTTTCAACCTCTGGGCATCAAAAACATGTCCATGCTTCCCGGTAAAGGAATGCGCGCCAAATTAGCTCACATGCATCAGCGAGACGCAAATGGTACACTGCGAACGCGCGATCATCTCCAGCGTCTTCCTCTCGTGACCGACAACGCGAGTGAAATCGCTTCAATCTTCCATAGCGGTGGAGCGGGAATGTTTGCGCAGCCCCAAGAATACGGCAGTAAGTGAACACGCTTGACATATTGTGCGGGTGAATGGGTCCTGATTTAAACAGAGGTCCTCACTGTTCTGCTCAATGGCGGAACATGTCCCAACACAGGCGCCCAGATCCTCAAGAAAGAAACGGTCGATCTCATGCTAAGCAACAGCATCGAGAAATTCCCTAACTTCAGCCGTCAGCCCATCCCAGCTGCCAAACCAGATCTGACCAACCCAATCGGCGAGCTATACCCCGTCGATGGAAATCCACCCCAGGTACGACGTTCCCCCGCATTTCAGCAGACACTATTTTACTGACCATTGAACCGCAGGGCTGGGGACTGACATTCATGCTAACCAATGGAGGTTTCTCAGGGCGATCAAAAAGTACAGTTCAGTGGGCTGGTCTAGCTAATCTCTGGTGGTGGGCTGATCGCGAGCACGGGATCGGAGGAATTGTTTGTACGCAGATTCTGCCGTTTGCTGATGCCAAGGTCTTGGGGCTCTGGGCAGCTGTTGAGACTGAGATTTATAAGGCTGTTCTGTAGATGAGATCTGGGGCTTGCAAGGATTTTAGGTAGTTGAGTCAGAATCGAAGAGTCAGTCAAGACACTGCGGCGTAGCCCGTTCAAAACTTGACAGCCTCAATGCTTCGCGTAAAGTTACACATTGACCTCGATATTGGAAGAGTCTAGAAACCCTACCCATCTCCATCTACACAGTGAAATCATTAAAAATGAGGCTGTTGCTAGTCGTAAGCCAGCATTTCCCAGGGTCCCCCCCTCCCTCCAAACCAACACAAACTTTGACTGGCCGCACTAAACCAAAAGAGCAAAGAACGCGGGGAAACAAACGCTCGGATCAGGTGTGAATCCGGGGATCCGGAGGGGGTTATATCTGCAAGGGAGGGGAGAGCTTTAACCCAAGTTCCGCCCACTTTTGGCATCAGTGCAATTTTCCACGCTACTATCTTACTCAAAGACCCATATATCGACATCATCATTACGGATTCGTGACAACCATGAAGAGAACGCAATATGCCTGCGATCAGTGTAGGAAGTCAAAGAGGGGCTGCGACGCTCCGCCCTTGGAGATTCCGAGAAATATGGACCCTCTTCGCGATGGCAAGATGATTGTAGGCGAGAAGCGTGAGCTCCCCCCCGCCTCAGCAGTCGAGAATAGCGCTGACAAGATGGTGTAGCACCTCTAGCTCAATCGTCGCCGTGTTCGTACTGTACCAAGACTCATAAAAAATGTACCATGAACTGGGCGTGGACGCAGATTCAGATTTCTTATGCTCTCGCTGCGGCTGCACGGGGAGAACCAGGTATTGAATGCATTGTCCCCTCGAGACGGGATTCAGCTTCTACACGACGAGAATCGATATCAACGGAGAATACACGCGATACGCCGAATTCTATAATCCCGGATGATAGCAGTTTTGATGCCCAGTCAGCAGCACAATCTTTTGTTTCGCAATCACTCCCTCCCGTGCCGGCCTTTTCAGAAATCGACACCAGTCTAGACGTCCCCTCATTTCTCGACAATTCACTCGATGCGCTACCATTCGACTTTGTGCCTGAACAAACCGAGCCTGTTGACTCTAATTTCTACGGCATTCAATTCAAGGATCTCACTGCGCCGGAGGAACCATTGAGTGAACCTTGGGAATTCTTCAAAGACTCGACTGTCCCGCCTGAACTTCAATTCGACGCTGCATCCATGTCGCAGTTCCCTACCGTTAGTCCTACGGAACCTGCACAGTCTCTCATTGCTGTCAGTCCGAATAATGAGAAGGACTGGAGAAGAACGAAACGACGTCGTGTGTCGACTGCATGGAGCGATACGCAGAGTAGTTCGTTATCGTCGTTCACTATGGATCAATCAATGATGACAAAGTCCAACAACCTGATGATCTCGACGAATCTTTTACAGATTTATCACGATGTGCTGGAACATAATTTATCGTGTTGGTTGAATGAAGTTACGTGTCCATTCGGTCGGCAGCAGAAGACCGTGTCTCAACCAGGGAATCTTGCGGAATGGGGATCTTCATGGACGAACCGAGTTCTGCGACGCACTATGAATCTTGATCGCGTGGCTCAATCAACGCAATTGATTCATATGACCCGCCAACAGGATTCAGCGACTGCCAAGGCTCTTCATCTCTGTATCATGGCTTTCGCGACGCAATGGGCTCAAAGTTCACGACGACACAGAGAACGATATCCCTCACTTGATGACATTGCCGAAGAGAATCCACTGAACGAGTATATGGATGACTTTAAAGAAGAATTCGATCGTCATCTTCAACGAAACATTTGGGATCAAGCAAGGCGCGCTCTAGATGACGTTGCAGACGTAGAATCCTACCGTGTCGTCTGCGCCGAGATGATCTTCGGTCTTACGCAAAAACCTCTTGATCCCGAGGACACAGAGCACAGCGACGTAGATACATCCGGTTGTTTCGAGGACGTATACGACATGCAATCCGTCGCCGACGAAATCGCCAGCATAATCGAAAACGATGGCCCGCCAATCTTCATGGAGCGCGCCGCCCGAAAAATGCACACTTTAAAATACCGGTACGACGCTGAGCGAAAAGGTCTCACCAAAGGCCGCAAGCGCGCCAATCTCGTGGCCTCGATGAGCAGCGAAGACGCGGGTACCGTGAGCTTGTTGTACTGGTTGACTGTCATGTTTGATACAGTTAGTTCGACGATGAGTGAACGACCGCTTGTTGTTGTGGATGCGAATAGTCAGCACGATGATGCGCATGGTGATACGGATTGGAATGTTCCGCTGTTTATCCAGGATAGTCTTGAGAAGCCAAGACAGAATGTCCATTGGCCTTGTTCGTATGAAGAGGCTGCTGAGGCGGTTACGAGATCTGCGCCGGTCAAGGTGTTGATGTTTCGACATGTAGCGTATTTGCAGAATTTATTGAGGCAGGGAGAATCTGGGGAAAAGGTTGAGGAGTTTATTGAACGGTCTGCAAGGGTTTATCGCTACTGGAACACGACATAGTAAGTCTGCATTGTCTCTCGCCTACATGGTTATGCTAATTTGTTCAGCGGCACGTTCTTTAGAGAACTTCTTCAAAACTACAACTCCATACCAGGCCGCATCCAAAGCTGGTTCATCTGCATCTGCGCCCACTGGAATCTCGGCGTTCTTCTCCTCGCCGATCTAATCCACCACATTGACGAAAACGCCCTCGGCCTGCCCGCCCCGAGCCAATCCCGCTCCAACTGCAAATGGGTGATGCGGATCCGCGAGCGCAGCGCCCGAGAGCTATCCGACCTAGCGCGCGTGACCGCCCCGGACAACAGCACCTTTATCGTCCCAACACTCTCAGAGTTTCACCACGCTATTAATCAGTGCATGATACTCACAGAACCGTGGACGGTTATTCTGATACGGGCGTTTTCGAAGGCGGCGAATTATTGGATGGGCGAGGTTAATGAGCTGTTGCAGGTTGATAGGGCGGGGGAGGAGTTGGAGGAGAGGTTGGGGAGGGGGGAGGAGTGTATTAGGATCTTGTGGATTTTGGGGAAGAAGAGTGATATTGCGAGGAGGTGTGCTGAGACGTTGAGTAGGGCCAAAACGAGGTTGCCGGTTTGATGGAGTTGGTGTGAAATTGATACTATACCAGAATGGTAATGGTAATGAATTATTGGATTGGTGGAGTATTGGTACTTTGACCCGCATAACGGTGTATAGGCAATGTTGGCGCATTAGGTCATGAATAAAATTGATATTCTTATCCAACTATCTAACAGCTATGATTGCCTATCTCTAATTGACACAGCGACGTTGAAAACTCGATAAGCTTCAACGTTGAAAACATAACCCTACCAATCCTGACCAATCCGTGCTGTGAGTCGCAACAACTTGAGCTCCAATTGGCACACTATTCCTCAACCAATTAAAACTAAAGCCCGGTTCCGTGGTCTAGTTGGTTATGGCATCTCGTTAACACCGAGAAGGTCCCCGGTTCGATCCCGGGCGGAACCACGTTTTTTTGCCTATTGCCTAATACGTACGATATGATAACAATAACTGCTTTTTTGTAGAACAAATTACTATTTTATACCATTTGATTACCTTTTTGCTTTCGATATTGGGGTCATCGCAGTTGAAAGTCTATATACCTAGGTAATAGAAATTTCACTTTTTGGTTCAAGGTTAATCACCGTCCATTGGTGAGCAATACAGTTTGAGTTTGTCGCCTATCTCACTCAATCTTGGAACTCTCAGCTCTGCACCTGCACCTATTGGATTGCAACGATCTATATTTAAACGACTTAGTTAAATAACTAACTTACATAGGCATCCCCTCGTCCTATACCCCAAAAAGCCATTCATTCAACAATGCCGCTAACCCCAATCCTCCAGGGCAATCCCACGAAGATCCCTCACGTGTCTTCCCCAGATTTCCCCCACGCTCCTCACCCCCTCCTCTCTCATTGGTCCACTTCCCATACCAGATCAACAGCTCGGTATCTCATCCGCGGAACTTGAACAGGCAAACCTCGGTCCAAACGTAGCTTAAATAGATCAAACAGCCTACCAATCTTATCAACAAGCTCCCCCAATATCAAATCTCACTTCAAATACTGTTAAAAATGGCGTTCTATCCTCCCTCTTGGGTCCCTAACCTCCCCGGTACTGTTAGCGCCCCGCTTTCACAGAGGAAGTACTAATGGGAGTAGATATACCTGATTCAATCAGTGTAGCAGACTTTATCAATACTGAAAAGGCAGGTAGAAGGGCCTTTGAGAAGTCAAAGAGGCCGTATACGTGCGGTGTAACAGGAACGTCGCGAACTGTGGAAGAGGTTGCACAGCGTGTTGACTTCCTTGCGCGCGGGTTAGCGAAAAATGTCGGGTTTGATCCGAATGATGGAACGGCTTGGGATAGAGTCGTGGCGATTTACGCTCTCAACACGGTAAATACACTAATCTTACGAGACGTACGCAGCTCTGATGACTTGGGCAGATTGATTACATCCCAGTTACACACGCCATCCATCGTGTAGATGGTATCGTCACGCCTGCTAGTTCAGCGCACTCAGCTTCTGAACTCGAGCATCAACTTCGATCATCTGGTGCCAAAGCACTATTTACATGCGCTCCTCTTCTCACCACAGCGCTCAAAGCAGCTTCTGCCGTTGGAATTCCAGAAAAGCATATTTTTCTGCTTCCTTTGCCTGATACGCCCTCTGAAGAATCTTTCAAAACAATTGAGGATCTCATCGAAGAGGGTAAGAATCTATCGCCGTTGGAGCTACCAGCTTGGGTACCAGGACAGGGAAAACGACAAGTCGCGTATTTATGTTACTCAAGCGGTACATCAGGTCTTCCCGTAAGTATTCTTCTTCCTCAGATTGCCCCTCTAACGAGCTCAGAAAGCTGTTATGATCTCTCACTACAACGTCATCGCATGCACCCTCATGATCCATACCTTCGAGTCCATAACCCGCGCCCAAGACAACATCGACACGCAAGTAGCTCTCGGTCTTCTGCCATTCAGCCACATCTACGGGCTCGTTGTAATCGCCCACATAGCACAATATCGCGGCGATGAGATCATCGTGTTACAACGCTTTCAACTCGATCAACTTCTGGCCGCTATTGAGAAATTCCGCATTGAGCAACTGAGCGTCGTACCGCCGATTATCGTGCAGATTTTGAGTAGTCAGGATAAATGCCAGAAATACAATCTCAACTCTGTGAGACTGGTATTCTCGGGTGCTGCGCCGTTGGGAGGTGAGACGATTCAGAACTTACTCGAATTATATCCAAAGTGGAGAATCAGCCAAGGCTACGGTACGTTCACCGCCACCAATTTCCTCTTCAAAACTAACAGGACAGGTTTAACGGAGGCTTCACCATCGGTGTTTCACACAAGCGAAGCAGATCCCGTCCTCGGCTCATCGGGCTCTCTCCTCCCCGGCGCAAAAGTCAAGATCATCGACCAGCACGGCTCTGAAGTCACAAGTTACGAAACACCAGGCGAATTATACGTTCAAGCGCCGAATGTAGTGCTGGGATATCTTCATAATGAGAAGGCTAACGCTGAGACGTTTGTGTACCGTGATGATGGGCGGTGGTTGAGGACGGGCGATGAAGTACTCGTGCGGAGATCACCGCATGGAAATGATCATTTCTTCATCGTTGATCGAATCAAGGAGCTTATAAAAGTCAAGGTTAGCCCCCCCGGACGCTTGCTCAAAAGCATTGCTGATTTTTTAGGGCCATCAAGTTGCTCCCGCAGAATTGGAAGCGCATCTCCTTGATCATCCGTATGTAGACGACTGTGCAGTCATAGGTATTGTCGATGAGCGCGCAGGCGAAGTCCCATTAGCATTTATCGTCAAGAATAAGAAAACGAATGGTTTGAAGGAGGAGGATGTTGTGAGGGCTGTTTGTGAGCATGTTGAGAGCCATAAGGCGCGGCATAAATGGTTAAAGGGCGGGGTTAGGGTGCTGGATGTCATTCCTAAGAGTCCGAGTGGGAAGATTCTGAGGAGGGTTTTGAAGGCGCAGATCAAAGCGGAGAAACCTGTTGCGAAGCTTTGAGTTTCGCGTCAATTGGTACTATAGATCTAATTATGTCTTATTGAGTTTGTACCGTTTGCTTTGGTAAAGAAACGTTTTGTACTGTCGGCAGTTGAACGCTGGTCTCGTCAGCAGTTTGGGGGGGGGGGGGGGGGGGCTTCAGTGCATATTCACTGGAGTAGCTACGTGCTGCTTCCTTCAAGAGATTGACGATTCTGTAGTTCGATTATGGCATTTTCTGCACTGAACATAATCTGAATGACTAGAGTCAAGCGTTTACAATGCTGATACGCAAGCCAATACACCATGACTGGCCAATTCCTCCTCATGATCGGATCTCCCGGCCTCAGCACTAGCGATGCCAGGCACAAATACAGTCAGCACCATTAACAATTCACCGCTCATCAAATAAATCCGCCTAAATTCCTCCATCCTCCCCCATCACCAGTGACAATGACTTCTCAATCACTACTGACGAGCCTTGTTGACTATCGCGGTGCAAATGTCACAATTCTAAGTACAACCGTTTTGGCGGTTATAGTGGCGTTCTCACTGCTAAACCGCCTACTAACTCCCCGCATTGACCCACATGAACCACCCGTCGTGAAACCGTCGATTCCCTGGGTTGGACATATCATCGGGATAATTCGTCACCAAGCAGATTACAGCAGAATCATCCAGTCCGTCTCTCTCCCTTCTACCTCAATTCCATCAATCTCTAACACGTCAATCGCAGTAATGAGAACCCCCACGTCCAAATCGCAACGCTGCCCATGCTCAACGGCAAAGTCTACGCCGCCTTCGATCCCGCGCTCCTCCAGACCCTCCTCCGCAACAAAACCGCGTCCTTCGAGCCCTTTGTCTTTGACTACGCGAAAAAGACATTCGCGCTGAAGCAGGAAACATTTGCGAAAGTTAAAGTACCGGGCGTCTACGATGAGTTTACAGAGGCGATTCATGCGAGCTTTCAGGTTAGACATTTGCATCAGATGAATGTGCATTTCCTGGGTAGCATCGCTGCGAAGCTGAACCACGCGACGTTACGTGCTGATTCGATCAACGCGGGAAAAGAGACGGTCGCAAATGGACGGTTACACGTGGAGAATTTATATCTTTGGTGTCGCGATGTTATGAGCCTCGCTACAACGCGATCTCTCTACGGCGACACCGATCCATTCAATCGCGATCCCTCTTTAATTGAAGACATGTGGTATGTTCCCCAACCCGCGTCTGCGCATCGCTAACAAACCAGGCTTTTCGAAGAATCAGTCCCCTACTTCCTCCTCTCGCTCTTCCCATCCCTCACAATGCCAAAAGCCTACAAAGCGCGCTCCATGCTCCAAAACATCGCCTGTAAATGGTACTCCGAAGACCACGACATCCACGACCCCAGCGTCTCCGCCCTCGTACGAAACCGCGCTGGAGCACTACGCAAGAACGGTCTTACAGGGTACGAGATCGGGAAGTTTGAGGTTATTCTGCCGAACGTGGCGACGCTTAATGCTGTACCCACGTTTTACTGGCTTTTGCTGTACATCCTCGACCGACCGGATCTTCTTGCGCGAATACGAGCCGAAGCTGAAGATGCAGCTGTTATGGAGGATAATAATGGGAAGAGGAGGGCGACGTTTAATATAGCGGACTTCGAAGAGAAGCTTCCTCTGCTTGTGAGCTGTTATCGCGAGACGTTGCGGCTTGCGAACCAGAATGTTAGCATGCGACGCATCCTCGAAGACACAAGCGTCACAACGCCCGAAGGAATAACATATATTCTCAAAAAGGGTACCGACCTGCAACTCCCCGCTGGCGTCGCGCACTACGAGGACAGTGTCTGGGGCGCAGATGTCAACGTCTTCAATCCAGAGCGCTTCCTCACGTCTGCCAAGGGAAGTGCAGAAGAGGAGCGCAAGCGAAAAGCAGCGTATATACCCTTCGGTGGCGGTCGCCATCTCTGTCCAGGCCGAAACCTCGCTTTCGCAGAGATCATTGGGTTCGCGTCTACTTTACTGCTGGGCTTTGAGATTGAGGCTGTGGGGATGGGCTTTGGCGATGTTAAGATGCTGGGCCCGCAACTTGCGGGCGGGACTGTACGACCTGAGAGGTATGGCGCTGGGTTGGGAGCTGAGATAGCGATGAGGGAGGGATGGGAGGATGTGGACTGGAGGTTTGAGTGTTGATGCTTCAATTGGCGAGAGTAAGATGATCATGTTGGTGTTGGGGAATTGATTGCGATGTATTATTTCTCATCAATCGTGTTCGCTATGCTAGTACAGTGACCCCAATGTGTTGGTACAGACGTAGAAAGCCCTATGTTTTTCTTTTTGTCAAAAAGCAAATAATTCCCAATTGATCTGATTGGCGATGTCATAACCGACCCTCCAACATACCGTCCCATTCCATATCAATTGCATTTTCCCATCACGACTCCTCCAGACAAACATCCCATATCGCATCGCACACCAACATTTCTCCGTCCAGGTGTTGAAGACATTAACCGCTCTTAGAAGCATGTCCATTCGTCTCCGTCTTGTCCTCCGGGGCAGTCGTCTCAAACATCAATACAGGCTGATACAGCTGTCGTCCATGTGGACTGTGAACCCAGATGTCCTGGGGCAATAGTCGCTGCTGGGACTCAATAGTGATGGTCCGCCGATGATCAAAGTCAAATTCCGATTGAGGAGCGGGGATTGGGAAGGTCTCGACGTGATACTGAGACTGATCGGCAGGACCCTGTGTAGATCGCGTAGCCGAGGATTGCATGCAGCAGTTCTGACTCTGCTTCTGCGGTTTGTTGCCGTTTTCCTCAACCGTTTGACACATGGTTTTTTGGTCTTAGTGGTGATGAAATAATAATAAAAATGTTAGGTTTGAGTAGTAGTCTTGAGATGGATATGCTCACTCGAGATGGGGGATTTGGGCCTCATATATAGCTTGACCAGCGGGAGTATGCATGCGGGACTGCCTCTCGCCCACAGAAGCAAAATGCAGTATATTTAGCGAATCAAGCCTGTTGGACCGGTCCAAGGATCGTGAGAGGGCTGTTGAGCATCGAATGCGCTTGAGGCTTGTGTAACACAAGGGCTTCCTATGCATTCGAGGCTTGCATTTGGGCTGGGTCTGGGCTGAGGGGGATGAAAATGTGATCCTATGAGCGCGGCACATGTCGCAGCACTTTTTCTTCAGTTTTTTACAGCGGAAAAACACACAAAAAAAAAAAGCACGTTTGTTCTACATCTTGGATCTTTGGTGGTGGTGTTTTGAGCTTCAAGCTAAGCTTAGCTTCACGATTTAGCTCAGGTACAAGTTAGACCAGATCAGATAACAGAGCGCGGGTACTCCGTACATCTCCCGCTAATTCACAATCGGCTCTTTTTATCCGAGCGTAAAAATGCGAATTGTCTCTATCGGCGGTTAATTGGCGCCCGCCTTTTTGACGCTGAGATATGAGAGGTCGAGCTAAGACGGACATTGAAACATCGCTGCAGCAGTCTCGAAATGGCAAGATGAATGCCCGATAATCATCGGAGAACATGATCTGATTTTTATCTGGTCATGTTTCAAATGTTCTAGTCTAGTCACCGTAGTCTAGTTCAATTTTCCCCTGGTTAAAGTGCTTGAATTCCTGGTAATCGGAATGTTTTAGTGCCATCGCGCGTGTCGTTTTTGTTAGTGAGAAGTGATGGAAGCTTGGCGGTGAAGATTGGGGAGTGAGTGATACAGGTCTTTGAGTGCTAGACGCCGCCTTTGTGAAAATGATGGATTTTTTGGCACGGGTGCAGTTACACAGCATATACAAATCTTACACGCATGAAAGACATTGAATGCAAGCAATCGCACAGATCGAAGAAAATGAATATATTTACGATATTTCATTATCCATCTGCCCTAATCTTGTCTCGCCTGGTTGGGTTGCAATCCGCTCGTGACCGAAAGATGCCAAGATAAGATTACGATCTAACAAATACTCCGAAAGGTCAAAGCTAAAAAGTGTATGACAAGCTGATAATCACAAGCTTCAGCTGACGACATCTGCTGTCCCTTCGGACAATTAAAAATGCCGCTGCAACGTCATGCGTAACTTGACCTGTAGCACCCGTTACTCGCACGTCAAAATTAATCTCTCCGACGCACTACAGGGTAACCTACTCTACCAATCTATGACGCCCAATCTCCACCCAGCGCCCGGGCCTTGTCGCAATTCCAGCATGTCCGAAAGACCGACTAGACCATTCTGTGATGTCGTCATAGATAAATCACAAGTGAAAAAAGTGTCTGTTTATTATGGTCAGCGCCCGTAGATCCGCAAGAATAGAGTGTTCATCATCGTTGCCGTGAGGTTATTCTGCTGTTTTTGTCGAAATGGCTGATGAGAGACCTACGCCTAGGGATGAAGACATCCCCGGCGGTTTTCCTGTTACGCCAAGCGTGTACTCGATTACCCCAACGGGAAATGTCACTGATAGACAACTTGAGGCCGGGTTTGCGGGCCGTGATACTGCGACTGGCCCTGCGGCTACGACGTATGATCATGTCACCGCCGGCAGTACAGCCTCACTTGGCGCGACTGGGGCGTTAGCCTCTGAGCCTCAACAGCAACACGCGCCTATCCTCGATCGCAATTCATCGTCAAGCACTGTTCTTCCACGGGGAGTATCATCCGAAGAAAAGCGCAAGAGTGCATCTTCCGCCAACGACGACGCACCTGACGAACCAATCTTTGCCCCGATCAAATCTCACACCGAGAATGAGAAACCGCCCCTCGAGAAGCGCAAGTCGCATCGCACTGAAGATGATCTCTTCCGCGTCCTCTCCCGCCGTCGTACCAACGCTTCAACACCCGCTGAAAAAGACGAGGAAAACGAAGATAATGAAGAATTAGACCGTCTCATGTCTCGTATCTTTGGTCAAAAGCGCCAACAGCAAAGCGAAGAGGAAAAGACGCGGCACAGCGGTGTTATCTTTCGTAACCTCACTGTTCGCGGCGTTGGTCTCGGATCGAGTCTTCAGCCTACCGTTGGAGATTTCTTCCTAGGCCTGCCGCGAAAACTGGGAAAGTTATTTACTCAGGGACCTAAAGCTGCGATGGCGAAACCACCCGTCAGAGACCTCATCAGTAACTTTGACGGCTGTGTTCGACCAGGTGAATTACTTCTTGTTCTTGGCCGCCCAGGCGCAGGATGCAGTACATTCCTCAAAACATTCTGCAACCAACGCGCAGGCTTCGAATCCGTTGAGGGAGAAGTTACATACGGCGGAACAGACGCATCGACAATGGCAAAAGACTTCCGCGGCGAGATCATCTACAACCCCGAAGACGACCTTCACTACGCCACGCTTTCTGTGAAGCGCACCCTCACCTTCGCTCTGCAGACCCGCACACCCGGCAAAGAATCCCGTCTCGAAGGTGAAACGCGTCAAGACTACGTCCGCGAGTTTCTGCGTGTCGTCACAAAACTATTCTGGATCGAACACACCCTCGGCACAAAAGTCGGCAATGAATTCATCCGTGGCGTCTCAGGCGGCGAGCGCAAACGCGTATCCATCGCTGAAGCTATGATTACGCGCGCTTCGGTGCAGGGCTGGGATAATTCCAGTAAAGGTCTTGATGCCAGTACAGCAGTTGAATACGTAAAGTCTATTCGCGCCATGACGAACATGGCTGATACGTCAACTGCTGTTTCGCTCTACCAAGCCGGTGAGACACTTTACGACCTCGTTGACAAGGTGTTGCTCATCGATGAGGGAAAATGTCTTTACTACGGACGCGCAGAAGATGCGAAGAAGTATTTCATGGAGCTGGGCTTTGAGTGTCCTGAGCGATGGACGACAGCTGATTTCCTGACGAGTGTGACGGATGAGCATGAGCGCAGTGTTCGCGAGGGCTGGGAGGATCGGATCCCGCGCACGGCGGGAGAATTTTCTGATGCGTACCGCCGCAGCGAGGATTATCAGAAGAATCTTCGTGATATTGATGAGTTTGAGGCTGAGCTTGAGACCTTAGCGGAGGAGCGGAGGAGGAACGAGAGTGAGAAGAGTAAGAAGAAGAATTATGAGATTGCGTTTCACAAACAGGTCATGGCCTGCACGCACCGCCAGTTCCTCGTCATGTTCGGCGACAAAGCATCTCTGTTTGGAAAATGGGGCGGTTTGTTGTTCCAAGGTCTCATTGTTGGTTCGCTCTTCTACAATCTTCCCGACACGGCTGCTGGAGCATTTCCTCGTGGTGGTGCACTCTTCTTTCTTCTTCTCTTCAACGCCCTCCTCGCCCTCGCTGAACAAACCGCCGCATTCGAGTCAAAGCCCATTCTTCTCAAGCACAAGTCCTTCTCATTCTACCGCCCCTCTGCATTCGCCATCGCACAGACAGTCGTTGATGTCCCGCTTGTTTTTATACAAGTCATCATCTTCAACGTCATCATCTACTTCATGGCCAACCTCGCAAGAACGGCATCGCAGTTTTTCATCTCGTGTCTTATTCTGTGGCTGGTCACTATGGTGACGTATGCGTTCTTCAGGGCTATTTCGGCTTGGTGCGGGACTTTGGATGTCGCGACGAGGTTTACGGGTGTTGCGATTCAGATCCTCGTTGTGTATACGGGTTATCTGATCCCGCCGGACTCGATGCATCCTTGGTTTGGGTGGTTGCGATGGATCAATTGGATTCAGTATGGTTTTGAGTGTCTCATGGCCAATGAGTTTGCTTACCTTACTCTCCAATGCGAACCGCCGTATCTTGTACCTCAAGGCCCGAATGCGCGACCTCAGAACCAGGGCTGTACTCTTGCGGGTGCATCGCTTGGCTCGACTTCTGTATCTGGTGCCGCGTACATCCAAGAATCCTTCACATACACCCGTTCCCATCTCTGGCGCAACTTCGGCTTCCTCTGGGCTTTCTTCATCTTTTTCGTATTCCTCACTGCTCTTGGTATGGAGCTCATGAAGCCTAATGTCGGAGGCGGCGCGATTACCGTCTTTAAGCGAGGCCAAGTTCCCAAGAAGGTCGAAGAGTCTATCGCAACTGGTGGCCGAGCCAAGGGCGATAAGCAGGATGAAGAATCTGGTCGACGTGATCCTGTCGCTAACGGCGACGCGGAACGTACCAAGAGCGACGAACAGATTACCCAAGAAGTCGCAAAGAATGAAACGGTGTTTACCTTCCAGAACATCAATTACACGATCCCCTACGAGAAAGGCGAGCGCAAACTTCTCAACGATGTTCAGGGCTACGTTCGCCCTGG
Organism: Fusarium sp. MPI-SDFR-AT-0072; assembly: GCA_020744335.1. NCBI lineage: Eukaryota > Fungi > Ascomycota > Sordariomycetes > Hypocreales > Nectriaceae > Fusarium > Fusarium sp. MPI-SDFR-AT-0072. The sequence goes on from JAHBOG010000004.1 coordinate 3,735,598, forward strand.
TAAATTGACTGCTCTCATGGGCGCATCCGGTACGTTCCATTCCCTTCAATTGATACAACAACTCTAACATTTTCAGGCGCCGGTAAAACAACCCTTCTCAACGGGCTCGCCCAACGTCTCAACTTCGGCACCATTACCGGCGATTTTCTCGTCGACGGGCGTCCCCTTCCGAAATCCTTCCAGCGCGCAACTGGTTTCGCTGAACAAATGGACATTCATGAACCCACCGCCACCGTGCGCGAAGCCCTCCAATTCTCTGCGCTACTTCGTCAACCAAAAGAAGTATCGAAGCAGGAAAAGATGGACTATTGCGAGACCATCATTGATCTTCTTGAGATGCGCGATATTGCTGGTGCGATCATCGGTACAGTTGGACAAGGTCTTAATGCCGAGCAGAGGAAGCGCCTGACGATCGGTGTTGAGCTTGCGTCAAAGCCGGAACTGCTTATGTTTTTGGATGAACCCACTTCTGGTCTCGATTCAGGCGCTGCATTCAACATCGTGCGCTTCTTGAGAAAACTCGCCGACGCAGGACAGGCTGTTCTTTGTACCATTCATCAACCCTCCGCTGTTCTCTTTGAAAACTTCGACGAGCTCTTGCTTCTCAAATCAGGCGGTCGCGTCGTCTACCACGGCCCTCTAGGCCATGATTCAGAGAACTTGATCAATTATTTCGAGTCCAACGGCGGTCCCAAGTGTCCTCCGCACGCTAATCCAGCGGAGTACATGCTCGATGCAATTGGTGCTGGAAATCCTGACTACGATGGTCAAGATTGGGGTGATGTCTGGGCGGAGTCTTCGGAGCGACAGAAGCGCTCGCAGGAGATTGAAGAGATGATTGAGCGCAGACGAAACGTCGAACCTTCAAAGAGCCTTAAAGACGATCGCGAGTACGCCATGCCGCTATCGACACAGACATACGCCGTTGTTCGTCGCAGCTTTGTTTCATTCTGGCGCTCACCTGATTACATCTTTGGTAACTTCATGCTTCACATCGCAACGGGTCTCTTCAACTGTTTCACGTTCTACAAGATCGGTTTTGCATCGATTGATTACCAGAATAGGCTGTTCTCCATTTTTATGACGCTCACGATTAGTCCGCCTCTTATCCAGCAACTCCAGCCTGTCTTCCTCAAATCACGTCAGATATTCCAGTGGAGAGAGAACAACGCCAAGATCTACAGCTGGGTTGCTTGGACTACAGCCGTTGTCGTCGTCGAGATTCCGTATCGTATCGTCGCGGGCGGTATTTACTTCAATTGCTGGTGGTGGGGTGTTTTTGGCTGGCGCGCGTCAGCGTTCACATCTGGTTTCGCATTCTTGCTCGTTCTGCTGTTTGAGCTCTACTACGTCTCCTTCGGCCAAGCCATCGCTGCTTTCGCACCCAACGAACTCCTCGCATCACTTCTCGTCCCCATTTTCTTCCTCTTCGTCGTCTCCTTCTGCGGCGTCGTCGTCCCGCCGCAAGGTCTTCCTACCTTCTGGCGCGAATGGATGTACTGGCTGACTCCCTTCCACTATCTCCTCGAAGCCTTCCTCGGCGCTGCGATTCACGACCAGCCCGTTCGCTGTGAGGAGGGTGAATTCGCTCGCTTTGAGCCACCGAGCGGTCAATCGTGCGAGGAGTACGTCGAGCCGTTTATTCAGCGCGCTGGAGGGTATGTAACCACTGGATCAGATGGATACTGTGAGTTCTGCCAGTATGCTACTGGCGATGAGTTTGGAGCGGGTTTCAGTGTGTATTACAGGAATATCTGGAGGGATTTTGGCATTTTCTGCGCTTTTATAGCGTTTAATTATGCGGTGGTTTACTTTGCTACGTGGATGCGGTTCAGAGGGAAGAATCCATTCAAGGGACTGTTGCAGAAGAGGAAGACTTAGATTGAGGTGGCAGGGGACGATTCGAATAGGTTTGTTGTAATATGGAATTAGGTGGTCTAGATTGTTTATATGGATAGATTGAATTAATCATGTTGCGCCCGGCATTGTTGCCCCATGTTTCGTCAGTGACGCCGATAAGATGAAGATAAGGATCAGGTTGGGGATAAAAATAACATTAACCTCACATGATCGGAAACTGCGGGGGATAACGTATATAGATAGACCCGGCTGATGAAATGAATAACATATACGCGTATAACATATAACGTATTCCCCGCCATATTCTCAATTGAGCAACCAACAAATGGCTGCCTCGCGAACAAATACATTCAAGGTGGTAATAAATCTCTCGCCAAGAAATATCTCCTCTCTCAAATGCAACAGATACTGAACAACTCATCGCGTCACCGCCTCGCGGCGCAAAATGCATGTATTCACAACTCCGTCCCCGGATCAAATTAAAAGGGGCCATCCGGCCGTCCTCTGCACAACTCTGCACAAATCCCGTAGAATTGCATAACTAACGGTACGGAAATCGCCAGATCCGTGTGGGGCTCCCGCATAACAGACCCGGCGCGGGTTTTACAACGGGCCCGAAAAAGCGACGCGATTGGTTCCTCTCCTCCATCTCTCGGTTTCGCTTTCGATTCTGTCGCTTATTGGTTCGTTGGTTGCGCTGCGCTGAGTCGTGGCTTGGTTAAATATCCTCTCGTTACCCCTTCCGTTCCTTGTTCGGTAGTACTCTTTGACTTCACGAGCTTCACGATGGCGGAAAACAAAGCTTCGATCGATATTGAAAGACCCGCGAGTCAGCGAACGCTCACGCCTTCTTATACTGGCAGCGCTGCGAAGAAGGATGAAGAGAGTTCAGGTACGAAAGAAGACGTCGTTCAGCCTGAAGACCCGAATGCTGTTGATTGGGATGGCCCTGATGATCCAAACAATCCCATGAACTGGCCTGCAAAGAAGAAATGGACTTGTATCGGCGCCCTCTCCGTCATGACCCTCCTAACGTAAGTCCCCTCTCCCTCTTCCTCATACTCTCGCTAACATCTTAGACCACTCGTACGTCCCTAACTTTAACCCCAGCTGCACTCCCCTCTAACAACCCAGGGCTCCTCAATGTTCGCCCCCGGCGTCCCAGATATCATGCGCGAATTCGAGACGTCCAACCGCAACATCGCAACATTCGTCGTCTCCGTCTACGTCCTCGGCTTCGCATTCGGTCCTCTCCTCGCCGCGCCCCTCAGCGAAATCTACGGCCGCGCCATCGTCTTCAACGTCGCCAACGTCCTCTTCCTTATAATGACCGTCGCTACGGCGCTGAGCCAAAACATGCCTATGCTTATTGTCTTTCGCTTCTTGATGGGCTTTACGGGCTCGACACCTGTTACCAATGGATCGGGGACTATATCGGATATCTTTCCGGTGCAGGAAAGAGGTAAGGCTATGGCTGTTTGGGCCATGGGACCGCTTCTTGGACCGTGTATTGGACCGTTGGCGGGTGGGTATATGGTTGAGGCTATTGGATGGCGCTGGGTATTCTGGCTGATTGCTATTATCGTAAGTGTCTCTTCGTCCTCGTGTACCGTCGCTAATTGTTAGACCGGCTTCATCGCTGCGCTTTGCTACTTCGTCGCCCCAGAGACATACGCTCCAACGCTCCTCCGTGCCAAAGCCGCCAAACTCAAAAAAGAAACCGGCAACCAAGACTTGTACTCTATCCTCGACAAAGACGGCCTCACACCCAAACAACGCCTCAGCAACGCCTCCATCCGCCCAATGAGAATGCTCTTCACGCACCTCCCCGTCTTCATCCTCTCTCTCTACGTCGCCATTGTCTATGGCGTGCTGTACCTCATGTTCAGCACCTTCACGTTCGTCTTTGCGCAGCAATACGGTTTTGGCACTGGAACAATTGGTCTGGCGTATCTTCCTACTGGTATTGGAATGCTGTTTGGTACAATGACGTTTGGAGTCATGACAGATGTTGTTATTAAGAAGAAGATTGAGCAGAATGGTAAGACGGTTCCGGAGGATCGGTTGCCGATTTGGATGACGTTGCCTTCGGGGTTGCTTATTGTGGGGGCGTTGTTTTGGTATGGTTGGGCGGCGGATCAGAATGTGCATTGGATTGTGCCCATGATTGGCGTTGCGCTGTTTTGCTTTGGTCTTATGGGAATTATGGTAAGCTTTCTCCCCTTCTCACATCACGATTGATCACTAACGAGATAGATGTGTCTTCAAACTTACCTCGTCGATGCATACATCACCTACGCAGCATCAGCCGTTGCCGCAATGACGGTCCTCCGATCTCTTGCTGGCGCTTTGCTTCCTCTCGCCGGATTATCCATGTATGATGATCTCGGTCTCGGTTGGGGAAATAGTATCCTTGCTTTCTTGGCGCTGGCTCTTGTACCTGTTCCCATCATCTTCCTCCTGTATGGACCCAAGATTCGAGCCAAGAGCCCGAACAACCTTGGTTAGACGCGACAGAGCGTGACAATAGTTGATTGGTGGTGTGATAGACTGAGAGGTATAGAAGCAGTTGTCTGGTGAACAGCTGGTATATAGCATAGAATTTGTAATTTAGAGGTGTCAATGTCCTCGTTCATAGAATGCCATTCGCTTAACTTGCCTGAGAACATGTATCGACGTGAGGATTATGTCACATGGGGTACGAAAATCCATCGTGAGAGACGACGGATGTATGTTCCCAAAGCGGTAACTCGTCTGTAAACCAGAAAGACGGTGCATTTGCTCCATAAGTGGAGCTTGTATAGACGGCCAGCGGTTCATTCCGTGTACCGTCGTGTCGGGAATAACTTCGATGCACTGCATGAACCGTGGCTCATTAAATCTTACAGAACTTATTCGTACAGACATTTCTCCAACGGTCGGTCCCGAACGCACGCGACTTCAAACCGCCATGTCCCTCATCTCGCATGGTCACCCTTAACGATTCAGTGGATTTACATGGCTCCCCCACGTTACTGATCAGATTGATAACGACAAGGTTATCTGATAGAATAAACTTTTGATCACACGGTTGATGTCACTCCAGCTCGTGGCAACACCCCCCAACGTCAAAAATCTCATCATTGATTAGATGCGAAAACTCTGAGCAGGCGTGAAAAACGTGTCATGGGAGATCGCCTGTTCTCGGAACATCGCCAAGACCCAATCCACCAGCCAGTTCAGCACTAACCGAACTTCACAATCATCTTCATGTGATCCAATAAGCAAGAATTACATAAAAGCCTCCATCCGATATCCATCGTTATTCCCAGCAAAGGCGCGGCTCTACCCAATCCCTGTAAAACATGAGGCTTTTTTTTAATCAGATCACGGTTAAGTCATGCCACGCGATGTCTTGGCAGACCAATTATATCACGCGATGCATGAAAATCTGATAAGATTAGATGGATCATCGGATTGTGGGCGCGGAATGACTTCCGTCGCTTGGAGGATATAAACAGGAGCCAGCGTTGCATTGTATCCAGTATTCAATGTTGAGTAAGCTTTATTGCAATGGCAGATCATAATTCCCATCGTAGCTCCGACGTGGAAGCTGCGCCGAAGGAAGAGCGAGAGTACGTTTCGAATACGGATATTCTGAGGGAGTCTTGGTCTAAGAAGGCCTTGATCGTCGCCTTCACTGGGTATGTCCCCATTCCCCTTTTTTAGCTACCTAACTCTCCTAACAAATGACGGAATAGCCTCTTCGCAACCACGTTCATAACCCAATTCCTCAAATACGCAACAACAGTCTACGATGCATTCGCTACCTCTGCGTTCCAGCGCCATTCAGCGCTTGCGACAGCCAATGTCGTGAGTACAATCATCGGTCTCGTCACGTATCCCATCATGGCAAAGTTCTCCAACGTATGTATACCACTCAATCCCAACGCTCAAGCTAATTGTCCCAGGTTTTTGGTAGAGCAGAGGGTTTAACCTTTTCAATCCTCTTCCTCGTTCTCTCGCAAGTTATGTACGCAGCTTGTCAAAACATAGAAACTTACATCGTAAGCTCCCCATTCCCATCCCTTACCTCTCTAACATTATAGGCCGGCGGAATCTTCGAATCAATCGGCGACACCGGCTACGTCATCATGCAACAGGTCTTCATCGCCGACACAACAAGCCTCATCAACCGCGGTCTCTGGACATCCCTCCCTGAATCCTTCGCCTCCATCCCAACGCTGTATCTCGGTTCCATCGTAGCAGACAGTGTTCTCAAACACTCGACCTGGCGCTGGGGTTACGGCATGTGGGCTCTCATCCTGCCCTTCTGCGCAGCGCCGCTTATTATCACGCTATATGTTCTTCAGCGCCGTGCGAGGAAGGCTGGATATAGAAGAAAGGGCGCTTGGGACGCTGCTGATAAGACGCAGCCGTTGAGTGAGAGGATTGTGAATCTTGTCTGGGTTGATCTTGACATCCTTGGTGCTGTCTTGCTTGTTCTTGGTCTGGGACTGACGCTTATACCGCTTTCGCTTACGGGCGCGAGGAATAGTGATCGTTGGGACCAAGGCAGCTATATCGCCATGCTCGTCATAGGCGTCGTCGTCGTCTGCGTGTTCTTCGTCTGGGATACAAAGTTCGCAAAGGTTCCATTCGTTCCTTTCCGAATGATCAAGGAGCGAACTGTCGTTGCAGCTTGTGTTCTGTCCATGTTAGACTTCTTCCATTATTCTTGCTTTACGCTTTTCTTTCCGAGTTATCTCCAGGTCGCTGGGGGTTTCAGTCCTGGACACGCTACGCGCATTGAGTAGGTTCCTCTCAAATACGGCCCAGACAATGCTGACTTTGCTAGTAACGCTCTTCGTGTCGCGTTCCAGATCGCCTCGGTTCTTGTCGGTATTTTGATGAAGTACACTAAGCGCAGTCAGATCTTTGTCTTCATTGGTGTTCCTCTGTGTGTTCTTGGTCAAGGTCTCATGATTTACTTCGTCAATATGAACGGCGGCCATGCGAATGAAGCTTCCTTCATCACAGCAAAGACTCTTGTCGGTGTTGGTCGTGCATTTTATCAGACCGCCGCTCAAGTCTCCATTCAAGCCCTCGTCGCCAAGGAAGATGTCCCCGTCGTAACAGGCGTTTACTACGCAGCCATGAACTTTGGCGGAGCCGTTGGTACCAGGTTAGTCCATCCCCCCTCTCAGTCAATCATCACTAACAATTACAGTGTCGGCGGTGCCATCTGGAACAACATCCTCCCTCAGAAACTCACAACATATCTCCCCGAGCAAGCCAAGCCCAATGCGTTCAAGATCTACAAGTCCATCGTTGTCGCTCAGAAGTTCGCAAAGGGTACGCCTGTGCGTGCAGCTATTGATCAAGCTTATCGTGAGACACAGCGTCTTCTCGCTATTGCTGCGACGTGCTCTCTTGCGCCGATGCTGATTGTTATGTTTGCGCTCAAGGCTGTTGATCTGACAAAGGTTGATGAGGCGAAGATTGAGGAGAATAAGTCTACTGATGGAGAGGTTGAACCGGCTGTTATGAGGGAGAATGTGCAGGCGAAGAACTAGGATATTTAGATAAGCTGTAGAATTAATTGCAAGTTGTTACGATATTCAGTCATCGCCACTCAACTCCGTGGACCCGCTTTAGTTCGGTGGACTTTTGACGCTGACCCTCTGTAACGCGTTCACTACCGACCAGTTAGACGTGCCAGGCAGTACAGTGAACAAAGTGCAATGAGATTTATCATCACTTTAATTCACTCGGCTGATATCTCGCGCTTGAAACATCAGCTCAAGCAATTAATCCGTTATTCCGCCATTACACGTGCTCGCCAATTGACTACCTACAACCGATAACCCTTCAAAAACATTACCAAGTACTACAGCAGTGCAGCCATCGCGACCAATGATAAAACCAGACCAACCAAACTATTACCAAGCTTGACACCGGCCGAACCATCCCCTCCACTTCCACCACCCGTACTCTCCTCCTTCTCCCAATCACTCTCATTCCACTTCGCAAAGCTCAACTCCGGATCCAATCTCGGCGTAAGATTAAAGTCTCCCGCTGTAGCCTTCCTATCACTCGTCGTCCCATTCCAGCAATGCCTATCAAAGCACTCCTCACATTGTTTCGGCATCTCAATATCCAATCTTCTCAACGATCCTTTAATAGCCGCACAAGCTAAACAAGCAGGCCAATTCTCGTCAACGCTTCCATTACCGTACGTCGCGACTTGGAACGCGTTTTCAAGAGCAATGTCGACTTGGTTAGATGTGAATTGGGTTTGGGTGTAGGAGTAGTTGGTATAGCCTGTCCACGGGGCGTTGGGGAGCCAGAGGAGGAGGGGGGTGGAGGATGAGGCGTTGCAGCCGAAGAATGTTGGTTGGAAAGAGAGGTTTTGGGCGACGATGGTGTTTACGTCGGGGATTTTGGGGAAGGGGATGTTGCCCTGGGATGCGGTGAGGGCGGTATCTGAGTTGTTAGTGAAGGTCTTAGTGGAAGGAGAACCAACCTACTTATGAGATTGGTTCCGTTGACCCAAGAGTTGGGCGCATCAGATGAAGCTTCATAAACAATGATCAAGTCAAGTTTGCGATCAGGAATAATCAGCGGGCGGAGAGGATTACTCTCAAGCGTAAGACTTCCATCAACCTAAACAATCAGCATGACTCTATAATCTTACGTATGGGGACTTACCAAAAGAAGCTCCGAAACACCCTTCATATCCTCATTGTAATCCTCGAACGGATTCGGATACGTCGCCCACAACGACTCATTGAACGTCAAATCAAAATACTCTGCCGTCATGTTCGCAAGCTGAACCAACGGATTATCATACTGATCTTTCGGAATAGGAATGTCGTTAATATCCGGGTTAACCTTCTGTCTCTTCTCCAGCCACCTCTTCGCAAAAACTGGAATTCCATAAAATGAATCGATAAACCATGCAGTAAACGCATTAGCAGTCGTTCCCTGCATGAGTGTAAGTTTATCGAAACCCTGCACACATTCACTCTTATTCTGCGGTTTTCCCTCTGCCATAGAAGTTCCAAGAAATTTGGTCTGGATAAACGCCTGCACACGACCGCCAACCCAACTTCCAAACTCAAAGGGCGTAACTTCATACGCGGTCAAGTTGAAGCGCTCGGATTTGTTGAAGCCGGGATACATGAGCTTTCCGATCTCGGGAGATTTTCCGGGTATGACTTCTGCGAAGCATACGATTGGCATTGGTGCGTCGCCGAGACTAAAGGCCGTGTTCTTGGAGGCGATATCGGAGTAATTGCTGTATACTTTGTCCTCTGGCAGCCAAGTTCCCCAGAATTGACCGAATGTGTCTGCGACGGAGACGGGGAAGCCGGATTCATCTTTTGCACCCATGTTTTCGAAGATGGTGGTGAAGAATGCTGTTTGATTGCCATCTGGACCGGATGAGTAATCGAGGGAGAAGTTGGAGGCTTTTTTGACGCCGTCCGTCGTGGTGAAATTGTTTGCAGCCCTGAAATGTTAGGGTTAATTAGTTGAGATGATGGTGGAATAAACTTACAGAAGGGATACGGTCACAGCGCCTCCGCCGGATAGGCCAGTGATGTACGAGAAAAGCTGCGTCAACCCGCCCGTCCTCGCAGCTCTCGCAACAGCAGACCGCGCATCAAACGCTTGCCAGACACCTAAGCCACCAAGACCAGACTGCGTTCCTCCGCCTGACACAGAGAGACCAACGATGGGAACATCATCACTCTTGAGCTTGTTTATATAGTTTGTGACGTTGAAGTTTGTGATGTTAGCGAGTTTGAGGTAATCTTCGAGATTGGGAATTATCTGCTTAGCGCGCTGCTCACGCCAGGACGATTCTTCATCGGATAAGCCCTGGGAGAGTTAGAGAAAGTGGTGAAGAGGGTTAGGGATGGGGTTGGGGAGGGATGGTACGTCTGATGCTTTGCGGATCTTGAGGGAGGATGGACATGTCGTGTAGACTGGGGCGTAAGGATCAGCTCCACTTTGGGCGAGGGTGAAGCTGAAGAACGATGTGAGAAGCAATAAATCGCGATACATCTTGCAAGTTCTTTCGAACCGAAATACTGTTGAAAAATCTACGAATCTTATTATTAGCAAGATAAAAAGAGTAGCAGCTGTTCATCTTAATACTCTTCAACATGGACATTCCCATGTAAGCTACATGCCGATATCCGACCTCCCTCGCTCCAAGCTATCTTAGCTCATGTCAGCGCAAACTTCCACCACAAACTCAATGGCTTATTCCAGCCAACCCTATCCCCAGAATCCACGACTATTTAATTATTAGCCACTCGGGACCGAATGCAAACCGTCGAGAACGAGGCTTGGCGGAGGAATGCAAGCCGAAGTAATTCGGATTTCATGGCTGCAAGTGAGGAGTAGGTTTTTACTACTGTAGCTAGAAGTAACACGGCGCTCAAAGAATAACTTTTATCTATTCCCTCTATGGTAATTAATTCGATCCAAGTTTCTACGCCACGTAGATCTAGATTTCCCCGCGTCTAGATCCCGGAGCTGTTTTTCGTAGCGATCGTCATTCCAGGTATGTCTATCCGTGATTTTATCTAAGCCATGTCTTGATCTACGCCTTCCAATTCTTGCTGAACCTCGCGATGAGAAGAACTAAGCCACCGGCGAGCATTGAGAAACAAGTAACTTTGAACAGTCAGTGGGGATTCTAGTGGAGGTGGAGATGTGTACTTACTAACGGTGAAGGCCCAGCCTACGCCGATGCCGTCAATCATGGGGACGACGCCTCCAACGCTCATTGCGCCGAAACTGTACTGAATGACATATTTTCCTGTAATTACTGCTGTTCTATGTGCTGGTCGAACCTCTGAAGAGTATTAGTTGAGTTTCTTTGTCAAGATTGATTGACTCACCAGCAGCATATGTATTCAACCCACTAAACGATGCCATGAGTCCAAACCCTTGAATGAACGCACTCACAATCGGTAACGCCATACCACCAAGTCTATGATAAACACTCCATCCGTAGAGAAGTGTTCCAAGAGGAAGAATGATAAGAACACTAACTAGACTGCTGTTCAAGCGATCTTCAGGAATTCTCTGCCCGTTTCGCTTTCGCATGTATCTCTTGACGACTACGTCGGAGATTTTGCCGCCGACAGTACTTCCGACGAGAAATCCTGCGCCGGGAGCGAGGTAGAAGAGACCGCTGGCGAGGGGGGATGTGAGATTGAAGCGAGGGTTTATGACGCGGCGAATGGAGGAGAGGAGACCGTATTGGTTGAAGCCGAGGAGACCGCAGGCGATGTTCTGTTATGTCAGTGGTGTACTTGTTCAATTAGGGAAGGATACATACAGCGAGGATAACCTTGGGATATTTGAATTGGCAAAAGACGTGCATCGGATTGAAGGTCCGAAGAATCTCCTTGGCTGTTTGGGGACGTGTTGTCTCTGCCAACTTGGGATTCTCAACCTCGCTAGCCTTGGGGATGAATAAGAGAGAAAGAATGAGACCAAACAAACACATTCCAGCTTCAACGCCGTAGATGACTCGCCAGCTGGTAAAGGTCGCAATGATACTACCGAGAAGAGGTGCTGTAGGTCTTAGTAACAACTCATGACAACATGGTTCGGAAGGCTTACCGATCGAATTGAACGATACGCAACTCCCCAGAAAGAACCCAACAGCAGTCCCACGAGACGTCTACAACCGTCAGTAAACAACTTCCAACGCTTCAAAGTACTCACTGGATCAAAGATATCCGCCAAGATAGTCTGCCCAGCAACCAAAAAGAACGGCCCCGTATTCCCTCCCAAAATCCACAACGTCGCAAACCCAGCTAAATTCGGGACAGTCGCGCACCCAATCGCACAAACACACAGAACAGCATTCGCAGCAAGATACGCAGACTTGCGTCCAATAATCGTACTAACCGGCAACCAAATCAGCCCCGACAACGCCTGTGCTACGAAAACACCAGCGTTGATGGTGTTGATGGTGGTGACGGGTATGTTCAAGTCGGAAGCTACTTCGATGGTGGCGGGCATTATGGCGGTGCTCCAGAATGTCATGGGGAGTGGCATCCAGCATACCACGAAGAGGATCACCCATTTTCGCCAGGTGGGGATTTGGGCGACGTCGTCGTCTATTGCACCGATTGGCGGTAATGGTGACTCTGGGGAGGTTGTGAAGGCTGTTTTTGGTTCGGCCATACTGAATGTAAACGAATGGATTTATACGGAGAAAAAGCTAGCAACGAGGCGTAACTTAATTAACACAAAGGTGAGTAAAACGAATGTCCAAGTAATCCATTGAAGCTACGATACAAATATTTACTGAAAAGAGTTCTCTTCACCTTCTCAATCAGGTATTTAAAACCCCCCAATTCCTTGCATCTTGGCTCACTTATAGTGGACCACTGTGACTTTTCCCAGCGGTCTCGGATGCCTTTCTTCTTCCTCCGTGTTATTCCCACTCACCTCTCTCGGCGCCAACTCCCCAAACCACCGAAAACTATACTTTTCTGCCGAGGTTAGCACGCGATCGTCGCTGAGTCAGCGCGGGAAAGTTAAAGTTCTCGCCGATTTTTGTCGGCGACATTCAACCGAGTTTTGCTTCTCTATTCTTGGGGGGTCACACGACACCAGCTGGTAATCGGTAACTCGGCTAACCAATCAGGAAGATATCGGGTGGGTTTGTGAGATAAGACTGTGTTACCTGGCCTGGAAGATCACCTTTTGGAGGTAAGGTTTGGGTACAATGACTGATCATCAGAGTGACTCGGACAAGGAGGATGTTGGGTCTTCGACTATTACGCCGTTGAGTCCGGGGAAACGACAGCGCAAGACGAAATCTACAGCGTAAGAGTCTTTGATTTACTTACAATATACTTTTGCGGATCGACTAATTGAATTGGTTCAGCTGTCGGCGATGTCATGCCAGGAAAGTCAAATGCTCAGGCGGCCAGCCCTGTGAAAACTGCCGTCAAGCAAGCAAAGGCGCCGAATGTTCTTATCCCCGTAAGAACCGTCTCGTCAAAGTCAGCCAACAGTAAGACACTCTCTCTTTATCCTACGTATCCCCATGTTTATCAATTGGTCCAGATACATTGACGATCTCATCGCCGAGAACCAGCGTCTTCGTCGAGATGACGCTAAACCTCGGCCTGAACCTTCCATCCCCGACGTCTCAATCTCACAGAGCACCGAGACGTCCTCGTCCCTACAGGGTACACTCCTCGAAGAAAGACCCTGGTTCTTTGACATGAACGTTCTTCACACCCCCGTCCTCATCGGCGAAGCTTCCGACGCTGCTTTTGCAACGCGCTTTCGCCAGGCTATTTCTGAACCGGGGCATAGTCACATACCCCGGGTGAATTATGCACCGGACGAGAGATTGCTTGCTCTTTCGGATGAAGATTGTCCGTGGCCTATACCCTCTAGGGCACGGTTGCTTGTTAATGTCGCATTGAAGTATGTTAGTCGGAATTACTACATTGTGAGAAAGAGTCAGATCTTGGAGGGGCTAGAGCAGACGATTCTTAATCCTAACTCGGCGGATTCGTTACTGAGGAGTAAATTATGGGTTCTGTTTGCGATTGGGGAGATGTACTCTACGCGTACAGCGGCCAAGGACAGGAACTTTCCTGGTATGGCGTATTTTGCCCGCGCGACTCGTATTCTTCGGATCATCAGCGAAAGGCCTCGCATCGATGCTATCGAGATTCGTCTTCTTCTGGTAAGTCTCTCACTCCTTCGTTGGGTGTAAGCTGACAATCCAGTCTTTCTACTCCCTTGCTCTCAACCGTCGTTATACAGCCTACGCACTTGCCGGCTCATCAGTCCGTCTCTCCGTCGTAATGGGTCTTCACCTCAACGTCCCCGAATCCCAGCTCCGTGACACCGGCGCAAGAGAACATCGAAATCGCGTATGGTGGACTGCATATAGCTTCGATAGAATGTGGGCTTCTCGTCTTGGTCATCCTGTTGCTATTCAAGATGACGACATCGAAGTCGATCTTCCTACTGATCCAGTCTTGGATACGCCGTCGGATGATTTTGCTGACTCATCATATTTCATCGCGGGCCTGAGACTTGCGCGATTAGCGGCCAAGGTTATCAATGCGATTTACACGCGGAGACCACAGCAAAAAACACTGTCGCAGAGGGTTCAGGAAGCGTTGAGGGATCTGAGGGCTTTTGTGGAGGAGTTGCCGCCTCATCTTCACATCGAACCGACTGATGCCCCAGAACCAAGTCCAAAGCCTCTCTCGCTGCATTTGTACTTTAACCAAGTCGCCATCACAGCTACGCGTCCCATTCTTCTGCACGTCCTGAGGACTCACGTCTCAGCATGGGACACTCAACCTCGCACTGAGCCCCAAATCCCCGTATCAGCTATGACCCTCTCCGAAGCGTGCATCCGCTGCGCGCGCCACTCGTGCCGTCTCCTCATCGACTGCTGGATCGACGGGTCCTTCGCGACATTCGACTACTTCTACACGCAATACCTCTTCTCATCCGCCACAGTCCTCGCGATATCAAGCCTCATCGACGGAAAGGAATGTCGCAGCGATAAAGAGCAGTTTGAGTCAGCGGCGCAGTTTCTTCATCAACTAAAGGAGAATGGAAACTTTGCGGCTGAGGAGTTTTGTAGACATGTTGATGCTATGAAGGTTTGTATGAGGGCGCTTGAGGCGAGACGCGGACAGTTTGTGGTGCAGGATACGGGGCTGTTGGGGCTAGATGTACTGAATCCTACGGCGGGGATGGCGTTGTCGGAGCCGTCGTTGCAGGAGTTGCTGTCGCAGCCGGTTTTGGATTTGCAGTTTATTGATGCGTCGATGTATCATGATGGGGCGCAGGGGCTGTATTGGCCTGATATTAGTCCTGAGAGCTGGAGTGCCAGTGGATGGACTCCTGGTGGTTAAGACTTGGAGACGTAGTGTCTGATTTGCTAGTATTGAACAATTATTTGTCGTGTCTTATCTCATCTCTTATTTTTGCTTCTTGAAAATTATATGTTGTGAAGGGTATCTCGACGCTTCCAAAAGTGGCTTAGTGCGAATACCTTTCTGTAGCTGCAGTTCATGTTAAATCCGTGGATTGGTATAAACCAGCTCAATTGTCTTGACAGCGAATATGAGGTGAATGCCTTCGTAATATCATCTCAAGTGTAGTTCTTGTGTTTTATCCCGTGAAGCAATATCACCACTATCGTCTGCTCATAAGAATAGTGTCAAGACTTGCCATTGATCCCTTTAAACAATGGAGTCCATCAATGTTCCCCAGCAATTCACGGAGTATGAAGCATGAAACATCTAAACAATGTATTTCTTCAATGCCTTCCTGGCACTGCGCGCTCATTGGTTTATTGGACTGACAGCTTGTTCGAACTTGTCCTGGCAGTTCCTTTCAGCTGGCAGCTCGACAGGCTGAACAAGACCGCCGGTCACCATGGAACGACGAACAGACTGTTGTTCTCGTTGACACTGGCATCGTTTGCTGCCACTGCGAAATGAACTGCAAAGCGATTCACTCTCAGTCTCCCAATAAATACTTCTCTTCCTTGTTGATCTAGTTCCCTTCTTTCCTCCTCACCAGCCTCACAACATCTCGACCTTGGTCTTCACATCAACTCACAACAACTCACAACACTTCACAATAACTATCAAACTCACACTCACACAACAATCATACCTCTCACTAACGACAATATGTCTTCCCTTTCTACCACCTACCCTACCGACGGTGAGGTGATCGACATTGGTGGTTCTTCCATCAACCTCACCTTTGTTGACGATCAACTCCCCAAGGCCTTTCTTGGCAAGGGTGACTTCCCCAAGGAGGTCGCCTACACTTCCGGCATGGAGAAGTGGAACGCGATCGCCGACAAGTCATACCAGACTTCGGACGAGATGGCTATCATCAAGTCCACCGCCAAGCAAGTTGTTCAGCAACTCAAGTCTGGAACTCACATCATCGACCTCGGCGCTGCAAACTCCAAGAAGTTTGAACCGTACGCTCACGAGTTCATCGCCCAGGGCAAGGAGTGTGTCTACGTCGCTCTCGACCTCTCTCACGCCTCTCTTGTCGAGCACATCGCCAAGGCTAAGGCTACCTTCCCTGGTGTCAAGTGTATTGGCCTTTGGGGCTCTTTCGAACAGGGCGACATCTATTTCAACAAGACCCGCCCTATTGCCCGCCTTTTCCTGTCCCTCGGCAGCATTTTCTACAACGCCCCTGACTCCATGGCCAAGGACCGTTGTGTCGAGTTTAAGCTCCACATGACTCCCGTCGATCGTCTCATTGTCGGCCAGGACGGTCCTACCGGCGCTGAAGCCAGCCAGACCCACGCTGCCTACAACACCGTCGAGTATGACGCCTTTTTCACGACCTACCTCCAGAGTCTCCAGGATCACGCTGGCATCGTTGGTGCTAACCCCAAGACTGCTTGGACCGTTGAGAGCAAGCTCAACAAAGCGATGCACTACTTCGATGTTACTGCCAACCACGAAATGCAGTGCACTAAGTTCGGTATCCACGTCCCCGCCGGCACTATCTTCCAAATGTTCAAGTCGTGGAAGCGTTACGAGGCTGAGATCCATGAGCTCACCAACGAGGTTGGTCTCAACATCGAGACTCTCGGCAAGGCTGAGAACTCCGGTATGCGTCAATACCTCATCAAGGCTGCTGAGAACTGAGTCCACTCCACCAGTGTGATCTCTCCCTTCTATCTTTGGCTTTTTCGGAGTTTGTTAAAGGTTGTCTGAGCTTGGAAGTGCCAGACCTAGTGCGCGAGTAGACGGAAAAGTCCCCCACTCATGGTTGTTTTTGTTTTTGTTTGCCTCTTGACTTGGTATAGTCTTGGGAAGGATTGTCTGAGCTAAGTATGCCGGACCCCCAGTGACTAGGATCCTGGGAATTGCGATACACAGGACGGAATTGATTAGATATCTAGATTAAGAATACATCGGTCTTCTGTCAAACCTTTTTGAATTTGTAAAGTGATACTCATACTTCTCACGTTTCTTGATGTTGAATTCTGTTGATACTGGCTTTGCGGTTGTGTCATGATCTCGGCGCGCACAAATGAAGCTCAGGTGAGAGACTAATCATTGTTTCTTCGTAGTCTAGTTTGTTGCCTCCATAATATCCTACACTATACTAAAATTATGCTCCAAAAGTCTGGAAACACCCCACCCTGTAGCAACTCAATCTATTCAACCGCGATAACTTCACTTATACATATTTAATTTAAATAAAATCCAACAACATTAAAAGTTATATCATTTTAAAGCCCTGATTTTTCTGTTTAATATTTTGTATACCACCCCCTTGCGCGAATGCAGGCGTCAAGTCGGCGGGGGAGTGAGTCGATTAGACAGTTAATCTGCGCTGGTGTAATTGCTGCCCACGCCAACTTGATACATTCTATCAACTTTGCTCGATCAGACTCGTTGTTTTTCAAGAGATCTAATTGAGGGAACATCTTTTTAATGTTCAACTTCAATTGCTTCCAAATGTGCTCAATTGGGTTCAAATCAGGACTGTGAGCAGGCCAGTCAATCCAGGATATGCCGTTTTCCAGCAGCCAGTTCGTCGTAGACTCTGACGTATGTATACGAGCATTATCTTGTTGAAAATGGCGAAATCCAGTCCAAATAGGAAGTAAACCTTCCTCCAAAGCCTGTTGATAACTTAAAGAAGTATATCCTCTTCTTCGTGCGGTCTGATCGCGGATCATGACGATGATATCAGACTTGCCGCCTCTCCAGATTGCTCCCCAAACCATGATAGATAATCGTGACTTTCCATGAACTGTCACATTAACTAATTCCTTCATGAACTTCTCATGAGGCTTACGGAATATCCAACCTCGTTTATAATTTGGTTGCGATTGAACTGATGATTCGTCGCTGAAAATGGTCTGAAGGCATCGTCAGTTAGGTGAAAGATTCCCGGGCGGCGTCCATCTGCAAACTTCAAAACGACATACCTCCAGCAATTCTTCGATATCTTCCTTCCAAGCTTGACACCATAGAAACCGCTGACGAGCGGTTTCTTTAGATAGTGGAATTCTCTGCATAGCCCTCCATTTGCGACCGTAATGGTACCTGATTACTCGGCGTATCGTTGTCCGGGAGATTTCGCCACCTAGATAATTAACGAGCGATTCATATGTGATCCTACGGTCGCGTTTGAGTGAAATTAATACGTACCGAATCTGCTGAACCGTGAGTTTTCTAGGACGCCCAGAACGACACTTTTTATCTAAGGTTTGGTGAGTTTTCCAGCGTTGAAAGATCTTGAAGATTGTGCCGGCTGAACATCCGGCCTCCTCGCCGACATCACGGTAAGACCTTCCGCTCTCCACAGCTTGAACGATAAGAGCTCTAGCAACCTCGCTGAACTCGTGATTTCTTTCGCGCTTAGCGCATATAATTGACAAAATTCCGTTCTTTTGCGACATGTTTTGTCGAAGTTGTAGATGTTTAAAGAAATTGGACCAGTTCACTTTTATCATGTGGATTACACGTTGGCGGGGCAGCGTTTCCAGACTTTTGGAGCATAATTTTAGCGACTCTTGTTTCTGTCTTTGGACTTTTCATCCATTCAAACTCTACAGAACGAACAGTTCTTACAACTCGCCATTGTCGATGTCACCGTCATCCTCCTTCTCGACATACTCCTCCAATCTCTCCTTGAGCTCCTCAACACTAATCTCCCCTTCCATCTCAGAAGGATGCTCGCCCTTTCTATGCGGCGGAATAGGAACAGTCTTGGGAACCTGAATGACACCATTTTTACCAACAGCATCATTAAACCCGATAACATTGTGTCCATTCAGCACGATGGTAGTCCAGCTCTTGAAAGTATGAACATCAACACCAACGCTCCTCTCAAGAAGGGTAGGAAGCTCAATATGGAAGTCATCGCCATGGCCATAAAACTTCTTCGACAACTTCTCGTCGCCATAGTAAACTTCATCACTGTAGAGAGTAATGTTGGGAACGATCTGATACTTGAGAAGGGCTTTGAGATACTTCTTGCCGGTCTCGGTGTTGAAGAGGAAGGCGTTTGCGCGGGGACCCAGACGGCGCCATGCGTCGTTGGAGGGAGCGAAGACGGTGCTGCCGACCATGGGGATGTTGTGGATGTACTTGACGAAATCGGTCTTTTCGAAGGCGAGGAGCAGAGTTGAGAACTGGGCGGGGAAGAGGCTGATTTCTCTGCCAATGAAGGGAGGAGGGACGAGGATTCTGTTGACGGCGTGGATGATACCGTTCTTGGTTTTCTGTAACAGTCAGTATGAGATCAATGGCTAAGCAGGATGCACTTACGAAGTTGACGGCGATAACCTTGCTGTACAGATTAACCCTCACCCCAGAGAATCCGACGCTGGTACGAAGACGTTGAGGCTTATCTCCAAGCAGAGGCTCCTTCAAGGTAGTGGGAATAGTATGTGTGAAGAGGATTCGCGATACTGGATACTCCCCAATACCAAGATGGTAGTTAAGAACAGCCTCGACGAATTCATCACTAGGCTTCTCCTTATGATGATGAGGAATATGCTCAAACGCCTCGTCAGTCGGGACAAAAAGCGTGTACTTCGCATCAGTGCTATTGAGCAACTTGCCAAACTTCTCATGCTTCTGTACAAGCTTGAAGAACTTCTTGGTGTAGTTGCTCTTGGCGATGAGTTCATAAGTCGTATGATCGGTAAAGTCACCGCCCGTTCGGCCAAAGATATCCGCAGACTCATCGTCGTCTACATTATCAGCGGGGAGGAACACCTCTTCATCCTGGAGTCTGTTGTGAATTGCAGCTGTGAACTCAGTGGAGAGCTGCTCGGTGACTTCATCGAGATGCTTGCGCAGACGCGTAGGAACATCTTCGAGCGTTTGCTTCAGATCATCCTTCCAGTTATTGAAAGCGTCCAAGCCGTCGGGAATGACGAAAGCTGAAGTGGCCGTAGCCAAAGTGAGAGCCAAAAGAGACCTCATAATGAATCGATCAATCAACGAACTCAATAGAAGAAGAAATGACAATATCAAGCCACTCCAACGTCCTTATCAAGATGAGAAACAGTCAATGATGTTCTGACTTTATATCGATGGCACGTCTATGACGGACCAGTGTTGGCGTCATCAGCTATTTTACCCCGCATGGGATGTAAGAAAAGATGACGTGAGCTTTTAGGCTAAATATGTCTCATCCTTTTTGTCACCCCCTTCGCTCGGCTTCTCCGGTGTTTCTGGTCTGACGTGAGGCAAGGGTGTTGCGAAACGCAAATAATTGGGCTAATCGTAAACGCAGCTATTTCATTGGCGAGATGACGCGTTGAGGATGTCGCCTTTTGGCGGATTGATGATGTGTACGCGTACAAGGTCGCAGCGGTTCAGCACGTATTACCCGAGCACGTTTCATCTTACACACGGATACTTTAGCTATCTGAGTTACATAAGAATGTCATCAATTGTTAGCTACATTTAGCTACCAGCGACATTCTCCTGATCAGCTTTTCCAGCCTCATCAACAGGAACTAAGTTTCCCTTCGAAGGCCCCATCACACAAATACCCTCTCGTGAGAATCGACTTCCATGAACAGGACAGTCAAAGCTCTTCTCTGTAGTGTTCCAGCACACGACGCCCTTCATATGGGGACACAATGCGCTGTACTGCTTCACGTTACCCTCTTCGTCTTTGTACACCGCGATGGGCTTTGATCCGGCCTACTGAAGGTTAGTTTATGCGTAACGATTAACAGAGACAAATTACCTTGTTCAAGACTCCGCCCATTCCGCGACCGAGATCTTCAATGTCTGTAATGTCGGACTGTAGGAAGCGCTTGTATTGCGCGTTGATCTGGACGTCGTGGGCGATCATGCTGGGGAGAGACTTGACCATTGATGCGATGCGCTTGGGGGAGTAGACGTCTGCCCATGGGTTCTTGATACCGTCGATTTCATCCGCGATTAATCGTCCAGCCAAGACTCCATGCGTAAGACCATCGCCTGAATCACCAGTGATGATATAAATGTGATCGTTGCCCTGGTTCTTACCAATGAACTGCATGAAATCAACAGGTTCAAAAATCTGTCCGCTCCAACGATAGTCAACAGACTTGACCTGTGAAAACCTCTCACGCATCCATTTCTCAAGCTCATCAAACTCAGTAGTAGTATCTTCCTGCCCAACCTTGTGATCGCAGCCTCCAACAACAAGATAATCATGCTCATCATCACAAGCCGTCAGTCGAATATACTTATACTCCTCCGCCTGATCATATAAAAGACAATCCTCAATAGCGCCCTTGGGCACACGCGCAGCGATACAGTAAGACCGCATGAACTCCATCTGGGCGATGACGCTGAGTTTCTGGAGGGGAACGCAGGTTGCTTCGACGGCGTTGTTGCACTTGACGGTATAGTCATCTGATGTTGAGACGTTGACGGATTTGTTGCCGATGCCGAGAATCTCAATGCCTTTTTCTTCAACGGACATGACGCGTGTCTCGTCGAAGCAGCGGAAGTTGGGCTGGGTTTTGAGCCAGTTGAGAATACCGTTGAGATACTTTGTTGGATGGAATGTTGCTTGGTCTTTGACGATGAGACCGCCGCGCTGGTCGATTGCGCCGTCCCAGCCACGGATAGTCAACGATTCCTGTACAGAATTAGCCAGACTTCCGGGATGAGGATATGTGAGAAACCTACATCAAATCTAGCATCAATGCCAAACTTTCGCTGAGCTGCCTCTTCCTTGCGAAGATCATTCATCTCATCTTCATGCTCTTTCGCATCCTTTGTAGAGTACTGAGAGACCTCATAAGCTGGAAGCTTGCGATACTCGCATTCAATACCGAGCATCTTGGAAATCTCCCCGACGCGATCTCTTCCCCAGGCGTGACTTTCAGCTGCAGCTCTGGCGCCTTCATCACCATGCTTCTTCGCAATCTCAGTATACCCGTCATCAAGATCATTGGTCAAATGGCCACTAGTTCTGCCTGTCTCTCCGGACAGAACCTGACGGGCTTCAAGAAGGACGACTTCGCGCCCACGGGTAACAAGCTCATAGGCTGTAGAAATGCCGCCGATTCCAGCACCGATGACACAGACGTCGGTTTCAATGTCTTGGTTGAGCTTAGAGAAAGATGGCCGGTTGGAGACGGGGTCTTGATGGACCCAGACTGAGTTGGTCGCGCCCGAGGTGTGAAAGAACTGTTGCGACCTTGAAGATGCCATGGTGGATTGATATGCTTTGAAGGATAACTGGACTGTACAGCGACGTGAGATGCGAGAGACTCGGAATGATGCTGAGGCTAGAGAGAATAGCATCCTAGAAGATATGGATGAGAGACGAGGTTGTCAATGTCAGAGATTGAGCTCACGAGGCCTATATCAAGATGATGACAGGAATCGAGGCTGGGTGATGAACAGTTCAATATAAATGGCAAGCGAATCAAATTGAGTGAATTGACAATCGAGATAAATTGAGCTGTATTACTAGCCAGGTACATGCATCTCGCTCCAATAATTGTCGGGGCTGGTACACCGCATCAGCTTTCACATCACCAAATCGTCACTATTTCCATTACATTTCCCATACATGCGATTTGGTGGTATTTTGCGGAGCAATTGGTCCTACTGCACATCATTGAAGCTGAAATGTGAACACTGTGACGTTAACATGTCTTGGCGGTCATGTCAACGTCAGAATGATGACCACGTCATAACAGACACGTCGAAAGCCAGCAAAAGGTCGACCACTTGTGCAGATGCTGTACTCAACGTAGAGAAGACAAAATCTTTGTATTTAGTAAAAATGGATCACTGGCGGGACGTCGCATTCTTATAGTTGCGGCCGTGGCGATGGTACTACAACTTTATAATCCCAACTTAAAAGGCCACTCAATTGGAGCAACGGATCGCAGCGCTTTTTGAAAAAAAGGGTTATACGCTAATTTAATATTCAAGTATTCTTCTCTCCTCCCATGTTGTTCTGAACTGTCCCTCCAATGCTTCCCTCTGTAGTGAATTGTTTGCCAATCATGCCATCCTTGTCAAAGGAACCGCCAATTTTCTGAGCGGTTCCTCCGATGGCTCCCTTCTCTGTAATAAATATTAGATTTGAGCTTGCGATCAACTGGTAACTGTAGTACCTGTGAATTGCTTGCCAACGCTCCCTTGTTCATCCATGGCCTTGGGCACGGTGCCGGACAGGTTGGTGGTGGGCTTGTCGGACATGTTGAAGATGAAATCTGATTGGAGAGATGTGAACTAATTTTTTGATGATTTAGAATGAGATGGGTTATTGATGATTGTGAAAATGATGAGAGCGATCAGGGCATACTCGGTGACGGTATTTTATACTCGTCGCGTCAGCCGTCACAGATCTATGATGTCATTTCAAGCCATGATATCACCAATGCTGGTCAGATCTATCGGGCAGATCCTTAAGATCAATTACCCGATCATTGATGTCGAACCCAAATGGTGGTTGGGATTATGAAGTCATGAGGCTGAATGGTTGTATCATCTTTGCTTATATTAGCAAGAATGGGAGATTTCAGTGAAGCATCTCATGCAAGTAGTGAGGCCATTTAGGACATTGGAGAATCTACCAAAAAAGGCTAAGTATTCGTCCCAGCTAATCTCATATTTCGAAGGTTAACTATTGACGGTCGTCCGCCCACCAACCCCAAATCCCTTTGAAAGTGTATAAAAAGGCAATTCGAAACAGGATGTAGTGAAGAGGTCAAGCCCTATACTGAGTGGTACTTTGGCAAAAGGTTTTATGTCTTTCGGACATCTGATACTGTTGGTGATGGGATATCGTTGGCCCCTATAGGGTATGCAGGTTAGACTAAAGAATCCACAGCTAGTATAAATAAACAGCAAGGCTCGCTTATATTATTGCAGAACTTTACACATAATTATAACAAGAGAAGGAAAATATTTCAGAGCCAGCGTTTAAGTTATAGGGCCTTAGATATCTTGGATTTCCAATTTGGTCAGAGCGTTCATGGATTCGTACGCCACAGGGTAAGCAAGTCACGCTTGACAAATTGCGAGGTCCAATGTACACACAGAGACAATCTCACTCAGATGAAATGTGAATTGCTTAAGGAAAGTATTGCCAAGTCAGCAAATAAGAGCGGGAAATATCTTGGCCTACATACAACCACATACTTGCAAATGGCTTTGCAACGCGAAGCGCTGGACTTCAATCAGCCTGGCTTCATGGAAAAAATGTCAAGCTTAATAGAGGATAAATCTGCGGTATTAAACCCCGATGGATGACAATAACGCCATCTTTGTATGCCAGCGAGACAGCCACATCCACTTCTGCCACCACTACCTTGTTCAGTGGCCAAACTGGCTCTGAGCATTGCTGATTGTGAGACCAGTCCCGCTGCAATACCTCTGAATACTTCAAACAGCATTCTAGGACTATGACTATGATGATTCCCGAGACCTCAATCGGTGTCGCCAATGCCATCCTCTTGAATGCCTGGTATAGGGTAGTCAAGCATTAGTCAGCAATGAGGTCAATTTAAGGTTGTGGAGCAAAGCGCTTGGACGTTCAGAGATCTGAGCAGGGATTATAAACCTGGTACACTCCGTGTCATGTGACCATGGTATTTGACCTCAACCTCAATGTTTCCCAGCTTCGCTGCCAGCAAGGGCAAAGGGTAACTTTGTTTTCCTCTCAATGGATTATTTTCTCTATCTGTCAAACACTTTCTCGCCACTGCTGCATACTGCATACTGGAACATGAAATTATCATTTGATCACGTGACTTAGGTAGAAAGTAGAAAAGTAGGATAGGAGGATAGGAAAGTAGGATAGGAATAATATGTAAGTAGAAAGTCACACCATTTACACAGTCAATCAACCTGCATTAGACAGACTTTCATTTCCGTTCGCCATTAACTTCATACATCTATCGCCAGCTTCATGCGTATTCAAAGGCTTTCTCTTCAACTTGCAGCCTCTGATCGATATACCTTTCCTGGTGCCTGACTGTATATCCAAGCCATTCGTGGGATGAGCAACGATCTGTGATTGACAATTGCCCTTAGGGTAAATTTCATGGTGCTGGTCAGTAGCGTTGTTACTAACCTGCTTTAATCTTTATCTCTCAATCTTTCTAGTTTATGCTACAGCTTGTGCGCTGGGGCTTGAAGCTACTTTACCCTCTTAACCTTAAATACAGAACAGCCATTCAAGAAAGACCAAAGCTTGTTTGACTCCACTGAGTACCGACCAGGAAGCATCCATTGGCGCCCAAGGCGAAGTATGCGATATTGAGTTTCAGTAGGGCAGATCGTGCGTGAGCCCTGCCGTGACTGTATAAAAGGCCCTGGGACCCTGCTCATAAATCTTCCAACATTTCCAGCACTTACGATATCTTCACCGCAGGCCATACAACCTGAAGTCGCAATGCCGCTCTTACTCGCACCATACGATGATGCCATGCGTCTGGTATGTCATCTCAGCCCTTGTAAAAATTTGACCGACCGCGGAATCCACCATGAGAACTGGTCAACGATTCTGACATGCGTTATCCTTTTTGTGATGAATCGTTGACATCTATCCCTAAGGGCATGGGGTTCAACTTGTACACCCAGACCATGTGCGTCGACAGCGCCGTCTAAGCTACGGATGGGAACATGATCACGTTGCAGACTCTACCGCCAAAAATTACGTACTCGTCTGAGCTCTTCGAATGGGTGTCCGAGGTCGTCGATACGATGGATATTTCGCGCGCTGCCAGCATCAAGACCGGCAGGAAAGAAGTCCACATCAACGCACTCAATGACGCCAAGATCGACGATGCCGATATCAGTCTGATGGTATCTGTCCGAGTCATGAGCGAAATCACCAATCTGAAAGGCTCTGCGAAATTCCTTCCAATCGACGGTATAGAGGCTGGCTCGCCCAGATTCAATGCGCTACAGACATCGCGTCTATTCTGAAGATAGCCGAAAAATTCCCTGCTCACGTTTCGCAGAATCCCCAGAGAACTTGGTGATGATACAAATTATGGCACTGGATCATAACTAACAAACAATAGGGCCACTCCTACCAAGTACAACGCAAATCGGAGCTTCAACGAGTGGTCAACGTATCAGATCTCGAAGCCGCTCGATTACGACAGTGTTGCTTCATACACCTTCAAGCTCTTTGACAACTACATGCAGTACAAGCACTTGTCCAAAAAGGCTCAGGACACCGACGGACAAGTATACTGGACATCGTTGATGAACTCCACTCGCTGTGAAAGGAAGTTGGTGTTTTCCAGTGAATTACCATACTTGGAGATCTATAACAGTGAGGGTGAACAGCTCTGGCGAGCACACGGCCTACACTTAGTGTAGACTGGGAATTCATGATCTCCCGGAGTAACGAGTTATGGGGAAAAGGTAGAAGTACGGATATCTTGGAATTTTCAAATAAAGGCAAGCACTTTACCAATGATAGACTTGCAGCTGCATTGAGAGACATATGCCTAACCTCTTCTATACATCATAATGACAGATAACCAAGTCAACATCAAATATAGATCCTTAAATAATAGTTACTTGACGAGAAGTATGTTTGTACAAGCATCCATTTTCGTTAAAGAACTGCAAAATATGTTGGTAATTTGTATGTCGCATAGAGCCGGACTTCTGATGTACAGGTTCAAGCTCAACATATTAGTTATCCGATCTTCGCCTGACACTTTAAGAACGTATGATTAGGGCTCGTGTTCATACCCGATGAAATCAGTTGATATGTATCTAACCTGTCAGATTGGTGAAGAGAGATCCTACAGAACTCATGGTGACTAGGGCACTCGTTGACTCAAGGCGAGCCCTTACGAGACCAGTGTCTCTGTGCGAGCTACCGATACTCTTCTAGTCCCCATTAACATTTGGATAGATAACTGCAAAAGGAGCGGATCGACAGGCAGGCAAACAGGAGCTATGCTGTAACTATCGACTTGCTATTAAGTAAGACACCAACTATAGACGTACATCCTGATTATAAGGTAACTAACTCAGGTAATAGGAACACGGTACTCTCTTCACGATACAAGCATGTGAACTTACGCAACGATACAGGAGATTCGTCGTTGAGTCGACTCGCGACTTGAGTCTATCCGTAATTATAATAACAGCACCGTCGCCATGCCGATCCCTACAAATAGAGGCTCTATCTTACTGGGCACTGACCGCTTAGGCAAGACTCCACCAATGTGGTGTCGGTCTGTGAAGCTTAACTGAACTATGGCTGAGGCGCCAGTTCTTGATTGGCGCCGACAACAGTATCGCCACATGCCAGTAAAATCACAAGCGTGATGAGCGCCATCACTGCCTGAGTCGCAACAACGAATTTTGGATCGACAAGTGAACAGAGCCTAAGCGTGAAGGAGTCTGAGACTACCGTTTAGTGCTCTCAGACAGGTCGACCACTGAGATCAGCATCAAGATCGATGAGCGAACCGCATCCAGAGCGTGGGCGTTGTAGACCTTCGGGACCTCAAGAACTGTAACCAATGTTACGAGAACCATCAAAGATACGATCACAGGAGAGACCCTTCCATCAAAGCCGTTCGGACCTTGGCGAATGGGGTCTCAAGAGCCCAATGCTTGACCTATCGGAAATTGAAGAAGGTTCGTTGGCTCTATCTACGGCCAGCGATCCATGCGACGAAGATAGCCGATTGATAGATCTATTTGATAGCATACCCGCTCGGATGGTTCGCAAACGGTTTGAAGAACCATGTCAGATACTTTCTACACGAATAGGTTTTCGCCTACAATGCATCGACGTTCTTTAAGGCCACGGGTACAACTTCGCAGCGTACGCCAGAAAGGACTGAACATATGCTTAAAAGGAGTCATTCACCATTCGCAGACAGCTGTCGACATGCGTTAGTTGAATGCTGATGTTGCATTCTCACATGAAGGACTCGGAGTTCTGGCTATCTGGGGCCATAGGCAAGCTTCCAGTACTTTTCACGATATTGGCCCTCGTAACTGATGTATAAACTTCGTTCTCGAAGATTGAGATCTATACCAAGAACTCCTCGGCGGATACTGTCTCTGCCACCCGCAGCAAAGCTGTCCTCTTCAGTTGATATGGATGAAATGCACATGCGAGTTTGTCATCGCAGGCTTTATAGGCGAGGTTCCTCCAGTTCGTCCCTGTGAGCTTGAAAGCAAAGGCTGAGTTACCCTTGAGTTCATTCCCACTACCCTCCTTTATGTAGGACCAGTGCTGGAAGATGGAGGCGACTCTCAGGGATTGCCGTACCTACTCACAAGGTTGGGAGATTCGTTGCGCCAATGCGGCTCCGTTACCAGGAACTATACATACGTGTTTGCTGAAGAAGGCTTGGCGAATCTCCCCAGTCTTTGTAATCTTGACAGAAGTAGACTCCAGAAAGCCAAATTGCGCGGCTCGAATTGAGCTGTTGCAATTAAAAACTTAATGCCGCATCTGCTCCCCCAACCTGCAGCCGCCTCACTCATGCTTGCGGCACAGAGGGAAATGGCCCGATTACTGAACTGGACTCTGAGACACTTCACAGACTGAACGAATGTGGTGAGACATCACGGTAACACTGAATAATAGTGCCGTGATATACGCTTTCAAAACCCTCAGTCGCTATGTCATCCCCGACCAAATCCGGAACATCCGGAACCAACACCAGCGGCCCGAGATATCTCCCTCAGCTTGTGAAATCCCCTCTTTACGTCAGATCAGGTTATTGTGACTGTCAGAAGACGAATGCGACGGCTCCGATCTCGAGTGGTATTGCGGATGCGATTTGTGGAGTTTCCCGCAATCACATGCATTAGTCCATTTATCATCTGTTCCTTTACAGAGCCTCAACGTAACCTCAACGGGAACAGTGGAGTATATTTTACAAAGCGAGAAAAAGCCTTGGCTGAAAGAAAGTTGAATGGCTGTCTGCCGCGACGGCATTAACGGCAGCCTCTCTTCCTCAAAGCGCCTCATCCCGATGCGCTCAAGCCCCAGCCATAAACCCCCAAACATCAATTTCCCTCACCAATGCTCAAACGCGGGGTTTTCCCCAACTTCCCAATTCAATCTCATCGGTCCACGTTCATCAGGAGATAAAATGTCACAGTAACATGTCATGGCACCACTACCCCAAACGCGGGCACGTATCGGAAGCTCGGCCGTTTATTTCCCCGTGGGGTTAAGGGTCTCACATGCTTTGCGGCTCCGAGAAATATTGGGGTATCCCCCGGAGATACGAATGTCATCGCCTCCCCCTCCATTCCGAAAGTGGTGAGATTTTGGGGTTTTTGGAGGGATATAAGGACTTGCTTGGCGCCAACACTTTCTGTCTCCTACTTCACAGCTTTATGCAGAGAGATCCTCACCAAACCTCTACGCTCATCCTTATCTTATCACTATAGTCACATTCCAGTCATGTCTATAGTACAGCCCATCATTCGAGACCAACTCGCCATCCACCACGATGACGACTGGGACTCAGTGTACCACGTCGAATGGGAACCCGATGCCAATTTCTTCACCGGCTCTGAACTTCGACCTAGAACACCGCTTTGCAAAGCTACAGCCGATCGCCAAATCACACTAGCTCGCGCCGCAGCGCTGATTATTCGCGCATCTCTCAACAACATTCCTCTGGATATTCCGGGCTTCGATCCTTCCAAGCTTACTGGCTTCAGGAAGCAATTGTATCAATGGATGCAAACATACAACGCATCTCAAGCGAGTAAGCTTGTACTGGGTGATGTGACAATGACGGTTACGATTGAGATACTCTCGTCGCTTACACGCATGGGAACCGAGGGCGAGATTTTGGCCAAGATTGGGCCGAACTTGGGAGCTATTCTGCAAGGAACCATTGATCCGATGCCGTTGTTGTTGGAAGGAGATAGGTTCAATCGGATGCATAACGGAATGGAATTGATGCAGAAGATGAGAGTGCATCTCAGACAATATCTCTCATCATATGCGACAAAGAAGCCCGTTTTGAACGTCCTCGAAGTTGGCACCAGTACAAGCAACAACACCCAAGTCATCTTCGATGCACTAAGAGAACAAAAGAATGTTTCTTATACCCTCACCGACTCGTCGCTGTCCGTGCCGGTGCAAACAAAGTCGGGCATCTCCAAAGACTTCCTCAAGCTCAAGAGCCTCGACATCAAACGCGATCCTATTGAGCAAGGCTTCAGTCCCAATACCTACGACCTGATTCTCGTCAACAACATCCTTCATACAGCCAACTCTGTTCCAGAAACACTAGCCAACTTGCGCAAACTCCTCGTCCCTGGCGGTGCCCTCGCTCTGGTCGGAGTTTCAGACATATCACCGGCTTACAGCCTCATCTTGGGTATGAATGAGAATATGTGGTCAGGTAAGTGCTCTACTACTCACATTGACTATCGGGAGTTACTGACAAGTGATTTAGATGAACGTTGTGAACAATTGCCATTTCCATCGAGCGACGACTGGAACAAGCTGCTACAGGGTAACCAGTTCAGCGGTCTTGAACCAGCGACGAAGACATTCGACCACATCGGTCAATCATGCTATTGTGTCATCACAACAGCGGTGGCTCCCACTCAGCGGCTAATGGTAAACATTGTGCCGGGCTCTCAGGGTAGCCTGTTCAGCTTTGCGGATCAACTGGCTTCCGCACTGGCAGAGAACGGCACAGCCTCTACCATCACACCAACACAACTGAAAGATATCTCGTCGCGATTCGTTTACGTCATCCTCGATGACGGTTCCGAGTCTCTGAGCGATTATGAAAGTCTGTCCGAAGCGAACAACATTCTTTGGATCAATATGGAAGCTGGGCTTTCAACGCAGCGTGATATGAACATCATCAGTCGTTTCGCTCGCGGCGCTCGAAAGGACAACGAAAGTCTCAAGCTTGTGAAGCTCGACGTCAAGCAGGAGTATCCAGAATATGCAGACCTTCTTAAGGTTATCATGCGGATTATCCAAGTATCGTTTCAGGAGAATCGTGGCTCGAGGACGGAATTTGAATATGAGTATCGCAATGGTAGAGTTCTTGTGCCGCAAGTGAAAGGGTCGGGGGTCACGCAGAAGTCTGTTTGAAGGGAGCCAGCCAGGCGGAAGGATGGATCTTGGCGACTTGGAGTTAGTTTTTTCCCATTTGGCGTAGTGTTCGGAGTACGCGTTCATCTGTTCATTGGAGTTTGCGCAGGCACTTATTGGAGATACTCGCAGGAGACGTCCCATCGTTCGCTGAATACAGTACGGTAGCCTTATTTTGTCTTCAAATTGACTTCCTGTTTCCTATGTACAATACATCTGGCCTTTTTTGAGGCAAGCTCATCCTGAGATCGACGTAGCAGCAATACTGGCGAGACAACACGAGAAGCGTAAGCTCCTTGTTAGATATATCTCAATGGAAACCGAGCGCACGCGTATGCTTCAATGTTGGTCTGCCTCAGCTCAAACGGCTCAAGCAGTTCAACCGTTCTGTGCCAAGACGTCTGTCACACACAAACGCGCAGAGCTATGATACGCGCAGTGCCAGCTGCCATACCTGTGCCAGTGCCACGAAGCAACGCGTGCCAGAGATTCCAGTCATTTTCTAGAGTGTTTGTTCTGGCAGTGTCAAGTAACCATGCCCAATGCATGCTCACAATACCTACTCCCTCCCTTGTCAAAGTCCATCATCAATTCTCCCTTCCACAACAACCTTTTCCTTTCGCAACACTCTTCCCATGTCTCATATCCTCCATCATAACGACTTCTCCCTCTCAATACACTGTTGAACTCTCTCCTCTAACTCACGACACATTGCCTTTCACTGATCACTGAACTACAGCCTTCTCGTCGCTGGTCATCGAGAAACCCTTCCTTTTTCTTGACTCACGATTCCTAGTCGCTCGAAACCAGGCTAGCATTCATTTTCTTCATCATCTCACCTTTTCCAAACTCTTGACCAACCTCCCAATATAGCAACGAAATCGACTCTTCACAACTCCTCATCTTTGACCACTTTGCATTTGCAGCAAATAGCCTTCGGAACTATCACGCATCTTGTCCTATGTTCAGACCATCAGAGAACCTTTCTATCCTGACCCTATATACGAGCTCTGTAAACAATCTGAAGAGCCATCTATCAGCCTCACCAGCCCTGATCTCCCGCAGTACTGCCTTCGATATCTACTCGCCCCGGTTCACTCCCACAAATGCATTCAACAGCTGAGCTAATCTCACAAGATGTCTTCTGACTCAACTCCTTATGAATTGTCCGATTTGGATATATATCTCGCTGGCAGACATGGTCCCAAGGCTGCTATCAGCGACTGGGCGAACACACCAGAGGACTGGGCCAAAATCCGCCGCAAGTGCTCATACACTCGCACGAAATGGTATTTCCCCATGCTGCAGACCCTCGGTCCTACTCCCCAAACTTTAACCAACCCTGTTGGCACACCTACTACGGATCTCGCTCTCTTCGAGAAGCTTCCCGGCGACATTATGAACAACATCCTTCGTCATCTGGATGTCAAGTCCTTTCGCCGGTTCAGAAATGTTAATGCGAAGGCGCACAGAATTACAGAGACAGTCTTCGACTGCAAGGAGGTAATGGCCCATGGCAGCACCGCTCTGATCAATATCATTCGTACCGGCCTGAGTGCACATGTCACCATCGGGGATATTCACAACTCCCTTGCGTCTCCTAACTGCGAGTTCTGTGATGACTATGGATCGCTCCTCTTCCTCCCAACTTGCACTCGAACCTGTCACAAGTGCCTGCAAACATCGCCCCGAATGGCGATTACTGGGACAGAGGAAATGCTCACCTGCTATCCACGATTCACCATGTACGGAACTCGCGACAATCGTCCGCGCCTCATCCAAACACTTGAACAGTCCCCCATGCGCTCTTTCAAAGTCCGAAATCATTCACGACCCGGACAAATGTTGAAGGGCATCCGAGGTGTCTTGGTGGATGACGTCTTCAACTCTTCCGAAATCGCAATCGACACGTCTGATCCAGTCAAGGACCTTTTTTACGATGAATGGCTGCAGTACCGGACAGCAGCTACCATTCACTTCCCCTTCTTGAACACGTCAACGGGTGAGATAGAAGAAGGGCGCAGCTGCAAAGGCTGCCACGAAGCCTTCGAAAAGAGACTCATCCCAGCAAACGGACCCCTCGGTGACGCGAGAATCAACCCTGATGCCACAGATCGTGACCGATGCTACTCGCATAAAGACTTCGAGAAGCACTTCGAGACTTGTGCGCATGCACAGCAAATCTGGATGAACCGCGTACCGCCTGGTCGAGAGTCCTGGTTTGCCGCGAATGGGGGTATGCATTGGGGTATCAGCGAGCGAGCGGAGTATTGTCGGCGATTTGTAGACCAGATGCCGGTTGTAAACAACGAAGCTTTTTAGGTATTGGTCGGCGTCGTTGTACAAATCGCATTCTACATCGTCATTCTGCTTGGATATGCTCTGTACCACAGTCGACAGACTAGCTTTGGCGGAGTCTAATCACAGAGGTGTTGATACATGGAAGGAAATTTGGCAAGGTCTTGTTGAGCTTAGGGTTGCTGGTTGAGATTGTATGTGTTGGGACGAACGGGGAACTGGACTATGAGATCAACAATGAAGAATAGGAAGCTGGTAGAGAGCAGAAATGTTAGAGTCATGTCAAGTCCCTTGTTCCATCCTGAAGTGGTGATTGTTGCTGGGTCAGCGAAAGTATGAACGATCAGACTTGCTGTTCTGGGCCGCAGTTTGGTTTGATATTACCAAGAGCGAGTTTGATAACCCTGAACGCTCGATCAGATGATATTAGGGGTCAGAATCAAAGGCCGACCGCCATATCTTTATGTAAAGCTAGTTTGGCGTAAGTTCAGTATCTCAACGTTGTCACTAGTGAATGGCTGAGAGTAACACAGAGTTCTCATTTAACCTTAACATTAATCCTACTGCAGATGCAGAAATATCACATTCACAAAGTATAATATAGTTTCTTGAAGCTTACCTCGCGATGCCTATGATATAGAATTTGCTCAACTGATAGTGGTAAGACATTATACCTCTTATCATGCTACATGACCACTGCCAAACCTTTCTTTCTAACTTTGCCAAAGACCATGAATAACAGAAGCAAGAATTTAATTTTGCAGTACTGGCAGTATGTAAGCGAATTCGTCACCCTTTTCTTAATCCATCCTCCCAATCACTTCCATCTCAACACATCAACAAAATGGCTTCCATCTCTGTATCAAACACCAACTCGATGCCAGGTCCCTTCAGAATCACACAGGACATGAAAGTCAGCAAGAGCCAACTTCTTCAAACATGCTTCTACAAACGAAGCAAATACTACTTTCCCACGCTCGA
The DNA here is from genome assembly GCA_020744335.1 of Fusarium sp. MPI-SDFR-AT-0072. Taxonomy (NCBI): domain Eukaryota; kingdom Fungi; phylum Ascomycota; class Sordariomycetes; order Hypocreales; family Nectriaceae; genus Fusarium; species Fusarium sp. MPI-SDFR-AT-0072. The sequence continues at coordinate 3,769,840 of JAHBOG010000004.1, forward strand.
TCCTAAAGTCCACGAACTCTCCCAGGAAGTCCGCAGGTCATTCTCCTGCTGCTACAAAACTCAAACCCCCAAACTCGGTGTTCTGGCCCGCCTACCTCAGGATCTCTTCGAAGGTACCGTCTTGCAGCTAGACATAGACTCATTCCGACGGTTTAGACAAGTCAGTCGTCGGGCGCGCTACCTCTCAACTGCTACCACCATCTAACAGCGTGTTCTGCGCTACGCCCCAGATGCCCTCAATGCTTTGAGAAGAACAGATCTTAGTGGTTTTGTCTCGTATACAGATGTGCACAACGCACTAATGACATCAAAGTGTGCTTTCTGTGGACAGTTCGGCGATTTCTTGTTCCTTCCGACGGCTAAACGCTGCTGTTTTGAGTGTCTTCGCATATCACCAGAGACAGCCGTCCTTAACGAGTCACGTATCAGCAGTAGGGAGCAGTGGAAGGGCTTGTATAATGAACACGCTGAGGACCTTGCTAACGCCTTGAAGTTAACGGATCTACGTTCTTTCAAGACGCATAACTGGGATAATGCTCAGAAAATGTCAAAGACTTGTGGCGTTATAGCAAAGGACCTACTAGCAGCATATATCAAAGTCGACAAAACCTTGGAGGAACCTGGCCAATCCATTTTAAAGCCTGGCTGGCTACACTACCGCCTCGCAGCAAGCATAATCTTCCCCTCCCCCAATCCTCGCACGGGAAAGCTCCAGACGGGAGTAAGTTGCAAATGCTACCACCCAAATCTCTGGAAGCAAAGCCTCCCTTCGCTTGTTCCCGCAACGAACCAAAACATCATGTTGAATCTGTATTTTCGAACTCGCGATCGATCATACTCTGAAGACGAAGCTGCTTTGCATTTTTCGCGATGCCTGGAATCGCAGACACTCTGGCGGGTGAGTAACCATGGCGGAAGAGAGATCAATCATTGTATGTTCATCCAGCAAGGAGTGTTTTACTATGATAGGGCGAATACACGGCGGCGAGAGCAGGAGAATTTGGCGGATGAGTGAGTAGCGTTGGGCATTTCATCATGGGTGATACGTCATGCAGGCGGTGCCCTTATCTTAAGCAGGCATTTGACTCAAGAACTTATTCAGACCGTATTGATACCCCGAAACATAGATCTTTGTGTCTTTCAACTTCTTCTTAAGTGGTGAATTGTAAAAGGTAGCAATCCATTCGAGGTCAGCACAGCCTCACTACGTAGCTTCACAACTGGATCCCCTCGCTCTCGCTTAAACTCTGAGGCTGACGCACTAGTCTCGTTCCGTCAAGCCATTCGAGATAATTCAGCCGCGCGATTATCGGAGTCTCCTATTGGTTCAGTATCTGGGTTAATTCAGATCCTAGGGCTGAGCACTATGCCGTTATAACCGATGACGAAGTGGCATTTAAGCCGTGTTTACTAGCTATTTAAGATCTGACAGTCGCTGATTTATTTATCGTATTCAACTCCTCTCATCTCACTCTCGTCTCATTCGTCAATCTTCGCCTCTTGTCGTTGAACTTTCTCATCATGTCTTCAAGCAAAGAAGCAGAGCATCTCGCCAACCAAACTCAGCCCTCAGATCCCTTACCAGCTTACCAAGCCGAAGCAGGCCCCTCCTCTGCAAACGAACCATCATCCGATAAGATCCCCACGGCCGAAAACCCCTTCAACTTCCCCTCCGCATCTCCTCTCCCAAGCTACTCCGAAGCTTCATCCGCCCAAGAACCCCCCATCGCAATCCCTCAAGAGAACCCCACCCAAACATCTCCCTTCCTAAAAGCGTATGCGCCCGCTCTTCTCGGCCATGGCATCACAAAAGAAGCATGGGCTTCATTCCTCGATACAATTTCCGCCTTCATGACAGCCAAGGTCGGAGAGCGCGCCATTAATCACGCTGGAGATGTCGCAAAGAGCGTTGGCCAACAACCTGTCAATTACGTCAAAAATGTTCAAAACCATGCTAAGAGCGTTGGCAAGAACATCGCAGCAAACACCAAGCGCGGTAACATTCTAGGCGCAGCAGCTGGTGTTGTCGGAGGCGCTATATCAATCCCTCTAGGCGCTGTTTTCGGCGCTGTAGGAACAGTCGTTAGTCTTCCAGGTCGGACAATCGCAGCAGCTACGCGAAAACCGAAAACACCCGCTGAACGCGCGGTCGCATATGTCGTTGTTGCGAATCAAGATTGGCTGAACAAGCGAGGCCTGCACGCGAGCTTGGTCAACACAGAACAATTATCAGAGGTCGTTGGTGTTTCTGTGAAGGCGCTATTGGAAGCTTCAGCAGAAGGCGACAAGAGCGCTGGACCGTTGGGACCTTTGAGTGCGCTGAGTGAACATATTGCTCATCTGGAGGTCAATGGGCCTGGGGTTGTTGATATTGGGGCTGAGACTTGGTGGTTGGTTCTGGTGAGAATAGAAGCTACTGCTTGAGCGATTTTAATCGGCGTTAAAATGAGCATTCTGTTTTTATTTTATGCAGGCTTTTCACATTTTTGTTGTAATCATGATGTTTTATCGTGAAATGCCGCTTTAGTCAATAAGGTTGAGTCACGATTCATCTACCCCGCATACGTGCAATTATCAGTACACCTCGTGCACCAATTCACGTCAGCCGATTTCGCTCACAAGACTCATATCCCAGCCAAACAGACACGCGACTATCTCTACAGCCCATTTATCTATTGTCACTACAAACTCCCGTCCCTTCACTACTCAAACTATCATCAGATCTAGCGTCATCTCACCGCCATGGCTCCAAGCCCCCAGGCCATCTCAGGCTATCTATCTAGCCTCTTTAGCCTCGCCGGCAAAGTCGCCGTCGTAACTGGCGGTTCATCAGGCATAGGCCGCGAAATGGCAATCGCTCTCGGTCGCGCAGGCTGTCGAATTGTTCTTGTCGCGCGGCGCCCGAAACCTCTTCAAGATACCATCGATCACCTCGCAGATCTTCACGTCACAGCTGAAGCAATCGTCGCTGACCTCTCAGACCAAGCTTCTGTGCGGGATGCAATTCACGCGATAAAAACAAATGCTGGGACGCCGGATATTCTTGTCAATGCGGCGGGGGTAAATTATAGACCTCATATGAATGACCTCTCACAAGGAGCTTGGGATGAGACTATCGCTGTGAATCTCACTGCTCCATTCACACTCGGTCAGGCATTCGGACCAAAGATGGCTGAAAATGGCTGGGGACGAATCATCAATATCATCAGCCAGCAATCTTTCCGAGCATTCGGGAACAGCGGTGCCTACGGAGCTTCCAAAGCAGGTCTTTTGGGTCTAACACGTTCACAAGCTGAGGCATGGTCAAAGCATGGCGTTTTGTGCAACGCTATTGCTCCAGGTCTTGTCGATACGCCCTTGGCGCGTGCTACGTTCAATGATCCGGGTAAGGCTGACGCTCATGCTGCGAGGACGATGATTGGGAGGAATGGGCTGCCGAAAGACTTTGCGGGTGTTGCGGTTTGGTTGGCGAGCGATGCTAGTGCTGCTGTGACGGGACAGACTATCTTTGTTGATGGAGGGTATTCATCTACATAAGGACCGAGTTGAGAATTGGGCTTGGGGTATGATACCACGGACAAGAGTGGGCTGGTCAGATTGTACAGGCTGCGATAGATATAGAGGCTTTCACTACATACAATACTCAACTCATACATACATCTTCTTTCCTCAGCTATGCATCACCCACCAACGCATGCCTATGCCCTCTAATCTGCCTCTTATGCAACGCTCTAATCGTAAACGCAATCCCAATCAACCCCACCGCCATTCCAACCATAGTAGGATACCCCCTCGGGTAACTCGGCGCTTCAACCTGCTGCCAAATAATCAACGGCAACCACGCCTGAAACACATACGCCATCTGATTCATCGCCCCCGTAACCAGGGCACGTTCTTCATTATCATCACTGCAAATCTCATGCGCCCACGCAAACGTAAGTCCACTTATCCCGCCGCCAAAACCACAGAGCATGAAACATACCCACGTAAACGGCGTAGGAACTTTCCAGACCGTTAGTCCGACGTAGGCGATGATTTTTACTAAGCCGGAGAATACGATGGCGGGCCAGCGGGCGCCACGGAAGAGACTGTCTGATGTCCAGGCATAGATGAGCGTTGTTATGACGCTGATTACTTCGACGATGGTGGGGTAGAGGTTTACGTCGCGGATGGAGTAGCCTTCTGATTTGAGCCACAGGGGGAATGCGGGCTGTGAGTTTCCGCCGTTGCCGTTGTTGAAGAGGATGTAGAGAAGGACTAGGGTGTAGATATGCCAGCTGGTGAAGATCTTCTTAAACTTTGCTTTCGTGTACGGTGATCTTTGAGCTCGACCTTCAAGTTCCATGCGTTTCTTTGCCAGCGCGATATCTTCTGGCGTGAAGTACCAAGCCCTTGTCATCTCGGGTAGATCCGGTAGGAAGAAGAAACCTGCTATGGCAATCGGTAGAGACACGACTGTATTGGTGATGAATAACCACTGCCAACCGTGGTAGCCATGTACGCCATCAAGGTTATGCGAGCCGGCCATGAGATAACCTGAAACCATGGACCCCACGTTTCCCATGGCGTGGAAAAGACATGATCGTTTTGCAAGTTCGTCTTTGCGATACCATGAGCCGACGATGTATTGCATTCCAGGGTAGAAGGTGCTTTCAGCGAGACCGATGAAGAAGCGCAGGACGTAGAGTTGAGTGGCGTTTGTGCATTTCGTAAGGAGGATGGTGAGGACGGACCAAGTTACTTCGCAGGCGGGGATCCAGATACTTGGTCGGATGCGTGTCAATAACATGTTACTGAGCTGTCAGTATGCTGTTCATCATTGACATGAGGGTGAGTTACCTTGGGATTTCTCCAATGACATATCCGACTGTCCAGCAGGTTTGCATATAGTTCAGCTCGTTGCCGAAAAGATTCATGTCTTCTTTCATCCCAGATACAAACGCATTGTTTATGTTCACCTGGCCCGTCACTGGTCAGCCATTGTCTAACCTAGCAATATAGCGATCTTACCTGATCCAAATACTTGATAAAGTATCCCAATGACGCCAATGTCATAAGAGCAGCGTCAAGCTTGAACAAGAACTTGCGCTCCTCCGGTGATTTGTCGAAGGTATCCCATATGTACGACTTCCAGCTCCTCTTGGGCGTCTCTTGTAGGACAGCGACAACAGGAGCGTCCGAGTCTGAGCCCGGGGTCAGGTCTTGTGCGCCTTGGACCTTCTCGGATGAAACCACTTTGCCTTTTTCTGCCATTGTGATTCTAATTGAAAATGAGACAAGGTTGAAAATGGTGGCTGATCTGGGAGAAAACTTTCTTTTAAGCTTATTTTCACCCATGACGCTACAGCATCAATCCCCGGGGCCTTATTTCCCTCGCACTATCATCTTTTACTGCTTCGAGTAATCTCGTCGCGTTGTAACCGATGTAGCATCCTCCGTGGCGAAGGGAATGCATGAACAATATGCTATAGCCCATCCAATGAAAGAGTGAATAACGTACTGCTCATTCTGCACACGAATTGCGTCAGCTTGTGCTTCACGAAAATATTTCCGAAATTACTCAGATCAGCGCTGATAATCCCAATAGTAGGAGTCATGTATCCGCGATTGCAACGGTGGGGTAGCTTGATGATTCGCCAGTCGCGCTGACGTGACCGAGACCTGGTATGTGGTGATTATTCAGTCCGAAATCTCAGATGCGGGGGACAGAACAAGATGCGAAATAAAGCCATAAATTGCTCCTCCCGTAAAATATTCGTAGAAGTACTTGTTATTTGAATAGGATTCGATTATACTAATCTATGTTATGCGATAGATAGGTTTGACAGGCGCGCAACTCTGAATATCTAGCTCCGCCAGACAGGTGATCGACTAGCCACTGGTATTTTCTGGAACATTACTACGAGCACTAAGACGAGACAAGTAAACTATTAAGAAATATTGAACTTTTGGCAACATGGATCATTTGTGATAGAAGAAATGGTCTAGGTTAGGCAGCCCTGTCTTGGTCCAAATCACATTTCCAGATCGCCTTGATTAACTTTTAAAGTACAGTAAAGTCGTATAACGAGGCACAGTGATAGCTTATATGGACAATTTATACCTATCATAGTAGCTGTCACAACAATGGAAGCCAGGCCAGCGCGTCTAGGATTCATTCAGGGAGATCGCCACGGTTACTTCGATCACTACATTACATGAGAGCGGTTACAGGATATGTTGAATTTTACCGACCTTATGCACTAAAACAAGGAAACTAGCATTGGCTTATAGAAAACTCTAGCCTTTTGACGTTCCCATTAGCGGGGAAAAAGACTCTGACGGCTATTGTAAGTCCAGTAAGGCCGGCGAAAGATACACGGCACGCCTTTGTTGCATGGAATTTAAGGCTATAACCTATCTGATTCCATCCATCCAAGTCCACAACCAAAACAGTATTTCTCAAAGAACCTTAGAGCTGCCGCAACTAATCATAATCAGATACAATCTTCATAATCTTTAGCCTCCACATCAAAATGATGGCTCTATCACTCAAGCCTCTGTACCCTTGACCATTCTCACAACATTCCAGTGAAGCAAGTCTCGTGTAGCAGTCGCATCCTCCAGGCTATCATGGCCTCTCCCTTTCTGTATGACTCTGCCCAACCGCTCCTCAGCCAACTTCTTCAACGAAAGCCCAGTAGTTGCGCCATGATTATCACCCTCGACAATAAGCGTGTCGATAACTCGAGGATGAATCCATCGCAAAGAAGTGAGATCTGATTTCACACCATGCCCAATGACAATTGTTTCTGGACTCACGAACTTCCAAATCAAAGATCGTGCGTTTCTCCAGCCAAACACGCACTTCCTTTTGTTCCGTGCTTCATGCATCATCTTCCATGTTACCCCTGACCACTTGGTGTTCAAGTGGCTCATTGGAACATCAGGCCAGACGAGCTTGTCAATCAGAACATGGCTGGAAAAATAGTCGATAAGAGTCAGCCGTATCAGCTCGCAATCTCCGGATGCTGCTGTTCCCATTTCACAGTCGATCACGACAGCTTTCCGTGTATCCTTTGTCGTCGACGATGGCGTTGCAGTGTACTGCCAGAGATTGGATATCTCTTTGAGGGTACGCTGTTCAGGCTTGTGTTCCTCTTCTTGTTTACAAGGAGGCCCCATAACATGCTCGCCACAGCAGGTCCATTTCTGTAATAATTATCAGCGAGCCTTATTTCGGCTTGAAAAGGTGAGAAGTTTAACCTTGTTGACTATCCTCCCATCGTGGAATTTACATCGCAGTACTGGTCCGGGGGTTTCCTCTAGCTTTAGTTGATCCATTCCAAGTGAACCAATCTCGTCTGGAGCATTACTCGGCAACAGACCTGGAGTGGCCGCATACGCGGGATCTTGTTGGCGAAGTAATCTTTGTCGACTTCTTTTTTCTTCCTTGACAAGCACTCTATGGCTTAGATCTCAGTTTCGGGGATTAGGGAAAAGAATTCTTACATATGTTACACCTCGCACAACGTCTCTTTTTCTCGAGGTCGGTATCTGACAGGCGAGTTGTAATATAACCCTTCGATGATAAACATTCAGTTGAATGAACCAGTTCGGAAAGAGAGTCTAAATAAGAGGGCTGATGCAACATCAGCGCACTCAAGGGCGCGGTGGTGTTTTCCATGATGGAGGAGTCGAGGACGGAAGCGCGATGGTGTTGTGTTGGAAGTGATGAATGGAAGTGAATGGTGAGGAAGGCAGCGATTCCGTGTGCAGCAAGGCTGAGGCGACTCAAACTTCGTGTCCATAAATAACAGGTTTCGCAATGAAAGGGATGTAGTTTCTTGGAAGAAAGAAACTAAAAATGAAGATGAGGAGGAAAGGAACAGAAGCAAAAGCGCGAAATGGCCGTGGGAGGCCAACCAGTTCCTGGTGCGGGGTAAGGTGACAAAGGCAAATCAGGTACACCTGCATGTGTTGATGAATCAAGTCTTAGCCTTACACACCAGTAGACACTGTTAGTTTTCATGGAAGCCTTTTGAGTAGAACCTTATGTCGTGGAAAAAATATGTTGTGTTCCAATTACCTGCGCCAGCTGCCCAAAGTATATCCTCAAGGCTTGTAGTCCCTCAATTGCCTGACCAGGTTGGGTATAGGAAAACTGGCTTTTTTCGAGAGATCTATAGTCCAGGAACTGAGACCTTATGGGATAACTGATCTTGGGAGGATAAATATTGCGTTACTTGCTGTAGTAACAATATCACAGGATAACAAGTCTTTTTCTTAGGAAAGCATGCGGGGTTGACTGGAAGAAACAACTGGGATTTACTATGGATTGAAAACAAATAATAAAGCAGAAGTCGAGCCGCTGCAGAAGATCGACATTGGCGATGGCTCACCCAGCATATACAAGCGCTACAGCTTTCTGTGGTCAGCTAGCTTGGCTTCTAGCGTGTCAAGATCCAAATCAAACAGCCGCTGCATATTATCCTTCGTAGATTGGTCCTTGTTCTCCGTATCTAGCAATTTCGATCTTTCTAGCTCGGACGACCTCATCATATTCGTGCCCCGCATCATCTCATGTATCCTGTCGATCTTATTCTGCCGCCATGACTGCCAAGTAATCAGCACCGAAGGCCAAGCTTCATCATTCCATTCGTAGGATAGGATATTGGCCAGTGAGAAAGCGTCTTCCAGGGTCTGGTTCACTCCCTGTCCCGACGAGGCCGGCATGGCGTGAGCGGCGTCCCCTATCATGACAACATTTCCAGAAGATGACGACCAGCTGTGTAGCTTAGGCATGGCGTAAAATGGCCAGCATAGTAAGCTCTCCGGGTGTTTACATAACTCATCAATGGCATGTTTCGCTGTATCATGCCATTGATCATAATCTTTTCGCAATAAAGCGGACAGAGATGCTGGGTCGGCGGCGAGAGCCTCCCAGCCTTTTCTATCGGCTTCTGGATACGCAAATTGCGTTCCAATCATGAGATCTGATCCATCTGCCACTTCAGGAACCATGAAAAGACTACCAGGTTTCTCTAGGATCGTACAACCAGCGGCAAAGTCCTGATCGGGCCATTCCACTGAGTCCATTGGAATATGCCCATATACACATAACAGATTGGTATAAACTGGACTAAGATCCGTAATGTGGCGTCTCAAAGTTAAATGTATACCGTCAGATCCGATCACCATTGCGGCGCGTTCTGTCCTGTCTCCAACCTGGAAGACAACCCCGTCAGGCGTATCGCTGATGAATTTCTCGAACTTCATATCATAAAAGATCGGAATCTTCTCCAAGAAATGAAGATGGCTCTAGCTGAGAGGGAGGGTGAGCCGATAGAGACGGTAGCAAGGGTAAGCGCCCGGGCCATCCGAAGCAATCCTCGTCTTCCTCACGGTCTTGTCATCTGCGTCTTTAGTGATGGTATATTTGCAGATGTAGCTCTGTTCCTGCAAGCGACTCAAAATCCCTAGCTCATCGAGGACTCGGCACCCGTTAGGTGTGAGCGTTACGCCACTTGATAAGACGTCCGAATCTGTGCCCCTGGCCTCGAAGATTCGGCATGGGATAGATCGGCGATGAAAAGCTAGGGCGAGAGCGGTACCCTGTAACGTTGGTCAATCTCAAACGGGCATCATTCACGACAAGTCTAGACTTACTCCCAATCCGGCACCAATGATGGCGACACCATTCGTTTTGATATTGGAGGACATAGTGATTCTTGCGTTGAGTCTTATTCAGGAAAAGTGTCAAAGGGCTGAGAAACTTGCCCTCTTAAATTTCTGGGGAGGTTTTCTATATAGCGGCATATCCGGTACTGAAAGGTTTGGACTACATGCAGTAAAGGGCACTTCGGAACATTTAAACAAGTCCGACGGCTTGATTAAGATAATCTTGACCGGGGTTGTCAAGGCTAGAAGGTATTTAGCCTAAGCCATTTTGAGAGAATAGATAATCGACAGAGCGGAAGTAAGCAGGATTCGAGAACTCCGAAACCCCGGCGCACGGACTCGCCGTTTATATGTATTTACCTTTCTCCCTCCGTCACTATGGAAAGATCTAGATCTCAAACATGCGGCATGACTTTAATGTTGAGCGGAGTGACTAAATACAACGAAGCGTGCATGTTCATGAGCTTCGGCTTGATCTAATGCTTCATGCGCTCACCACGACCCTTCAAAACCTCAACCAAAGCTATCCCATCCTTAGTAGCCTCATCCAATTCCTCCTCCGGGAGACCAAGTAACTCGTTCTGCGCTTTCGCTGACAGATTGCTCGGATCCTCCGGGAAGAACGCCCTTGCATATAGCAACTTGCTGAAGCCAGACATGTCCCCTCGCTTAACCTGCGCCATACCCTCCTCATACCTCTTCTTGCTCGACTTATGAGTAACAGTCCAGTCCGAGTCAGAAGTACCCGTAACACGCTTGACGCTCTCAAACAAGTCACGCTGGCTAACGACGAAGCTGTTCAAGTAAACTGCCTTGTTCAGGAAGCTCGAGATCGTAAGACTCTTGTCGTTCTCATCATCAGGGAGTTCCTTCAAGCTCAAAACCTTCGCAACAGCCCTTCCAACCTGTGCAAGCGTAGAAGTCGAGTTCTTCACATTCCCATCGTCATAAAGCGTAAGGATCTTCTTGTCAAAGTCAAACCCAAACCGGTTCTCGCCGCCGGCGAGACTGTAGTCAAACCAAAACCCGCAACAAACAGTAATCCAATTCATACCCAACCTTTCAATCTCATCTCTGTTCGCTTTCGCGATCGGTCCAAGCAGAGTGTCCTCGCCGAATGTAACCTGCTCAATATCGTCGGCGTAGCCATTCGGCATGATGTAAGGTACTCCAGCTTTAGCGGCTGCTTGGACGAGTTTGCTGTGCGTATCCTTCGGAGCGTTGGGAGCCATGGTTATGATGAGGAATTGCTGGCTCTGGAGAGCGGCAACAAGGGTTGATTCGTCGTTGTAATCGATTGAGGCGATGCGAATCCCGTCGGGGAGATCGTTGGTACTTCCTTTGCGGGTCAGTGCGGTGATTTTATGCTTGCCGGTTCGCAGAAGGGCATTGGCGATGTGAGAACCGACTGTACCGCCGGCCTGACCTGTTCGTTAGTGCTGTTCAGTGGGACAAAGACTGAGTGTACTTACGCCGACGATTGCGACTCTCTCAGTGGAATTGGTGAAGCCTGCTGGCTGGTCTTTAGCGTATCTGACCATTTTGGTCGCTGTCGAATGAGAAATTATGATAAGAGTGAAGAGTTGTTATGAATGCAGGTGTAGTAGATGATAGTTGTGCTTAATGAGGTTCATTGTTGGGGACCCTGGCTGTCTTTTATAAGATTTGGTCTCACTTCGTTGGTACAACCAACATGTTCAATCGTATGGCATCTCGGTATTTTCGTAAACTATGGCTTATGAACTGAATCTTACTGTCCGTCGTATTCTCGGGATATTTCTGTGACTGGATCCACATTTGCCCGGTCTATCGGATCTAGCGCGGGAATAATATTGCTTATTCATGACTTCGAATAAGCCGACATGAAAAGACCGAAAAGGATCACGACAATTATTGCTTTGCCTGCACCGCACAGCCCTACGGATAATCACATGGCAGATGCAGCCCGGCCATTCTCCGTCTTTGACTAATAGGCCATTGGTGGTAGGATGACTTGATCTTGCAAAGAACCGTGGAGCGAAGACTCAGGATTGCATGGGCTCAGTCCTTTATTGCCTGTCACTGTTCAGTTACCCACTCACATCGCGCTTTAAATTTATATAGACAGCTTTCCATTCTTTATCATAATATATTTCTATAGATCCTGGACTACTCATTACACATTTCTCCACTTCATATAACTCCTCTGACAGTGAGTCGGAGTGTAGGTTAGTCATGTTTACACAGAACCGTCCTCGACGCTTCAATATCTAAAGAAAAGTTCAAGAAGACTCCTCAATAATCTTCACACTTCAATACAGAGTAAAGGTGATAAAAAAGTCCTGAATAGCTCTAAAACCTATGTACCGGACAATTTAGACGCAGAGTTGGTAGCGCTTGATGTGGAAGGTTGTTACGATATCTGCATCTTAAAGACTTCATCTGAAGCAAACATTACGATCGTTACCGACAGCCGTCTCGATATAGACCCAGACATACCGATTAGGTGTTAGGTCATCCTAGCAAGAAGTGTTGTAAGTATTTCGACCATTTAAGAAACAGAAACAGGCTTTAAGATTTATGCATTTAATTGTTGTTCAAAATGCTTGAAATAGTAACTCTACTTTCTGGTTGACAGCAAGAGACCAGTAAAGCAAGAAAACAATCCAACCAAAGACGCAAGGAGAGCCCAACCAATATTCCTCCTATAGCGAGAGGCGCGATTCGCTTCAACCTGGCCATATCCAACATCACCGTCAGTATTCGATAATCCAGCTCCAACCTCTGTGTCTGGTACCTGAGTGAATCTCATGGCACCAAAGTTTTCAGGCTTATACCTTTTCCATCGTCCGTCTTCCGATCTATGGATCAATGGCCCGCGAACCTTTTGCGGTGCTGAAAAGATAATGAACTGAGAGCGATTGCCGCGAATGGAAAGGTTGATGAAGTAGGTTGGTCGGGCTCTAGAAAGTGCCGTCAACCTTGTGACAGTAGTAAATCTGTGCGGCAATGTTCCCGGAAACTGCCATAGTAGGAGTTGCGAGCCGAGAGGGAGTGGTGCGGATGTGCCATTTTGTAGATCCAACATAATAGGGAACCAAAATCGAGAAAAACATCCATAGTATCCTTTTCGGTACAAACGACAGGGTTTGTTGATTTCGTATATCTCCCGATTGATTCGAACCAGTGGAATCAACGAATGTAAGGATTCATAAACTGGCATGTAAACTTCCATGCCTCTCTCAAGCAGGAGTTGAAGAACCTCCAGATGTTTTGGGCAAAGGATCTCGTTCCCAAGGGGCTTCCATTTCCACCAGTTGTCAGCAGGTTCCAAAGATACAAAACTCAGGTGTTCGCCCATGACAGCGAACAAGGCGTTTCGAAACAATCCTTGTTGCTCTTGTCTGCAGTAACCTTCCTCTTGATCAAGAAGAGCACGGCAATGATGCAATCTCCCATGAAAAGCGGCTGCAGCTAACGAACTCCCAAACCCGAAGTCAAAGCTGGCAGATGAGTCTGCTCCGGCGTTGAGTAATGTTTCGAACAAACTCAGCTGATGGTCCGCTTCTGCTTCATGGGATGGAAAAATGGGATATTGGTCAGGGAAGCCGACGCCATGGAGTTCACACTCATATTTGGGATATAAGGTCATGGTCCTAGTTAGGTCATTGGTCTCACCGCTTTTACAATTGATACAAGCCCTAGATTGAAAGACGAGAGGAAAAACCCCTCTACCATCGTACTGTGCAAGAGCCGAGAGAATTGCCTCTCTGTGCTGTTGACTGGACAGGTCCATTCGCGTATCTGCCATCTCCGACAATGATCGAACATTCGGCAGGTTTGCGTGCCGCAACGCCCAAACTATTGGTAAGACCCCTTCCCACGGCTCTTCGATATTGGCACCAAGTCTTACGAATAAGGGAACAAGGTTGAAGTCCCTGTTATGGATCGCCAGGTAAAGGAGGTAGTCTGGACTGTAGGAGTCTGTATTTGCATCGAGCAGAAGCTTGACGGCTTCTTCATCCGCATACTTGACGGCGAGCTCCAAAGCACTGTCATTTTTCGGGTTGAAGTTCACATCCGCGCCTCTTTCTAGTAACGGCTGTAGGAAGTGCCTACGACTTTGCCCGGTTGAATGCTGTAAGGCAACTTTCGGAGTTGTATCTGGCATCCAAATATAAGGACGCTTACTACGCATCAACTGATTAAGCTTATTAACTTTCTATTATAAACTTAAACAATAAGGCCCCTATAGCAGGCTATTATTTTAGAAGTCAAAATCAGATAAGGTTTATATAGTTTGAGTTTTATGAACTCTGTATGTTGAAGGTTACTCGGTATGAGTCAAGTTGGTCTGTGGATACTTAAAGCCGGCTTCCACACCAAACTTTTCTCTCCAACATCATCACAACTCTCATTGCTCCATAAGCCTAGAGTGAATCCCCGAATTTCAACAGAGATATCTCTACCGCCAACTTCTATCTCAATTTGACGCTTGCATATTCGGTTTCGCGTCCTATTCAGCTTTCGAAAGCGGTATATATTCCCTTCCTTTCCTTACCTTTTCCTTTTATTTTTCTGTTGCTTCCTGCCACTTCTTTCAGAACTCAAGCTAATCAACTTCCTTCACAGAGCTTCATTCACCATGTCTTCCGACAGCCCTAGTGGCCCCTCCAACTCTGGCCGAAGCCGTCGAGATCCGTATGGATCTCTTATCAACCCTGAAACGTCCGATGAAACAGAAACTTTGGTTGTCGTCAGGTCAGCCCGCTTTCGAACCGCTTCGCCAGAGTTGCGACGCCTGCCTCTGTTTCGATCCATGACCAGACGAATTCCTCCCGTTTTCGGCGAAGAGGTTCAAACAAAGATATACAAAGAGGTCCACAGTGTTCTCCAAGCTCGCAAGCTCGAAACCCCAGATACCATCATCGATATCCAGATGCGTGAGCAGCCTGACGCTCCCGAAACCGCACGACCAACGATCCTGGTCATTACACCGTGGATCTTCGGTAAAGAAGAAGAAACTCGTCGCGTACAAGCGGTTGAGAATATCGTCAAGATGTCGACGAAGCTGATTCGAGACGCCGGTGACAACGACACTCAACTTCACGTTGAGATAATCGCACCCGAGCTGAGCACCAGCATTTACTTTGCTCCCGTGAGAAACGAGCCGCAACTCTTCAAGCAGTGGGACCACATTCGCTCCTTGGTGCACCGACGCCTCGATGCTCATTTCTCGACACGCGGGCGTATGACTCTCATCGCCCTACTCCGCTATGGCCTCAGATATATTCCAAGCGACAACCCAATCACTATCTACATCTCAGTCAACTATGATTCAGAGGAAGAACACTGGCAAAGTGTCATCGATGATATTCAAAGCAACCTGAGCAACTTTGGGTACCCGGCACTTCCTGTACACATCGAGCACAACGTTGGAGTCCACAGCGCCGATTTCGAGTTGTTGCTGCCAATGGGTGACCCTAAGATGATCCGGTCTAAGATTTCGGGCGGCAATTTGCGAATCGATGGAGACTACAAAGCAAAGATCGACCTGGGTGATCCTATTGGTGCTGCGCGATACGTGGAAAAGGGCAAGGACAAGGGTAGTCCTCTTTTTGGCACTTTCGGGTGCTACATCGAGATCAAGAAGAAGGGCTCATCACGTTGGGAGAAGTACGGCCTTACCAACTACCATGTTGTTCGACCCGCCATCAACGGCTTCAAATTAGAAGCCAACAACAAGGGCGACTCAGAGATTGCGTATCCTGAGGCGCGATCCAATCTGTACAAAGTCGACACTGTCGGCTTCAAGCCTTCTTCCATGATTCCCTCCGTAGCTTTCGAATGTCCGCCCAGGGTCAAGCATAACTACACCATCTGGGCAATCGACGACGAGATCTCTCAAATAGAGAAGGGCCAAGCTTCTGCGTCACCATATGAAACCGCTCAGCAGCAGAAAGCAACTAACGATCGACTGGAGGCTGAGAAGAAGGATTTTATTGAAGAGAAAGCAGCAAAGATCGCCCACTTCTGCAAGGGCTTACACACTATTGGCAAGCTCTATGCAGCGTCGGGCTTCAAGGAAAGAAGCGATGATCAAGGGAGGCTTGACTGGGCTCTCATCAGCATAAAAAATTCGCGTGTCGGCAGCAACCAGTTGCCTGGTAAAGACACCTGGAAGAAATGGGGCGTGTATGCACCTCGTCTCACCTACGATATACCTCTTGGACCGCAGACAATGAGCATCAGGCTCAATCCGCCAACAGGCATGCAACGCACCACCCACGGATGGAAGCTGGGTGCAACAACAGGTGCCACTGCTGGAGAGTTTCATGAAGTAAAGTTCCAAGTGGACCTCGCCGACGACAGACATTTGAAGGTTCAGACGTCCACTGAATATGCCTTCCAATCTAGCCATCCCAGTATTGGCGGATTCGGCTTTCGTGGTGATTCCGGCTCGATTGTATACGACGAACGTGGTGGTATTGTTGGTCTCATGTTCAGAGGACAGGTGCTCAATACTTCGGCACAGTCAAGCGCCTTGATTTATGTCACGCCAATTGAGCACGTTTTCAACAGCATCAAAGGAGCCCATCGCAAGGACGAGATTGAAGACATTCGGGTAGCAGAGAACTAAGAGGCGAAAGGCATCAATCGGAAGGTCACAATGGTTGTATTTTGGGAGGTAAAGATACCCACGGAACAGGCCTTTATTACTCAATGTATGATAGCTCTTGGAAGGGCCGCATGGACGGGGTCGAAACAGGAGACGACATCACCAATCCCTTTGAACTTATCCAACCAATGAATGATTTTGTCGAAGTACTTCCTGAACCTATGACTGGGCTTTTCAAGGTCTTTCTGCTTTTGTGTTATTTGTTTAATGAGTTCATCGATCCGTTCGGTCCCGGTCGCGTTGGACTGCGTGCCTTGTTCAAGGGAGGCTAACCAGTCTTTCACATCAACTGGAAGATTCTCGCGTGCCTTCGTCCATAGGCATAATGAGTTACTCATAATGGACTAAATAGGGCAGGATGTGTAGGCCATGACAAGTGTTGATAGTATAGCAGAACAAATCGTGCACATAGCAAAAAAAGACTGAAGTTAGGCATCAGCTCTGAAACATGGAAGTATTTGGAGAAATTCAGCTGCATGACCAACAGAATGTCGCCACGTTGGCTGTAGTAGCTCAGCCTTACTGTGCGCCTGCGTGTCAGCCTTGTATGCAGCCTTTGCAGGTGATTACTATTATTAGTAATTTATGACTTTCCGTAGGTTGAAAATGTAAATAAAGAGATTCTGATCAATTAGTGAATAAATACTTAAATCGGTTTTAGCACCAAGCCTCTTGGCTGTTCAATCTAAGATATGGCAGCACCCAACCCAAATGACTCCCCATTACATTAGACATGGCTACATGTTCTTGGGACCGCTTAGTACTCGTATGACAGTGTCAGTCATTACTTCGAGGCTCGTCGAGCAGCGACCTTGTAAAAGAGACTCCCATCGTAGATGCCTCTGATATCCTCCTTCATCATACGCCCATCATCCGGCCAAAGCAAGATGTAAGTCGCCAACCCTGTACCATGAGTTAGTCTTGTAATAATAACACAGAAGACGCCAATGGATTTCTCCTACACTCAAAGAAGGCACCTCCCCATCCAATTGGATCAGCGATCAACCTCTGCCCCTTCATCAAATTACTCACGTCCCATATGGTCAAGTAATCACGACCTTCCGCATACTTGGAGAACATGTCCTCGAACTTCTGTGGAATGAAGCGTCCTTCAGTGTCATAGGTTCCAGTGTCGCTGCCATGCTTGTCCTTGTGAATGTTGTCGATGTGGATTCGGAAGAAGGGATCAGGGAGGAGCGAGGACTGCGTTGGGTATGACAAGTTGCCGTGGATGACGAGGACCGAGATGAGAGATAGGATTATTCCGTAGCCTAGCTGGCAGAAACCTCTAAAAGTATCGAGCGGCCATATCACGCCATCGTGATCCTTTACATCGTTAGTCATAAATCGAAATGCTTGATGAGGAGGGCAAGTACCTTGTCAAAGAAATCGCAATGTTGCTGCAGAACCTGGAAGAGATCAGCAATTCGTTCTGGAGAGTATATACAATGCTTACCGTTTGATCGCGATGTTGATCAGCCCAGTCATCATCAGTCGTTCCTTCAGGACGCTCGTGAGTAGCAGCAAGATTGGCTCTTGCAACGCCTGCGAGTTGTAAGTTAGCCAACATCTCCAATTCCAGCTGCGGATGCTTACCTGCATGGGCCAGTCTGGGCTTGTCGATCCCCGGCTGATATGGCTTTCGCTCAACAGTCACGGGAACTGTATCAATTGAAGTCGTGATAATAGAATTAGGATCGACCTTTAGCGCATCGGAATAAGACTTTGTGTTTTTGGGATCGTGGAAGTCCATTTTGGCGATGTCGAAATAGCAGTATGTCAAAGTTCGTTGAATAGACTGCAAAGGATGGTGTATGACGCTGGTTTATATTTCATGCTGCTGCTGGAATGGAAGTTCATTAGCAGCTTCTTTTAGCATGTGAAGACGAGGATGTATACAAGTGACATCATTCATTCAAGCCAAGTTATCACAGTCGCGCGACATTCCGTTACACGTAGTTGTTGATACGGGGCAACATATGTGCAAACAATAACGTCATTGAACCGTAGGTAGAGATTGTCTTATCATGGTATGAATACTTGCCTCATCCTCGTTTGTCACGTCATGTTTCAGTTTATGAAAAGTCATAGCAGAGTTGGAGTAGCGTCATCATGACCCCAAAAATCCCTACCCAAACGTAAACAACCCGACATAACTTTATGAAGCATTGACACTGTCATCATAAACTCATCAATGAAAACTCAGTAGGTATAATATTCTATAATAATAGCAATAATTAAAAAGTAGCCTGATCTCTTTCTTGGTATCTTTCGCCAAGTTCCTCGACACTTTATTCTCCACACACGCCAAGTATATTCGAACTCTTTCAATATGGATAAAGCACTACAAGCTGGCCTTTCAGCAGGCATGTCCGCTATTTTAGGCTTTCATTCCAAGAAACCCAATTGGGCAGACCCAGAAACAGCCGGCGCCAACGTTCTTCCAACCTCTTACTGCCCGGGACCGAGTTCTCGCGTGGAGTTTCCAAGTCCTCAAAAACCCGTGAAGGCTTCGCATATCTGCATTGGGGCTTGGCCATGGGGAGACAAGTCCACATGGCAATGGGACGAGAAGCAACTTCCTGATGTGATCTTGGCCTGGAAGACTCTCTACGAAGCTGGTATCAATTTTATAGACACTGCTGAGGCATATGGTAACGGAGAGAGTGAGCGAATAGTTGGCGAACTGGTTAAGAATATTCCTCGCGAGACCATTGTCATACAGACGAAGTACTTCAGCACTCCTCTCAAGGCTGCGAATTTCATTCATCCTGTCGATGCGCCCGTCAAGAGTCTCAAGGCCAGCCTCCAGCGCATGAACCTCGAATACGTCGACATTTACCTAGTCCATGGCCCAATTCATCCGCAAAGCATCGCCACTATTGCAGAGGGCATGGCTCAATGCGTTGAACAAGGCCTTGCCCATTCAATTGGCGTAGCCAACTATGATGTCGAAGACCTTCAGAAGATCAACGATGAGCTCGCAAAGTTCAACATTCCCCTCGCTACAAACCAATGCGAGTATAACATCCTTCGACGCTACCCCGAACTCACCGGCAACATTGAGAAGTGCAAGGCCAGCGGCATGATATTCCAGTCGTACTCATCCCTAGCCCAGGGTCGATTAACCGGCAAGTACACCAAGGATAATCCGCCACCCAAATCACACCGTTTCAGCAGCTACAAGATGGACGATCTTGAGCCTGTACTAGAGACTTTGCAAAGGGTTGCTGAGAGACGGCGCAAGAGTATCGCTGCTGTTGCATTGAACTATAACATTAGCAAGGGAGTCCTGCCAGTTGTTGGAATCAGGAACGTTAAGCAGGCGAAGTGTGCTATTGAGGCGCTTGGATGGAGGCTTACGGATAGTGAGATTGTTGAGATTGATAAGGTTAGCATTGTTGGGGACAAGACGATACTCTGGCAGCAGGGATAGACACTTGGGGGTTGGGCCGGACGGCAGTCTGGATCGGTATTGCTTAGCTTATCACAAATAATGAAGATTAATTTAAGGATAATGGATATAAAGCTCTCTAGCCCAATCGATACCACCAAGACCTCTAAGTCCTAGGTTGTGACCTTAGGCACAGACGCACATTGCTTTGCGGCGTTGCCTCATTTGCTAGCTCTTTTAAAATGAGAAACGTTTGCTGCAATGGCGGCCGCAGGCAGCGTAACTCGTAGTAGCGCCGCCTAAGTGATTGGTCAAGAGGCGCTATTAATGCCTGCAACAATGCGGCCAGAACGTCAGCTGGAGTGATTACCAGCCACTAAGTGTAATAGGCTGCTCTGTAAATTTGATGCGGGTACCACCAAGTTGGGCTGAATGGTCGTATTCATTCAAGACCCTACGGAATTTAGCGCCCAGTAACGCCATAATATGCAGGCTCAGGCAAAATTAGGCCTGTCCTTACGCGCCCGCGGCAATCCAAGACGCAGGCAGTGATGCATAGTGGCCTGGTTCATGAGGCTCAAAGACACCGTGTAACGTTCACTTTAATTCCGCCATAATACTTGATCCCCTTCTGTATTGTAGGCTGTTCTCGGAGAGCATTTTGAGCACGTCCATTCAGTAGCATATACCTCGCTCACTCTCCGTGGCAGTAAAGCTGCATACCATGCCCAAGACTGAGGAATATACAATTGGCTGGATCTGTGCTTTGACCAAAGAGCTCATCGCAGCCAAAGCATTTCTCGATGTTCTCCACGATCCCATTGACAACGCAGAGGTTCATGACGACAACAACTACACGCTCGGCAGCATTGGAAAGCACAATGTTGTCATTGGAGTCTTGCCGTACGGCCAATACGGTCTCGTCAATGCCGCGACCGCCTTGAAAGACATGACTCGGACGTTTTCTAATCTGCGAGCCGTTCTCATGGTCGGAATCGGTGGTGGCGTCCCGTATGAGAAAGATATCCGTCTTGGTGATATTGTTGTTGGATCTGTAGGTCGAAACAGCAGCGGCGTCATTCAGTACGATTACGGAAGGGCAATTCAAGGCGAGGAGTTTGCTGTTACTGGTCACTTGAACCAGCCGCCTATGGCGTTCCTGACAGCTATGAGTGCTCTGCATGCTACGTATGAGATGGAAGGTCACAGCATTGACAGCAATATCGACAAGGCACTCCAAAAATACAAGCGACTAGGCAAGAAATACAAGCGGCCCGGAGCTTCCACTGACAGACTATACGAAGCAAATTTCGTTCATGAGGGAAGCAAGGGCGTATGCTGCAGTGAGCTCTGCGGTGATGACGATTTGGTGCACCGAGACGAACGAGGCGAGGACGAAAACAATCCTGCCATTCATTGCGGCTTGATAGCATCGGGAAATCAATTGATGAAGGATGCGTATCTACGTGACAAGCTTGCGGCGAAGCATGGTATCCTGTGCTTTGAGATGGAAGCAGCAGGGCTGATGAATCACTTCCCGTGCGTGGTCATCAGGGGGATCTGTGACTATTCTGACTCGCACAAGAACGATGAATGGCAGGAGTATGCGGCTATGGTTGCCGCGGCCTACACCAAGGACCTACTCCTTCAGGTAGCTCCGAACAGCTTACAAAAGGAGGAACGAATCGAAACTCTTTTGGGACAGGGTGAGTGATTAATCATTTGTATAATAGCAAATATATGATTCCTGGAAGCTGATAGTAAGAAATAGTGAATGACAAGGTTGAGGATATTCGCCATATAGCCGCAGAAAGTAGTCGTGACATCAAATCTCTTTCGTCCAGCGTTCACGATGACGCTATATCGAGATGGCTCAATCCAGCTGATCCATCTCTCGATCACAACAAGGCTCGCGAAGCATGCCACTCAGGTACCGGGCGGTGGTTGCTAAACAACCCTAAATATCTCACTTGGAAATCCCAAATGAATTCGTTTCTCTGGCTGAATGGGAATTCCGGTCGAGGGAAGACTATTCTAAGCTCGACTGTCATTGAAGATATACGAAACAGCCCTGTCCCCCAACTTGGTAATTGTGCAATACTTTACTTCTACATAACATTCACCGACAGCCAAAAACAGTCTCTTGACGCTATTCTTAGATCTCTGATCAGTCAGCTTTACCACAACCGGCCAGAATCTCGGCATCCAGCCATCTCACTTCATTCGAAATGTAACGATGGGAGTAGTCAAGCAACGGTGCAACAGCTGAAATCCACCTTTCGCGACATGTTGTCAGTTGCGGGTGAGGTCTTCATCCTGATTGATGCATTGGATGAATATCAGAACCGGAGCACCCAGCGATACGAGCTACTGACCTGGATAGAAAGCTTTCATGACGAGCCAGTCAACACTCATCTTCTTGTCACAAGCCGTCCTGAACATGACATCAAGACCTCTCTCGAAGCGTGGGTTAATTCTGATAGTATCATCTCCCTCAGAACAGACAACGTGGGTAGGGATATTTCTGATTATGTCCATGATGTTGTGACAAAGTCCACAAGCTTTCGTCGCTGGCACGGACAAACATCAATCCGGAATGACATCGTGAAAACCTTGACTGCGAAAGCAGATGGAGTGTAAAGTCCCCAAAGCTCCTCAATCTTATTTAGAAAAGCTAACGATTGATTTCAAGGTTTCGTTGGGTCGCTTTACAATTGGAGCGCTTGAAAGACTGCATCAACAAAGAGGAAGTCAAAATAACCCTTGACAGTCTTCCAGAGACGCTTCAAGAGACATATTACCGAGTATTAAGCGAACTTACAAGTACTAGGAGGAAGCATGTCATTCGCATTCTTCAGTTCCTAGCGTACTCGAACCTCCAAATGGATCTTGAAGCGGCTGTCGATGCTCTTGCGATAGATCTTACAGCACCACCCGGTTCACGCTTCATTATGAAAGAACGTATGCCATTGCCATCTGAGATATCGTCACTTTGCTCTACATTATTTGTCGCAGTTTCCAAGACCAAGTGGCGCAAAATCCACGGTAGATGGTACGATGCGATATTAGTACTGCAATTAGCCCATTCGTCTGTGAAGGAGTTTATATTATCCTGTCCCATGGCCGAGTTTGACGGGTTGTTGACCAAGCCTACCGCAATATTGTCGATCACGAAAATCTGTCTCGTCTACTTTCTGGAAATTGATTGTTCCTTGTCGGACGAAGAGTTAATGTGGACATACCATCTCCTGCCACTTGCTGTGGACACTTGGTTGCGCGATGCCTCCAGCCGCGGGTCAAGGTTCAGTACCTTCACACACTTGTCAATGGAGCTCTTTTCGAATCACTTGCTCTTCAAACGATGGAGGAAACTCATTATGAGCAGGTTCCACGACAAGAGACCATGGTCTATTCATCGCTTACGAAAGTATGATCAACTGTTTTACGCAAGCTGGTCAGGGGACCAAAACTGCGTCAAGAAACTCTTAGACGCAAGGGCCACGAGTGATACCATAGAGTGGAGGCTTGATTTTGCCCTCCACGTTGCCTCCGAGTTTGGCCATTTAGAGACCGTTGCGCTTCTAATTCGAGAAGGTGCTCATGTCAACGCCGAAGGAGAAATCAACAATCTCTGTACCGCCGTCGAAGCTGGCCATACAGATGTTGTTGCACTTCTAATTAAGGAAGGTGCCGATGTCAACGCCCAACAAGGACCATACGGCAATGCTCTTGAAGTTGCCAGTGCATCTGGCCGTATGGATATCATCGAAATCCTGATTAAGCAGGGTGCTAATATTAATGCTCAGTCTTTTTTTAGCAATGCTCTTTATTCTGCCTCCCTCTGTGGCCATTTGAATATTGTTATATTCCTACTTGAGAATGGTGCTGATGTTAATGCCCAAGGCGGATACTTTGGCAGTGCCCTTTGCGCTGCCTCCCGCTCTGGCCATTTGAATATCGTTACATATCTCGTAGGGAAAGGTGCTGATGTGAACGCTCAAGGGCAATGGTTTGGAAACGCATTACACGTTGCTATGACTTTTCAAGAAGACGCTATAGTCAAATTCCTTCGAAATCATCAAGTCGATCTTAGGTACGTCGATATGTCAAATATCCATCGCCATAATGCGCGCTATTGTTATCGAAGATTGGAGGTCATCTTTCACGTATGGTTGTGTCTCAATAGTTTGAGCACAGCTAGGAAGGCGCCACTTCATGCGATTGCCCCATAAACGCGCGTCATTAGATTGGTTTATCTTCTATTCGGACACCTCGCTTACCATAATATCTTAGACACTAGTAGGATGGGTAGGCTTCATTTTGCCTCACGTGTCCGTCGCTTTATTATGAGGATTTTATATCTAGTTGGAAATGGAGCTGACACTTTGTATCTTATACCATTGTAGATTTGCAATTCCTTTCGAGGCTTGAATGAACAGTTATGTTAAAATAGTAAAGATCATCCTTTCAGACAGAACCATCGAGCCAGATATTATGTAAGACCCCAAAGCGAAGTTGCTTTGATGTTACATTGACGTTCAAGCATCTTGTACGATGATTCATCAATTATGTTTCTATCGTAAATAAGTCTATCTATAAAAGTTATAACCATAGGCAACAGACCCTATATCCAGCTTTTAATAGTATTAGCCGCTGCAAGACAAAGGGCTGTTATTTAGGCTTTGATACTGAACTTACAAGCGGAAGAAGTTAGAACAAGCAAGACGCATATGCCACGATTAGAGTTATTCAACCGACCTGCAAAATGACTATAGCCACTATTAACTCATTTCCATATTGTCTGGCCTGCAATCTGTCTTTTTTTTGGCTGGTTAGTTAACTTCTCGCGAATATACGTGTATTTAACCTGGTCACCTTAGTTTAAGGGAACGTTTCTAGTTATAACAGCATTTATTTTTGCTAGATCTATATAAACACCAATGGTTTGAGTAATTGAGATACTACATTAGAATTTCTTGATGAAAATGGCTTTATTTGCTCTCTGAAACATATCGGCCTTGGACCAAAAGTCACGCGGATATATGGCATAAGATAGCCGATGATGAAAGTTCTCTGCTCTAATGAAAGGCATGCAAAAAGTGAATATACATAAATCTACATACTAAATCCTTGAAAGGTAACACTGCATCGATTAAATAACAGACAAGCTATCTCGAACATTCCTGTATCATGACTTTCTGCAATCATGATTCACTTCAGCCAACCTCCGTGCTGCAGCCAATTCGCGCACTCCTCACCAAGCTCCTTCCTAGCCCTCTCCTCATACGCCTTGCGATCTTCCTCAGACAAAACATCTTTCCATCTCGAGTTCGTTCCCTTGTACACAAAGTCCTTCGCACCATTCGCCCACGCAACCTCAGCCTGAGGCGGTGCCGCCAACTCCGCATGTTCCTTCATCCAATCAAACGTAGAATGCTCAACGACATCTTTGAACTTATCCTCCGGCATATCCGGAATCTCAAGAAACTTGGCAATTCTCTTGATTCCCCCTTCAAGATCAGCTTTGAGATCGTTAAAGTGCACGAGAAGCAGATTAGGCTGATCGCGATGCTCCCACCATCCACGAATATGACTCCAGAAAGGCCAGCCAAGGGAACTTGGCATATCGTCCTTCACAAGCTGATCGAAAATGTCTTTGGGGTTTTCACTAGGTCGCTGAGGAGGTTGGCCTTCATAACCCGTGTTCTTAAAAAAGCTGTAGAAGGTATCTGTAGCGCGATACATATGATGATGGATACTCCAAACCATATCACGGCCGTCGCGTGCGATGAAGATATACTTGACTTGGGGGTTCCAGACAAGCGCGTCAAGCGGGAGATGCGTCTTGAGGAAGCGACGGTGGGTTTGGGACTCGATGAGCTGGAGCATGACGGGCTTGGGGACGATGCGTAGATCGACCCATGGTGAGAGTGAGCCGGCTGCGACAGTTGGGTCGCCTTGGTGAATGAGTTGTGAGACGATTTGTTGAACCCACCGGAGACGCTGTTAGCTACGGGTTGAGAGGAGTGAGCGAGTCGCTTACAGTCGTGCCAGACTTGGCGTAGGTAGTGATGATGATATCATCGGGTCTGAACTTGACGTCGTTCCAGATACTCGACTCCATGTGATGGTTGCTCTCCTCACGAGTCTTGTGCGGCATGTTGCCGTTAGCTCCATTTGTTGTAGCCATTATGATATCTCTCAGCATGGAAGACAATCCTGATACAGCAAACGTCAAACGGCTCCTCTTTCACATGGCGGACTCAACCTCATTTATATCCTCATCTCACCACTTTCCAAGTTCTCGTATCCCCATCGTACGCACGTAAGACCAAAGGATCTTCAACCCTGTTCCCCGGTTCTCGGAACCAAATTCTCACCAAAAGACTCCATGTACACCGGAACTCGCTGACAATCATCAACCGACAGCCCGAACCACGGCTCAAAAGGGTAAAGATCGTCGTAAGCTTCGTCACATGGGATGGTATTTATGTCAAGCTAATATACAGAAGAGGGTCGTTGCAGCGCTGTCGATAGCTACTTCAGGGCTGCGGAGTAGAAATTAGCCCGCTTATGACGTAGCTTGAGAAGCGTAGTGCGAGAACAGACCCCAAATGTTGAAGGCTAGCTATAAACTGGCCAATTGTCTGTGGTGAGGACCTCAATGGTTGCCGCACTGGCCTTGAAATGTCTCCAGCATGGCCTTTCTTCGGATAAGACTTCTTTTGACGCAAGATGGTTCACCGGTTAATATCCTACTTGAACATATCTGGCCATTCATAAGTGCTAGATGATGTACGGGGTTGGGAAAGGCTTATTATTGGGGGCCGCGAGCATTATAAGGAAGGATAAGCTGCCTTGCCGGTTCCGATTATGCTGGCCCGTGCCGATATGCTGCTCAAGTCACCGCTCTTCGGACTTTAGAGCCTTTTGCTACGACGGTCAGCATCGTGAGGTGGATCCAGGTGAGACGGTTCGCTGGTTCTTAGACGCTTGTGAAATCGCTAAGAACTAGTGCTCACTAGCCCTGAGAACCCTCCTGCACTGTTCTAAGATTCAGAGTCACAGCCCGCGTTGTTTTGATCGCATCTCTACTATTGTCTGATGGTTCGTAGCCACGAGCTACCATCGCTTGTCTTGAGCAGTTGGACAGCAAGCTCTCGCAGGCCTTGGCAGCTGGTCTCGGACCTTGTATGCCTAATTTATAAGTAGTCGCTATCAGAAGTTGCAGGAATTACTCCCCGCCTGGAGGAACTAGTGCTGATCTTACATACGGGGCTGCTGAGATCCGACGGGTAAGGCTGAATGGGGACTATCACCGGTAGCCGACATTCAGGAAGCTCACCTGGATTCCCGTTACTAAACCATCGGTATTCACTATAGCCATGAGAACTCTTTCCTGAAACATTTCTGACCCAATCTCTCAATTTCTCCGGTAGATGAAAAGTCCACTATAAATATCTTGCATCAAATATAATGCTCCGAAACCGACGAGCCGAGAATATGTCAGCAATAGATCAAGGTGTTGATCTAATCTTGCACAAGCTGCCAAACAAAATGGGATAACATAGACTTTGTATGTTAATATCACCTAAGCGCTGTCACCCTGATTATTATTGCTCACTAAGATCTAGCTTCCTAATCCACCATTGACACCTGCCCATGAAGAATGATCTTCTGCACCTCTGCCAACTGATGCTTGTTTCATGAAACAATTAGTAATTATCAGTGAATATCACAAGAATTGTATGACCTTGAGCAAATTGACAGGATAGCTGCTATTCACAAGATGCTAGAACTAGAAAGACGCTGGAATGGTCCCTGCAAACACGATCCTTACCCTAGAAAGATGGAACCCACTAGGCTTCCTATAAACCTTTGCTGACATAGGCAGATTACGCTAATGGTCTAAAGCAGAATCCTCAGTTACATAAATGGTCTATCCATTTCTAGTACTTAAATATAGGGCGAATTTAAATTCCAAGATAATAGCTATAATACTAACTTACTATATACTTGCCTACAAGGTCTATAATAAATCTTCTCATATAGTCAGCTACTAATATATACATTTAATATCTAAATAAACTTGTATTCTTTGCCTCTGTATTCTTCCTCACTAGCCCGGCAAATACTGGTTTCCATTCTATGGTCTGCTTTATATTATTATACGCGGGGTGTATATCCTTTAGGTCTAGTGGAAAAACCTTATCTAGGAACAATTGATCTTTGTTCAAGGCTAGAACGAGACGGTTATAATCCTCAAAGAGTCCCTCTATTCCCCGTGGATAGCCCAAAGCTTCCTTTTAGCCCATTTCACCTCAGGGTCTGCTAAGAGATCGTGTAGCAGCCAGAGAGGGTGCAGGCTCTGAAGGATAAGCCTGCTTCCCGTGATCGTCTCAAACGTTTCTGCCAATTGATCCGGCTTCCTGAGAAAGACTTCCAGAACCCATTTCGCATCGTGAGGAAATTTATACCACCCCTCGCTACGACGGTGGTCTGACACCTCCAAGGCACCCTTCGTCCTATCTCGAACGGCAGTATGTAATACATGAGCCTTGTGCCAGAAGTCAACTAGATTTGGAAGTTGCTTCTGTAGTTCTGCATCATCTTCCAACATCTGCCTAGTTTCCAAGGCTAGGAAAGGGATCCAGCTCCTCCAATTTGGGTGGGATATCTCGGGTTCGTCTCCGGAGGAATAGTAGCAACTTTGGTCCTCGATTGATAAAATGTGTTCCCTGTCTTCTGGGTCTGATCTTGCGTGATCGAGTACTTCATTCCTCCACTTTGCTATGAATTGAACCATTTCGACTCTAAGAGGCGTGAACTGTAACTGACGGTGCAGGTCATCAGACTTGAGGATCTCGGCGGAGCTAGACTCCCGTGTTGGGTTAAGAGCTCATTTTGGCCGAATTGGTCACCAGCCGCCTCAATGTCGCTGCAATCATTGCGAGAAATAACCGTTGATATGGACGTATGTGGTAAATTCTGGGCGAGCTCATCATTTACTACCTGAACTTGCTTAGCTGGCCAATCCATTCCTTATTCTCATCCATCGAACTAACGATCTTCTATTTGCTGTCCAATCTCGAACTGATAATATTATCTATCGACTTGGTCAATGAGGCCAGGTAGATAGTATCTGGCCATAAGATCAATTTTACACAGCTAACATGTCAATAAATCATTGTACATATGATGAGTAGAAAGAATCTTGTATTTGTCCAAAGATGCCAATAGTCCGGCATCTAGGGAATCTCTGTAGCCCACCAGAGATCAGATACAAGGAATACTGAAAAAGCCCTTTCTCCGACCAGTTGAGACCCGCAAAATGTACTATTCCTCTATTATTATCGACATATCAACTTGGTGACTCACATTGAATCCTTCAAAACTCCTTTTTCACTGATTGGCTCAAGTTGGAAACTACCTGACATTCCGGGAATAGCGTCATTTCTCCACCAACGGACATTTCTAAGTCCGCCGCGCCCTCTGACAACTTTGCTGACAAAAAACAACTCCGTGAGCCTCATTTCAGCGAGTATTTCTTCGGACATCCCCTCTGGAGAACTAATAACTTCGTATTATACGTATCACTCTGTCTGACCTTGTAAAATGGCAATCCCTCAAAGACATACCCCTCCAATTGAAGAGTTGCGCCAATTCTACGTCGGCAACAGCATCCATGATGCCCCCAAGCCCGCTGTCATAATAGACAGAGCTAGGGTGGACCGCCATTGCCAGTCCATGCTCAGAGCTGTTAAAACTCTTGGCCTTGGTTTCCGAGCGCATGTCAAGACTCATAAGGTCAAATACATCCTGGTCATATAAAAACGGTCGCACTAATGAGGTTCAGACAATAGAGGCAACACGTCTACAGATCGGCCAGGGAAGCGGCGATGTCAAGCTTATTGTATCAACTCTAGCAGAGGTTGACCATCTTCTTCCTCTTCTCAAACAGTACAAAGATGCAGGTCGTCGTCTTGATATCCTCTACGGTCTTCCTTTACCCCGCTCGCAGATCTCGAGGTTGGCATCACTTGGCTCGGAGTTGGGCCAAGGAAGTATCTCTGTCCTTATTGATCATCCATCACAGCTTGAATCAGTGAAAGCGTTCTCGCAACATGCCAAGTTTCCCGCCAAAGTGTTTCTCAAGGTCGACACGGGATATCATCGCGCAGGACTACCGCCAACTGCTATGAACAAGAACGGTCTGATCGAGGCACTTGCGCAGCTTGAGGCTAACAGTGAGGCTGAGTTGCTCGGATTGTACTCCCATAGTAGTCTGAGCTATAAGGACAGTACTGCTGAACAGGCTATGGCGAATCTTGAAGGAGAGATACAGGGTTGCCTTGATGCAGTCAATGCGCACGCCCATCTCTTTGCGAAGGATAAAGAGCTAGTCGTCAGTGTTGGAGCCTCGCCCCAGGTCACGGCCATTGAGAATCTGATAAATCCACAAGGAGGCCTATCACCAGCAGCTGAGTCTCTATGCAAATCAATCCAGGCCGTGACAACAGGCAAGCCTGGCGGATTACATACCAAGCTTGAGCTTCACGCCGGTGTATACTCCATCCTCGACATGCAACAAGTCTCAACTAACTCGAGGAGAGAATTGGGATCATTTAAAGACGAAATTGCTATTTCAATCATCGCGGAAGTTTGCAGTATCTATAACGACAAAGAAAGATCACAGCCTGAGGCGCTCGTCGCGGTTGGATGTCTCGGACTCGGCCGCGAGCCGTGTGCTGCGTACCCAGGCTGGGGCGTCATCAGTCAATCGTCTTATAAGGCAGACTCCGACACGGGAAGGCGTTTGATCATTGACAGGATCAGCCAGGAACATTCCATCGCGGCATGGGAACATACTGAGCACGAGGACACGTCCGCCTTGCCGCCACTTCCATTGCAGGTCGGGCAAGATGTCATCATATTTCCGAACCATGCGTGCGTTGCTGGAGCTTTGTATGGATGGTATCTTGTGGTTGACTCTTCGGAAGGAGATGCAACTAAGATTGTTGACGTATGGGTTAGAGCTAGCGGGTGGTAGAGACGAATAGATATCGATACGGCCTAAATACATGGGCTGGGAGTCTATTATCAAGATCCAAGAAGGTTTCTCATCATCGACTTCATCGTGCAGTTTCTCACTCCTTCAGGCTATCTTCAAAGAGCTTCTGCAATCTCGCTCCTTCACTATCAGCAACCTGTCCATGCGTCCTGACACTTCCATACGGATGATAAGGATATGGACTATAAATGTCAGCAATGCATAAACCGGACCTCAATTCATGGAAGCCACCTACCCATATTCCGGTACAAAAGTAATATGATCACTATCCTTGCTTCGCGCCTTGACAATGCGTAGCCAAAGCCTCTCAAAGAACTCTCGTTCCTCTTTGAACACGGGATCTTCAGGCTCAGGACACTGTGACGACTGAGTCGTTCCTATGCGGGCATGGATATGAGTTACCTAGGTATATGTGAGTAACTATACAAGACTATTGATGAGGTAAGCTCTCACTCTTGGGATCAACAGATCTAGTATCTCTCTGTCTTCTTCACCGAGATCCAGGAGTCTTTCGCACACGACAACCCAGTGAGAGATATCTGCCGTCACTCGAAGCCTTGCACCTGATCAGCCTACATCCGCGAAGGCCATTATAGTATGAACTTACTCTGGAACCTTTGTCAGGATATACTTGGCTGCATACGGCGTGAACAAAGACCTGTTGCGATGCGTTTCGTGGCTGACGAGGCCCGTGAGACCCAGCTCCTTGTCGATACCAAGGGTCTTCTGATAAAAGTAAACTGATTCGTCAAGACTCCAGTAGTCGCTATGATGATCAACTGCTGAAATACTGTGAAATCCCATGAGACTCACCCTCCGGATTGGGCGTTGATCTTAACAGGCTTCAAGATCTTTGCGCGCTCGAGGTTCTGGCGGTAAATATCGAGGTGGACATCTGGCGTGAGATCTCTGGGCCGACCGCCAACGTAGCCCGCCCATGCTGTATGTAGTCTTCCGAATGTAAGCCATCGTCGCAGACCTGTGATGAGTAACTTACAGCACAGTGGCTCCCAGGCCAACATCATCCAAGATCTTTCGCAATTGCTGAAGGTTGTCGACATCGCGATCTGTGATATCGACTTCAACACCAGCTGCATCATGTTAGTATCGGCATTTACCAAGTTCTATGCGCGAATCTCACCGTAGCCTTGCTTCTTGAGATCAGGAAACCATGGGATCCAGTTCTCAAAGTCCTTCCCAGACTCGACGCCCCAGACGGTTCGGAATCGGTTGATGACAACCATTTTAATCTCTTCTCTTTCGACAAGGATATACCAAATACAAGTTAGAAAACAAAGCAACAAACTTGCGACAATTGCGTCGGTTCAGGTCTGTCTTTAAATCGATCTTCTGTCCGTCAAGTCGAAGGTTCCCAAAAGAGTATCTTCACCCCGGCGGGGAAAGTTGCCTGAAATGGGTATGCTGATCACTTTGGCGGGGGACCTCCACCCTTCACGATGTATTATTTCCGGATCGGAGAAAAGAAGGAAATAGTTCCGGACACCACAGCGAATCTCTGATTGTCTCATTTTCTTAGACGATTTCGGAATGCAGCCATACCTGTTAACTCTGCTTACTCAATCGGAGAGCTTCTCAACAGCAGACTGACACCGTCTGTAGGTAAACCCATCGCATCTGCCCTTATAGGTTTCTACCTGACTGTCAAGGCCGTAACCTCTCTCGCTGAAGGCCTCAATCTCACTTCACAATACCTCCAATATCCTACTGGTCCAGACCCGCCTTCCTCATGGCTCCTTTCAGCCGTGAGATCTCATTTCTCAGATCTTCGTTCTCACTCTCAAATTTCTCCAGCTTGATATTCAACTCTTCCGCCTGTTCTTGAGCTCCAACGCCAAGTTCTTCTATAATCTTGACGACTCGCCAAAGCCGCATGACGACAATCAAAGAAGCGACCTCCTCGATAATACCGCGGAGTGCGACATCTGTAATGAAGCCTGCGATGACGATGAAGGCGTCGAAGCAATGGAACCAAGAGTTGAAGTATCTGGGGAAGTCAGCTATGAGGTTTGAGGTGAGATGGGAACAGGACTAACTTCCAACCGAATGCCCAGACAGAGGCAATGAGTTCAACGACGAATAGGCATGAGAACACCAGACTGACAGAGCCAAGTATCTCCAGGGCCAAGTCCCAGTCTGAGCCATTTCTTCCCTGCTCACATTTGAACAAATTGAGAATGAAGTCTGCCGCTGTCAGTCTATTGCTCAATCAATCTCCCTGATCTACTCACCAGCGATCATGCTAAGAACATCAAGCGATACCAGAGTGAGAACAGAGTAATGCCCAGCCTTTGACGAAAGAAATTGCGCAGTCTTCTGTTTCGTACTTCTCACGCTCCATGGATCACCTCTGAAGGGATGAGAATGCCAATGCTGTATGTTCAAGGACGGAAGTCGTCTCTTCCCGGGTCGCAGAAGTGGCTGTTCTTCCAGCGAGCTGCCCACACGTTCGATACTTGTTGACGACATTTCGCTACTGATGGAAGCAGTGCTTTTAGAGGAGGGAATTGGGGAGACGTGTCTTTCTGATTGAGCAGCGAAGGTTGAGTTCATGGTATGCCGCGTTATCCGCACAACGACGTCATTGGTCTTATCTTATCTTCCCTCACTACATACCCTGTACATTTCGCGATAGAATCACCGTTTCGTCAGTATTAGTAGAGTATAAGTCTAATATTACTAAAAGCTTCTTATCTTTATATAATATATAAATATTCTTTTTTTCCTTTCTTTTAACTATATCCTATTACTTGTCGAAGTTGTTATTTATTTCCAAACAATGAGCATCAGGATTATCATACCCATAGACCAAAGAAAACGAAAACTACTTTCATTCATGGCCACCACCAAGGGGTCAGATAGCTGCCGTTTCAATTAGTGTTAGGCGTGTCTCGCTGTCGCCGAAAGACCCTCTTAAATTGCCAGCCAACCAACAAAGCGACTTGTTCTAACCAAGCGGATGCTTCCCTTCGTAAACGTCAAGAATCGTCTTCTCGACAGCCAACAACACTTCATATGATAAGTCATACGACTGCTATGACTCCGACCTTGTCTGGACATCAGATTCGTCCTGCTCATGGCTCTACTTGAGGTAAATTCGGTTCAATCCGTGATCAAGTACTGACGATGGAGTACCTGTCTGGCCATTTGAAGGAGGAGATCGGGGAGCTGAACATCTGTCTCAAGTTTGCGTTATTTGTTACGTCAGTCGGAGTTAATTCGTGCCGGAGGCCGATGCTTCTTAGAGAGTAGGTGAGACGCTTCAAAACGGAAGATAATGGCCTCATTCTCTCAGCATCCCTTCTATGGATTGAAGTTCCACCTTAAGCCATATGCTGCTTTACTGCATCATCGTTAACATTTCCATCTTCTCTTTTGCGGCAATGGCCCTTCTTATTGCTCTAGATGCGATCCACGCTGATGACCTTGAACGTTATGATGAAGTCATGAAGACTATTGTCGGCAATCAGATTCTTAACCTTTACCCGGAGAATCTAGTAATCAGGCTCGACATCCATGAATACCCATCTGAACAGGTAAGACACCTGTCAGTCAGACCTAACTTTAACTAAAATGTAAACAAGATTATCCGGTCTGAGGTGTTCAAGCCAAGCCGAGATGCCGATGCATACTTCAAACAGGAGGATGAACTAGCAAAAGAATTTCTTCAACAATCTTCTGGGGAGGGAACAGTGTAATTTGGAGAGACCTGGCGTGAGGATAACTGCCTTCATTCACAGGAGTTGGAGGCTCACACTGTTACCATGTCAGCAGGGCTGCCAGTAACAAGTCTCAGATGTTAAATCGTGCATTGTGTGGCCCAGTACACTTAGAAATATATGCTACATACCTCGAGCTGAGAGCCTTGCATACCTCCAATGTTGCAGCATAGCCTGCGCAAAGATGCGTGGTCCCTTTGAAATCTATAGGGTCAGCGTAGGCTATCCTTTTTTTGGATCTCATATTGCTACGGTCTGGGATCTGCCTAACCATCCGGAACCTATTAAGGAACGGGCGTAAAACTAATAACATGGATAAGGAAGGCAACCTCACCTTAATCACATGGAGATGACCGATTATTCTCGAAGGCTAACTGATAAATGCATTTATGGCACGACGGAATGGGGTCAGCTCGCCATAGTCGTGATGCTTCAATAATAGCATTGGGGGCAATATAACACTTCGCGAATACAGACATAGTAGGATCGACCAAGAATGTGACTCGCTATTACTCTAGCTTACCTGAACCCAGATTGCATCGTAACACGTTTAGCCGCTCAAAGAGATATGTACCTTTGCCAGCAAAGTGGTATGATAGCTGACGTCTCAGTGTAGTACATGGTCTATTCGACCTTATCCATATTTAACCGGCCATGACAGCAAGATGACACAGCCATAACATGAGACATCTAAAAGTTATATTGCAACTCCATTTGGAACCATGAAGTTGGAAAGTGAGCTTGCCAAGCTCTGTAATTATAAATAGAATGCCATACACATATATACGATAGCATGACACTAACAATCACTGACTTAAGTTTAAAGCAATAGAGTCATAAAACGTAAAATCCCCCTACAGTCTCAAGTCTCAAATCTGCTTCTTTGACATGGTGGTCCTGTCAGTCAAGTCCATCGTCTATTTAACCTTATCCGTCCTCGTGCATTGATTCATCAGCAACACAATTCTGTCTGAACGCATGACATCAAGAACTTTATCCATCCACCATCGCCATAGACCGCCTTACAGAAAGTGGAGTATTGCCCTCGCTAATCTAAGCACTCACATATGAAACACGTTATCCCTATACTACGGCACTTATATCCTCCCACCAACTTAACCGCTATTAGCCTAAACAGCCAAACAACAAGATCAGGAACCTTATTAGGAAATAAATTCCTCAGTGAATAATATCGACGTCGATCTTTTACCAAGCACGGAGACGACCCGAGGTTAAAAAGAAATCTCATGCATTGTGGACTTTAGCCAGAATGCGGCATACATGGATCGTGCATATGATTCGAAGAGCCCAGCTTACTTCGGGTCAAGTATGTCGAGCCGGATTGACCCGACGGGATGAAGCGCCGTGAGTTTAAAATTTAACCTTTGTTGACGTTCGTCGACGCCGTGTTTCATTATCTAATACTACTTCGATCTGGAGATCAACTTGATTAGCGAGCTATAGCTCATAGAAATTATTGGAGTACTGCTCGCGAGATATGAAAAGGAATAAGGGAACGAGTAAGTGCTCTTACGTAGCAGTATTCCAAGTTCAATTATCATGATGTCGAGGATCATAAAGGGCCTCAAAGCTTCTTTTACCCGTCAAGGAGGAAGCAGGCCATGCCAAGCACAATCACTCCATTAAAACCATGTTCTGGGCATCCCGGCAATAGATTCGGCTCTCAGTACTGACATCCTGGATACACATCAGGGAAAGCATGCTGTTAGAAGTGGTCCCATTGCAACACTAAGTCATCCTGCTTTTCTTACTCGCTCATCGAAGGAATCTTGGCACCCATGTTTATCCTTCGGCATAGCAGCCTAATATGATATGTCTGCCACGTGCACTCCCCCTTCCCCATGATCCCCGCCTCCCCGCAATAAGCCGCTGGCATCCCGAGTCACGATCTCAAGCCACGAACAAGAGGAATTGGGGAATGTCACTTTAGCCGGAATGCAAATGATGGATGCCACCGATCGAAATTGCGGAGGAAACATCACACCAGTTCGTATGGAAGCGTCCTGCCAATCACGTCACAGACTCATTCTTGGCAATAAGGGGTTCTTCGGCTATCATTGGCCAGGAGAGTTCTTACTGTCTTGGCTCCAGTGTTTACCGTCTTGGCCTTCATGCGAGTGGGGAACAAGAGGCTGAGATTTCCATGATGACTGCAAGAAGTTGCTTTTGCTAGTTACGGAGAGTCAGGTTCCGAGGTAGGGCACCAAGCTAGAGAGTCAAAGAGCCTGATGATATTGGTATTAAGGACTAAGATGCTTGGCATTGACTGGTCGGTAGACGAAACGCAGACGTCGACAACTATATATAAAGGTCATCCTACTCAGCACCTAAACTGATTCTCCAGCTCATCAGGGTTCTTCAATCTACATTCCAACCATCCAGTCAACCTCAAAATATCCATCATGGTCTCCTTCAAGTCTCTCCTCCTCGCCGCCTCGGCACTCACCGGAGCTCTTGCTCGTCCCTTTGACTTCCTCGATGAGCAGGACGACGGCAACTCCACTTCCGTCCTTGAAGCCCGTCAAGTCACCGGCAACTCCGAGGGCTACCACAACGGATACTTTTACTCTTGGTGGTCTGATGGCGGCGGTTATGCCAACTACCGCATGGGTGAGGGCAGTCACTACCAGGTTGATTGGCGCAACACTGGTAACTTTGTTGGTGGAAAGGGTTGGAACCCTGGTACTGGACGGTAAGTTGAAGATGATTTTAGGAGTTGAGGTAGTTTGCTGATGATGGACTAGAACCATCAACTATGGCGGTTCTTTCAGCCCTCAGGGTAACGGCTACCTTTGCGTTTACGGCTGGACTCGCAGCCCTCTCGTTGAGTACTACGTACGTACCCCATCTCACCCCCCAACTCTCCACTAACAATAACTAGGTCATCGAGAGCTACGGCACTTACAACCCCGGCTCTGCTGGCCAGCACAAGGGCACCGTCTACAACGACGGCGACACCTACGATCTCTACCAAACCACCCGCGTGCAGCAGCCATCCATCGACGGCACCCAGACCTTCAACCAGTACTGGGCCATCCGCCGCAACAAGCGCACCAGCGGCGCCGTTAACATGCAGACTATCTTCAATGCTTGGGCTCAGGCTGGTATGAGGCTTGGAAACCACTACTACCAGATTCTGGCTACCGAGGGATACCAGAGCAGTGGATCTTCTTCCATCTATGTCCAGACTAAGTAAGACCACCGTATGAGGGCTTATTGGTTTTGAAACAACGACGCGGAGTCTCTCTATAGCATTGTTTGGGGTCACACAATGACAGGGTGGATGTGGAAACTACGGGGAAGGCATTGATCTGGTGTCAATTGATGGGGACCTTACTTTTCAGCGCGAGACATTTCTCCATATTTGGAGTCTTGACTTGTCATTCTCTTGTACATAACTTTGATCTGATCAATATTACATATCGTGAAATATCTGCGAAGCTCAGTGAGACCATTAGTCATGTTCTATAACCATTATTCGTGCCTCTATCTATCATACTTTACGTCCCTCATTCTCGCTCCAGGCAGAACTCTCAGCTCAACATCATTCGCGTCCTTAAATCCTTTTGCGCCATCCCATGATCCAACGACCGTCTGGTCTATTGACGAGTATCTGGCATGACTCCCTGAAGATGATGGCCACGCATCGCTATCACGCTGCTTGGAGTGAAAGCATATCGTTCGGTTGCCAAATCCAGAGTGTTTCCGTGTGGACTCCCAGCTGTTGCTTTCTCGACTCGGTTCTTGGGACTTGGCTCGCGATCCGAAGTATGGGCGTAGTGAAGGAAGGCAAGCGACGACGAGACCTATGTTTACGTCTAGAGCGCTCCAAAGTACTGCAGCAACGATTAGCATCTTTAGGTGGCGAAATTAATCGTAGGTCGTACCTATTGTACTCAATGAGATGCTAGAATCGGCACCAGCCTTCCAGATCATGACGAAGCGAACAAGACTAACAGCCATGTTGACCGTGCCGAGAAGGAAGGTGAAGTATATACCGAGTCTCAAGGTTCTTCTGACGTGCAGAGCTGGTACAATTAACCACGGCAGAATGAACACTCCACTTTGTTAGACATCGTCCCAACAGAATGCAGATCAACTGACCTAACAGATCTCCCAGAAACGACAGTCCCCAGCCAACGTGAAAAGTAACAGCATAAGTCCACTTCGGGCATGTCCTCGAAGGCCTGAGATCC
The DNA here is from genome assembly GCA_020744335.1 of Fusarium sp. MPI-SDFR-AT-0072. NCBI lineage: Eukaryota > Fungi > Ascomycota > Sordariomycetes > Hypocreales > Nectriaceae > Fusarium > Fusarium sp. MPI-SDFR-AT-0072. Next base: position 3,808,577 of record JAHBOG010000004.1, read on the forward strand.
CTGTAGATTTATTAGTGCCGTGCCTCAAGAACATACTGAGTGAACCTACCAGCTTCGGCTTATGGGGAGACAGATACAGAATAATATCACGACGGTGATGATGTAACTGATCCCCACGAACCAAATTGTCGCCCAGAGGAACCTCCGCCTCTTGACCATAAACTCCGGAAAGACCTGTAGATAAACAGCAAACAACGCAGCTTTGCACAAGTAAAGCGTCGTATAAAAGGGAAAGCTCGATGCGAACAGCAACTACACCACATCAGCTCCATGTATCACCCCGATTCCTCTACTCACCTTCAATATCAACACCAAATTGGCAGATCCTCCATGATAGCCCTGCAACGTCGTATGAACACTTGGATTGAATGCATCGAGCGCTGCAAACGCTGGTGAAAACGCAGCTGTGATAAGGCCCGATATCCACGCTGCCACCATGAATATGTCGCTAAACAGTAACTTTCGCTTTTGTATCCGAAGACGAAGATTGAGCCGCGCGATGACGAGAATTGTCGCTATAATGACGAGTATTTGGGACAGCTATAGCCATTAGCACCAGTCCCTCCCGTAAACACACAGACCTTACAAGAATATCCTTTGCCTCTGGATTCCTCATCGCGACAACATGCCTCGAGCGTTTGCTGTGGCCCAGATACTCCAACAGCATTTCGCCTCTGTTACAAGAAGGAGAATGGGCATAAGAGCGATGTGACTGTTTATAACCGCCCCAAACGGGTCTTCGGCAACAACATGGCTTGCGTTTGAGTTTGGCCCTGGCATTTCTTCGTGTCTTACCTTTCTTGGCAACATGCCAACTGTGGCGCTAAGATGGAAACGTCAGTTGTTCTGCAGTGGAACGGGATTAGGTCTGAACGTTTTAGGGGATTGGTGGTCCCCTACGGGCCGAGGCCACCTTGGCAAGTATTAAAATATTCCCGTGGATGGAGGGGAAATGGTGTGTCCGAAAGTAGATCTTATCACCAGTAAGCCAACTTGCAGAAAGGTGATGTCACAAGGAACCAGAATTGTCGTAATGGGCTTTTTCTTTGATAACTAATCCATAGCTTATTCTATAGCATCATACCCCTAGCTTGACTGATCAAGCCCGGGGGGCAAATAGTTATGTCTTGCGGCGAGACATGTGTCGCAGTAGAAATCGTCAGACCGGCAAACCTCTTCGCAAACGCAGGGGCAGCGACAGACTTTATTGGCATGTTGCATGGGACCGTTGTTATCGTTCAAAGGGTCAACTATTGTTGTTGTTTCTCCAGGCGTGGCATTGCTGGGAGGCGTGCTAGGGGCAGAGCTGTTCTGGGACATGATGATCTGAATGTAATGATTAGTTGAATCGCTTAAGATGCTGTAGCTGTGTATTTGGATGTGGCTTGTGAATTTTTAGGCTTTTACAGCGTGTGAAGCAACCATATATATCTTGTTGTATAGTCCACGAAGTTGCTCGACTGACTGTGAGGGGGGAAGTCAGGTGTCTCTCTTCACTCCCAGCGAGAGCCGTGATGGCATCTGGTATGTGCCGTGACTGTGTTTGTTTTGTATTCTCACTGATGCTTCAACAGGTTGACGTTACTCATGGTCTTGCAACATGCAACTATTCGCCATTTGTTGACCATCATGCCTCGCTGTGAACATCAAGACTATTCGAAGTAATCACTACAAGGACTTTGCACAAGGGGTCTGAGCTTCTCAGGGTAGAAGTCAAAGAATTGGGAATTTATGATCATGGAAAACGACTCTCTCTGATATGATATGAATTAAAAAAACCCTTTTCACACTTTGTTGCCTGTAACCACATTGACCTAGCCCCATTACTGATCATTATGGGTTCCTCCAAGACATGTCTCACATAGCTTCCTCTTGGTCAGCTTGACGACATTCGTGCAGTTGTTACAAATGGTGCGCGCGCATGTTTGGTTGATCCTGTGCATGACTTGGCCATCTGCAATTCCAATATCAAGAGTCTCGGAAGGAAGAATGTGCATGTTCGGAAGCATTGTGAGGTGATAGTTGCACACTTGGATGCATCTGTTCTTCTGACTTGTGCGGTAAAAGGTTGTTAGTTGGAGTAACGGAGTATTTGGCGAGTCGAAGTGTGATTTTTAGATCGTTCGCGCACATGCGTAGAGCTTATGTAGTTATTTCGAGACAGTTTATTCACAGCAAGATTTCAGAGTCCTCTTCATAATGTCAACAAGGCTTGTTACTCACAGCGAGCTGAGTTACGTACAGCTCTCGGTCTGATCATAGATTGTTTAATAGCTCGAGCGCAACTATAAATACTTCACTCATACACAGACACAGTAATACATAATTTATACGAGTTTCTCTTTATTATCGCCTAGTAAGTCCACTCCGGTGAACCTGCGTAAGCATCATGCATAGCCATCCTCAATGATCATCATTGAGACCCAAATTCAGAGGTTTAGTGAATAAGTGATCAATTTCCATCTCCTCATGATCTTCCTCCCATTGTCACCGGCGCTTCTAACTCCTCAGGTGAGCAATACTCAACGCACCAATGACACCTGAAGCCCCTAATGAGGACAAAGTTGGTGTATTGCGGCTGGATCCTGCAGTCGCAGAGTGACATGGCACCCTGTTTGTGGGCTGCGTGATTGATGAGTCCCGTGTGAGGATTAGTCGCCTCGATTGAAGGGGAGGGAGAGGGGTCTGGGGTGGTATTGCCGGAAGGCATAGTGATAGACTGATAGGCTGGGGGTTGTTCTTGGATGTTGTTGTGAATCTGTAGTAGTGTTTGTGTTGTGTGTTGGCTGAGGTGTGACTTTCCAGCTGAGGTTGGACCAACCGCGAGCTTATATCTACGACAGACGTGGCAGGCACATGAATCATTCTCTCGCTGTTGAGTCTTGTCACGGCCGCTTTGAACTTCTTTCACCATACAAAGGGTGTGAAGCGCATAGCTACTGCCCGTAGAAAGGCCTTTGTCAGTGTATGGTTGATATACACATCATTCACTTCAAGTTCCTCGTCAGTTCAGCACTGTTCACATGTCCCAGCACTAACATGACGAGCAGCTGATGTTTAACCGATATGTCCCGATATTATTGACAGCACTAGAAGTCTATACATTATATTAGATCACTTGATATAATGATTAGGACAGGAAGGTGACTGATGGAGCTGTTGCTGCTAGGGCTTTAAATTGGGTACCCATGGGCACACACGGGTACCCAGTGGGGAGGTCTTGGCACCCAGTTTCAGCTATTTTTTGCCCGTTAGGGAAATTAGCTACTCAGAACTTACCCCATTCTATAAATAGCTACCCAAATAATACCCAATTACCTTAAATAAATTTATATGAAATATTAAAAAATATATATAATGAATCCCTAGTATTATATATAATTTTTTAATATTTCATTTAGCTTTTTAAGCTCTTTTTAGTACCCAAGGAAAGCCCAAGCCTGTTTTTAATACCCATCATGGGTACTTTTATTCTAGCCCACAAACCTACCCGCCCAGGCCTACCCACGGGCAGGGTTGGGCGGGCTAACATCTGGGTACCCGTGGGAATTTTAAGCCCTAGTTGCTGCTAGGTTTGTCGAAGCGTTCCGATAACAAGCGTATGTTCCACGAGATCATATGTCCAGATCACCTATGACTTAAGACATCATCAGTCTATCCATGTAGGATAAGCTATGGGTCCTTGATGTATATTAGACAGGAACAATCACACGATCATTTCTCATTTCATGACGGCACTCGCTATTGCTGTCTTTCCCTTCTCATATAGGCTCGAATCAACACAGGTAAGCAGAGTTCTTAATATAGCGGTCAATTGATATCTTTGTATCAGCATCTGTAGCCACTATCTCTCTCTCGTTCTAGCCCCCAAGTCTTTGCGTCACAAGTTCCTCCGTTTATTACTTCTCAACAGCCAAAGAGGAATTAGCCTCAGGATGGCACAGCTCAAGGCAAACATTGCAGTATATTGCCCTTTCCTTATGGACAGCTCTTATGCATTGATCACTGCATCTCTTACATTGGCATAAGATGTTGGCGTTTTGTTTACATGCTGGGTCGTTGGGTGCTGGGCTCTGACTCATATTCTCGTCTGTGAGAGGAGGGTTGGGCATGGTATCGTGGTGAGACATGATGTTCTTAGTTCTTGTAGCGATATTAACGTTCAGTGTGATTGGTTTTGTCTTGTAATGTTTCTGTGTGCTGGAGTGCGACTTTGGACCTGACATCGGCTGTGAGGGGAGTTTATATTCTACATGGCGAACAGATTGGCCTGATTCACTCTACCGACCGAGCACTGTCAGTGTCAGTCCAGTGACGTTCTAACACTCACAGACCGAGATTGATTACTCCCAATACGCTTCCTGTACCCATTCACTTTATCGTGATGATGATGCGCGCCATTCACTCCACCAGCCCTCATTCTCAACTTGGCGCTATTCACAGTTCTTTGACACGGTGACGAACCAGAGCAGCAGCGCAAGCTTCACTGCTGCTAATCCATAAGCCTCAATTCTCGAGAGCAATTGACAACACCAAAGGACCTGAGACCTTCTTTCTCCCAATCGCGTCTCACTGACCGACGTGTTCCTGAGCATCTTGGCAAAAACTGCGCCTCGGATGCATCTCGAAGGATTCAGCACGTGTAGTGATATCACCAATCAAAGCGTAAGGCTTAGCGTTCCAAAAAAGGGGCCCCGCAAATGCACCAATCACTGCTCCTCTTATCTCCGGTACAGCGGGGTAGGCACTGTAACCTCAGCGGCCGCGCCCTAACAACCCGCAAACCAGTTCGATTCCTCCTAACCCATCCATTCTCTCTCCAACATCGCTCTTCAACCGCACGCGACATGACGCCATGCGCCCTTCCCACGCAAACATCGGCTTCTGGCTGGTGTGGTTCACCGCCCTAATCTGGTCCTACCACAACTCCTACGACGACCCGTCCTCCTTCTTCTACAAGTCCCGCATCGCCTTCAACCGCCGCTACTCGGCCCTCCGCGAAAAACAAGTCGACGCCTACCTCGAGCGCGAGATCTTCCCCGTCGCGCACAAGCAGCGCACCGAAGTACAAGTCGACAATGAATTTTTATGCATCGGGATCCCCAGCATAAATCGCACGACGTCGGGGTTTTTAGCGCACACGGTGGGCAGTCTTGTTGATACGTTGACGCCGAATGAGCGTAATCAGATCCACATTGTTGTTCTGCTGGCGGATAAAGATCCTACGAAGCACTTTGCTTACGGGAAGGATTGGCTGTTTGGTCTGGCGGATGATGTTTTGGTGTATTCCAACAACTCCAAGACTGAGTCGAAGCTCAATTACAAAGTCCTTCCTCATGATGTTCGCGGCATGGGACGCAGCGACGATCGCGTGGAGAACATTCGACTCGACCACTCCGTTCTCTTCGAAGCGTGTCGACAACGCGATCCGACGTACTTCGCCCTCATAGAAGACGATATAATAGCTACGCCTGATTGGTTCACGAGGTTTAAAAAGGGTGTTATCGAGGTTGAGCAAAAGGCGACCGATGCGCATAAAGATTGGATGTACCTGCGGTTATTCTACTCCGAGATCTTTATGGGCTGGAACAATGAAGAGATCTTTGACTATCTCAAGGTCGTCATCCTAGGATACACAGCTTTAATAGCGTGTCTTCTCCTCGCCCTACGCTGCAGACAGCGCCGACACGCCGGCTCCTTCGCAACCAAAGACTTCGCCCAAACGGTCGCACTCCTCCTCGGTCTCTGGATCCCCGCCTGTCTCGCGCTCGCCTTCGTAACCGGCCGCATCACCCTCCACCGGTTATTCACACGCTCCCCCACGGTGCGCGAAATGCCACGCTACGGCTGCTGCGCGCAAGGTCTCGTATTTCCGAACCATCACCTGCAGAATCTGCAGGATTTTCTGCGCGAGCCGCCGTATCAGTTCCCGGGGGATATGATCATGGAGGATTACGCGCGGGATAACGGGCTGAGCAAGTGGGCGCTTGATCCGAGTGTTTTGCAGCACGTTGGGCTGGTTGAGTCGAGTGATGGGCCGAGAAGGGCGGAGGTATGGAACTTTAGTTTTGAGAGGTTGAAGGGGTCGTTGGCGCGATAGAGATACCCGATATTTGTATATACTACGCATTTGTGATGACAGGGAGGGTCGCGTTGGAGTGTGATGATCAATTGGCGCACGCGATGAGTAGCAGGCTTCATCAGCGCGTCGCCATCTGTACATGACGTTCAATTGATGCATCGGAATAAATAAAAGTCATCATTCGCGCATTATTCCAACTCTTTGCGGAAATACACACGTTCGAAGCCATCCTCTTCCCTCCTCCCAGTCTCCACGAACCCCATCTTAAGATACAGCCCCAGATTCTCAAACATCTTGACATTCGTGTACAACTCCAACGCATTGCAACCTCGCGACCGGGCAAAGTCTTCCGCATAGCGCATCAATACCTTTCCGTAGCCACGACCCTGCGCACTTGGGTTAACTATTAAGTTCTCGATCTTTATGGCGTCGGAGTCTGGTTCGTTGTGGAGAACGACCGCACCGACGGGGGATTGAGCGGTGCGCAGGATGAAGATGTCGTGGGTTGTGAGCAGAGATGGGTAGTCAGCTGTCATTGGGGCTGGCGGTCTGCCGATTCGGGGTATGTATTTCTCGTATGCTGCGTTGACCATCGATTGAATTGAAGGTGTGTCACTCGCTTGGGCGCGGGTGAGCGTGAGGTCTGGTGCGGCGAATGGAGGGTCAGGCATTGTCTCGGCCATGATGTCGCGCTCACGTTGGATGAGTATTCAGATAACACAATTAACAGAGAAGATGCTGCAAAAATGAGATTCAATTGAGATTCACTGTCAGGCAATGGCTCTTCTTCATTGAGGGACCGGGCCGGTTCAGTGAGTCAAGTGTCAGTGAGGAGCAACCCTACCTACCCGGCAATCGGCTGGCTGGACGTTGATCATGACACGCATAGCGATTGAGTACCTAAAACACAACGACTGCTAATGCGTAAAGTATACACAATACTTCTGATGCTTAACAAGACACGAATATTTGTTAGTTCATCCAATGATATCATCATTTCAGGGCCTCGCAAACTGAATGACCCGCAGAAGGAATCCTCTGGCTGATGTGAGCCACGAGGCCATTGCGGAGAATAAATCAGAACCCGCGACATTTTCGTATAGCGTATCGATCTAGAAAGTAAGCCAGGCCATAAGCCAAGCTCTAAAATTCGCACGCTTATAATCTAAACGTGTTCCTTATCGCTAGTAACAGAGCATGTAATTAACTAAATACGCCAAGACAGATGGCTGAGTGACGCCAGCGGACTTTGGGATCGTCATCCTTGGAAGTCCGCATACCGCCGCATCCAGCATGTCCAGAAACATCTACCCACTCCCTTTATATAAGGGTCGCTTGAGCCTCATTACTCTCTCACGAACCAAACTTCAGCACAATAAACGAAATTAAACATGAAAGTCCTCTTCCTAGGCGCATCAGGCTCCATCGGCAGCGAAGCCCTCCGCCAATGTCTCTCCCATCCAAAGATTACTTCAGTAGTCGCGTTCGTGCGCCGCGCCCTCCCCGCTGAGGTATCAGATCATGCGAAACTTCAGACTGTCATGATAAAAGACTTTTCAAAATGGTCTGAAGACATTCTCCTACCGCACGTCGACGCCGCTGCTATGATTTGGTAAGTTGATCTTGATCTTGTGAAGGAGGGTTTGGGGCTGATGACGATAGTGCCATGGGCTCGTATAGAGGAAACGTCAACGTTGATATGGAGTACCCCCTCGCTTTCCAATCCGCCTTCGCGCCACTTCTTGAGAAACAACCGAAACGAGAACCGTTTCGGTTTATTCATCTCAGTGGAAAGTGGGTTGTTCAAGAACAAGATGCGAAGCTATGGGTGAATGACTACCCTCGCAAACTCAAAGTATATCTGTCCCCTACCATCTTATCGTACCACCACTGACAGGTTCAGGGCTTGTATGAGCTCCGCTCACTAGAGCTTGCGAAAGAGCATGCGACTGTTTGGAAGGCTTGGATGCTGAGACCTGGCGGTGTTATTACCAAGAGGATGAGGGTTCCTGGGTATTTAGCTCAGGCGCTCTTGGGTGATGATTATGTTATTCAGAATGAGGAGTTGGGTGCGTTCTTTACGTATTTGGCGGTTGAGGGGAGTGAGAAGGATGACTTTGTGATTTTGAATAGAAGGATCGTCGAGGGTGGGAGGGAGTATTTGAACAAGATGAACTCCATGATCGATGATTAATTTGCGGACAGCTGTCGGGCAACTATGTGGAAGGTATCCGTTAGATGGTTATTTTTGAATGAGTTGACGAAGGATAGGTTCATGCAGACAAAATCTTTAGACTAAGAATAACAGATCGCAAAGAAATTCCCATGTCTAATAGTCAAAGGCATATCCTCACTTACTGACCAGTCCATGTTCCTCTACACCTTTAGTCTAACCCTAGGACTTCAGGGTAAATGAATGTGCAGGACGAACCATGCCTTCGACAAGCTCGCGTATTGCAGCTAGTTTTTAGCAGTCTTACCTGCCCAGCTTTTATTGAGATTCTCTCACGAACCGAATGATGTGTTCAGACTGGAGATGTTGATGCTCATGGTCATCATGAAACCTTTTGATAAAAGCTTCGACTCACGTCAGCATCGTTTTAACCTTCTGAGTTTGTTCGCAAATATCTAGTTCTATGATGATCCTGTCTGAATGTTTGTCCGATGACGAGGATTTCATGCATGATAATACAGTACCAAATAATCCTTGATAGAAAACCATTAGACTGGCGACAGCATCAGCCATTGCGTGTCGTTCAATGTTGACGGAAGAGGCTCCACTTCAACACCTCCATTTCGGCGGGATCAAAGTGGAGCCCTCACTCACCAATTGCGACAACACATCTTTAAGAGAGAGCGATCACCAGGCTGCGTGCGTGAGTCACTCAGGCCTAGAAAACATAGCTTATGCTTCAATGTCACGCTGATACGAATATGCAAGGTCTGGAGCTTAATGTTATTACGCTTCCCAAGTCATCGGCTTCGTCATCTCATCCCGCTCAAGATTATTAAGCGCCGAGCCGAGCCGAGCCGCGCGTTACAAGTCACCCTCCATCGGCATCCCACTATCTCCAGCATCTCACCGATCTTTCTAATGAAGATCTCCCTGAATAGAGTTCAATCATCTCAAGGCACTCGGCCGAATAATAGATCCGTATGACTTCAACCCATAGTCGACGCTACATCAAAGATCCCATCCCTGCCAAGAACCCAAACGCAAGCCAAGAAGCCTCAACCAAATTGGGGAACTCGTCACCTTCACATGCAGGTCCAAAAGCCGTATTTCCAAGCCGCGCACTAAAAACATGGCTTTTCTTTAGCGCTGACTCGTGCTCTCGCGTTTTGGTCAAGAACCCCTAAAATGCCGATAAAAAAGCCGATTTCGGAATTAAATTCGGATAACCGGCAAAGCGTACATCCGGAGGCGGGGACACCGTAGATTGATAAGATGGCGTAGATAAAAAGAGCCGAGATCTCTTTCATTTTCGATGGTTGTTTTCTCATTTGTTTGAAAAGTACTTGTACAGATATCAATATGACTGCAGGTCTGAAGAACGTTATTGTCATTGGCGGCTCGTATGTTGGGCTTGTAAGTTTATTCTACTAGGAATTGTAATGAGTTTAACTAACATGAATCTAGGCTGCTGTGAAAGAACTGGCTACGCTTCTACCAGTCACTCACCGTGTATGAGCACCACCTCGCTTTTCCAGAATTCATGGCTAACATATCGAAGGTACTGTTAATAGAGCCTCACAGCCATTTCCACCATCTCTTCGCCTTTGTAAGTCACGCCTCAATCCCTGCTCACCCATACTAACCTGCATCAGCCCCGATTCGCCATTGTGCCAGACCACGAGCACAAAGCCTTCATCCCCTACACCGGCTTCTTCTCCTCCCTCCCCAACGCCCCCAACCACACTATAGTCCGCGCCCGCGCAGTATCCCTTCAAAAGAACCAGCTCACTATCGACCGCCCATGGCAGGGTTCCACAGAAATCCCCTTCGAGTACGCTGTCGTCACGACAGGGACACGACTCCAAGCGCCTAGTAACATGCAGCACGATGAGAAGAAGGCTTCTGTTGATTATTTCAAGGCGTATCAGCAGGGCATAAAGAATGCAAAGTCGATTGTGATTGTTGGTGGTGGTGCGGTTGGTGTGCAGATGGCGACGGATCTGGGGGAGGTTTATCCGGAGAAGAAGGTGACGTTGGTTCATTCGAGGGATAGGCTTATGCAGCTTTATCATGAGAAGATGGATGCCATTCTGAGGGATAGATTGCAGGAGCTTGGTGTTGAGTAAGTCAGCTTTTCTGCTATGAGGTGAGAATTACTAACGGAGCAGTGTCATCACCGGCACTCGAGCCGTGATCCCATCGAAGGGCTTCCCAACAGACGGATCGACATTCGAACTAGAACTCAAAGACGGTAGAAAGATACAAACAGACCTCGTCATTCCAGCAACAGGCCAAACACCGAATAACCAGTTCCTCAAGGATCTTCAGCCCACATCTGGATACGAAATCATCAACCCCGCCAACGGCTTCATTCGAGTCGCGCCGACACTGCAATTCGCTGACCCCGAGTACTCAAATCTCTACGCATGCGGTGATATCGCCGACAGCGGTGCCCACAAAGCCGCCAGACCAGGAGCTGGACAAGCGCAAGTCGTAGCGCAGAACATCGCTGCTATGGTGAATGGTGGCCGACCTGAGCAGAAAGTCACAGTTGATCCTCCTGCCATTCACCTATCTCTCGGATTGGTCCGTACTACCCAAGCATGCATAAATACCATGGCTAACAGTTCCGTAGAAAAAGAACATCGTGTTCAGAAACCCTGGAAAGGGCCAGACTGAACCTACCATCATCTGGAGAGACGAGTAAGTTTCCTGCTTTCCTTTTGCATTTTTCGATACTGACGCGTTGGCAGTGGGTCGAGGGATATGAATATCGAGGGGGTCTGGGAGAGAAGGGGGCAAAGAGTCCAGCGACCGGATGACTATCATCTTTGAGTTGACTGCCATGTCAGGGCGATCAATAGCTTAATTTTATAGAACTTTGACTCTGGCTGGTTATGTAATAGATCTTCAAAAAGCCAATACTACGCTCTACATTTGCTGTGCAAGTGACTCAAGGTTTTATGCGCACACGTGTTTATCTGTGAACTCACTGAATGTCCTCGCCTGTCATGCAAGGTGAGGTGCCCGATGTAACCATCAGCTGTCGGTTCTATCAACTCAATAGAACACGAGCTTCAGGCAGCATACCGACAGCCCACACAATACATTGCAGTGTCAATACAGAGCTGGAGTTTGGCTTTATCATAGTTGGTTAGTTTGACTCACAAGTGAGAATCTCACTCTATTGTTGTTGAACTATATGTCTTTTTAGGTTGCACATCAACTATCCCCATGCTGTTGAGAAACTCTGAGATTTATCTGTCTAATTAGCCGCGAGTGACATTCACGCGTGCATACTAGTGAGGCAACAAGCCAAGAGACGGACCCTATGGTCAAAGGCTTTTGGAACTCTTCAAGCACCGTATCCGCAGAATAAGGAGCGACTTTAACATGGGACCAGCCCTGGCGATGCAAATCTTGCTTAGCGACTTTTGGTTGACAGCACAGTCAAGCACCTGAAGGCTAGCAATTCCGTGGAAGAAGATACGTCTCTGCCCCGAAGAAAAGCCCTAGTACTTGACAATTCTCCTCGTGGACAACCGCCCAATACCCTGGCTCACTCAGGCCACATACATCGCAACAGATTCACACGTCTTCATATTGAGTCTTGGGTTCTTCTTCATTCGACACCCATGCCATAAGCCACGTGAATCACTCTTCACGCAACATATAACCCATATTATGCTAACCTCAGTGCTCACCATAAGGCACTCCAACAATCCCTTCGAGAAGCTTCTCGATGCGAGCAATATCACGGTGGCAACAGCAACCATGATCCGGAGACGCCACCTCAGTGCTTTGTCCTTTTACGCAAGGCTTGCTGAGTTTCCTGACAACTTTGAGGGACGTCATTGGATGACATCTAAGTACAATATCTACTGGGGCTGAGTCCTTGATGTGAGGTCTTGCGATATCGCGTTCACGGTCCTCGCCTCCGTGAACATGTCACGCGCATCCTCACGAACCCCAGGACAAATAACAAGTTGCTGAAAGGACAAACCTCACCCTTAATTCGGTGCTAGGTTCACAGCAAAGCTAAGTATATTTCAGAAGCGCTGTTTCAAAGTGGAAGAGAATGGGGAAACATCAGTCATGATTGGCTGATAAATAACCTTTGCAACCGTGAATTTCTGGATAGGTCAGGGTCCAACCTTAATTGACTTTAACCTTCCCAAACCACCGAGCATTCTTTTATGCTTATTTTTTGGACTACTAACAAGTCGACGTGGAATTTTAATGAGCAGTCGTGCAAAAGTAGATTGTGACTCAAGTGGCGTGCAGGTAAAGGGCTGATCCTCTTACTGGCTAAAAGCGAAATACATAAAGTAAAACAGGTGTCCCCTTAAGATAATACTCTCACAGGCTTGCACCTGGGCGAAAGCCTCACTGTACGGCCCAGCCTCAAAGATTTAGCCTCTGAGTTCAACAACGTTCACGGTCATACGAATGAAGTTCTGTCCTATCATGAAAGGGACAATTCCCCTTTACCTTTTCTCAACGAGAGCATGATATTCCCCTTCACCCAGGGCAGCATAACACTCAAGGCTCATCTTCTAGAACTCTCTTGTCCTTCGTCTATAAAAAGCTCTCTCCCCTCCCTCTGTTTCCATTCTCCTTTTTCATCCTTTCATCATCACTTCTGCATTGCATGTCCAGTCTTGAGCCAGCTTACTTGCAGCACTCTTGCCTTTGGTCACATGATTACTTCGATCTTTCGGATAGTTTTACCAGCTTCTTCTTCTTCTTTTCTTCTTCGAAGACTGACACACGTACTGGTACTTGTCGACTGTCGTCTGGCTACTTACTCAGCTGTCATCATTTCTTCATCTCGTCTTCAGTCTTGCTAGCAACAGTCTTACCTTTGGTCACCAGTTTACTTCAGTCTTTGGGACAATTCTTACCAGCTCTTTCTCTTTTCATGACTCACATACATACTGGCACTTCTCTACAGTCTCTTATCAACTTTTTTTTACTCTTGATCAATTATCATCTTATCTTCAGCAGGGCTCTCAACCTTGGTTATCTGATATTACTTCTACCTTTTCGACATCTTCTCCCAGCTGGCCTTTCTTTTTAAGTCCTACCTGCTAACTGGCGTCTCCTGGCTATTTATTTCAGTACCATTCTTTCTTACTCTGAAGAACTTGCCATACTTTTCTTGGTCAGGTTGGAAATTACCAGATGGTCTTATTGCTGCGCTTTTAAGCTACAGAACAAATACATACAATTACATTACGTGGTCAACACTACCGACACACCTCATTTACTTCAATTATACTCTCAATCAGGACACTCATCTCCTATTTTTTTAATTTCTCTGCGGCACTCTATAATCCGGAACAATGCCTTCCCTTGCAGACTTAGGAGTCATGGACCACATGAGCAGGTCAGAGGATGACATGGATGACAATTCATCAACATGCTCCTACTACTCTCTATCAGACGTGGAGGACATATCATTTAAGAGGATCCCTGCACATGAGGTGCGAAAGCAAAGCGAACATGTACCAGAGTGCAGTCCTTGGGCCACGTACCCTCACACCTTTCGCAACAGCGAGGCACTACCGCTCAAGGTAGCCGGCCCGTGGATGGAGTATCCTCTCTGCCTTAGTAGCGTATACTCACACTCCAAGGACCCAGGACCAGCGAGGGTCATTATCAATCCGTCAGTCCGCGGTGGACATGACGTTATATATCATCCCACCAAGCAAGAAGGGAGATTTCTTCAAGCGAAATACCGACCTAGAGGGTACAGGGCAAAGATATCTGGTTGTACGGCTATGCCGACTATACCTTCTCCTCCATCTTCTCCTCTCTTATCACCTTCTCCTTCTCTCTCGCCATCTTCTATTATTTCTTTATCTCCGCCTGCTAGTCCAGGTGTTTACGGAACAGCTCAGTATAATGGGTTGATTGAGATTACACCACAACAAGCATTTGCTATGGCAGCGCAGCAACAACAATGTTTATTGCAGCAACAGAGCCTAATGGCCAGTTGTATGTTGCCACAGACAGTCGGCTTGAACGGTTTGGTCCGCGGCCAGTCTTTGTTACAGTATGGAAGCATGAATCAGTCTTATACGCCTGGATACAGTGTCATGAGCGGCTTTGGTTATTGCTAGCGGTCGATTTACTGTTAGCCTCCTGTCAGCGTGTTCGATCAATCATTACTCTCAACTTCATCAGCGAGTTTCTATCATTCATTGCTTTCGATTTCTCATCAATTTCATTCAATCATCTCAACAGCGATCTTGTTATTGGTTCAGCAGTTGTTTTGTCACATTTTTGTTGACGTTGGATTTTATGGACTCTGCCCTTCGTGATACCATATCAGGATCAGAAGTGGTATGAAGCAATGGCTGGTCCATGCTGTATAGAAATTAGACCAATGAATACAGGTCGCGATTTCTCTTTCCCTCAATCATAGACCCAGAATTGCGAAACATTTAATCATCATTGACCTGCAATGAGCAGTATTATTCTTCATCTCCGTATGAACCAATATTTGATCGTCAATCATATTGAAGCTTTGTAAATGACACTTATCTCTTGTATTTTATCTCATTAAGATAGTAAGTCTTAACTATCAATCAGTTCATCTCATGCGCATTCACACGAAACGAGTTGGCTCTCATACAGCTCACATCCATCAGAATCATGAGTCAGCCGGCTATCATGAGCGGAATTACTCTCCCTTCCATCACAGCACTGCCGTTATTCTCCCGAGCTACCCCGGAATGTCACACTCACCCCGCATTCCACCGGAATCCTTCCGACCCCCAAGACTTCTGAGTTCGGCACTACCAGGCTAGCGACGGGTAATGCTTTACACAATGACAGCATACCTGCACAATCATTCTCGTGACATAAGAAGGGCGTAGCCTTAGGTGCTTGTGAGGAGGTTCTCTGCTTCTCTTCAATTGAACTTTACGGCTCTACATTAGTAACTTGATCAATTACATTGTTCAATATGTCTGACTCTCAGTATACTCTCTACTCTTACTTCAGATCCTCCTGCTCAGCGCGTATTCGCATCGCTCTTAATGCAAAAGAAATTCCATACGAGCTAGCATTTGTCAATCTTCTCAAGAATGAGCATCTCTCCGACTCTCACAAAACCCTCAACCCATCAGCATCCGTCCCCGTCCTCATCTCCAAGTCATCAAGCGACAAGCCCTTCCGCATCGGCCAATCCGTCGCAGCCCTAGAATACCTCGAAGAAAAACACCCTTTCCATGCTCTCCTCCCTTCTAACCCTGAAGCACGCGCAAAAGTGCGAACCCTCGTCAACATCATCTGCGCAGACATCCAGCCCGTTACAAACCTTCGCATCATGCGTCGTGTCAGAGAACTTGGTGGAAATGCAGAAGACTGGAATAAGCAGCTAATGACTGACGGATTAAAGGCTTATGAGGAGGTTGTGAAGGATTCAGCGGGGAAGTGTAGCGTTGGTGATGAATTGACGTTGGCGGATGCTTGCCTTATGCCTGCTATGTGGAATGCTGAGAGGTTTGGGGTTGATTTGACGCTGTTTCCGACGATCGGGAAGATTGTGGAGGAGTTGAAGAATCATCCTGCTGTTGTGAAGGCGCATTGGCAGAATCAGCCTGATACACCTGACAATCTCAAGGCTTGATGGATGAAGTCTAGATGTAATTCATATTTAGTTGATGTTATATTAGCAAAAGAAATTCAATGTGATCAGTCAACTGTACCATAAAGACCTCGACCCTACGTAAGATCCAGTAACTGTGGAAGAACCTGCAATAAGAGCAGTGGCCCAAATGCACTGGACATTTCAATCGGATAACAGAAGTAAGTTCACTTTAAGGTTTAACAGATGGCATGTTACAAAAAAGGTCTATTCAGCTTTTCACAATCTACTCATGGCCCTTTTCAATTGGCTTCACTTGAATAGAGGAAGAGGCTCAAGGATCTGTCCCGAAACCTCGCCAAAGCCAACCTTCTTATCACCACTTCCATAAGCACCACGAATGATCAAAGTATCACCATTCTGGATGAACTTGCGCTCCTCACCATCCTTCAATTGAATGGGCACCTTGCCACCCTTGGTCTGTTCCAACATGCTGCCCTCGGTACCAGACTCAGTACCGGAGATAGTACCTGATCCGAGAAGATCACCAGGGCGAAGGTTGCAGCCTGTGATGGTGTGATGGGCGATCATCTGAGGCCATGACCAGAGCAGGTTGCGTGAGGTTGTCTTGCTGAGGTGGTTCTTGTTACCAGCGGCAGCTGCACTTGGTTAGTCACTGTATCTTAAGAGAGGCGATGAACTTACTGATGATTTCGACCTCAAGGTCAATGTCCAAGACATTGTTCTCCTTCTTCTCCTTCAAATAAGGCAGAATCTCATTATCATTCTTGATACCAGCTGCCTTAGCTCCCTCAAGAGCATCAGCCAGCACGACCCAGGCACTAATACTCGTACCCAAGTTCTTAGCCGTGAAAGGACCAAGAGGCACATATTCCCAAGCCTGGATATCTCGTGCGCTCCAGTCATTCATGAGAACATAACCAAAGATGTGCTCATCAGCTTCGTCAATGGGGACAGGGCTTCCCATCTCGTTCTCACGACAGATAAACATGCCCATCTCAAGCTCAATGTCGAGCCTCTCACATGGCGCAAGGTCAGGAACCTTGTTACCAGGACGCAAGATTTGACCCCAGGGTCGTCGGATTGGTGTACCTGATACGACAACGCTGCTAGCTCTTCCATGGTAAGCGACGGGGAGATGAGTGTAGTTGGGTTGAAGAGCGTTATCGGGACCACGGAAGAGACAACCGACGTTGAAAGCGTGGTTCTTGCCAGCGTAGAAGTCGGTGTAATCTCCAATAGTCAGGGGAAGGTGATTCTTAACATCAGCGCGTTTGAGAAGGGCAGCGTCTTGAAGTTTCTGGTTATCCTTCAGAACAGGGTTCTTGGTGTCCTTCGCAAAGACATCCTGAAGATAACTCCTCGTCGCGCGATGAAACGGACGACCGAGCGCAGCGAATGCATTCAGGGATTGTTGAGAAAACACATCAACATGCTTCTGAATCTCAGAGCTACTAGAGAATCCATCCCCATTTGCAAAAGCATCAAGGTCTAAAACATGATCGCCAATGGCAACAGCAGGTCGAGGGGTAGCATTTGACGAAGTAGAGATGATGCCAAAGGGGATGTTGGCGATGGAGAAGTGAGACTCCGCGGGGATAGATAGCCACGACATTTTGACTGAATACAGTGAGATGAGGAGGTGCAGTAGGAAAGAGTGTCACGACGTCAGTTTTATTTTGTATTACAAGCTCTTGATGGAGCCGCCGCAAGCCGACCTAGCGGGGCTGAATCCCGGGGCTAACGCGGGGTGCGGAACGGAAATAGTTCCGATTTTCCGCTTTTGGTGGTGTCGGTTACTTCGGCTGAAGACTATCCTCGGCGGAGAGATAAATGATAAGATAAGCGCTTGAGAGGAGAGGTCGAGATAAGACATGATCTTAAGATGAAATGGATCTTAAGATGGGATAATGCGTTACCCTGAATTATTAAAAGCCTCGGACTTCGTGACGCCTTCTCCGACATTTACAGTATTCATTTCATACAATTAAAGCTGTTCTCAGTTTAGTCTACTTTCGCATCTTGGCCAGGCCGTCATTCCGCCCGCAGCTATTTATACATCACTATAGCAGAGTCATTCATCAAAGCCTCATTATCTCCTGTTACCGACATTAATGGCATTATTGCGCTTGCGACACTGATATGCTGTGATCTGATATCCTAGAGCGTTACTGGTCTTTTTCTGCCTAGCTTCTGTCATTAGCCGTGCAGGGAATTGTTCAAGTCACAAGGACAGAATAGATAGAACATGCATGGTGGCGCCGATAGTTTCAAGCCATCTCCTGCAACTCTACCTTGTCTATCACGAGGCTACGCTTCACCTTGCTTTTAAAAGCGATCAGCTCCGTTTAAAAAAGGAGTTAAACAATAATGAGAGATAGCGGCTTATAGTTGATTATATTTATAGTTAGTTCCCGACTGGTCACTGCATGTCCCGTAGCAATGGATCAAAGTAAGGCTCCTCCTTGCCTTGGGCAATTAGACCGCCGCCAATCATCAACTTCTCCAACATCCATGTTAGAAATCTTTCACTTACCCAATAGCCATGGCCACTCTTGACATATGCGCCTTCTCGTGCAAAGGCATAAACATCGGTATTAAAAACTACCAACCCTGGACGAATTGCAAAGCAGCTGCTGCATTCCTCGTCCCCTGGATTGACCACAAAACCGTCAACATGACAGATCTCGTGACCTATCTCCAATCCTTTGGCGGCACGGACGTTCCCGAGTGGAAAGCCATGAACTGGTTCTTCTGCGCAAAGGAGTGTGCCAACAGGGAGATGAACGAGTGGCTGATTTACAAGCCAATGAGTATATGTAAGGATGAAATGTGCGAGGTTTGGGAGTGGGATGGTAATGCTGATATTGTTGGCATTGGGGTAGGGTTGCCGTTTAAGCTTTTAGATGGGTGCTAATGTTGGTAGATGATGTTTGTTTACTTGATGGGTGCTATTCTTGCAAGCCTCTACGTCGCATCATTTTTGAGCAGTGTGTATGTCGAGAATGATTACACCACCTTCAAAACTCGAACGCCATCGAAAGAACAAAGTTTCTGGGCCAGCATTCGCAGCATGTTTTACAATAGCCTCGGTGCGTTCCACACTGGCTTAGGCCTTTTGGCAGCTTCAGTCCTCCTCGCTACTCTCTTCATCTGCGGTCGGAAGGAGAGCGTCTACGACATTAACATGTCACGACTCGCCTGTGCTGTTTTGACAGCTAGTTACTTTCTCACTCTTCCAATTTACCTCGACATTGAGCAGAGAACTATTTCGGGAAGTTTCTTTGGTGTCGTGATATGGTTGCTCTTTACGGTAGTAATGGGTTTGAGTTCAACTGCCGAGACCGTAGCTAGATTACATGGCAGAGTGCCTTTTGAAGCAAATTGCTGGGATTCAAAGGCATCGTTTAAAGCTAGCAGCGCAATATTCGCTTTTTACCTTATTCCGGCGGTCACTGCGATGCTCGTCGGTTTGACGTACCTTGTTGGGAAGTGCACCAAGAGGCCAGCGGATAAGGTACCCGTGCTAGGCTGGCTATTCTTCCGTGTACCGTGGAGGATTTTGAGCTCTATTTTCTTTTTCATCTTTATGTGGACTGCCCTTGGAAGTCTTTTCACACTGAGGGCGGATATTGCTAGCGTGAATGGTGGAGGAGTGCAGGAATCTGAGGGATCTTGGGGGTTTGGACAGATTCTGGCGCTTGCGACTTGGGTTCCAGTTGTGGAGGAAGCAATTGTCATTCTTTTCAGTGAGTTTTACTTGCTCTGTTTGGCGGTTCGTTGGAAAGATCAGAGACTAACATCGATTGTCAGAGAGCGGTTTATACGTAAACCAGCGACGGACAAATAAGCATTATGTTAGTGCTGAGGCACCTGCTGGGACAGAAGAGGCAGAGGCGTTAGTCCCTGCGCGAACGCCAAATCAGGAAATGGAAGCTCTTAGGGACATGCCTTGAGCGGAAGGCATAGGATGCCTAGTATTTTGCCACTGGCTATATGTTAGAGACTTGAGATGAGATAGCATCTTAAGAGAGATAAGATCTCAAGATGAGACAGCATTAAGATAAGACAAGATCTTAAGATAACTATGATCTAAGTATAATATTTTAATTCCGCGTACAAGTATTTTAATCTTTAAAGGACACTGGTAAAGCTCCGTTGTAGATGCATAAGATTTATGCAATTCAAGACAACGCGTGCAAAGCAAAATAAAGATTTTTATAACTATTAACAATAGGGCATATTAAGACCAGGGCTGTCCGCAATCACAGCCAGCTTTGTTCCCTCTCTATAAATTAAATAAGATATGTCAAAATATTTGGGGCATTTTTAATTGACGTAGTATGATTGTAACTCATCAAAAGCCGCATGTGTTCTTTTAATATGCCTGTCGTCCTGATAACCGAGGCTGCTCTAGGGCTGCTCCACTTTGAGTTGGCGCATAGTGAGGCTGAGTCGGGGCCGAGATGGCCGCCATGACATGACATGGATGCAAGTTAGCTACATCCAGAACTTGATGTTTTGATGTGTGAATTATTACTTTGTCTCTTCCCCCTCACGAATTCAAATGACGATTTTCTTTCTTGTGAACTGATACTTACTGTCAATTCCTTTTCGCAGTTTACAATGGCAGCAAGTATTCTCCCAGCTGGCTCCGGCGATGACAGCAGCATCGTGCGAGTTATACATCCTTCCCCACAGCTTTGCACCGGCTGCGCATCCTTGCCGTCGCCATCGAGACCCTATTTCAATCGTTATACATTTAAATATATACCGCTCCACCAATATTTCTATTCTCTCCAAGAGTCAGCAGATCAAGGTTGTGTATTATGTCGGTTTGCCCTGAGCTGAGTTGGTGCTGAGGCCGGGCTGAGCTTGGGCTGAGGTTATCATCTATCTGACCTTTGGCCCCTGGAGCGCTCTCAGTGCGATATGTTGTAACAGTAGGCTTAAGTATCGGTGACGTTGAACCAGTCTTGTTATATAAAGCATCGCTCCAGCAATCTAACCACAGATAAATAAAAAGCCTCTTGAACACTCTCCGGCTGTCCAGCCTCGCCCGTCTGAAAGTCACTCCTCAGGCACACCGAGGCTGCGTCAGCGAAAGCGTCACCCATCTTCATTCTGACCTCAGGAATCATGTCAAGTATTGCCTCCCGCACATTTCTGTCTTCGTCTTGACTCACTCGACGGTCTAAAAGCTGGATGGCCGGCGACCACAGACCAATCTCCACGAGCAGGACACCAAGACTGTACAGGTCGGCCTTGTACGAGAAAGACGGCCGGTCAGCCGACTCGCCATTCTGTTGCAGTGGATGGCCTTGGTGGTCTGGGTGCCGGTACACATTCTGAAATCGGTTATCCCCCACGTTTTGAGTCAGCCTGGTCTCCCGGAACAGCCTACTATAGTCAAAACCACCAATGTATGCTGCGCCAAGGTCAACACGAGATATGTCGCTACTAAGAAACAGCACATTGTCGCTTCGGATGCCTTTGTGCAGCCATGATCCCAGATGGAGAAACAGCAACGTTTTGGAAAGCAGCTTGACAAGCTTCAACCTCTCAGTGAGAGACTTGGGCGCAGAACCGTCCCTGCTTAGCAGCTCCAGAAGAGTGTAGACTTGCTGGCCCTCTTCAAGCTTGAAGACCAAACCGTATCGTGCATCCTCTTCTTCTGCAACAGGCATATCGACCATCGCTATGCATTCGAGAGTCCTGAACTCTTGGGGCTTCTTTTCCGAATGGAGTAGCAAAGCGAGGTCGTGTATTTGGTTTTGGGAAGCCTCCTTGATTTCCGCAGATAAGCTACTTGGTACGCATATCCACTCGATCATCACAGGTGTGATGCTAATGTTGCGAGACTTGAAATCAGCGAGGCTGCGCTTGGTAGAGTATTCAGTTGTGTTTTTCAGCTTCTTTTCGTTCTTGATTCCTCGGTGACTTCGCAGCAGCTCTCGTTGGTGCAAATCGTCGCTTCGGTTTCTCATCTCTTGTGCAGCTTCCTTGAAATTAGCGATGCCCTCTACTAGTTTGGAAGCCCTATCCTCTACAGAACCACCAATCTGTGGCTGGCATGAAGAGGATATTTCTTCTGACGTTAACCTTTGATTGAGGAAAACTGGGCCGTTCGGGTCGCTCGTCGGGGGTGTAAAGAAATCCTCGAGCTCTCCGACTAATACGGCAATTTGGTCCGTCATCTTCATCCCCTTGCCCTCCTTCCGAGCCCATCTCCACCTCTGGATGATGTTGGCATGGTTTATAGAAGCTACCTCCTGCTGAAGCAGCTCCAGTTCTCTGACATCCGGCCCATCCGCATGAGCGATCAGAGCGAGTTGAAGAACGCGTTCTTCTGAGCGAGGCTGACCCTCTAAGACGCGATCATTTCGGAACAGTGAAGGATACTTTTTGTCAAAGCTATCCAGCGCCGTGAGTCGATATTGGATTATCAAGAGATATCTCAGAGCCAGAGATCCGAATTCTCTGAAGCGTCGACTCTTCATGTGGTTGCCCTCTCTCAGGCCCCAGTCGAGTGCCCAAGTCTTGAGACGGGCGCGAATCATGTCGAGCCTGGCTTTTATCACGACAACCTCTTGCCCAACTTCATTTGTGGCCTTCCACAGATCGATGACCGTGACGGTAGTCTCAACGACCTGCAGGACAAATCCCAAAATGGCAATAGCCTCGAGGCCAGACATTTTTGGTATGCAATGGGTAAGTTGGCTTGGTACACTTTTGGAGGGATAAGAGTAATCTGAATCACGAGGATTTGTTTCATGCTCACACTGATCAGACCTATTATTTACTTATGTTTGTTTTGGATGGTCTGGATCATGTGCCTCCGCTTGATGGCGGAACCGCTAGCGGGAACCTCCGTTATTTCACGGCTCTCTGCCGCCGCCACAGTCGCCCATACTTTCGCTAAATTAGAATAGCGAGCCTTGAAAGGCCGCCCCTGCCCACCTTGGACTCAGTGGCTAAGAGCTAATATCACTACACAGAGCTTAGTCCAAATAAATTCGTCTTGGTGGTTGCAATAAGGCTTTTACCGTCATCTTTGTGGCGTGCGATGCTAGCTAAATGTGAATCAAATCTTGACAAGGCACAGACCCACAAGAATGTGATGGATTGAAACTTTGCACGTGCTGTACAATGCAAAGTCTAGACTGCGCCTCCAATCTCTGCATTCGGTGTAGTCTCAGAAGAATAAATACTGCCGTCCCATTCCAAGAAGCAGGTCACTCGAGCAGGCTGGTCAATAAGAGCCCTTGATATTACTCAGAATCCAACTATATATGACCTATCTTGCTCGGGGAAAACGTCTCAAGTAGCCTACCTAAGGCTCCCTAGCGACCACTAAGCTCCATGATGACAGACGACGCGAAGGAATCGCGGCGGCCCATGCCGGGGCTATTGCCTTTGGTCACTGCCGCCATTGATGCAGTAGGCACATGTCCGTTCCCGAGAGAAGAGGTGTTGGTCAACATCTGCATCGACGAAAAGGCTTTTGAAAGAGAACCTCCCCTGGCGCCCAGCAACTCATTCCAGGTCATGCGGAGCCGGCCAAACACACTGCTAAAATACGTTGATTCGCGGTTTAAAATGACCACCATCCACAGACTGGCCATGTTATATCTGAATGACGTTGTACTCCGAGTCCCGAAAAAGACGGTGGATTGGAACTCGGATTCCGGCCAGGACCTATCAGAGTCCATCAGTACTGAAATCGCAATTCTCAAGAATGAGCATCTTCGGAAACACGAGAACATCATCGACATGGTTGGCATCTGCTGGGGGGTATACAGCGACCGCATTGTGATCCCTGGTCTTGTGTTGGAGACTGCACAAGGAGGCGATTTATGGAGATACCTTCAGAACTCAGTGGAACTCGATGCGAGGGACAGACTGCGTCTAGCAATCCATTGCTATCAAGGTTTGCTTGCTCTTCACACCGTCGGCGTCATCCACGCAGACTTGAAGCCAGAAAATATCCTGGTTTTCATCAACGAAAAAGGCAAGCCATGCGCAAAGCTTACCGATTTTGGGTGCTCCCTTCTGGTTTCCAACTTGCACGGATCAATCAAGCTCGAATCAGGAACTCCTTTGTGGCAAAGTCCCAGAGTTTTGGAATCCCTCAGCCATCAAGGTCTGCGTCAAGCTGATATCTATTCTTTGACGCTCGTGGCATCACTTCTATTAGTTGGGCCTTTCATGTATACGGTGCTTGAACAGGCACAGAAGTCAGGTGATGGCAAGGAGTCACTGCACAAGCTCAAGACTGAAGATGGTGCTCTCGCAAGCTTTATCAGAATGCAGAAGGATACTAATGACTCGTCGGGCGCACGTGTCTTCACAGACGAGGCATCAGGTCTCATCTCTGAGTTCTTCGATTTAATGCTCTCCAACGAGGATGAGCTTCAAATTGGAGCCGCATTACCCGTCAAGCTACTGAGGACTATGCTTCACCATGAGATTACATCTGCTACTAAACACAATGCCCGAGTCTTTGAGACTTTGGATAGGCTTGAAGAAGACGTCTATCTCAGCCCTGGTAAGCGCCCCGCCGTCTCTAAATCAGTAGTAAAGATGTCTAACTCAACCCAGGTAACAGTGTATCGTTTGGTGAAGTTGAGAACGTGATATGCCGGTCCACTGCGGCGACAGACAGACAACAAGAGCTGGATCCCAAACCTACCATACCACTACTCCATCACCCTTATCCAGAACTGTCTCAAATATACACAGAAAAGACGAAGCGGAGAGTGGAGGACGGGAGGCATGTAACCCTGATTCCTCGACAAGAAAGGACAATTTCGGTAAGCAGTACTTGCAAGCTTTGGCACACCCCAGTCAGGTCTAACATGGCACATGCATCTAGATCAATACATACTTTAGCAGACTCAGGCGACTTCCTGGCCGAGTTGCCACAGCAATAATTGCTCAGATACGAGAGATCGCCGACTCAGACTCATGCTGTGAGACCTCACGGTCCCTCGCGGCATATGCAATGGCAACATGGCTCATTGGGATTCACCGGTCCGCTGCCAGTTCCGCACCGTCACTTAGCGAAGCCGGACAATATCTTCTAATCGCTGCCAAGCTGGGACATAGACAGGCCCGCGCTGCGCTGGGAAAGGTACTGGATTGGATAGGGATGCCGAATCCTATAGAATCAAAGGTTCAGGAAGAATGGCTCTACAATCTGGCTGTGCTTGGAGATCGATGTTCTTTAAAGCGATTGAGTTCAGAAAGATGCGTTGAGGCATTGCGGGATCAGATGTCAACGCTTAATGCACGAATCAAAGAGGAAACGGACATCTCTGCGCCTTCAGACCAGGCGTTTTCGGAAAGCGACCAGGTCAAAGACAGCGACGAATTGAGAGGGCGGCTCCCACTCATCTGCAGGTACTTGGTTGGCCAGAGCTGGCATATCAGCTTGCGAAAGATTCTCGACTTATCGGGCCTCGTGGATGCCGACTTGTGCGTTTATCTTCTGATGCAAGCTTGTCAACGAGGTGACTATAGGATTGCCAAGGTTCTCATCGAGCACGATACGCCGCTAAGAGATGAAACCTCCGGATTAACACCACTGCACTTCTTGGCCCATTTTGGAGATGAGGATATGCTTCCTTTAGCACGGCAGCTACTAGACAGAGGTGTCGATCTAGAAGCCCGCTGCAACCTCCCTGTGCAATGCACCGTTGGCCAACTCGATCTGAGAGACACCCTTGTTGACGCGACGCCTCTCCTGTTTGCAGTAGCGCAGTCGAGCCTCAAAGCAGTTTCTGTGCTTGTTTCCTTAGGCGCGGATCCATTCAATGGAGCAGAGAAGTATGAACCGCACGCAGGAACTATGTCTGCTCAGAAACGTGGGAGGACATACTCACCAGTCCATTTTGCCGCAAGACTACACATGTCAGAAATCCTCGATGCCCTCTTGCCTGAGGACAAGAAATATGAACAGTTGTGGGATTGGATGTGTTATGAAACGCACTCACTAAAGGTCAGTCCGCTCTGGTGCGCTGTCGACTACTGGTACCAGGGCCTGTACGATCGGGTATTGATGCATGGGAAGGATCACGTGAAGAGATGTGAGGAGACTATTACTTTTCTGTTGAAACGCGGAGGCCAAGGCCACGCAGTCAGTTGGGATGTCGTCACCCAGGCCAAGCATTCTGTGTTCACCGCAGCGACATTGTACGGCCAACCGTTTGTGCTGAATCATCTGCAATCTTTAGACATTCAGCCCACTACGAAGAATCTCATCAGAACACTTCAGACTGCACTTGATGTCGAGGATTTGACGGCGGTTGAGTACCTTCTGCCGCTTGCCGAAAGAGAGACTCGGGACTCAGAGTCGGCCTTTCAGCTTCAAGCATCGATACAAGGCCACAAGATTGCGGATTTCATCAGCCATTTGTACGATATCAAGGAACGCCTCGAGTTGAACACAAGATCAAAACTCAAGCTTGATTTAATCAGGGATCCGCCACTCAAAGAAACCGTTGGCCCGGATGCCGGCCAGGATATCCTCCAGCAGAAGGCTTCTCAGGGAGGCTTCAAGATGTCGTTCACTATACGGCCCGGGCCTGGTGGGCGCACCGTCATGGAACGCACAGGCGAGCCAAGCATGATGCCGCCCAAAGGTACGCCTTTACCCATCGAAGCAGAAGACAGCGGCATTTCTGCCTTTGAAATGGCCGTCATGGGTGGGTACGAGTCCCGTGCGCGCGAACTGTACGAGAGCGAGCAATGTGACGTGTCATGCCGCCGCGTAGATGAGGACGGCGATGAGACTACCCTCCTAGCACGTCTTATCCGCAAGAGCCGCAAGTACAGCAACGTTGACAAGCAAATCCTATTTCTTCTCGAGCTTACTCCTCCCAGCGCAGGAGAATTCTTTCGTGCATGCATACCTTCCGGATCACCTGCCAACGAAGGGCTTTCTATTCTTCACATGTCTGTGCTTCTTGACGAGGGCCAAACAGAGTTCAAGCCCCGCGCGCCGCGCCAACTTGTCTCTGCCATCATTGAGAAGTACCCAGACTCAGAATATCTGAACGCGGTGAATGGAGAGTTTGGCGCTGCTGTGCACATAGCAGTTGAGACGGGTAATCTGGATGCACTTAAGGAACTTGAACATGAAGACGTTGAGTGGAATCTCCTAAACGGGCAAGGCGAGACACCCCTCGACATCACGGCCCGTCGGCTACTGAACGTCCATAAGTTTCTACAGCAGAGTCGCCACCTCCAAAGGCAAGAACAGCCCGAGGAGTATAAAGCAGCTGTGACTAAGTATCGGGCGAATGAACAGCGCATGAAGAGCTTTCTACAAGGGATGGGGGGAAGATACGAAAAGTACAACGGGTTTATGCACAGGAGGAGTGAGACGGAGTGGGATCTACAGAACTTTACGGTCTCGGGTAGTATGCAAGTCAACGTCGCGGAGCACTTGGCTATCCTTGAAAGCCGTTCGGTTGGCGAGAGTGAACCAAATGCAGCAGCTCATCTGCGTAAACTAAGAGTTTGGAGTGAGTTGGGGGTGGATGAATGTATGCTTCACCTTGCTGATGGTACAGCGGTGACTTGAGCTTCGCATAAGTTCCGCAAAAATGCATTCTTTTCTTTTTTAGTTTGATTAGAGATTACTGGACAGGAATACCACAGCTGAGTGAGTCATCTTGCTGAAGACAGCGGTGAATCCGGCCACAGTGACAGCATTTGTAAGATGAGCAGGGTAAACGGCGTAGTACTTAGTTCCCAAAGTCAACTCTCGACTTCAGCTGAGGCCATGTTCCGGTCGTATGGGTCGGCATCCCGATCCGACGGCATGATGTAGCGGAGACTCGATGTCGGCATCATTCATATCCATTCTGGAACTCTTGCTGAGGAGCAGGTGACAGACGTACACATGGCATATGGCCCCTTCGAGCTGCGAGGGTGGTTCTTCCCCAGGAGTCTTGGCTGTTCATTTTCTGGACACGGAGCGATGAGAGGGGCTTTTCGCATAGAGCGAATTCAAGACCGAAGTACGCGGTTTATAATATTTGAGAATCATAATATAAAGGAATTGCTTGTAACTCGTCTTATCGGCGCCTTTGTAATTGTCACTGGCATTCCAGCTACCTGCAGTTTAGTTGTCTGAAGTGCCGACTTTGAAGATATGACCTTCCTAATTAGTGTAGTCCAGCTGAATAGTATGAACGCCTCATGCCAATCCCTATCTCCCTTGTCTGAGCCCTGTGACAATTGCCGAAACAAATGCTTGTGATAATCGAATGCCGAAGTGTCGCATGACATTTGAGCCGTGCTAATGGAGACCCTCCGCATCTTACACCTACTCCTCTGGCGACAATGCGCGCTACAAAGCATACTCTTGCAGTAAGCCTCAGTGGCATCTTACAGGGGCCTCACTTACTCCCCGCGCAAACTGGTCACTGCTCCTCCGGCAACTCTCCCGATACACGCTCTCAGTACCTCATCCTACTCGTCAACCATTCTTCACAGGTCCATCACAAACAAAGACGAAACCACAGAAAAGCACGTATCGCTATATTTCCATCAAAGCCTGCAAAAATCCTTCTTCACTACCATCTTTTGCCGGAGCATCCTCGCCGCGCCCTCGGCCGTTCCCCATAACATGTCAGCGCTGGAAATTACACAATCTTAGTTAATGCCAATGACTCTGTGCGAATTGCATAATTGAATCCATCAGCATTGCGTACATGGCGGGAATATCATTTGCTGACCTTCCGAATTGGGGAAAGGCCCTTGTTTTGCACTTGCATGGTAAAACGAAAATCAGGCCGACCGCGTCTCAGGCGCGAGTCAGTTAAAACAACTCATAACGCTGGGTTGAAGAGATACTTTTTCGCATTGATATTCGGGAAGTATTGCTGCAGTCCTTTATATGATCGACGTCGACCTTTGTGTTGGAGTCGCTGGTATATCGAGATTAGACTGTATGACGCGAAACATGTCCGTTATGCTGATGATGGCCCTCTAACGTAGGCGCGATGCGTTCACTTATCGCCTTGTGAATACGCTTCTGGCCTGTCGCATTAATTGATCAGATAAGAAAAAGCTTCATGAATCTCTTCCAGCTGCCTGGCGCTCGTCCCCTCCGATCATCATATCACTCTCCATCGCGTTGGTTGGTTCAACCTCCTTCTTCCAGAAACACTAATGCCGATCCCTCAAACGACAGCCTTAAAACCAAGAGCATCTACCGGCGTCTGACATCTCTCCACCAGCAAATTTGACACAGGGCCAATTGGAGCCGTTACCAAGAGCGACTATTTAAGCCTTATACTACTTTAGGTCCATGATTTGCAACGTCCCGGGTTCTCCTTGGCGATCAAATATGGGGTTCCCTGTTGCAGATCAATCCTTCGGCAAATTCACATGAAAGGAGGTCAACATTCCCAGACTTAAAACCCTGACAATGGCTTGCATTCCCCGGTGCAAAACGCGAATGTCCTTTTAGGGATTTCTTTGCTTTTCTTATCATTTGATAATCGCTGTGCAGGTGAGGCTTGACAATATGGAGATCGGGCTATCAATCAGCGATGTCAAGCTCATCACCATCATCCAGCAAGTATGCTCCGTGCTATCGCTGGTAGGATGTCTCTTCATCACCACAACCTTCTGTCTCTGCGATGCTTTTCACAAACCCGTCAATCGCCTTGTATTTTACGCGTCGTTTGGGAATATCATGGCGAGTATTTGCTTCATCATGGCTGATTCGTTCATTGACGCTCCTGATGGGGCGGGATGTCAGATACAAGCTTTCTTACTCCACACGTATGTTACACAAGCGATATCGCGGCGCTTGGCTAATTTGTGCAGTTTTGTTGGGGCTGATGCGTTGTGGACCCTTGCGATGGCGATTAATGTTTACCTTGCTTTCTACTATCGCTTCGATGCGCAACGGTTGAGAAAGATGGAGCTACCGTATTTACTACTCTGCTACGGTATCCCATTCTTGCCGGCGTTCGTCTTTATCTTTATCAAGAATGGCAACGGCGTGAGAGTTTACGGTAGCGCTGTTCAATGGTGCTGGATCACCTCGTCGTGGGATACTCTCCGCATCGCAACATTCTACGGGCCAATTTGGTAGGTCTGCCCTACCTCACATCTCATTACAGTGTACTGACATTACAGGGTCATCATTGCCATCACCCTCGCAATCTACATCCGCTCAGGTGGCACCATCTACCGAAAACGCCAACAACTCCTCAAAGCGCAGGGCTCCGGCTCAGGCGGTCTATCATACGCCAACCAAAGCACCATCAACAACATGAAGACCACCGAAGTGACCATCACCTCCGAAGCAGCGACCCAACCCGACGCGATACAATTGCAAAACATGGGTCATCAAGTTACCGTCCACGCTATTGGTGAACACGCTGAGCCCCAGCCACCTCAGCCGATTGCTCGTGTAGCCAGCACCATGCCTCAACCTGTCCAACGCCCGTCGGTGCGCCCTAGCAATGACGTATACCGTGCGGCATGGGCTTATACAAAAGTCGCGATGCTGTTCTTTGCGGTGATTTTAATTACGTGGATTCCGTCTAGCGCTAATAGAATGTACTCGCACATCCATCCCTCACAGGTCAGTAAGCCTTTGCAGTTTATGAGCGCGACGGTTCTTCCGCTGCAAGGATTCTGGAACGCGGTTATCTACGCTGTCACATCATGGGCCGCATGCAAAGCGTTGCTGGAAGAGAGAGGTATTTGGAGGTCGAGAACAAGGATAAATGAACCGGCATGGGAGGCTGATGAGGAGCGTGGAAGCAGGAGAAGTAAACTCAAGACTATGTTGAACTCAAGGACAGAAGATTCTGAGAGCCTAAGAGAGTTGGCTCATCAGAATAAGTCTGATGATGGGCGGAGTGTATGAACATGACTATCTTTTTAATTCCTTCTACTTCAAGCAATGATACCAGATACCTTTCAATAGTATACAGATGCTTTATCACTTCATCCATTGGAATAGTGGCGTCCTAGTCTTTTTACGCATAAGCCCAGTAGACTGGCCTTAAGCTCAACCGACTGTGATTGTGGCCCGTCCACGTACCAGTGAGACACACAGAAGAATACAACTAGGTCTATTACATCACAACAGCTTTAATAACTTGACTTCCAGCAAAGTGTCCCAAATAACAAAATCAGGACCAAGTTCACAAGGCAAATAAGGGTTGTTTCCTCTCGTCCTTCACTCATATCCGTCAACTTGCACCCTGAGGGCTCTGACCGGTCTTCGTCTCAATACAGTGCAAAGATCTGATCATTTCCGCGCAGGTGCTTGTCGCATTCGAGCCATATGAGCATTCATCTACTCGCGTGCAAGTTGAGAGGCCGTTATGATGGGTTGTCGTAACCCCTGTACACTATCTCGGCAACAGCATATGCCTGGCGTTATCACTGACATTCCCAATTTACACTGGCTGTCCTTTACGCGCAGCGGCGAGAGAAAGAGAAAACACGTTGCCAAGCTTGTTGATAAGTTGTTTGTTACTTTTG
Source organism: Fusarium sp. MPI-SDFR-AT-0072 (assembly GCA_020744335.1). NCBI lineage: Eukaryota > Fungi > Ascomycota > Sordariomycetes > Hypocreales > Nectriaceae > Fusarium > Fusarium sp. MPI-SDFR-AT-0072. Next base: position 3,839,975 of record JAHBOG010000004.1, read on the forward strand.
TGCGGAAATCTGCTCAAAAGAAAACAGGTTTTTTGCCGTGCCTTTCTGTGTCCTAGCTCTCATGTTATGCTGCTACCAGCGTACAAACGATGAGTGCCATGAAGTCTTTTTACATAGTGCGCTTTCCCGCATCCTCACATAGATATACTATCATGATACCAAGATAAAGCTATTTATTCCCAACTTCATTCAAACATCACCATCCAGTTTACAAAAACTAAGGATAATATAGTAGTTTTGCTTCCTTTTGTTACAATAACATTTGTCGCAGTGAGAGCGACATCTTTAATCGATGTTGACTTTTATTTAGGTGGCATTGGCGATAGCTCATAGCCTATGCAATTACCCTCACACTATCACTACTTATCTCACCGCTTAACGGTCCGCAACGGTAAGCATAGACAACAAGGCAACCGTTTCGACAAGAGACAACAAGTCTAAACCATTCTCATCCAGGCCACCGTTACAAAACCTGCTGGTGTTGCAGGGATCCTCGTTATGCTGATAATTGGTTGGTCTGTTGGTTGTAGGGCCAGCAACAGACATCCCGGCCTACCAATATTTTGATTGGACGTGCAAAGAATCAGGCTGTTAATTATAGAAAAAAAAAAGATGTGCTCGAGGGACCTCCTTTTTCTTTTCCTTTTCACTCTTTATTTATTTCTCTTCTGCTGTGTCCGTTTGTCGGATAGTCCTTTTCGCGTCAATGGTTTCTGGCGACATCGTTGATGCCTGGCGTATCGTTTGTCTTCAATTCAATTATAGTACATATCGATACTGCTAGACGCACGCTAGCTAGTTCGCCCTATAATGGCGGGCCAAGCCACAACGAGCCCAGCCATTGGGAGCCCTCCAGCCCAACATTCATCACGCGTCCCTGCAATACAGGCACTCCTCCAACAATGGACGCCTCTTCCGCATTCGACGAAGTCACCAGAAGAGGAGTTCCAAGAAAAGTATAAGGAAGCACAAGCACGTTTCGATACAGCGACCGCCTTGACGCGTGGCCATTCAGAGGACCCAGCCTCATACACAGCTAAGGTGGATCATGTCGTATCCTGCGGAATCCGCCTGAACGAACTAGTCGCAGAGCATAAGGCACATAAGGATGATAAAGAGCGCAAGTATCAGCAGTTGTTCTTGAGTCAGCAGGTGGCTCTTATTTTTGGGCTCCTCGACACATTCGGACCTGAGCTCGGTAAAGTGGTGTACACGCAGTGGCGAATGCGTGCCAAGCGGCCTTCAAATAACCCTACCCAGCCGAATACTATCGCTGGCTCAGCAGCTGAAGTGACGGCTGACTCGTGTTTCATTCCCAATATAAGCCCCGTCTCGCAACCACTGCATCCGCAGAACGCTACGAATGAAACCGCTCCTTTCCTTCCAGTCGTCGAAAGCTCTAGAGTTCAAGAAGCACGCACAACCGGCCAGTCTTCAGAAAAGGCTCAACAGCCATCGCAAGCCCAGCAGAAGAGACCAGCGAGCCCTCTACATGCCAACCTATCCCACCCGGCCAAGCGATCCCGGTCAAACATACCTCAGCCTCCAAAGTCTCTTACCGGCGACCGATCGATCGACTTCGCCGACGTGTACCAGGACGGCAACGCCGAAACGAAATACATAATCACCTCGCACAAGGATTCTTGGTATATCCTAGAGTGTAAGAAATGCAAGCTGCACTTTAGGACCATTAATCCCATCAAAGGTGCTCGAAAGCATTTGACATCAGGGGCGCATGGCCACTTACATCCCAATCACGACCAGACAGTTAGTATGCTCGGCACGTGGGTGAGAGACTGCACCAAGGAGCTGGCTGATCGCAACAACGACGTTACGCAAAGGCCTTCGTACGAAGATCTAGGTAGACCTTCAAGCGTTCTTTCCACCGAGTCCACGAGCTCTAGCCGCGAGCACCCTCGAACGAGAAGCACTCAGGTCATCCCCGGTCTGGACCCAAAACCAGGCGAGATTTACACCGCCTTCTGGCCAAAGACGAAACAATTCTACGCAATCCTCGTCTTGCCGTGGGGCAGCTTCCGCCAGTTTGGTTGGGAAATGACACTCAAGAGCTGCTCCGACATTCTAGACAGGGACAGGGATATTCCGAGCTGCTACAACTACGATCGTGATACAGAGATTGTCGAGTGGACTGAGAATTACAAGCCTGGGGGCCGGTACCATCACAAGCGGAAATATCCGGTGCTCTATTTCGATGCGGCCGATGTTCCGGGCAAGTGTCTTGTCGGATGGGTTGGCGTTAATGAGTTTCGGTATTACGATCCCTATGATGCAGAGATTCCTTTCAAAGACAAGGTCGATGACTTTATCCGAAGAATGGGGGAGCGCAATCTGTCGGGAGATGTCGAAATGGGTACGTATCATCGACGCAAGGTATCATGAGTTACGGCTGATCATATATAGATGCACAAGCTACTGACTCAGCTCCAGGCAATGCCTCGAGTCAACAACAGAACACTGGAGCCGATCAGCCACGGTTGGGAGCGTCTATGCGTACCGCTATTTATGTCTCGGACGGCGATGATAGCGACGACGATGAGGACGAGACTGAAGCTAGGCCGTCAACGGTGCGGCAACAACCGAAAGAGCCACGAGTAAAGACCGAGCCGCCGAACGAAGAAACTCCGACACAACCCTCCGATGCTGCTACGGCGCAAACAACTACCAACTCGGTTGGCTCAGAGTCGGCGAATCGGTGGAATGGCCTTGATCATACACGGACTGTTCCAAGCCCGGGCTCGCGTGTTGATGCCAACGGCATGCTTAACACTGCGGTACCAAACACCCCTGCGGTTGAGGATTCTAGTATTTCTTCCTCTCGTGCGCCTCCCAGACCCGGCAGGCAGGTTTGCGATGAGCTTCCAGCACCATGCTGGAGCGGGCCCCAGCCGCGAGAGCACCAAATTGCTCCGATCGAGGACACCGGCCCCCGTGCCCCAGAAGCCATAATGGCTCCCGGAGATCCCCCAACAGCAAACGGACCGGCTCCATTCGCACGTATGAGCAATCACGCTGCGTTGGAGAACTCTGCTCCGTTGGACCTGTATGGCTATTTATCTCCTGAATTCACCGCAAACACGACTGGAGATGCCGCGGGGAATGATGGTTTGATATGGATGACGCCGCGGACCGCAACGGGGGTATCGCGGGACCGTGAGATAGACATCCGAAACGCAGCTGCGAGACGAACTAATTGGCGGCAGCCATTTGTCAGTGACGATACCGATTAGACAAAAATTTACGATTAGGGGGAGCACTGGATTCTATAAAAAAAAGTACACATTACTCTATTAATATCTTCTTGTACACTAGTCATACACTCTACAGCTTAGGCACAACAACACCCTTTCTCAGTCTCATAATAGACTGCTGCGTATTACTCGCAATCAAATTCCCATGCTTATCCCACAACTTGCCCTCCGAATACGTTCTATTCCCTCCTCCCCTACTCGTCTTCCTCTCTCTAACATGCCACTCCCCCATCTTGACCTCCGGCACGAATATCCTCAACGCAAAGTCCAGCGTCGAACAAGCAGCAGTGTCGTCAAACCACATATGATTATGACTCAACGGCAAGAATGAAAGACCGCCGTCCATGAGAAATGCTAGCGCGCTCATGTTGGCGGTTGGTGTTGGGAGATCGTGGAGGGCGCGCTGCCATTCGGCGGATACTTTTTCCGTGATGGGGAGGTGGTCTTGGGTTGTTTTGGTGTTTCGTGCTGCGCCGGAGAGGTTTTGGGAGGATACGCCGGCGGTGCAGTATCGTGTCTCAAAGAAATCTGCATTCGCTGCAAAGGATTTGGTGAATTCCTTGCCTTGCTTCTCAGTAATACTGCCCTTCTCCAACAATCCTTTCACCAACTCCTCCAAATTCGGACAATCTTCCGCCCTCGGCCATTTCGAGCATGTCGCCTCAGAGTAATCCCAGCTCGAAGGCTCAATTACATGAAAATCCGCGAGGACTTCCATACAGACACGGAATTTCCCATTGGGCTGCTGTTGCTTAACCTGAACCCTTCGTGTAGCGAAAGATCGCGTATCTCGAATGTTGGTCACGCTGCAGTGCAGTTTCTTATCGGTTGATGCTGGGCCGTGAAAGTGCCCGAGGACAGAGTACAGTGACATTGAGGGCGGCGCTGTGTGGCAGGCTGCATTGACGGCGATGCTGGCTGTGCAGCCGCCGTACGCTATGGGCATGGCGTTGCCCATTCTGATGGGGTTGAGGCGGGAGACGTATTCTCCGGGGGAGACTTGGTCTACTGCTACTTGTTCTGCTAGTGTTGGAGCCATCTTGTCAATTGGGTATGAATAGATGTAAGGAGAGTGTTGAACAGAGGGTGCGATGTTAATAGGAGATGCTCATGACTTCAAATAATGGTGATTAAGCTCGGGATTAAGTGGGTCTACCTCGGCTCGGCTACTTCAAGAGTGGATCCGAGATCTTGTGCTTATCTCGATAAGATGCGTTGTATCGTGATGCAAAAACGTGGCTGCGTACCATTGCAGAATTAGCCGCATTGTTATTGTATCACGATGCTCTCTATACCGCTGTTCTGGAAAGTCAAAGAAACGGGTTGCATTCCCCTGATATAAAGAGACACCGTAGATATCTCGTGGGATTGATTGTGGTTCATCGGATTATTATATATCCGCGGCCGAAGTATTGCAGCTTGCACTCTATCTTAAACTTATTCTCGGCAAGAATTAGCAAGATGTAGTTATAATGTAATAAATAGAGAAAGTAAGAGAAAGTATTAGCTCTATTCGATGACCTGCTATAGACTTTTCTTTGTATCTGTTGAAATGGCTGTTTTAACCTCGGTCTATAGAGTCATAAGCTGATTGGCCAGGCAAGGCCACTGGCTTACCACGTAACAGAGCCTAGACCAAAACTCGTCGCCAACGACGAGTTTTACAGCTACGGCTAATACTTATTCCGCCAGCTAGGAGAGATTCCATTAACAAGCTTGTTATTTATGAAAGGTTAAGCATTTTAATAAGAGTATTTATAATTAAATTAAATTATTTTTTATTCTGTAGGTAGTAACTGTAGTCTCGTAATCTCACTCTTGCTATTTAGACTTTTAAACTGTGATGTGCTCTACGTGTTTACGTTTAATCAGGAGCTTACTGTCTGATAATTATAAACGCGTCATTTAATAAAAGAATTTCGCGGCTTCATTCTACGGTAATGCAAATGTTTTCAATTTCATTCTTAATCTATGTTAACAGAGTGCTGATTCCTGTTTTATTCCGGGGTTTAATTTATCGATCTCATCGCGCAACGTATAGGGTAACGCGTCTCCAGCATTGACCACTAACAAACTCGAAGACCGATCGCGACCCAAAAAGACGGCAGATCTATCTCTCCGATCATGGCGCATAATTAGCCCGATTATCATTCTCTGTATTGCGTACACAGTCAGACTAGGAAATAACGTATGATGGACCCGTTATGCCAAAACAGATTCACCCAATAATGTGCAACGTGGCTTACATCTTATCAATCCAGACGCTTGGCATTTCAACCAAGTGGGAATAACTGACCAAACAATTCGATGGCTCAATTAAACCTGCATACTCAGCTCGTTCTTTGTTTCGCTGTCGCGTCACGTCAACCGCGGACAACGAGAGCGAGAGCGACACAGAATAAGACAACCGTTACATCGTGGTGATTCATACCCTCGTGACAAGATGAAACTCAAAGACCGAAATCATCACGGAACAACTCACACTCACTCCAATTGTGTCAGATTCACCCATCCATTACATGGCGTTCACCCCATCAGAGCCGCAAAACCGCAAAACTCGCGTTCCGAGAAGCTATTCCGAATCAGGGCTCCTCTTCATAAGCGAGATGTCAGTTCCTGCTCGGGCACCCGCGGGTTCCTTGCGCAGTGGGCAACGAATCCACTTCCTCACCAATGATAATCGCCGTGTCCGTCGGGCCGGGTCGATTTGATAGAAATGGCATTTCATGGGGTGATTGTCCGCGGGGGCCCGGGGGAAAGAGGGTAATATTCGTAAAAAGATTTGATCTTCTCCCGACTCCGTTTGTCTGGAAAAAGACCGAATGTGATTCAATCGGTTTAATTCTACGTTATTCATCTGCAGCTCTTGGATCTTGATGCACATACATAAGCATAACTGAACCGCATGCTATGACTTTAGCTTAAATAGACCTCCCTGTCTCAATTGAGTCAATCTTTACTCAAACACTCATCAAAATGACAACACCACTCTCGAGGACAATGTCCTCTCACAGCAAACACGACGACCAACACTCCGACTCAACAGCGGATACACCAACAGAAGAACCTCAAGAAAACATTACCCAACAAATCAGCAACTTAGCCCGTCAACTCTCCCGCGTCTCAACGACAGCCGGCAACGAACTCCACGCCTTCTCACCACAGCCTGGCACTAAGCTCGACCCCAACTCACCAACCTTTGATCCAAGGGCTTGGGTGAAGGCTTTCGTGAGATTAGTCGAGTCCGACGCTGGAGCAGCGCCGCCGCGCAGTCTGGGCGTTGCGTTTAAGAACTTGAATGTTTACGGCTGGGGCACTGGGGCTGAACATCAGAAGACTATTGTTGACTATCCTATCGATGTTGTCAAGTATCTTGCTGGTTTGGTTGGAGGCGGGAAGAAGAGACGGGTTGATATCTTGAGGAATTTTGAGGGTGTTGTTGATGAGGGAGAGTTGTTACTTGTTCTTGGACCTCCAGGTTCAGGATGTTCGACGCTTTTGAAGACTATTGCTGGTGAGACAGCTGGTCTCGAAGTTGGACCTGACTCCTACATGAACTTTCGAGGTATGTGACTCCCATCTTCTCAAAGGCTTTCTTAACAAGTTCAGGTATCGACGAGAAGAGCATCCGCCGCTCATTCCGAGGCGACGTTCTCTACAACGCCGAAATCGACTGCCATCTAGCCCATCTCACCGTCGGCGAGACCCTCTCCTTCGCCTCATCCGCCCACTCACTACGCCACGTCCCCGGCGGTGTAACCCGTTCTCAAGCCGACACCATGATGCGGGATGTCATGATGGCCATCTTTGGGATCAGCCACACAGTGGATACTCGTGTCGGCAGCGACTTTGTGCGCGGTGTAAGCGGTGGTGAGAGGAAGCGAGTTAGTATCGCTGAGGCTGCGCTTACGGGAGCAAAGTTGCAGTGCTGGGATAATACCACGCGTGGGCTGGACAGTGGGAATGCGATTAACTTTTGCAGAAATTTGAGATTGCAGGCTGATCTTGTTGGTGTTGCTGCTGCGGTGGCGATTTATCAGGCGCCGCAGTCTGCGTACGATGTAAGTGCCCTGACATGATGCCTGCAGACATGGGACACTGACGAGTACAGCTGTTTGATCGTGTTACGGTCTTGTATGAAGGTCATCAGATCTTCTTTGGCCGCATCAACGAAGCGAAGCAGTACTTTGAGAATCTCGGCTTCGAGTGTACGTCCCTCCACGAACCTCTGTATCTCAAGTCAAGCTGACAGTTCAGGCCCCGATCGCCAAACGACGCCCGACTTCCTCACCTCAATGACCAGCCCCCAAGAACGCCGCGTAAAACCCTCCTTCTCATCCTCCGCGCCCCGAACCCCCCAAGAATTCGCCGAACGCTGGCAATCCAGCCCCCAACGCAAAGCCCTCCTACACGAAATCGCCGCGTACGAAGCTAACCATCCTCCCTCGCAACGTCTCGAAGAGTACAAGTCCTCCCGTCGGGCCGAACAGTTCAAGAACCAGCGATCCAAGTCCCCCTATACAATCTCGTACCTTGCGCAGGTGAAACTTACCCTTTGGAGAGGTTGGAGGCGATTACTGGCTGATCCGGGGTTTACTATCGCGTCATTGATATTTAACCTCATCATGGCGCTTGTGTTGGGGACGATGTTTTTTAACTTGAAGGATGATAGTTCGAGTTTTTATTATCGTGGTGGATTGATCTTTTTTGCATTGCTGTTTAATGCTTTTGCAAGTCAGCTTGAGGTATGTCACCTTTGCATCATGAGACGTTGTACTAACAGTTTAGGTCCTCACTGTCTACGCCGAACGACCTGTTGTTGAGAAGCATAACCGCTATGCGTTCTACCATCAATCCGCGCAAGCCATCGCCAGTTACATCATCGATCTCCCCTACAAAACCGTCAACATGATCATCTTCAATCTTCTCATATACTTCATGGCTCATCTCCGCCGCGATGCAGGACACTTCTTCTTCTTCTGCCTTACCTCCTACCTCACCACGCTCGTCATGTCGTGCATCTACCGCACACTCGCATGCGTCACCCGCACGACGCATCAAGCTATGATTCCCGTGTCGATTCTGAGTCTTGGACTCATGATTTATACCGGCTTTACCATGCCGACGGACTACATGCTTGGATGGTCGAGATGGATGAACTATATCAATCCTCTGGCTTATGCTTTTGAGGCGTTGATGGCGAATGAGTTCCATAATCGGCAGTTTGCCTGTGCGGGTATGGTTCCCCAGGGCCCAGGCTATGATGACCTTCCCGCCAATTCGCGTATTTGCTCTGTTGTTGGTGCCGAGCCTGGATCGTCCATGGTTGATGGCGATAGGTATATCAACATGTCCTTCAAGTACTACAACTCCAACAAATGGCGGTATGCAACACCTTTCCTTTACGTGACCTATACTGACATGTCACAGCAACATTGGTATCCTTCTTGGCTTCCTCTTCGGTTTCCTCATCATGTACATCATTGCAGCTGAGCACGCGAAGCCCCCTAGGAACAAGGGAGAGGTTCTTGTCTTCCGCAAGGGTCGTATGCCTCCCAACTTTGAGAAGGATCACGGCGATGTTGAGACTCAGGCTACTGATCGACCTGTCGTTGCTGAGAAAGTCAACAACAACCCTTCTAGTGGACTTACTGCCGGTGCCTCTGTGTTTCACTGGGAAGATCTCTGTTACGATATCCAGATCAAGGGTAAGGACCGTCGATTGTTGGATCATGTTGACGGATGGGTGAAGCCTGGCAAATCAACAGCTTTAATGGTATATCCCCTTCCTCCCATCACTTCTGTAAAACTCAACTAACATCCTCAGGGCGTGTCTGGCGCTGGAAAAACAACCCTTCTCGACGTCCTAGCAACCCGCGTAACAATGGGCGTCGTCTCCGGAAACACCCACATCGACGGCCTCGCCACCGACTCCTCCTTCCAACACCGCGTCGGCTACGTCCAGCAGCAAGACTTGCATCTCACAACAATGACCGTCCGCGAAGCCCTCGAGTTCAGCGCCCTCCTCCGCCAATCCGCCGAAATCTCCCGCGCCGACAAGCTCGCCTACGTAGAGCACGTCATCGACATGCTAGACATGCAGGAGTTTTCAGACGCTGTTATAGGAACGCCTGGTGAGGGGTTGAACGTTGAGCAGAGGAAACGATTGACCATTGGTGTCGAGTTGGCTGCTAGACCGCAGTTGTTGGTGTTTTTGGATGAACCGACTAGTGGGCTGGATTCACAGACTAGTTGGGCGATTTGCGATCTTATTGAGAAGCTTACGGCTAGTGGACAGGCGGTCTTGTGTACGATTCATCAGCCTTCTGCGATGTTGTTCCAGAGGTTTGATCGCTTGTTGCTGCTTGCTCCCGGTGGAAAGACTGTCTACTTTGGTGGTACGTAACAAGTTCGCCACTAACCCTTTGAGACCCAACTGACGTATACAGACCTCGGCGAGCAATCCCAGACTCTTCTCAAGTACTTCGAACGTAACGGCGCCCCTCCCTGTCCCCAAGACGCGAACCCCGCAGAGTACATGCTCGAGATCATCAAGCCCTCCAACGACGAAGAAGCTGAGAAGATCGACTGGCACCAGATCTGGAGAGATTCACCTGAGTTCCGAGAAGTCAAGCAGGAGCTTCAACGACTCAACTCTCTACCTGCTACGCGGGGATCAACGGCGAGTGCTTTGGAGAACGGTGATGCGTCGCAGCATAAGGAGTTTGTGGCTTCGTTCTCGACACAGTTCCGTGAGGTGTTGATCAGGACTTGGAAGCATTTCTGGAGGTCGCCTACGTATATCTGGTCCAAGATCGCACTGATCGTCTTATCGGTATGTTTAAGCCAGGCGTGAGGAGGGCGTTGGCTAACGGTTATAGTCACTCTACATCGGATTCACGTTTGAGGCCAAGAATACCATTCAGGGCTTGCAGAACCAGCTTTACGCCATCTTCATGTACATGGTTCTCTTCCAGAGTATCAGCGATCAGATCATGCCCATGTTTTTACCTCAACGCGATCTGTATGAAGTTCGTGAACGTCCATCTAAAATCTACCGCTGGAACAGTAAGTCCTCACCATCCCACTGCCTTGCATCATCTAACCATTCGCAGCATACATCTTGTCCAACATCATCGTCGAAGCAGCTTGGAACACCTTCATGGCCGTCCTTATCTACTTCACCTGGTACTACCCCGTCGGCTTCGTCCGCAACACCACCTCCGACGATCAAGCTATCCGAGGCTTCCTTGTCTTCTTGTACCTTTGGATGTTCATGCTCTTCACCAGTACTTTCTCTCATGCAGCCATCGTTTGCATTGCTACGGCCGAAGAAGCTGGTGTCATCGCGACCTTGTTGTGGATGCTTTCCATCTCGTTCTGCGGGCAAGTCACCCTTCATTCTATCTATCGTGCATATACTGACTGTTACAGTGTTGGTGTCGCCTACAAGGACATCCCCAAGTTCTGGACCTTCATGTACCGCGTCTCACCAGCGACTTACATCGTCGGCGGTATCATGTCAACTTGTGTATGGGGGTCCAACGTCAAGTGCGCAGACAACGAGGTTCTCCAGATGGCTGTCCCTGGTAACATGACCTGCGGCGACTACATGGGCCCTTTCATCAAGGCAGCTGGTGGCTATCTTCTCGATCGCTCGTCCACTGATGTCTGCAATTATTGCTCCCTTGCTACAACGGAGGAGTTCCTGCATCGGTTCAACATCAACTATGATGATCGATGGTGGCACTTTGGACTTCTTTGGGTCTACATTTTTGTCAACTGTGCGGGTGCCTTGGGTTTTTACTGGTTGTTCCGGGTGCCGAAGGGAAGTGGTGTTAAGAGGGCTTAAGATGGAAGCCCAAGAGGGGATCTTAAGAGGCGATCTTAAGATGCAACATTTATTTCTAGAATCTTAAAGGGATCAAGGGATCATATCATAGACATAGGATATTTAATTAGAGGTTAATGCATAGACTTAGAACAAAAGCGATTAATATATACAAAATGAATAGTAACTGTCCAGTGATGTCGCCTCCCCTACTCGATGTTCGTGGCACTGATATAATCGCACTCAGCAGTAGTGAAAGGATCACCGCATCCAATTTCTCGATCCTTATCAATGTATACCGCAGGAAGATCAAAGTAGCAAGTCGGAATCTTGCCACCAACCAAGCTTCCCAAGTCAACATTGTCACTGGGATTAAGCGCACAGTCCAGAATAGCGCGGTAGTAAACCTCTCTGTTCCCAAGACCATAGCTGGCCATCTTGTCATAAACCTCACCCGAAACCTCAGCCCAATCCCCAACACGGTTAGGCTTAGGATCATTTCGCATGATGTAGAAGCAGTACTCTTCACCCTCGCGAAGAGCCATCCACTGACGACCAGTTGCATAACCACAGTCCTCGCGGCTTGTGCGGCGCTTATCAGCAACGAGGTAGAACTTCGCAGCCTTCATGACGTTGTTGGCGACCTTGGGCTGAATGTTGCCGTAGACAGAGTTAAGCGCCATCTGCACAGCTTCGGCGTTGTCATTGAGAAGGAAGAAACCGCCGTTGAAGAAGTTTGCGACAGGCATCTTATAAGGATCTGGGTTGGGCGTCTTGAGTGCATTGTACTGGTCCTCAGTACCACCGCCCATGACAATGCGCATGGTCTCGTCGAGTCGGTCAACAGCTGCCTCGAACAGATCTGCCAAGCCAGCTGAGATGCTACCTTGGTCGATCTCCTCTTGCTTGAGGTTTCCAAAGCTGGAGAAGATTCCGCCAAGGATGTTAAAGCCGACAGCGAACCCAACCTGCTGAGATTAGCTACGTGTAATTGCAGGGGGGGATGGATTACGTACGTTTGTAGAGAGTCCACTCAGAGCAGCGCCCATTGTGCTGGCGGAAGCCAACCATTTGACCATATCACCAGTGTCGTCCTCATTGCCGCCAAAGTCGGTCACCATCTGACCGATCCGGAGACCGCTGATGATGGTCTTCTCGGTGATCTTGGTCTTGAGCGCCTTGAACTTGGAGTGCATGCCCTTAGCAGCCTGGAATATCCAGTACGAGGTCTTGCTAAGGCTGTCGTCGGTACCGTATTTCTCATACTGTTCCGTGCATTCTATGTTATTCATGGGACTGCAATCGTTGTCGAGAACGCTGCAGCCCGCGGCGCCAGACTTTCCATCTGTACCGCCGAAGACCCGATCCTCGAGGTTGATGAGCCAGTTGTTTTGGTGTTCTGCTTGGTCAGTTATTGCATTGCGTACTGGCGGAGAAACATACCCCATTGTTCACGGAGGAAGAAATCGAGGTGATCGCCGGCTTTGGTTTCCATCCAGAGTCTGTCGGCTTCCTCTGGTGTGCTGAGAACCCAGCCTTTGCAGAGGGTGTCTTTGTTCTCCCAGACGTCGGGGACCTTGTTGTCCTGTCTTTTGGTAAGAGGTGAAGCGTGGACGGCGGCGGCGAGGGCCACGATGGCGGTGGTGGACTTCATTGTGAGAGTGTGGTGAGGAGATGAGTGAAGAAGGCGATTACTGGAGATCAAAGACGAGGTTTATATCATGGCGATGGCACGACCTGAGCATGGATCGCTCATCCATCGTTACGAGTAATTAATTCACCTGGTGAATCCTACGATGGACACGAGCATGCTTGCTGTTACACTGAGGCTCTTGGCATGAAGTCGATCGTGTCGATAAGCGGCTAGATAATATTGGTACGGAGGACAAGGAATAAGCTACTCCGACTCTCCGGCGGCCGCGGGAGGAGCCGTACTAAATCCCGATTGAGACGAGGAGTGGAGTAGAAGCTCATGATGCTTCGCCGCAAAGGAACAAGGAACGCACGAGAGCACCGTAATTTTAGATTAGGGTCCATTATTCGTTCTCTCTACTTCAATGACTTGAATTGATGCACTGGGCTATGAGACTTGCCTGCGTATTGCAGGCTCTTGATAATGGTGGCTGCAATTATTGCTTGGCACTCAGACAGCGCGGCTCGGTTCAAACTTGAAGACTTCAAGTTGATCAGAGTTTCATAAACAATTGAGTCCTCATACTATTCTAAAGTGTGTTTTTCAGAGTGTGGTTTTGAGTTGATAGACCTGACAGCCGATGCTTGCATCGCGCACCTTGCCATGCTATGCTAAAAGGTGGTTCCAGGGCATATTCGATCATGAGCTCAGCAGCCCATCGTAATATTCGCATAACCTTATCTCAGCATCGCGGCACAGCAATAGACGCTCAGCCCATCCTCGCCAAACCGCCCTATCAGCGATCCCCCGACCCCAAAGATTGCACTCTAACATCGGCAGATGAAACGCCAGCGCAGATCCTTCATCTAGGAAACAACCCGCTAACCAGGTTGGGACTTCAAAAACCTCGCGATGCGCTCAGATTAGCTTCACCTTGAGACTTGGCATAAGCCGCAGGGACCTTTTTGCACAGCCCAACAGGGCCAGCGCCAAGATTATAGCAAGTCGGCCGATTTTAAGGATAAAATCAAGTATAAGTTCAGTTATCGGCAGTTATTGAACACTCGCGAGAAGACGTTTTCCGTGGCGTTGCGTGGCGGAGCTTGTTTTCAGGGTTACAATGGGGGGCTTGGCGTAATTTATTCGATTGGTCAATTGAAGCGAAGTTTTTCAGCTCTCGCATTCTAGCCTATGATATAGATGCTATGGAAATACGATCGAATCCTTCGTAATTCTTCCCTCTTCACAGTCCACTGCATCGAATACCTAGTCTAGTATTTTCGCCCCCAACAATTTTTATCACCCGCGTTTCCCTGCGCAATTACTTCGCCGCCGGAGGCTCGGGGAGTCCATATCCAAATGACAGCAAGGTCTCTGGGTCTTGCTTGCGAAGGTATTCCTCGAAACTATCCGTCTTGACAGGTTTGCTCAACTGCTCTGGTGTGATAGCCCCTTCGACGCCCTCCACGTATCCATGCTCATCGAGGTAGGCTGCTCCGTCAAGCACCTCGTAAGGCAGACCAGTCTTCTTGTGCATCTCCTCCTCGGTCATTGACTGGAAGACAGCCTTCTGGCCGGTGACTTTGCTCCAGGTGTCCATAGCCTCAAGGATGTTCAAGTCGCTGTCGTAGGCGAGAAGCTTTGTTCCAGCGGGTTCATTCTCAACGAGGGCTCGGACGAACGATCCAGCTGAGCCCTCGATGTCGATGACAGGGAGCCTGAGATTCTTGGATGCAGGGACTGCGAGGATATACTCGCCAGTCTCGGCATCCTTCTTGGGGTACAAGAAAGCGTTCGTAGCGTAGGTAGCCATGTATACATAAGATGTCTTCTTCGCAAGTTCAGGCATCTCGTTCTCAATGTACTTGACAGCCGCAGCCTTGGTCTCCCAGTGATGACAGTGAGAGTATTTCCCCTTCGAAACATCCTTCATAGGACCAAGAGCAGAGTAGATGTACTTCTCAAGAGTTGATGTCTTGGAAGCAACATAAGCAGCATTCTTGACGTGCCGCTCCTCGGTATCATACCCGATTTGTTGAGCCGTAGCTTGGTCTTTGCCTTGACTGAGAGCCGTCGTGTAAGGAGCCCAGAAGTCAGTGTTGACGAAGATTGCGTGAGCTCCATCGAAAGCTTTGACAAGAGAATCAGGGTCATCCATGTCTGCTTCGACGACCTCGGCTCCAAGGTTTTGGAGAGCTTGCGCCTTGGGGGATGATGAGTTGCGGGTGAGGGCTTTGACATGCCAGTTGGGTAGGGAGATGAATGCTCTCACGACTGAACCTCCTTGGGTGCCTGTGGCGCCGACGACGGCGATGGTCTTGGTAGACATGATAAGAGTGTATGGTGAAGAAGATGGTGTTGAGTTGGTCAATGATGAAGTGATGGAGATGGCTTGTAGGTGCATTCTGCTCGGATACTTATAGTAATATACATCGCGGCGTTAATTTTGACTTCTCTATTTCCTCCTTCCGTATTAATTATTGCCTTTGTGTTGACTCTGACCTCAATCGCTGAATGGAACCAGAGACCGTAAGCCACTGTCGCTTACTGGCGTAGCAGCTTTTGATTGGCTCAAAAACCGTAAGCCAATTCGCCCCCACGGACTTCGGACTTAGCATGATATCACTTCCGCCAAACAACCAAGATTTCGAATCTGACATGCTCCAATGAGAGAATTATACCCAACCACTTCCAGTCAATCCATCTTCAAGCCATGCGCGATACAGTGAAAGACGGTTCGGCCAATAGGGATGACGTAGTCTCTCGAAAGCGTGCGAGTAGCAAGGATGATAACGCTCCACCAGCGAAGCGTCGCGTTCTAACTACGGCGCGGAGGGAGCAGAATCGCCAGGCGCAGAAAGCATATAGTATGTCAAGCCCCATTTATATCATAGGAATTACTAACAAGACCTTGCAGGAGAGCGACAGAAACAAGAGAGGATACGGCTGAAGCAAGAGAAGGCCCAAGCGCAAGCTACTTGCGGGCAGCGCCTGAGACCTCTTCTAAAACGAGAGGATCTCTCACCGATGGACTCTTCTGAACAGCAGAGTTCAATTGGGGAGATATCCCCACGGGATGAGGACGTCCTGGAAACCGTCGACACATCTGTCAAAAAGCTTGAGCCAAACTTTCCAGATCTTTACTTGAACATGCTTCAATTCTCACCAACAGCCATCTTCACATCATGCCTCACCAACGCCATCTCCCTGGGACTCGACCCGTCCGCCATCGCAAACTGCAGCGTGCAACAAATATCACCATTCTACCAACCCAACCTCTCAGCTACACTCAACCACGCAGCTCTCATACAAGCAGGCTCAAACATTCTCTCAACATTTGACAACACCAGTATCCCCGTTCATCTCCGCCCAACAATGGCGCAAATCCTCATCCCGCACCACACAAGCCTAGATCTAATTCCTCTTCCCTTCCTGCGCGAACGAGCAATAATGCTATCAGCCGCAATGCCACATGTCTTTAATAACTGGGAACTCAAGCTGGATATATACGAGCGAGGCGGCTTGACGATATGGCGACTGAAGCATGAGAAGGGTGAGAGTGTGAGTGATAGTTATCCGCCATGGGATATGAAGAGCTGGGAGGCGGCGCCGTGGTTTTTGAAGAAGTGGTGTATGCTTATGGGGAGGGAGTATGATAAGATGCATAACCAGAGTATTGGATGGCAGGTTGTCAGGGACATGATAAGTTCGAGGGATATACAGCGATTGACAACTAGTTAATCTTAGAAAAGTTGTCTCCAAGCATATAAGACTGTGTATTTTTATGAAAGATTATGACAGATTATGAAATAAATAGTAAATAAATGAATGGTATAAATAAAACACAGAATAGAAAATATTTACTCCAGAACCGTGGCCAACTCCCTCTCAGTCCATTCCCAGAGCTTCTCCGCTAACTCATCATCTCTCCCCTCCTCCGTCGCCAAGCCATGCTTCCCAACTGGCTCATAGTACTCTCCACTAACAACACCCTTTGCAACCGACGCCCAAAGCTGATTCCTAACGCCCTTTACAACAGGCGTGATCAACATGCATCTCACTACTGCATACAAATACCACACCATCCCCGTCGCCTTCTGCAACAACTCCGTGTTCACCAGACCAGGATCAATTGCAGATACCGTGAAATGCGGAAACTTCTTGGCCAGCTGGCGTGCCCAGAGGATGTTGGCAAGCTTGCTCTGGTAATAGCACTGATAAAGACCAGTTGACTCGCCGTCAGTCTTGAGGGTATCATAGTTGATGCCGCCTTTGTTTAGATAGACGTGTCCATGGGATGCAAGACACACTATTCTCACGTCTGCACCAGGTAAATGTGTCGTTTTGTTAAGCAGCGGGATAAGTAGTTTGGTAAGCAGAGCATGACCCATATGATTCGTACCAAACTGAATCTCATAACCGTCTGCAGTACGATCAAGAGGAACAAACATGGTGCCAGCATTGAGCATCAAGATGTCAAGCCTTTCACATTCCGAGAGCACGATCCGCGCTGCTTCTTTTATAGAAGCGAACGAGCAAAGATCAAGATGGAGGATTCTGATTGAAGCTGATGGGACAGCGTGCTGGATCTCTTGGGATGCGAGTTGTGCCTTTTGCAGGTTCCGACCGCAGAGATAAATGCGCTGGGGTTTGTGGTGGGCGAATTGGAGGACGGATTCCTTGCCTAGACCAGCGGTGGCACCTGTGACAAGGATGACTTTTCCTTCGAGAGAGGGCATGTCTTTGGGGTTGAAGTCTTGTTCTTTGGTCCAGAACATTGTGATGGGAATATGGGTAGGTAGCTTAAGCGGTAGAGTGACAGGGAGAATGCAGGCGATGTCGATTTGGACTGAAGGTAAGTGCTGATGAGATTCGAGCATCAGATACAGGAGGATGCTACACCTATTTTATACAAGACATAACCATATTACAAGTAAGTTTCAACACGGATTCCCGGCTTCCAAAGCCACACAGAGACCTGTAGAACTACAGTCTACTCCGTTATTGGAAAAAGGTACGGTCTTGGCGTGCCATTCTATCTATTATTGCTTCTCCGGAACGATCTGTAACAGCCAGTCAAGCGCTAGAGGCGACCATGGGCCAATCGTAATCAGGAAACATCCTCTAAGCCCTTTTTGGTAAATGGTACGGAAGAACTGCGGTAAAACCTACACGTAGAAGTGCTTACTTTCGACATGGATCAAGACCGAATAACTTCAGAAATAGAGCATGTGATTAGTAAAATTGCCTGACATAAAGAAGAGTCAACTTGTTGACCCAGTTTTATCCAATATGGCCATCTTTGTGGTTACCACGTCTTCTGGAAAGCCTGACAGGGGTGCCATGAGAAAGATCCGCAGCCATGCGATGCGTGGAAGGAATACACGCGCGGACAGACTAGCTCGGGCTCGAGAGCGAATGAATCCCGATAAGAACCTACTCGGTAGAACAGAGACTGATAGTAGTGCATCAGTACAACGGGCTACTTTCATGGAAGAAGTACCCCATAGCCAGAAGCACAGCAAGGATCATCTACCAGCGATGAGTATACCTCGGAAGCTAGCGCCAGAGCTTTTATTACAGCGATCAGAACTTGAAATGAAACCATATATGCTGGAGTTAATATATCAAGGTATTCTTACAAACTCTATGTCAACCAATCAGAAGCTAATTCCGCACGATGTCTCCAGCTTTCACAACGCCAAAGCCCTGTCGATACGCCATAGACATGAAGGTCGCTCACGAATCCGAGTCTCACATCTTCAGCCTCAGCGACATGCACACGTACGAAGTATCTCTCCACTCTATTCTCTTCACAGCATCAGCATTTAAAGAAGTCTGCCAAGGCATAGAGTTCAGCATACTCACGAGATATCATCTGGGCGAGACACTCCGTTGTATACAACACAGTCTCCCAGACAAAAGCACAGCAACTGCCATGGCGACGGTCGGATCTATCGTTAACTTGGCTTCAGCGGCATCTAGCTTTGGAGATGTTGAAACTGCGAGGAAGCATATGGATGGATTGTGTCGCATCTTTGAACTTCGTGGTGGGATATCGCCTTTTGGAACTGCAGCGTTGGCAGAGATGAAATGTCAAAGGTACTTGCTTCCTCTAGTACTGGTTTATATGACTGAACTGTATAGGATAGAGATTTGTCTATCAATGTCAGAAGGGCGAAGGCCCCGCCTCGTCCCCGAGATCCAATCTTGGGATTTACTCATGCCAAAATCTTCGATCCATATCGTTTCAAAGGCCACGTTCCTGGATCCACGAACATTGACTGCAGACCAGCGCTTGCTTGCCATCTGGGCCGATCTGCAACACTACAACAGATTAGCTAATGGATGCGCTCTTATTCCACCAGAACTCTTCCTCTCCATAAGCACGACTCTTCCAAACAAGCTACTTCAGCTTTCCTACAACACCCAATCGACATCCGAACTTCTAAGGCTTTGTATGCTCGTGTATATAAAGAGCATCCTATTTAGTCTTCCCGGGGTAGGGAAGAGAATGATTTACCTGAAGAATAATCTGGAGTTTGCACTTCAGCAATTTGTGCCCTTTGATCGAGAGCACTTGATCTTCTTGCTCTGGGCATTGTTCATCGTTGGGGCCTGTATTTTTGAGGACTTTGGCCGAACGTGGCATTGCCAGGCTACAGTCCAGGTTTGTCGTGTTTTAGGTGTGAATAGTTGGATACAATGTAGGGGGATGCTAAGTAGGGTGTTGTGGATTAGTGATGTGCACGATCGGCTAGCACAGGACGGATATGCAAAGGTGTTTGGCGCTACATAAACTACACTGTTATGGAATCAATTACGACATCGGCAACGCGCATATTGAAGTATACACCAATTAACATGAGTACGGCATAACAGCTTTAAAATTAAGTGAATCTCCTACATATCAGAATGAGATGTAAGAGCTTTTAGCCTGAGGTTTCATAGTGCCTTATTTGCTTACGTGAGACGATCACTGATGTTTAGTGCTGACGCGCAAAGCTGATGGAGTTACTGTCTCATCTCCGCCATTCTCCTTCAAGTAATTTTTATCTCCTGCTCAGAACCTTTTTAAAACAACATACAATCCTGTACTTCTCATCTATCAATCAAGCATCTCATCATGTCCTTCCTCTATCTCAACCGCGCAACGCACGTCGTGTCTCTCATCCCCGCCCTCTTCGGGATCAATCTCCTCACGCGCCCCGAAGCAACTCTCCAATCTTTCCAGTACCCCATACCCACAGACCCTGAAGCTCGGAAACTCGTTCGTGGACTTTCACGTATCTATGGATGTCGAAATCTCGTGATTAGCTTTTTGTTCTTCAATATCAGTCTCACAGGGGATAGGAAGCTTATGAGCTTGGGATATCTCGGGGCGCTGGCTATGTGCGTTACTGATGGGCTTGTCGCGAGGAATGTAGTTGGACATGGGGAGTGGCAGCATTGGTCGTTTGCGCCGCTTTGTATTGGCTTGTTGATTGGGTTGAACTGGTGATTGGAGGTTTCAGAGCTGAGTCTAGCCTGACTTCATCAAAATACATTTATGGCTATTCGCTTCGAGGCTGGTTCACAACATTCATATGTCATAAAGGTTGATCCATGCTCTCTTGAACGTATCTTGTTCATTTGCTTTACAAACATACACTGATCACATGGACAACATGATACACTGCGGGCGCCATGCAAATGCATACAACAAGATCAATTTAGCTTCTAGGACTACGGGTAACCAGACCGTATGGTCCTCTCTCATAAATGTTGTTCCATAGATCTATTGCTGCAAATTCCTCCTTCTTATGCTTCCCAGCTGAAGTCCCAGCCTGAGCTGCCTGAGCTCTATGCTTATAACCCGGTGGCTACCTCGCCATGTTGAACACATAGAGCGCCCCTAATCCTCCATCATTTCCAATTCCTCGAGTCCCTGATCGATCTCAGGGATAGGGCGAATACCAGCAAGGAAACCTCTCACTTGATGGAAGGAATAACCTGTTAAATTAAACTCAAATTCACAGCATGCCGTAACGACTGAACGGTTTCGTTTATCCCATAAGAAAACAGAACAAAATCGGAGTCTGCTGGCTTATATCTGTTATCAATAATGAACAGCCAAGCCTGAGCTGTTGCGCGTAAACATATGGCTGTTTAGTGGTTCTCAAAGAGGAAACGAACAGTGCTTAGGGTAAGCGCAGCAGACGTTAGCGACTATGAGCCACGCTAAGTTTCCGAGCACCCAATTAAACCATTTCCCCTGTGGCTTAGTTGGCTAAAGCGTCCGACTGTTATTTATAGACAATCGGGAGATCGGAAGTTCGAGCCTTCCCGGGGGAGAATGAGTGTTATTTTCTCTTTTTGTTTTCTTAGCTATTACTTTTACCCTGTTTTGTGGAAGGGAGGATATTGGTAGTACAGTACTGAAGCACGGATAGCCAAAAGTCAGACATTTTCATCCAAGTAAGGTATTGGGTTGGAGTCCGGAAGCCAAAAATAATATTTTTGATAACATTGCTGTTGTGGTGCGGGACTAGCTTATATAACACAATAGACTAGAAAGGTCGCCATGAAGCTGGAAACTTCGTAATGGAACAATTATGATTATACCGTAGACCTCAAATGGATGACGTCAAGGGTTCAGTCAACTACTATCAATCTGATGCCGTTGACCATTTATATCTCGTAGATTGCTAGAGAGTATTTTATAGAGTAGTGACTTTACCTAGAGCTCGGTTGTAGGTGAGTTCTAGGACCATCTAAGGAAGAGGCAAGCTTCCCCATGCTCGTAGGGTAGGCCGGCTAGTATCGGCCACCTCCACGCCTTGAGATTTGAGACCAGATTTGTCATCAGCTTGGGTGTCGGGACCTCTTCAGAATAATGAATATATACACATTAACTCATTAATAATATAATCAACTTATGTTGGCATATAATCTTCACCGTATCGAATTTAGTCATGATTCTCTGCTTATCTCAGTTCAACGGGATTGGTTTGGGTCATCACCTTGCATGACCGCGATATACAACGACTTATATCCCCGCTCACAAGTAATGACGGGAGATTCACCTTACTGGGTCAAGGCTCAGGACTGGCATACAGCCGGAGAGCCTTTCCGCATTTTTCACAATGTTCCTCCAGGGTGAAGATTAAGAGGCGGGACGACTTTTCACCGGCTTTCCGGAATTTGGCAACTATTGATTCATAGCCCCAGCCCACCCAGTCCACTATCAGCCGAGCGGGTCTCACGCGTCGGCGTGGCTTATCTCAGGTGCCATCCTCCTTGAATCAACGGAGGTTCTTCAGCTTAGCTCCTAAGCTCCAGGCATTTGATGGCTCCCGTTATTCTCCAAGCCATCCAATAAGGTGATGCCACTGCATGATGCAGGCGTCTCTCCAAGAGTTGTCCAAGAACACTGACCTGTTGACTTCCCACCAAGTCAACAACGGAATCCATTATCTCAATACTGGACCGGAAAGGTACAATGTATTGAATCGGGCTGTGAGGTTAGGTATCTGTGTTATCATAAACAAGAATGTATTTCGTCGTCGAATATGTATGTGGCTATATGAAGAGACAAGGTTATCTCTGCTTGTTGATTCGGGGGGAGATCATGTTAAATTCCAGTGACCCGGCGCCTCGATCTATACCCCATTTCAACTGCAGCCAGGGTGACCTAACTAACCAACTGGGCTGCAGTCTTCTATCGACAATGTCAGCGAGGGCCAAAAGAAAGGAATGCAGTAACTCATCAGTTCAAAAAGGGAAACTCTTGGACAGTCACGCTCGGGATTCTGCAGCCGATACCTGGGGTTGTTGGCTGGGCATACCTTGTGCGGACATAGCGCAACTCGGTGGCGTTACTTGAAGTGTCCGATGGCGTTGCCGCTACGACTAATCTGGCAAGCGTACCAGTACTCTAGCTCAGCACCTCCGCATTTGTTCGGATCAGTTGACGGCACCCCTTGCTAAGTATTTTAAACGACGCCTATAAACCAGGTCTCCTGGGTCTTAGTTCCTCTAGGCCAATTGTTCCATTTTCTTCCTTGATTCTCGTCACTTATTTGGATGAACCTCTTGCTAACTGCCTCAAAAAGATGACCATTGGAGATTTCTTTGATTTCAACAAGGCCGAATATGCACGTCGCATATCATTTTACGACGTCAATCGCTTGCGAAAGCAGGAAGTGGTCAAAATACGCCAACATACCGCTGCCATGTGTAGTATTACCACAGGAGCAGCAGGCGCACTGCTATCCGGCGGAGGTACCCTCCTGCTGAGTGCCTATGGGGCTCGTCGACTGTCTGTAGCACATTCAAAGCTTGAGCTTATACAGGCAGAGCTTACAAAACGCGGCATAGCCCTACACGAAATACAGAAGCGAGATATCTTCATCCCTGTTGGAGCATCTATTGTCGGAATGGGTGTCGGTATCGGCATAGACGAGGCAGCCGCTGTTGCAACCAACACTATCCCCATGGAAGCGACTCTACCCCCAGGGTCTTCTCTCACTGATGCATTGTCTACGAACGCAAGTGGTGTAATCAGTGGGGTAGCTCACGGTGTCACAGAGCAGACTCACGAGATGGGGCAGGCCATACTGAATATAGACAACGGCATTCCAGCAGCCCAGGACCTTGCAAGAGAAACAATCTGGGCTCCTGCGGCGTCTACCCAGGACGCCATTGGATTTCACGCTGGCATGGTTATAATGCAGGCCGTTGAGAGAGGATTCGCAAGCCTAACATCGAACCTGTTGGCAACGTGGACTATGGAAGCCCTGACTGGTGATGTTTCCAAGACCAAGCCGCCGGTATTTCGGGACACCCGGACAACAAAAAAGACTGGCCCCTCAACTAGTAAAACGCATATATCCAAGTGTTGGCGGCCTGAAACAAAGATTATATCCTCTTATCTACTTTGGATGGGCATCCTTTGCTGGCTTTTTGGTGTATTTATGTTATTCTTGTATTGAGATGGCTTTCCTTGCTAAACAATAGTTATCTGGAAGAGGGCTTATCCTTGTAGTTACATCAAGACTTGCTGATACTTGAGCAGCTCCTGCCACAAATCCTTTGTCCATTTTGGCAGAGCAACTGAAGTAGAACTCGAATTTCCAGTAATCTGGACCACGAGGCTCTTGTACAGAAACAAATTCATGTGATAGATCCCAAATATCTTAGCGCGTTGGTCATTGATTCCATCGGCAGACTGAGTCGTATCCTCTCGACTAGTAGGCAGAGCCTCGTGGATGTCGTCCAGCATAACCTTGGCGGCAGTCATTTCGATATCAAGTGCGCAGATCCAACCAACAGTGTAGTCTTGGTGAGAGAGCCTTTCTCTATGTCCCAGCCCACCGAAGTTGTCTTCGCCGGCTGTTGGCCGCCGTTCCGCGTGACCAGGCAACCTGTCTTGTACATCGCTACTTCTCAAGCTCATGTTACTTGATCCGACCACGTGAGCGCCGGTATTCGTCGCCAGTCTCGAACGTTCTTAATTGTAGCCTCTCCAAAGAAAAAGATGGTTGCAAGGGAGAGTCTTGATTTCAGCTTGGGGGCTGAGTTGCTGCCGCTCCTTTGCGTCTGCTCCAAGCCACCGCATGCGCAGGTGCCTAAACTGGCTTGAAAAAGGGTAAGGCTGTGCCGGATCAGGTGACTGTCTTATAAAACACTGGCCTGAGACCCTAGAGCGGGGTAAATATGTCTGCCAAGTAATTGCAACGCTCCATTGCGAGAAATAGATAATCAAGCAGGTGTGACGGAAGGGGAATTATAGTTCCGTTGAGTTATCCTTCATCTTTAGAGAATGGAGATAATTAAACAAGCGGCAGAGGACTATAAAAGAAACAAAAACGAAAAAGAATTAGGGAGAGACCGAGCAAACCACTCTTATCAATACTTGCTGTCAGACGCCACTTTCCTGAGGAAGCCTGAAGCAACCAATGATAATGAGCCCACGATTTATGCTCGGCAATATGATGTACCTTTAGTAACATCTCCTTTTCGTCTCATTTCTGCCTTTAATATCGCGAGGAATGGATCTCGGGTTTTACTCTATGACCTTCCAACGTTCTTCCTGTGCAGATATTCCAACTCAACTTAAGACTGGAGAGGATTCTTACAAGTGGACACCTGGGGCATATGCTCTCACCGCCGATCCAGCACTAGCCAATGTTCACGGCGCTTCTTCAACTTCGTCAACAATCGCATGTTCGAGACTCTCCATCCATACGTTAAGAAAATAGGCTATAAGAATCCGACCGACCCCGATGACTGTAACCGGCAGTTTATGGAGGGAAAGCCTGTTCCAGTCTCTTGGTGCCGAACCCGTTGCTGTAAGGGAGTTTAACCATGCGATGGAGAGTCATTCCAAGTATAACCTTGCGCCCTGGCCAGACCCCAGAGGTGTATCCAACTGAGAATTTTCTTACTGGTGCTAAACTCGACCGTCCTTTGGTGGTAGACGTTGGAGGCAGCAAAGGCCACGATCTGACTATATTTCATGTTTGACATCCGCATCAACCCCAGGGCAGTCTGGTACTTGAAGATCTACCAGACATCCTTAAGGAGCTTACCATTCCTGCTACCATATCCGTCCATCCTCACGACTTCTTCAATCCGCGACCTGTCAAAGGCGCTCACGCGTATTTCACGCATACTGCCCTGCACGATTGGGAGGATAAACAGGCCAGAAATATTATGCGACACCTCGCTGATGCCATGGAACCGGGCTACTCCAAGCTTCTTGTCCATGAGAGTTTAGCAACTTTAGTTAAGCCTCTCGTGTGAGTGACGACTTCGGATACCACCATGATGGCTTGCTTAGGAGCCAAGTAGAGAACAGAAGTTGAGAGGATAAAGCTGGTCGAGAGTGCTGGATTGAAGGTTATCAAGATCTGGAGACCGTTGCATTCTGTAGAGAGCATTGTTAGGGCCGAAGTCTGTTCATTATAAAGCTTTAAACCCAGCTTTAGGTATTATTTTATTTCTAATCACACAACGGTTATCTTTAAAATAAGTCAAAAGCGCTGTTAATCCTTTCTATTAATCTCATACAGACCTACATCATGCTACCTTGCTGACATTGTCCGTGATGGTTGGATAAGGTCTCGTAGGCCTTCTTCGGTCAGCATATTTGTACCTTCTTCTGTGTTATAGCTTGGCATCGTGTTGTTTGTTGAAGCTCTCTTGTCCCGAGTGCTGATAATACGAAGAGTGCGCAGAGGTCGATTGGAGATTTGATCGGGAGTCCGGCGGTAGACACGTAGTACGAGAATGCGCATGACGGGAATGGATGCCGCCATGATGGTGACTGCACACTCGGCAGTACCCCATATGATGATTCCAACTCGATCCACTGCGAGAAGCATCAGTGATTAGTAACCAGACAACGCCTGCTAATCGCTTGACTCACGAGTTCGGTTCTTGCTGCTGAGGCCTAGCATTTTGTAACATTTAGCTGCTGCCGTGGCGGCGGCACTAAAGTATCATCAGTAGGTAATCACACGATGATCCTGGAGAGACTGACAAGATACCAAAGGTCAAAGCAATCCCAACTCCGATTTTCTCTCGGGTCCGCATAGAGAGTTTCCAAATAATCGTCCAGGCAATGACACAGAGAATAAGGTCAACCAACCCCGAGAAGGCTGCCTACAGTCAGTAAGATGCAATTCCAGGCCAGGCAAACACTGACCTCCAGCAAAAATATTATAATATGTCGCAACCATAGGATTCCAACAGGTTCCAGGCAGACTCGAATGCCAGACCTTCTTGGCCGGTGTACATTTCACAAAAGAGAACACAATAACCAAGTCCATAGTGATATTCGTCGCGATGATGAGAAACCATAGAAACCAGCTCATCCAGCCATCAACAAGTCGTATCAATGTCAGTGCAAATGACGTTTTGCTCCATGCTGCAGATAGAACTGCGAAGAGGCCAAAGATTGTTCCTGTAAGTGCGATTTTCGGTACGACGGCTGGATCAACCTCTGACATGTCCTTGCCGAAGCCAAGAGTTACGTTGAAGATGACAAGACCCGTGCCGATGACGAGACAGATCTGATGAGAAGACGCGTGATGTTAGCCCCAGCAAATTGAGATCTATGACGGATCTCGCGGATCTTGGATGCAGACTCAACAGAGATTAGCTGTTACTCACCCATGCCGCAATCAAGATATAATCATCCCACCAGAACCCCCGACGGCGAATGACCTTGCAATACAATCTGAGACCCAAAAACAAGCCCGCCAAAACGGTCAGCGACACACAAACTGCGATTATCGTTGCACCGAGACCCGTAGGCGATGTCATCAGAGAGCGGGACGCTTTCGCTGCCTCCCAGAGTGTTATTTTTCAAGGCATGGGAATGAAAAAGGAAGATGAATGTTGCAAGAAAGGGAGAGCGACAGGGAGGGCGAGCAAGTGAAATATGAGCTGTACAGTATGAGAGGTCCGAGCCCCTTTTGCGTTGCGCCTCCCCGGAAACAGGCGAACCAACGGATTTAATGATCAGCGGCACTTCTGTTGGGCGCGACATTACCCCATGGGCTAGTGGCTTATGGCGCTCGGTAGTGCAATTCGTCACGTACGCTCAATAGTTATTACTGGTCAGACCGCTGAACTTCTTTAATTGCCGGCGCAGGTTGCATCAGGTCCTGGTTCTCCCTTAAATGATCAATTCCTTCAAATCTGAGCATTCCGTGCTGAAGGAACACTCAATAGGTCGCACGTAGAGTCAAAATGGCTAGACATTTGTGAACAGCCCATCTCACGGGCGACAATGTCTCCTTGGGTGCGAGTCATTCACAGTGCATTGAACTGATGCCCAAGCCACTGTCACGGAGCTAACCTTAGCCATAAACTCAAAATTCCATCGTACCTCTCCGTATGTCAAGTGCATTAAAATGCCTGATTGGTTGGTGGTCTCCATGCTAAAGAACATCCACGATCGACTCCACAAGCTTATCGTGGCGGCTCGCTCCCGGTTCCCGGGTTCCCGTTGAGATTTACTATCACCAAACAGCGATAGAGGTGAGTTACTAGACCGCTCAAATTCACCTCTCTAATGGAGGTTCCGTCACTTTAGAGTTACCATGTTATTTCAGTGGTTGAAGATCCTATTAACACCATGCGACTACTCTCTACTAGCGACTGTTGCTAATTTAGCAACTCACCCAAGCCTATTGCCTCCAGGTCGTCTAGAATAGCCTCATCACCATCCTTCTTCATCCCAGATATACCATGTCCTAAACTGTGTGTCAACACCCGACCCAACAAACGCCTCCTGAAACTCCTCCCTGCGCACATCCATTTCCGCCGACAGTTTCGCCAGCTGCTCATTATCCCAATAATCATCCCAGCTATTACTCCCAGACATTGTATACCGAATGGGAGCATCAATCCGAACCCTCTCCAGCTTCGGAAAGTCTCCCAGAAGCAACTAGTTGTCCTAGATAAGTAATATCATGCAGAAGCTCATATCTCGCCCATCTGTTAAAGAAGATGGTTAAGCTTTGAACTGTCTGCGGGAGGAAATCGACTAGGTATGTTTCCTGCTCAACGATAAGTTCATTCTTATTGTGGTGGAGCACATGGCTGTAGAAGCACGAAGAATCAACCTCGAGGATACTGAGATTTGTAAAATGCTTGATCTGTTGGGGCGTGATGGGCTTAGGTTTCGGAAGGTTACGTTGACCAGGTTCCACCCTGCCATCAAAGTTCAGACTGAGGCGCTGTAATGTCTTTTGTGTTCGTGGGCTGAGGAACTCGATTAACTGGGTCGGTGAGACTTGGGAGCGAGCCCGACTATGCCAGTAACTATAGCCATCACTGAAAAACTCGAACATCTCAAGATTCTGAGCTGCCCCGAGAATTCGCTCTAATGCCAGAATTTGCCAACTACCTGTAAAGAATGGCAGACCAAGAATCTGAAACTCGGTGATGTTCCTGACACCAGAACAGAATTCCTGTATACCCGAGTCGCTATTCTGATCAGCGTATCTCTCGCCCCCAGGACCTCGGATGATTAACCGTATGCGCCAGGTCAGGCTGCCAGTCGAGCACCCGGAAGAAGTAAGTCGACAGAAGATGTGGGCCAAGGCTGTGAAATAGAATCGGCATCGCAATTGAGCGAAAGCCTCTGCTTGTTTGCGTCAAAGCCAACAAGACTTTTATGTTTGCTGCGTTGTCTTCATCTTCCTTGTCGCAGCCGCTGCAATGAGCGCAGAACCAGGAGAAACATGACCAATGAGCTCGGGAGGCAGGACATCGATAATTGCTGATATGGCATCGTGAGTTGTTGCCATGATGCATTTTGATGAAATGAATTGTTTAATGGGGAGAGGCGATTGCGAAGCGGGGTCTATGGCCTGATTGTGCCTTGACATTCTCGGCAGCAGTCCTGCACAGCCTTGTAAGCATGGTCCTCTGCCAAGACACCAGTGACTTGCCTGATCATGGCGTAGTCCTTGCGATGATTGTCTCGAGCCTTCATCGAGGTATCCTTTGGGGTCCTTATACCCCAGCCAGCTATAACGTTCAGGTGAGCCTTTTTAATCTTGTGTATATAGTTCCGATCGAGACCAGCGTTGTGGGAGGGATTGAACATGTTTGCTATGATAGGGCATATATAGCTCTTACACCTATGTTATGTTACTTGTGTGCTATAGAGTATTGGTTGAGCTATGTACAGATTTCAACTGATGAATATTGAGCGAACAGTCTTGAATTCTCTGTAGCCATTTGCTTCCTCTCCGTTTTACGCCCCCACCTGCCCAAACCAAGCCGCAATCTCACCAACGTTACTATCTACAACATCCGGCTGATCGTAATGCTGGAAATGCGACACACCATTATCCCAAATCAATTTCTTGTTCTTGGTCGGGATCGACTCAAAATGCCTCTTGGCTGCGGGCGCGTTCATGCAATTGTCTCCATGAATAACCAGAGCCGGTTTAGTGAGCTTGGCCACCCCAGGTACAGTCGAATAGCCAAAGTGATCCAAATCACTCATAACGGCGTATCGGTTCTCAAACCCCTTCAAAGTCCACGGGCCGTACCAAGCCCACGCGACGGGTCCCGGAAGGCCAGCGAGTGAACCGACATCTGGGTCTGCGGCTTTCGGGTCGACAAGAGGTTGGTAGGTGACTTGGCCTGTTTTTTCGTACAGCTCTTTAGCCTTTCTAGCTCGCTCGATGCGTGCCTGATATAGCGCTTCCCCTTGCTCGGGCGTAGGCATTTTTAATGACCCAACGTCGACCCCGGGCTCGATGTTCACGCAGCCAGTGCAAATCATCCAGACGTCTGTCTCATGATCGCGATAGTACCCCGTCACGGAAGCGACAGCGACGACCCGATCATCGTATGATGCAACGTCTAGGCACTCAGGACCACCTTGGCAGACACCGACGAGGAACAATCTCTTGGCATCCACGTCGCCTCTGCCGGCAAGGTAGTCAAGACCGGAGACGACGTCCTCGTTCTTCATCTTGGGATTTTCTAGACGCCGTGGCTGACCGGTACTCTCCCCGACCGTGCGTGGGTCAAAGATTAGAGCGGCATAGCCTTCGTCGGCAAGTCGCGTGGCATACTGCAGCGGGGCTTGTTCCTTGACAAACGAGTATGGGCCGAGAACGACGACACCAGGCGGGTTGGCCACGTCTTTGGGCAAATACAGGATGCCGGTGATGGTCTCCCCGTGAGATGGATAGGTCACCTTCTCTGCAGTGTAACGACCGTGGCAGCCCATTGTATGAAGTGAAAACAAAGTAGTCTCAAGTGTTAATAGAGTGGTAAGTTAATGCTGATGAGAGAGTAAATTGGAGCTTGTTTGTCAGAGGTGGTGATAATTAGAATATTTATATACTACGTCTTATGGGCCAAAGGCTTGTATTCCAATAAGATGTTCATTCTTTGATAGAAGACGAGAGCTTTGTGAGCTGCGTTTCTTGGTATTCATGTTTTCGGGGATAGCCCCACTAATTTCGGAGTCATGAACCCACTGTTTTCGGAGCCACGGTCTATGCTATCTTTTGATTTGGCGATGGCGATGCAAACAATCAGGTTTCCGATGGTCAATCCTGTCACAGACTCGGGTATGGATCAAGGTAGATCAACATATCTATTTGACATAGTCGGGTTCTGCATCTTCCTGCGCGGATCGGACTTATTGCGTCACCAGAACACATGTCCGAAATGCCAGCCTCGAACCAATTCAGTGTTAACAGAGCGGGCAAGTTCTCAATGTTCTACACCACCAACTGGCGTAATTCCAACGAAAGACAGCCCCCAAACTTTGAATGGAGCTGGGATAAGCTACTTGCAGCTCCCTTCGATTGGTAGCTGAGAACCAAGGGCAATACCGGCCGACACTATCCCGTGCTTAGTTTGTGCTGATCTTCAGCTGCTTCGGACTTTGAAGCTGTCTATCCTGGTAACTGTCGGAAAGTATAATCGGGCTGACCATTGTCACTGCTTCCTCTTATTTGGCTCCAGACAAACTTAGGCTTATCTAGGTTGCTGCTGGCGTGGCCGAAATAGCCCGCACAACCCGGCCGTGCGTGCCGGCATTACATGCGGCTCAGTGAGACAACAAGATGAGTCTTGCCTTCGGTTCTCGCCTCGACAGGCACTTCACTTAAAAGGCGCACGGGACCTTGCTGGGTCGGTTGCATGTTATTACTCGACCTTATTTTTTTCTATCTCTCAACCAAAAATAAAACATTCATAGAGGACATTCTTTTGCAATATAATACCTCAAGTACAATACAACATGACTGGGTCCGATAAGCTCGTCCTTGTCACTGGTGCGAATGGCTTCATCGCCACTCATGTTCTGCAAAACCTTCTGCAAGGAGGGTACCACGTACGAGGAGTCGTCAGGTCCCAAGCGTCCGCCGACGCTGTTCTCGAGACTTTTCCCGAAAATTCAGGATCCCTCTCCGTAATTGTCGTTCCCAGCATGACAGTCGCGGGTGCTTTTGACCAAGCTGTCAAAGGTGTTGATGCGGTATGTAAACTCAACACTTCACGTCATCGCCGGGCAACCGACTTCAACGCGGGTCACTCACAACTGTTCTCTATCAAAGGTTCTTCATATTGCGAGTCCTTTCACGCTCAGTGTTGAGGACAATGAGACTGAGATGCTGGTACCGGCGATCAATATGACCAAAGGCCTGCTGGAATCTGTTTCCATGCATGGCGCGAAAATTAAACGAGTCGTCATTACATCCTCCTTCGCTGCCATGGTCGACCTCACAAAGGGATTGTGGCCCGGCC
Source organism: Fusarium sp. MPI-SDFR-AT-0072 (assembly GCA_020744335.1). Classification (NCBI taxonomy): domain Eukaryota; kingdom Fungi; phylum Ascomycota; class Sordariomycetes; order Hypocreales; family Nectriaceae; genus Fusarium; species Fusarium sp. MPI-SDFR-AT-0072. The sequence goes on from JAHBOG010000004.1 coordinate 3,871,983, forward strand.
ACACCTATAATGAGGCGGACTGGAACCAAGTCACCTACGATTATGCCAAAACTGCCGACGCCGGTACCGCATACGTGGCATCCAAGGCCTTGGCCGAAAAGGCTGCCTGGCAATTCGTCCAGGATCGGAAGCCGCATTTCGACATTACTGTTCTCTGCCCCCCGATGGTCTTTGGTCCTCCCGCGCATCCCCTGTCCTTCTCAGCGTTGAACATTGCCGCCTGGGACATCAATCGCTTCCTCTCCGGAGAACTCCAAGATGTACCCGACACAGACTTCTGGGGCTTCGTTGATGTTCGGGATCTCGCAACGGCGCACGTTCGCGCTCTTGAAGTTTCCGAGGCTGGCAACAAGAGGTTTCTGATCGCTGGCGGGCGATACAGCTATCAGCAAACATCCGACGTACTGCGGGCATCTCCGTGTATCCCCGATGCTGAGAAGAAAAAGATACCGCGCGGGCATCCCGGGGACGACTATCCAGGGCCGAACGTCTACGAATTGGACAATTCCAAGTCGATTCGCATTTTGGGTGTCGAGTATCGCACATTCGAGGAGTCTATTGTTGATTCTGCGGTCAAGGTAATTGAAGCGAGACGCAAGGCAGGAATTTAGCAGAGTTCAAAATAACAAAACGGTTGAAACGAATGGACCATGCATGTTGGATATCACACACACACGGATAGACAGTCAAGATCAGACGAACTCCTAACGTCTACTAGAGTTAAATTTTCAAAACTTTATGGTACGAAGCGTCAAGGTCCACATCGCATGTTGAACCATCCTGTTACCTATCGGCTTTGAATGTGAAATTCTAAGATGGCCAGTTGGAAAGTGAGAGGCTGTTAAAGTTTCGGGAAAACGACATACCAGCGAAACTAACCAACCCTATAACCACTTAGCTTTTCCTCCTGATTGGGAGGCGTAAACGATTTTTTCCTTACCCCATCTCGAATTTCGGAGTTAGCAGCCAACTAGTCCGTCAGTCCCGACGAACCTAACAACTCCCCGATACCTATCACCGAAAGCCAATGGTATCTTTGTAAGTCCGTATAGAATTACATTTCTTGGCGCCATCGAGGAGCCCTCGGGGATTTAGTAATGTCATAAGATCGCCCTAGCTCTTTGTATGACGTTGTTGCTGATGGAGACGGCGCCCGCCCATGGTAGCAATAGACTCGCATTTAAAGTGTGAGAAATCGAATGACAAAAGAAGAACCAAGGCTAAAAGGACAATATACTGGATATTTTAATACCGCCGAGAGTTTTGAATGAGATAGGAGGAAACACCGCAGTGGGGCATTTCAAATTGTATTATGTAGGACAATTCTTGGCCGCAATCATACGTGTTTCGAAACGTGATGTGATGCTACTTGGCGCGATGTAATGTGTCGTCTGTGCTGTGATAAGGCATCAGATCACTTCCAAAACTGTCCATAATGTCGGTCCCGAACTGATGTTGCCCATACGCTGTTTGGTATGGAGGACTCATGCTCAAAGACTGAGCGAAATACCCGCTGCGCAATAGTTCGTTCATTGGTTGAGGAACCAACACATCTCCAAGGTCAGGTTGTAGAATGGTGTCCCAGTTAGTTCCCACCGTCTCTGCCTCCATTGTCATAAAGCTTCTATCATCAGTACCTCCCTGGTGGTGGCCCAAGGGCTCCTCCGGATACACAACAGCAAGCATTTTTCGATACAGCCGTTCGATAATGCTGAGTGCGGAATTGGCAAGAACATTCTTCCTGGCCTGCAACGACCTCAGTCTTTCGATGCCCAACTCAAGATTACTCCTGGTCGCTGCAAACTGTTCCCTTAGTTCATTCGGAAAGCGAATATGCACCGCTGCAACGAGCACCATCGCGTCAAACGTCGCGAACACCAAACTAAAAGCTTTGTACTGTAAAGGCTCTGTTTGGTCGAATAGACGACCTTGAGACTCCAAGATTTGCATCGCCGCGTGAAAGGCCTTGTGGCGGCTGCTCGGCTCTGCAAAGATGAAGGGTCGATGCAAAGCAAAGACGACAAAGTGCACGTTAGTGAACATTGTTTCCAAGGCCGCAGAAAGCCAAGGAGGCTCTCCCTGGCGTGATCTCTGGACTGTCGTCCATGCGGGAAGGTTCGCAATATTAGTAAGAATAGTTTCGTGGATTTTCTCAACCGGGACACGCCAGTCATCTACTTTGTCGAGATTATGAATGTCCTGTAAGAATTTGTAAGCCGTGTGATAGCCGCACAAGATGACGTCGCGAGGTTGCGGTGGCCTTTGCTTGCCAGAGCTGTCCCTTGATGACATTGGCAAGGCCACGTCGTTGGGACTCATTCTTGTCGATATGGGTCTTCCAAGTACAATACCCATATGAGCATCCCAGAGGTGAAGGATAAGCCAGACGTTGCGGCCCAATTCACGATCCGATGGCTTTTCAATTCTCGAGTATGTCGTTGACTCTGGTTCTATCAGATGTAGACCGAGTTCTTGAGCGTCGCGGATAGCAGTTCCGAGCGTGTGCCATGCCTCGATTACTGCCCCAGTGGTCTTTTCAAAACAGGCTCGCATCAGCTCAGCCTGCACTCCCGTGAGAGTGGGCTCGCTCTTTCTGAAAGATGAAGCGAGTCGACGACCTGCATCACTGTATTCCGCCGCCCGATCTGATAACTCCATATCGACGGCATACTTCAGGTCATTCAGGCTCTCATTATATTGTGCGGGTTGGAAAAGCAGGGCTTGTGCTAGAACTTGAAAAAGCAGAGCAGGGAAAGATCGGAGGGTGGTCGGTAAGGCGTCTGGTCCTCCTTTGAATTGATCATGGGTCAGGCGACCCCATTGAGCAAGTTGATTGATAAAGGTAGCTTCGTCGACGATATCGTAATGCCATGCTACATTTTTAAAGAAGTCTTGCACGAGGATGTCTATGTGTCTTGGAGACGGAAGTTCTCGAATCATGCTCATGTATTCACTGGGGGCAGGACAGTCCCTGGGCGGGACTTGATGCAAAAGACTTGCAGACTCCCCCAGACTACGGAGGACTCCTGGTGTTCCCTTTGTATTGTCGCCATAACCCAGTGGTTTGAACTCATCGGGCACAACGCCCGAGGCGGGTGGAATTGGTTCTGGGCATGCTTGCAAGACGGCGTTCATGGATTGGTCTTGGAGCTCGACAGGGAGGAAAGAAGAGGGTGCGCGGTTGGCATCCAAATCATAGAGGCAGACGTCCTGTTTCCTCAGCAAATGGCATGTCCATAGGGAAACGAACACACTTACTGCTTTACCTCGTTTCATACAATGAGCACATGGCTGGCGACGGTCGCACTACAATATAACGTCAGTCTGGGATGCCTTGTTAAACGCAAGTGCCAATACCTTTTGTTTACGTCGCTGACACTCCCTGCACGAAATTACAGAGCGCTTGCGTCTCGCGGACGGTCCACTGCTGTGGTGGCTCATAAGCATTGGAATTTACACGTCGATAACTACTAGAGCTTTGAGGAAATGCAAATGAACAAGTAGAGCATGCTTGTGTACAAATGGGGCAGGGTATAAACCGTGAGTTAGTTGGTAAGGGACTAGAGTTTTGTTCCAATTTTGCAAAACGCCGCAACCCCGCTTCAGTATGACGAAATGCTGTGGCGCATTGCAGAGCAGAGCGAGGAACCTAAAGCCTGTCTTTGGGTAAGAACACGCCTTTCCGCTCCTCAAACTTAAGCACACTAGTGCGCCAGTCTCGGAGACTTAGTCGCCGATTCACAAGAGGTTGAAATTGAATATAGGGCCGGCGTGCAGGGTGAAGAGAAAGTGTATGACCAGGCGTCACAAGCGATCGCAGATACCCTCTGCTATATAGTTTTGGAAGCTATCCGACTCACAAAAGTAGAATTATCATCTATCGCCAGCTTCATCAGTTAAGGGTGTATTGTTACTGCTTGCGATGTTTGTAATTATCTCCTCTGGCAACTCAATGTTGAGACGCCAACATTTTTGGTCAGCTGGTCCGTTCACAAGGTTTCTGACTAAGACAATTCAAGACCACCGAATGGCCTGGATGGGGTAGATGCATTTTTCTCACACGGCAGTCTCGACGGTTTCACCGAGCCTCTTAACACATCATAACAATTCATAACAACACAATTCGGATCAGCAACCAATGGCGCCTACACAGCTTCGAGTCGCAACCCGCATCAACCATGGCATTGCTCAAGATATGGTATCGTCTTTGATTGTGGGTAGTCAAGCAGCTGTACTCGTTGATGTACCCTTAACTATTCCCCAAGCAAAAGAGCTTGTCCCATGGATCCGCTCCAACGCCAGTGTGCCATTAGTGGCGATATTTGCCACACACTTCCATCCAGATCATTATCTCGCTGCTCACATCATCTTGGAGAGCTTTCCCCAAGCCGAATTGTATGCTACCGAGAAGACAGTGGCTCTGGTCAACGACATCATCGAGGGCAAAGTGTGTAATTGCTCAAGCCAAACAATTGACTAGCTAACATGGAAATAGACTGCATTCTGGAAGTCGGCGCTGGGTGATGAAAACATTGCCAGCTCGCCAACGATCCCCAAGGCTTTTCCTTCGACCTTCTTTTCGCTTCCAGGGGACGACATTGTCCATCTTCTTGGGCCTGTCAACGGAGACAGTCCTGAGCAGACTATGTTCTGGGTCCCCTCCATCAAAACATTGATTGCCGGCGATGTCGTATACGGCCATGGAATGCATATGTGGCTCGCTGATCTTGGTGACCCGTCAATGACGGAAGCATGGCTCGACTCTTTGCGACTAATCGACTCTCTCGGTGCGGAGAGAATTATTCCAGGACATGCACTCAGTGACCAACAAGGTTTCAATGGAAGTAAGAATACGGACCACACACGAGCGTACGTTCGCTTCTTTCAGAAGGAGATCGAGTCGAAACCGAGGGATACCTTTACGCCAGAAGAAATCACTGCTATGTTTGACGAAGCTTTTCCAGGGTTGGCAGAGATGGAAGAGGGTTCGACCTCGAGGCTTTTGCTCCAGATTAACGCTCAGCATTTTGGCAAGGGAGGCCAGCGACAAAAGCACGACGTTGATCTAGTTTCACTTCAAAAGTCTTATAACTCAAGCTGGGACTTCAGTAAGAACTGATTTACGGTGACCCAACATGATAACTGAGCCATACTTATTTTAGCTACAAAGGTAATATTTTATTGGAGGAACCTGTCTACACCTGACTCACCACTCTTTGCAACCTGTTGAGTGAGAATTAATAGCAATCCTACGCCGAAACAAACGATGGGACAGATGTTAAGAACAGTACTGAGTAGAGGTGTTGCGTGGTGTGCTTGGTGGAGGTAAAGCTGCTTTGCTGTATCAAACGTATTCCTAACATAGAAGAATCGCATATTATTGATTTCAATAAGCTCCCCAGCCCCAATAGTACTAACTGTTGCTGTGCCTCTTCCTTGGCGTAATCTATCCTTATTGGACGTATGGGTATCCCTCCAATTGCCTTGATGAAGCGGCCGACGGGACCGGTGGGGTACTAACCGAATTTAGACAGACAACTGTTATGGCGGGGCCGTTCCGACGACATCATGCGACGGAATACAGCAGACGGGATCTAACTAATAGTCTGGGCTCAAATCTGAGTACAATTGAGTTACCTTGATCTTTAATAGAGTCTGAGAATGATTTCATGTCGTCATGTGATGCTGCAAAGTTTCATATAAGCTGCACCTTTTACAACTTACCAAGACCCAGACTCCCATGACCATTTTCGAATCATCCTACGAGACAAACAATACAATCAATTGGCTGTTTACTCAATGGCTCCTCTCAAAGTCATCATAATCGGCGGCGGCCTTGCCGGTGCATGTCTAGCAAACGGCCTCCTCAACAAATCCGACGGCCAAATCGACGTAACAGTCTTCGAACGAGACGAAGCTGGTTCTGAAAAAGGAGGTTACCAAATCCGTCTTGGGGCCCACGCACTCATCGGCTTCAAAGCCTGTCTGACCGAAGATCAATACTCAAACCTACTCCCTTGCTTCGGAAAGTCTGGAGGCGTTGTGTCATCGGCACCTTGCATCTTTAGTCCTTCTGACTTGAAGGTCTTGATCGACTTGAGTAAGGCTCCTGTTTATGAGAAGAGCGCTCCGATTGCACGAACGAGACTTCGAAACTTCCTCCAGAAGCCACTCCAGGACAAGGATTCTATCCAGTTTGCCAAGAAGTACGTTAGGTATGAAGTACTTCAAGGCAAGGTAGCTGGACAAAGCAGCGTCAGGGTTCACTTCAGCGACGATACCCACCACGACTGCGATGTCCTCATATCTGCCGAAGGAAGCGGAAGTCGTATTAACAAGCAGATTGGACTAAACAACATCATCACCGAGGTGACACCTGGACACGGTGGTTACCTAGGAAAATGCCATTTACCGTGGTCTGTACTACAGACTTTGCCGAAACAGCTTCTAGAGAAAGGCACCATTTACACCGGCAACTCTAAGGCTAAAGTATTTGCCGCTGTATATCTACCAGAAGCCTTGTCATCTTCCAAGAAGACTTCGCATTCTGAGCACACGGATATCCTCAAACCCAAGAATTACGACGAGGATGAAGCTTCTCTATTCCTCGGTATGGCATGGACTATAGGACCTGAAGCCGCAGAGCTACCTCAGGTCGAAGACAAAAAGGGATTGATGAAGAAGAAACTCACCGAGGCTGGTTTCCATCCCGACTTTCACAGACTGGTTGATGCTGTTGATGACGAAGCAATCATTACGACACCTTGGCGATATGCAAAGAATGACACGCCCGTTGAATGGAGACAGCAGCTTCTGTCTACGAACGAGAAAAGGTCTGACCCAAGCATTGCAAATCCACGTGTTTGGCTTATCGGAGATTCTATCCACCCAATGCTTCCGTCAAGAGGAATGGGCGCCAACAATGCGATCCACGACACAGCTGATGCACTTGGTCCACTGCTGGAACTTGCGAAGTTGAAGAGTGCCAATGGAAGTGTGACTGATGAGCAGGTTGGTGGCCAGTTGGCGCTCTATGAGGAAACTATGATGCCAAGGGCTTTTGAATGGGTCAAGAAGAGCAGCAATCAGCAGGTATGTATTCATCTTGTTATCGACGAAGAAGTGTAAGCTGACGATGTAGAAGTTACCAGACTTGGATAGCTTGACTGGAAGAGGGATAATCATTGGTCTGCGGGTGATGCTTTTTGTAGTTAGTGGTTTCGTGAGTTGTCTGAGGATGTTTGGCTGGGAGCCGAAGGATGATGCTCCTGAGCTTCCTTGATATGTATATGCCGTTATAGGAATTCTTACCTTTTATATTAGCAAGCTCCTCAAAAGAAGTAGTAGCTAGCAATCGTGAAAGGTCTGCGTCTCAGTATAACTTGATAAATCTATAAATCTATAGAAAGTCAAGAGCTATCCATCTTAATTCCTACCATGGCCTAGCTGGCCGCCGAAATGATCTAGCCTTCTATTCACCTTGACAAGTATCTGCGACGCGTCATATATCAAAATACACATCGAGAGAATGACGACTAGCCCAGCGCAGATCAAGGGCCCGAGGATCGAAAAGATAGCAAAACCATACGACGCTGCTTGAAAACCGTGGTCCCGACCTAGAGCCTCGGTGGCGAGCCCAACCTGCATCGATGTGAGCACGACAACTATGTATACAGTCGTCGCAGTGATCCATCCAAGATTGGCCTTGACGAATGTTGAAGATCGATGCCAACGGCGTGCAAAGCCGGCTGGGTTCCCTTGGATGAAGTAGTAGATGTAATTCAGCCGACTTAGCTGTAACTCCTTATGGTAGAATCGTGGGTTGATATCTGGATAGATATGCTCGGTGTCTAGCTGCCGTATGAAGGTTGTCCAATCAGACCACCGAATGTCGTCATTAGGGAGGAGATACCTCTCCTTCGCTAGCAGTAGGTCACTTTCATGTCGAATCAAAGCGGCATAGGAATATAAAAACCCCAACGCGACCTTGTGAAGCTTCCGCTGCTCACAGTCCTGCATCTCCCCACCCGCACCAGTCGAGCAATCACAATTCTCTGAACAGCAGAGGAAATCTGTCCAGACGGCAGGCTCTAATAAGAACCGTGGGAGCGGCTTGATAAAGATCTTGCCTATCGTCCATACAAGATGCATATCCATGTCCTCCGTAATAACAATTTCTCGGTCTTTCCAGATCTGGCTGTGGAGTGGTCTGGCAGGCACGGGACTTCCTGCAATCCATAGCCATCGCTGTATTCTGCTTAGACGTTCAATATCAAGCTCTTTGGTAATACAGGTAGCAATATTGCCATCCGGCGAAACCAAATCATAGGAATCGCTGCAATAAGATGCAGGAAAAAGACTCAAGAGCGAGCTGTTCTCCTGGTCTGAATTCTGGTGGTATTTTAAAAGCTTTATGGAGAACGGGGCCACCTAAGTTACCGTTAGTTTCCCTTGGATGAATAGCAAACCTAGAAACAAGTTACTTGACTTCTGTGTATATTGGACCCTTCTAACGCTTTCGTTTGTGCCATAATACCAACGGAAGGATTAGCAAAATTGAAAGATTGAGTGATTTTTTCAGCTCAAAACACTCTGACGAAGAGAGGGGTTTGCGCTAGTTATGCCACTGAACGCTGGCTGCGAGCCTGGCGCTCGGGCAGTTACGGCCTAATGCTTTGTAATTGGCTGGGATTGAAGCTATGCAGCCAATGCCCTGTTATGCATGCCTGTGCGCCTGCGTATCCAAGAACTGGACAATATAACAGCTCGATTTGAAGAGGAGTGACTCGTTCTGTATGGCGACTACAAGCTCGCAGCCACATGTCTTAACTGTAAATAACGCATCTATCAAGAAAAGTGGCAAGAGGTATTAGGGCGCAGTGGTAACATGCAAAGAAGTCACATGGAAAATTAGCCGCCCAATCTCATACATAGCCTTACCTCGTTGCACAAAGAATAGTTGAAAAGCTTTATGCTAGGAGTATGGGGCTGTAAGATGCTAAATGATGTAACACACCGATAGTAATATCCTTCTTTTTCTCTACGAGGGGTCATATATCTGTTTGAACTATGAAAAAACCATAGAGACATTGGGACGCCTCTCACTACAAGATTCTAAACCGTTGCCCATTTGAAACCCGCCTGCAAATACCGTGCAGTCCCATACGCAAAGACCGAAGCAATCATCGTACAGCCGCAAAACAACTGCAAGCCCATGAAGCGATTCCCGCTCCCGCTCTTGTCCGAGATCAACGCACCGCCAAGTGGACTTCCCGTCAAAGCCCCAAACGCATTAACAAGTGACGCGAGTCCAATCCTTGTACCGATTTCTTCAATTGGGCTGATCTGACCAACACAGCCAGGGAAGATGGACACGTAGCCACCTGAGCCGTACCCGAAAGCAACAGCGTATGCCATGATGGCTCCAGTGCTTTGACTGCCCGGGATCCAGAGCACCAACGTCAAGATACCTGTGAATGCGGTGATGATCAACATGCAGTTGAACTGACCGATGACATCTGCCAGTGCACCTGCTGTCAAACGACCGATCAGACTAATACCGTTGATGAGGGGTAGAAGGTAAGGAACAAGCTCCGAAGAAACACCGCTCGCCTTTGCCTGGATGATGATGTAGTTCAACGGCAGAAACATCCCCCAAAAGAAGAGAAAGCCACCAAGCATTGTCAAAAGCATGACTGGCTCTTTGAAGCAGCGTTGATAATCCGACAATGCGAAAGGACGGGGTTTGGGTGGAGTACGTGACTTGATCAACACGCACGAGATAGCCATAAAAGCCAAGAACATAAACCCGACCGCTCTCAAAGTCCAGCCGAAGCCGATGATCTTGAGCAGGCGAGATAGCATGATGGGCAGCACGATACCACCGGCTGAGGATCCAGAGTTGACGATACCAAAGACAGTACCGCGTTTCTTTCTGAACCATGATGTTGTTGATGTAAGGGAGGCGGTGAACACGGCGCCTGAGCCCATTGAGCTTAGTAGAGCTTGAGAGAGAAGAATCTGGTAGTATTGCGTTGATAAGGAGAGCATCATGATGCCAAATACGTATACTGGTGCGCCGATGAGGAGAAGGTATCGAGGACCGTAGGAATCGTAGACACGACCCCACTGCGGGCCGCGCTGTTAACTTCATATTCTGAACCGTTGACGGTGTTGAAGGGGCGACTTACAACAGCCGAACCGCCGACCTGGAAGAAAACCTGCAAACTCGTGATCCAGCTGATTGTGCTTGGGCTGTAATGTGCCAAAGGGCCGGTCTGGTAGTATTCAAGAAATACGCCGACGCAGGTTACTAGGCCGAAGGTACAGAAGAGACCAAACCAGCCTCCGACAACGACGAGCCATGCTTCCCTGCCGCCTTCGGGATATTCGGTCTCGCTCGCCAGAGATGTCGCTGGTGATTCTGGTAGTGCCTCAACCTGAGGACCCTTTTGGGATGTCTTGATGTCGACATCTCGTCTGCTAGAGCTTGTGCCATTCAAGAGTGAGCTCTCAGTTTGGGCCATGGTGATTTAGTGCTTTGGTTGAATTGGGATGAGCTTACTGAGGGACGATGAATTCACAATGGTGTCGAAGCAATACCTGGTTACTAAGATTTGTGTTGAGGTAGTCATAGAAAACCGGAATCGCGGATTCTGGACCCGTACCGAGCCGATAGAAGCAACTTACAGACCAACTTCGCAGCGGCAAATGCAGCTAAGCACGAAGGGAAGTGATGCTCTAAGCTAGTAGCCAGTGGAGGTGCACCGGCTTAGGATAGTTCCCCACGGTGTAAGAGTCGAGGTCTGACTTGTAGCCGACGGGGCCGCGCGGGGGATGATATAAACCCCGATGAGACCTAGTCTGAGAGGGGAAGAGAAGTCAGCCAAACCACTTCGGATACATTCTGCAAGATATGAGATTAACATTCTCCGTGGGGTATATGGTAGCAGGATCGATGTTTCTCGCGAGACGTAGATGTCTTGCAAAGAATAGCAGCATAAGCAAGGATCCATGTTCGCTGTACTGAAGAACTATAAACTATCCTTTATTTGTGCTATATAATGGATGGAGAAGAAATGGTAGGACGCTATAATCTCCATTATGCGAAGGAGTGACGAGAAATGCTAGTACAGTCATGTATGCAAGCCGCCTTACTGCATTAAACTATTTCCCAACATGGAAGGTAGCATTAAGTTCTATGAGGCGCCCAGTATCAATGGTAAACTATATGTCCAACGTGACCGGCCGAGCAAAGTCCATCGTCAAAACCTTGGTCTTGCCATTCTCCTCGACAGCCTTTGTAGCCGCTTCAGTCTTGATCCTCCAAGGTGGAATACATCTGCAATATGTCAGTCAATCTTTCATTCCAGCTTTGCTCGGGCAATTCTACATACGCTTCATCATGTAAACACCAGATCACCTGAGACGGATTCCCCAACCAACCAACTTTCATAGCCGCAAACTCAGCCGCAGAGCCATCAAAGGGCCTACCATTGAGATTCGCCCTCCCAGCAATAGCCATTATCGCAATATCAGGCTTTGGCTGTAAGTCTCGCAGAATACCCTCATACCCACCTAAATGTGCGCTCCAAAGCAACGCTTTATCACCAATGACAAAGTTGAACATCAATTGCCCGCCATCGCTGTGTGAAAAGACGTTTCGTTTTTGATTGCCGACATACTCGATGAAGGAGCGGTGGCCAGGTGTTAGCTTCTCCGGCGGCATGAGCTCCCCGATCTTGAGCAAACCATATTTCATGCCGAGAGTAATATCAAGCGTGCAACTGTAAGGACTCGCGGAGCCCTTGTATACAGTCGCTGTGTCGATAACTTCAGGGTGATCTGTGGGCATCATGCAGTGCAATGAAGGCCAGACATCTACTGAAAACGCTGCAAGTTTGTCCAGTGGACGTCGAGGTGCTCCAGGAGGACCGGGACAGAGCCATGATGGGTTAGCATTAGCTTTATTCCAGGTCTCGCGAGTGAATAACGGAATTCGCTCGCCGCCCTGAACAGGGAGGAGTTGGTGTTCTGGAACGCCGGCTTCTCTTAGGAGGTTGATTGCTTCATTGTTGGCTATGACGATGGCGCCGGTCCTGATGGCGATGCGATCTGCGCCGGGGAGGCTTTTCCTCCAGATTAGGGTAGCCTCTTCGTGATAGGTACAGAACTTACTGGTCGAAATGAGCGTGTGAGATAAAGATATAGTCGGCCTCTTTTACTTCGTCAACTGGGAGATAAGTCTTCAGTACGGAAGGTCTGTCGAGCCAAGTATCTAGGAAGACGGTGACGCCTCTTGTTCGAAGGCGGAATGTCGTGGCACCTATTGGTTCAATGAAAGAGCATGTTTAGAGAAATAGAGATAAACATACCGAACCATTCAAGGGTAGAATCTTCCATTTCAATTTTGATCAGGTCGACAATTGGGATCCTTGCTCGTGAATTGGACTTTAATGCTCACGCACAGAGGGCTTCACTACCTTTAGGTTATTGAGAAGTCAAAGCTAAGTTATTCTGTTCTGACATGAAACTCAGCCGCTAGCCGCTATAGAAATATCATTTCTTAAGCTGAAAACCCTTTACCGATTCATTTAATAGCAAGAGTCCACTGTTCCGTGAGTTCTTACCCTGGAGGAGGCGGGGCCGGCGGGGTAAATAGCACGCATCCAAACGTCGTTAGCACCCCACCATCGTCAAATAACCCGTCCCGCCGCTTCTCACCCATCTTCTACTCCTTTACGAAACCTTGCACCAATTTGTACCGCATCGGGGTACTAAGTCATGGAGCCGAATCCATTATCCTGTGGCCATTGTGGGGAGACGTTCCAACGCCGTGAGCACCGCGATCGACACGTCCTACGACACACGGGCCTCAAGCCGTTTCAGTGCAACGTCTGCTCCAAGTCGTTCTCTCGCAAGTCAGTCACTAACTGCGTTCATGGACGCAGTGATTTTGCTGACCTGATATAGTGATACCCTTACTCGTCATCGAGCCTTGCATGGTAGTCAACCTGGTTCGTCCAAAACTCATCGTCGCCGCCGTGGTCAAGCTTGTGCACCCTGTTCAAGGGTGAAGCAGAGCTGTGATGGTGGCCATCCTTGTTCGCGATGTGAGACTCGCGATTCAGAGTGCATTTATCCTGATAGGGTATCTAGTGCACGGCAAGATGATAGTGATACTATAATCGCTGGAGAGTCATCCCAAGGCCAAGACATCGCTGCTTCATCGCCCCTCACAGCTCAAGGCGCAGACTTCCAGGAGGAAGCTTTTATACCTGGTGACCTTCATGTCGCTTCAGAAGAATGGCACAATCCTCCTTCTATTCACTCTAATACGAGTGGAATGCCGACGATAGCATCAAGCACCATATACACAACAGTCCCATATACTTCTTCCAGCTGGGCTTATCTTCCAACCTTGCCCGATGCTTTCCCTTCCAGCGGGGATATTGGCAGTCTTGATGCCATATCAAACAGTCCATGGATGTCTTGGAATCCTGCGATGACTCATTTCTCCTTTCCCTGGTTCATGGACGAATTGGAGATGCCACTTGAGCTACCGGATACGGTACAACCTCCCGAAGACGCAGCACATCACGCAACCTCGGTTCAACAGACTGCAACTGACCCGGCTTCTACCAAGACTTATTTAAGTCCTGAACATATATGCTCTTCTTATACGCTGCCATGCCGTTCATTCCCAGAGCCGCAAGCCATGAGTTTGCAAATGGCTGGGGCCGAAGTCTTTGGGCATCTCCATGAGCTACCTAGACAGGCCGTAGAGGGCTTGAACAACTTCTACAAGACGCAGCGAAGAGACTCAACAGTACTAGTAATTCCTGAAGACATCCTCCACGCCTTCGTAGAACTATACTTTGAGTACTTCGATTTCCAGTTCCCTTTTCTTCATCCATCTCGCTTGGAGGACCCAGATCTCCCATGGGTTTTGTTATTAGCCGTCGCAGCGGTCGGAAGCCATTATTCTGAGATCCAAGGCGCAGACGAGTATACATCTGCGTTATCTGACCTACTAGCCCGAGCTGTTGAGCTCACTGTAAGTAGAGTCACAGATGGCCAAGCATTATATTACGTGATATCTAACCCTCAAGCCTCAGGTACACGATAACATAGTGAGTGTCGACGTAACAACGGTACAGTGTGTCTTTCTCTTACATGTTCTGTGGCTATTCTCAGGCTCGCACAGAGACAAGATCGTTCTGCAGCATAGGCGAAGTAGCCTAGCAACGACGTGCTGGGACCTCATTGGCAAGGCTGACAAACGCAGACACTCGCGTCAGGGTGAGCATGACAACGAAGCAGCATGGCAAGCTTGGATCACTGAGGAGAGTGAACTACGTCTAGTCACTTGTGTACGTGTATTGGAGTGTTTGAGCCATATCTTTCTAGGTACTCCGCTGGTTTTCAATCTCCGTGAGGCGACGCGACAACTGCCGTGTCCTGAAAAGCTATGGCGGCCTCGGGATGCTTTAGAGTGGAAATTACGACAAGAAAACTCTACAGGTATCGTAATTGTCACTGGCAGTAGGGTTCATTACATGGCTGATAATTTTCTCAGGACGCCAACCCAAGCCAGATACGTTTGCCGCCAAGGTTATTCTTCTCGAACTATACATCGACGACAGGAATTACTACCGCCAAATGTGCACTTCGCAACTCTTGCAGTCATCATTTGCCTCATACTTGAACTCAGCAAATAGTGATACTCGACACGCGTCGAACCCTTCGCTTCACAGACCTGATACCAGTAGGAGCGAAAATGCTCTTCTAGACACGACTATCGAACAACTGACCTTGAAAAACACGTCGAACCCTGGAGAGTTTACAGACACAATTTTACATGTCATTGCAATCCTGAGGCTGATTCCGCTTGAGACTTTACACTCTGCTACAGGCTGGGAGACGAACAAAGAGCAGATGTTCAAGTCAAAGATGCACCTGAACGACTTCTTCAAGAATAACGGTATCAAGTCTCGGAAAGGCTTATGGCATGCTACCTGCATCTTCAAAACAACGCGGAGTTCTCGTCGCCTTGCGTGCTACGATGCGTTCAGTCTTACGGTGGCGATGGATTATATATACTGCTACAGCGAAACACGTGCATCATTGGCATCAACTCCAACACGTCCGCTGATTACACGCCTTGATCAATTTCAAGACAGAAAAGCTATTGAACAATGGATAGAGAATGGCGGTGATAGCGTTGTTCACTTGACTGGCGTTGGAATACTAGACGGCTCTGACCATTGCGTTCGTTTCCTTCGAGATTTGGAGAGGACGTTGGTGTCACAGATTGCATGGCGGGGGTTTTGTCGCGCTTTTGCTAGTAGTTTCGCTCAGTTGAGACGTGGTGAGACGCCGACGAAGACTTCTAGAGAGTACAATAATGCTGAATGACTGCTCTCTATACAAGAGGAAGGAGCAACATACAATGAATAAGCTTGTAAGAACATGGCAATATTTAAGCATAAGGGTGTCTACACTGTCACTGCGAAATAAGCTAAGATGGCGTGGAGAAGGAATTAAATAATTATTATACGGTGAAGAATACTTGCTACTCCTGCGACCGTTAGGCGGTACAGCCAGGGCACTCAAAGCAAGAGTTATCACTCCACGTTCCATCCCTCGAGTGATCAGGCCAGTCCCTAAAGTCCGCCACCTTAAGCTCCCTAAACGAAAACATACACCTATCATCCTTATACCCAGACGCAACACAGTAATCCAGCGCCATACAAATAGCCGCACACTTCTCAGGCGAGCTCTGATCAGGATACGTCGCAAGGTCCCACTGATTATACGCCTCCCAGAAGCCCTGGTAGTTGCACAAAGCACCTGGTTTGCCAGATACAGCGCGGCAGCTATCGCCTTGTTCGTACGAGCAGTATTTCGTGGTGGGGAGAGTGGCGGTCTCAGAGCATGTTGGGCAAGTCCAGCAGGAGTTGTGACTCCAGACGGAGTGATCCCAAGGCCGATCTTCATGTGAGACCATATCGGATTGCTGGATTTTCTTGGATGTGAAGAGACAGCGGTTCTCGGTGGAGTAGTATCCTGAAGATTCGCAGTTGTTCAGAGTCTGGCAAATAGCAGCGCATTGGTAAACATCATCTTGGTAGGGATAATCTGCGCGAGATTCCTTCCATGTTGTACCGGTGAAGAGGGCGGCCCAGATGCAGAGAGTGTCGCTGTGGTCTTTGAAGCGGTTGAACTCGCACTCTTGACCGCGGTTGTAGATGCAGACATCGGCTGGGGACGTCGTAGTCGCCGGGCTCTCAGAGGTTCTGGTAGTAAAGGTTGTTGGCTCGGGGGCGATGGTAGTATCAGTGTTAACAGGCGTAGAAGAAACCTCAGCTACAGTTGTCTCCGCAGATCCATGCTCACAGGCAGAGCATGCGAAGCAATCCATCCCATACCAATCAACATCAACACCATCATTCATCATGTTCCGAACCTCAGAATGAGTAACAACATTGTTTGAGAAGAAGCACTTCCTGGGAGCAAACATGTAACCCGCTGATTTGCAACCAGGCAGCGTCTTACAGATCTCGGCACAGTCTTCGGCGCCGTCATACCAAGGTCGTGTCTCGTCGTCGTCTTGGTTAGGGAGCTGGTATGTCAAGCCACTGTAGAGGCCGTAAACTCTGCAGTTCCACGCGGGGTTGTTTTCGAAGTCATCGCGGAGTTCGCATGCTGGCTTGCAGGCGGTTTCGGTGGGTTGAGTGGGCTTTGTTGTGGAGGGGTTGGGGGGAGAGGTGGTGGTGGTCTCGGGGATGGTTCTTTCAGTAAAGACCTCGGATGAGGAACTGGCAGAGGTAGGATCCCTGGTATGAGACGTCTCAAGTTCGATGGTTCGCTCGGTCGATGTTGGCAGAGACTCGGATGTCGTGGGCGGATTTGTGTTGGGCACGCCAAAGTCAAGGACAAAGTTGCCAATGTTGGCTGGGGTGACCTGGTTCGAGACGAAGATTGAGTCGACCAAGATAACAGAGATGCCATTACCAGAGCACGTCATGGAGATGGCAAACGTAGCAGAAGCAGACTCGGCGTCGACCTGTTGAAGAACATGAGTCCAAGACACGCTTGTTCCGACAGATGACAGAGACTGGGAGTAGAACTGCTTGTTTCCCAGTGCTGCAGTGACGGTGCAATCCTGGCTACCAGCAGAAGCAACGAGGTAGTAGAACTGAACGGTGTACTTGTTCTGAGACCCAGTGTTCAGCGAGTTGAGAGTCTGCCAAATACTAGCAAACGATCCCGTGTCTCGCTTTCCAGCAGGATTTCCAGAAGCAGTCAATGCAGCGCAACCATCATCGGGACTACCGTCGACCTTGTAGCAACCTCCCTCATGGAACTCGGCATTTCCGGACGCGCCGAAGTTTGTAAGTCCACTGGGTGGGTTATTCGCATTACGAGCGGCGAAACTTCCTCCCTCAATGGCGTTGGTGATGATGATTTCGACCTCTTGAGTTGTAGTTGTCGATTGAGGAACGGGTAGGCTGGGAACCTCGGAGCTTTCGGAAATGTCGGTCAGGACGGAGGATGTAAGTGCAAGACTAGATGCCGATGTTGGACCACTGGGCTTACAAGGACCAGCAGCGACAATGTTAGCCAGGGCCAAGCCCACGAGCGCAAGAATAGACTGCATATTGAAGCAAGACTACAAAATTCGTCAAAAAACGAGTGAATGAGAGCTTACCTCTGCAAAATATCGTGCGATGCTGGTTTATTATGTATGGACCCCTTGTTCCGCCAAGTCTTTACTCGACTCAGCTTTGCGAAACCATTGACAGCATCACGGTCGAGATTTACTGTTTTCGGGGCCCATGATCAAAATTTGGGTTAGCGAGCTGTCACTATTGACAACTATTGATCCTTAGAGCGGGCCGTTTTGGCTGTACCTTGCAGGAATGAGTCCAGAACCCGAAAACTAAGCCAAGTTCGCGATAGCGGGTAATACAGTGCCAATCAGGCTTTGGGGTTGTGTCCACTACGGAATTACCGCTGTTGAAATCATCTGTCTTCAGCTACGGCGGAGGAAATAAGAAAGCCACATTTGCGATGAGGTAGACTATTTCTGGACATGCCAAAAAAAGTTCTGTTAAATCCGTGAATCTTTAATTATCAAATTGGTTTTCCCCCGGTGTTCAATCTGTTCTGAGGTAAAGGTAGTTATATCTTCAATCAGCAACCCCTAAGCATGGGTGGAAGGCGAAAAAGCATTATAAAAAAAGGCCTTCTATCCGTACTTTCGCTCGCAACGCCAGTTGAGGGCAAAGATAACCTCAATACCCAACACCCCTGACCGGTAGTGACCATTTTGAGTGCTTGGCAAATAATGATTAAGGTATGTTTATGATATGGCTATGGTATGCTCTAGCTACTGTTGATTAATAGTTAAAGCTTACAATATGTCAACGAGGCCTATCAAGTCAATACATGGTAAGCTAATCTGAAGTCTAAGCAGCATCCCTATTATTTGCCTGGCCGCTTGACTCGCCAACGAGATATGCTAACAAGAGGCCAACTCTCACGCTTCAGCCGCATAAACAAAAGTCCAGAGGGGACTCACCTAAGCGTATCGAGCTTCGGCACGCTGGTGCTCATAGCCACACCAATCTTGTGCAACAATAACGAGCCTCGTTGGTTCATTGGCAAGAGACTGACTCATCCAAGGCATGCGTGTTCGCCAATGAGGCCCTGGTCAGCAGCCCGATCATGCAGGTCTGGACACATTAGATGCGGGGCTTTGTAGACTGTAGACACAGCCCCCAATAACATATTTGGGATTGTTGGGCATCAATGATTTCCTTTCTTACAACGTCAAACATTATTTCGCTGCACCACGACACTCGACTTCCAGCTTCGTTATTTTGAAATCATTCCATTATTGTCCTTGTTTCCCAAAAGACAGGGCTGGCCATGGAGGTCGTTGGCGTCATTGCAGGTGTTCCGGGCCTTATTCAGATCATCCAGGCAGTAATCGCGGCTGTCGGCGGAGTATCAAAAAGAGATGTCGCACCGAAAGTAGCCCAAAATCTGATTCAAAGCCTTCAAAATGTTGAACACATTCTTGAACGGGGGCGTGAACAGCGCTTATGGGATCAACGGCAATTCCAACAGCACAAGTCAATCATTCAACAGTGGACGAAAGAGCTAAACTCCCTCGAGCACGCGCTCCGGCCTTCTAACCTCAAAAAGGAACCTCGCAGATCCCTGAAGAAGTTTTGTCTTATCCTAACTGACCTCGAAAAAACACTGAATGAGTGGTCGACTCGTCTGAGTCAGATCCAAACAGAACTCTTATTAATCATGACCGATGTTCAACAACGTATGATGCGAAGTAGGTAGTCAAGTAAGAAATCATGGATAAAACTAAATAGTTTCTAGATGTATTAAATGAATCTGTCGCGGCCCATTTGCGAGCTGATTTGCATCCGTGTAGCGCCAGCTTTATTCCCGACAAAACACCCGGTACTTGCGAATGGATTTGGACACAATCGACATTCTCTTGTTGGGTCAAAAGCTCTCCAACCGTGCTAAACTCCTACCTCAATAGGATTTTCTGTATTTATGGCATGAAGGCTGCGGAAAATCTGTTCTCATCAAGTCCATTGCCCAGAAACTTGGAGAACAAGGCCAGATCGCTCTCCACTTTTCGTTCTGGTCCGGCAACGAAAACCAACGAAAGCTAGAAGACCTCTTGAGGACCCTGATGTGGCAGGTTTCTAGGCATATTACAGATTCCGACCTTGAGAAAGTGTCCAAGTTGTTGACCCGAAGTGATGGCATCGATAAGCGGGGCCTTGTCGAGGCAATCCACATTGCTTTATCTGGTATCAGCCAGAAGGTATACTGCACCATCGACGGCATTGATGAGTCTAGCGAGGACTGGAACAGTGATGCAGATGGGTGTCTATCAACTATTCTGGACCTCGTCAAGAATCACACCAACCTTCACGTGCTCCTAGCTGGTCGAGAGGCCTCGGTGCGAACGCTTCTCAAGAAGGCCGGGCCAAGGCTGGAGATTACAGAACATCTCATACGAAGCGACATAGAGAAGCTAATTGCAGTCGAGATACATGATTCACTCGATAACTATTCGCCAGCCATCAAAGCCGAGGCCCAGAAAGATTTGGAGGCCAAGACACAAGTTATGTTCCTCTGGGTAACACTAGTCTTGAAAGAGCTGAGGCGTTGCTCTAGTGTTGAGGACGTTAGACAAACGCTTCAACAAGTTCCGCACGACCTCGATCGTGAATATCACCGACTATTCCTGCAACTCATGACTCGGACAAAAGGAACTCGGGGAAAACCTTCGTTGTCGATGAAGCGTGCGAAATATGTCTTGTCTTCCATACTAGCATGCCCTGAGCCTATGACGGGCGAGGATCTGTGCTATGCCTATGCTACACAAATCAACTTGAGTGGTACAATTGAGGACGATCTCATTACCGTTGATGGCATCTTGGACGCCTGTGGGGATTTTGTGAGGGTCACTGAGGGTCGCTATCATATCATCCATGCTTCGGCGTCCGACTTTCTCATGCGACCAAAGAACGAGTGGGAACTCGAAGACATGGATATTTCATATTTCCAAATGGACCTCGCCGAAGCTCAGGAATCCATGTCCTTGGCTTGCTTCAAGTATATCAGGTCGATAGACCTTGGGTACCCATTGACGGACGGCAGGGCCTCATCCCTACCATCAAGATTTAAGTTCTTCTCCTATGCTGCAAGATACCTTCCATTCCATTTAACTCAGGCTCAGGACAACGAACAACTACGCATTGAAACCACTGAGTTTGTAACAACACATCACTTTTGCGCCTTGATTGAATACATTCTGGCTAGTAGTCAGAATGCCCTACAGATGGACTTCCTTTATTCCATGTATTGGGGTGAAATCTTACCTGTTGAGATGGAGTGGATGGGACTGGATCGAGCTTTCAATCTCGAATTAGAACGTCGAGAAAAGAACTTCGGCATCCAAGACGAGCGCTACCAATCATGGCTAGCTTTGGCCTGTCTATTTCTAACCAACACTCAGAAGCTCTCCGAGCGACAGGCGCGGACTTTGGCAAATCTTGCGGGCAGCAGGAGAGCGGTGACAGAGATGAGAGGGAATGCCATTTCGTTGCTGCCTCGACATATCGGAAACACACATGGACCTATCATACAACGAGTGTCTGGAGGTCTTAAGGCAGTTTCTCAAGTCTTTGCGATGCTCAGAGGCATATTCCTTTAAGGAAATATGCAAAGCCTAGGATAAAACCAGCTTATATACCGCACTAGATAATATCCTAACCAGAATCACTTTATAATACCCAAACTAACACCATAATAATCCAAACTACTTAGAAGCTTATAAAACCTAAAGAAAATTTAATCCTATAAAGATTAAATACAAGAATAAATAAACAGTCTAAAATGCCGAAATTATACCCTAATATAATAAACTTAATAACTATATCTAGACTAGTAAATACTAAAAATATATAAAACTTATAAGAGAATAAGTAGTTATAGAATAAGACAATAGCATCTATATCTAAGCCTATATAAAGGAAGTACTAGAAGATCCTATTACCCCTAAAGAACATATTTAGGCTAAAAGGGACCTAAGAAGGTACCTAGACTACCTAAACTATAAATAGATATTATAGGTATTATATATATAATATTACTATCTATAATACTAGTAAGATAAAATAGCAAATAATTACTTCCTAATATAAATTTAAGAATATTAAGAACAAAAGCCCTACCTAATTATTAATATAATTAAATACTAAGTTATAAAAAGATATAAAGGATCTTAAGTAATAAAACTAAAAGCTTATATAGAAACATAAGAATAAGCTCTAGTATATATTTAAAACTCTCGATATATTACTTAATAGAGATAATAAGTATACCAGGAAATTAAAAAAGCAGAAAACAAGTTATTTAACAAAGAACTTAGCCAAATTAACTAAGATATTATTCAATAAGAAGAAGAAGTATCTTAGGATAAATAAGATATTTTCTAGCAACTAGATAAATAATAGCTAAAAAAAATAACTAAAAGAATCCAAAAAAGAAAAAGAAAAACCCCTTACTAAAGAAGAAAAAGCAGATATTATCCTAGACCACAAGGTAGGAAAAATAAAAACTGCTTATTAATAAAAACTAGCCGCCAAGAATAAATATCCTAATAATATTAACTGTACTAAAAGTAAATATAATATAAATTACCTATAGGGAAAAGAGATATGCTATCTATAAAAGAGTAATAGATAGGCGAAAGAGCAGAGGAAAGTAAACTCCTAAGAAAAGCTCTATAAATAGCTATAAAAGGAAGTTAATAATAAACCTACCTAGAACTAAAAGTCAGAATTAAGGGCAAGTAGCTAAATACACTTATAAATAGCAGAGCTAATATAAACTTTATTTCCCCTAAAATAGTTAATAAATTAAGGCTACTATAAAAAGATAAGAAAGACCTATATATAATATATAATAGATAAGGAGAAGTTTATTCTTATAAAAATAGAAATATTACCAGAGAGATTAATTACCTTAAGGTATTTATTAATAGAAAGAACTAAGGTATTAACTTTAATATTATTCTAGTATAGAGATATAATCTAGTACTTGGATATCTATGGCTACTATACTATAACCTATAATTTAACTAGAGAACTAGCCAGGTAAACTGCAAAGATCACCCTTTAGATAATAAAAATAAATCAGGCTATAATAATATAAGATCTTAAACTTCAACTAAAGAAAGCAGCAAAGATAGGTAAAATAGAGTATTACCTATTCTAAAAGAAAAATAATATAAATACTATAAAGGCAGAAATAAACATATTAGATAAATAATAGTAACTCTTAAAAAATAATTTAGATAATTAGACTAAGATATATAATATATAAAAAGATTACCTAATAGGAATTTAATAAATAATTTAAAAATATACTACTAGAGTACTATATTTATAAGAAATACGATAAGCTACAACCCAACCTTTTTTCGCAACGTCGACCCAAGTACTATGATGAACCCAAGAGTAATGTTATAAACGTCAAAGCACTTGGGGCTAAAGGCGAAGGTGTCATAGACGATACCATTGTGCTGAACTCAATTCTCTCTGGAGCAGCAAATACCTCATCTATTATGTATTTCCCATACGGCGTCTATATCGTTACAGATACTCTTCGAGTCCCAATCGAATCACGCATCATTGGTCAGGCGTGGTCACAGATTATGGGAAAAGGCTCTAACTTCCAAAACGAGCTCAAGCCAAGGGCAGTCGTGCAAGTTGGAAGACGCAGTGACGTCGGCATTATCGAGATCCAGGACGTTATGTTCACAGTCAATGGAGCTACAGCTGGAGCGGTTATCGTCTAATGGAATGCCAAGGAAGCCACGCAAGGCTCCGTGGGTCTCTGGGGTACGTTCAGACTATCAGTGCTCAAAGCATTCGCTAACCCCATCCTTCTTCCCTAGACTCTCACATCCGCGTTGGCGGTGCTGCAGGCTCTGACTTGCAGTACACCAACTGCCCCAAGCTATCTGGCTCCGTCAATCCCAAGTGCAAAGCAGCATCGACACTGTTCCACCTTACACCTGGCTCAAGCGCGTATCTAGAGAACGCGTGGAACTGGGTTGCTGATCATGACCTTGATAGAAAAAACAGAGATCAGGTCGATGTCTATGTCGCCCGAGGCATGTTGATCGAAAGCGATCTAGCGTACCTTTGGGGTACAGCTTCAGAGCACTGTGTCTTTTATCAGTATCAGCTTTCCAACGCCAGTAACATTCTCATAGGCATAATACAGACTGAGACGCCTTATTATCAGCCAACTCCCCAAGCACCTAAGCCCTCTGAAACAAGCGTTGGTCTCTTCGCCAACGATCCTACTTTCAAGGCATGCAAGGACGACCGCTGCCGCATGTCATCAGCCGTCCGCATTCTCGATTCCACTGCCGTCTACATCCTAGGAACTGGCCTATATAGCTGGTTCTATAACTACAAACAGGACTGTGTCAAAACACAAAACTGCCAGACGAAAGGATTCGAGGTCGAGGAGAGCTATGATCTCTGGGTCTATAACCTATGCACGAAAGCCATTATTGAAATAGTGTCTCCTCGAAATAGCACTCCTACATATGCTCGTGATAACGTCAATGGCTTTCTGTTGTCTATTCTTGCATGGCTACAAGGTTCGAAGGAGGTAGCAGGGAAAAGGGCATTTCCAGGTTTCCTCATCCACCAGCCCGATGATGTTATCGAGTTTGATGTCCCGGAAAACTGCCAGACAGCCCTTACACAACATGTTTTGTGTAACTGGGACGTGTCGGATTTCACCTGACCAAAGTATCGAGGTTCCCTCGAAAGCAGAAGTAAGACCGACTTGATATGTGATGCAGGCTGTGGAGAGAGTTTGCGTAGCTGGTTCAATAACGTGGAGCTGGCCTGTCGGGGATATACACTTGGCGGCGCTGTTCCTATGCTCTGGGCTGGTTATATGTGGGCAGGCTATAACGAAATATGCCTGAAGGATAGTTCTGGATAATACTGCAATGGTATGACATCCCTGATATATATACGTTTTGCCTGTCACTAATAAGGTATTTCACAGATGTCATCAGCAAGTTTACAAGAGTCTTTGACTACACGAAAATGCCGCGAGGAGAGATGTGCTCGACATGCTACGTTGAACGGCTTGCGATGATGCAAGCTTCTCCTTATTCCATCTATGACGACTACTACGAGAGACAACTTCAGTATATTTATACTAAATGCGGCCTTAAAGGCAACACAACAGTACCAAACTCATTAATGCCTAAGCTAGAAGACAACTCTCTTGACTGTGGCACGGATAAGTGGTATACGACTAGCACTGGCGAAACTTGTGACTCGATTGGACTCAAGCGCGGCGTATCATCAGCTTCTCTCTTCATTGTGAATCAATACCGCCTGCCCAACTGCAGCGCAGATGCAATGATTAAGCCCGGTACTAAGCTCTGCATGCCTGCAAAGTGCGACCGTGTTCATCAGCTGCGAACTAAGGAGGATTGCCATCTACTTGAGTCAAATGCGACTAATAAACTGCTTGAGGGGGATATACAGCTCTATAACATGTGGGTCGGTTACAATTATATCAACCTGCAGGAATTTACTGCCGTATATAGGAACATCATATGCTTTGGCCCCGAATTCGAACAGAACAATACCTCGTCCAACAGCACCGATACCACCACGCCTCAACCATTCAACCCATACACCTACAACAAGATTACTCCTCCTAAGGGTGCGAAAGTACCCCAGGGTATAATGGAATGTTGTGGCCGGTGGTATGTTGCAGGTAAGGAAGACTTATGTGCTCATATTTATGCGGTGTCAAGTATCGATATCAATCTGTTGTTTATGGTCAATACTGGACTAGGCACTGACGCGGCGGCATGTTCAGCAAAACTCATGGCTGGCAATGCGTACTATGTAGGACCGAACTATGACTAGAAGGTTCCTTATCCCCAAAGAACTTGAGTTTCTATAACGATTTATATTACAGATGGTTATATCTGGCCTGCTAAGACAGGTGAGTGAGGTTAGAGAAGGTTAGTTTGGTTCGATGTTGTGTCTTTTTTTCCACGGTGCGTATTAGAGTCCATAGAAGAGTCACCACAAGTGGCTACACGATTATGTCACGAGACTTAGAATGGGCAACATATCTGCTTTACATATACATCGGCTGCGTAAAAGCGAAATATATGATAGACCTCTAAAACAAGGAAAGAGGTGGTCCCCCCAATGCCTCAAATCCTTCTGATGGCGGGTCGCCAAAGTGAAGAACTCCTGGATATTTGCGATCTTTCCTGTGTGTCAACACATGGCTTCGGATCAGGTTCCGGATAAACCAATATTTTATCAAATCGTCAGCTCCATGCACACGTATATAAATCGCCTCGTCAGGATTTGGCTCCACGTCGACCATCTTAACCCAATATGAGGAGCTATAAATATCACAGCCGTGAGGAAAGCCCTTAGGCGCAGTAGCAAGCTGAGAGAGGGTCTCGGCATCGAGCATGATACACGCAACATATCTTGTATTCCCAACGTTCGACCTGCCCCCCTTGGATGCAATCCAGGTCTTGAAATATTCGCGCACCGCAGCCAAAGAGGCGTTTTCCAGACTCTGATCCTCCACAACGTCATTCTCATAGCGGCGTACAAATTCCTCGTTTGGGCGCGTGTCAACCTCGACAGGGACATCCTTATATCGGAAGTCCGTTTCTTTGCCACGGGTAATCAGGAACTTGATACCCTTGACTTCGCCTTCAACCCAGTGCTGGGCGATATTGTTTATAATTTCAAGAGCATGCTTGAATTTCTTGTCTGATCCAGGGCCATAAGCGGTGCGTATAATAACGAAGCCCCATTTCTTGGGTCTGTGGCCGTCTAGGAGAGATAACGTTGTGTCTAGTCGCTGGATAACGCTACGGTTATATCGAGGATCTCCTTGAAAGCGAGCCTTCCGGAAGACGTCATCATTAATCCAGGAAGGATAGTCCTCCTCATCGACCACTAGTTGGGCCATGGTATATGGAAGTATCGGATATTAATTTTTTAATAATAGGAAAAAAAAGAGGAGAAGGACACATTAAAAAAACGCAAATAAATCAGGCCAGTATAAATCTACTCTTGCTTAGGTAATGCTATAATTCGGTAGATAAATCTTACTGGCCAAAGCGCTATTAATTAGCTAGGTTTACCCTATACTTATTTTTAAGATACATTTCGTAATATTACTAAAACACTGAGATTAAAAAGTAATAAGGCCTTGGCCTAGTTTATAGGCTGAAATCATTTTATCTAAAGCAGTATCGCGATTTATAGGAGCTTATATTAAGTGGTTTTTACGAATTTTGGCGTAGGCTTAGCATATATACCTTGCGGCTGCGATCAATGGGTTACTGGCTGCATAATAGCCTTTAGGGCGAAGTTAGGAGTTTGCTCAGTAGGGGTGCGATCGTTCTATGTATGTGACTGTTCGGCCGGTTGTTGGTGGTCGGGGCCCTCACTATAGGTTAAAAGTGATTTCAGCAGTTTGTATGTAAGAGAGTGGGAGTTCTATGCATCTATATATCAGCACTGGCAGTTATTTCTGTCATAAGTGTATGGCAGTGTCTATAGTTGTGATTACTACTGGTACTTCATTCGCAGTCGTAGTCGCAGTCGCAGTAATATTAGGAACAGTTCTATTTGTCATATGTATGGCAGCGACTGCGACTGATATTCCAGTCGCAGTCGCAACCACTCTCCTTTCCTACTTACTTCTCCGCTTCCTTCTAAAACTCCCATCCTTTCTTTTTTCCTACAACCCACTCACTACTCTTACCTCAACCTCTATACCTCACACTCTACCTTCTAAAACAGTCTACCTAACTCACTACCTTACTAAAACCTCTACACAAAACTGACCTCTATTACCATCGATCCTTACTAGTGATCTTTACCTACGCCCAGCATGTGTTGGATTACCCATAACCGAATCCGCTGTAACCGCTGCCACCGCGACGTGGAGCCCCCTTTCGAGTCGATGGAACGATATCGCCAATACCGCCGCACCTGTGACGGCCCGTCGACCAGGATCTACAACTCCGAGAGATGGGTCCATTGGCGTTCTTGCCCCCGATGCCAGCCCGAATAGGAAGAGTGGATGGATCAGGTTGTCAATTATCTGCCGTGTCCGGAACCCTACCCACCCTTCAACTAAGGTAACAGAGTCTTTAATACTACTTAGTTAAAGCATGAATAAAGGAGGATTAATATGCTATAGGCATAACATATGGTCGAGATAAATGCAGAAGGATTCAGATGCTATAAGGCACAAGATATAACATAAGCAAGAAGAAAAACAGAGAAAGGAGAAAATAAAGAAAAAAAATAAACAAAAGAGCAAAAGGGAAAAAAAATTAAAAAAGATAAAAGGGAAAAAAAGAAGAAAAAAGTATAAAAGAAAAAAAAAGGCAAGGGAAAAAGTAGAGGGGGAAAAAAGGGAAAAAAACTATAAAATAATATAAGCAATAAAGAAGTATTACTATATAATAATTATATCTATTATATTACTAAAGTAATAGTATATATAATCCAGATAGACTAACTATGTGCTAAGAGCGAGTAATTGTTCCCCAGGATTAGATAACAGCTAACGCGACCTTGTAGATTGCCCGTCAGGCTGGCTTCGGGTTCCCCTAACTGAGTATATGGTCTATAAAGGGGGATGCAACTACTAGGCTATTTGTGCAGTGGTGGAAGTTGAAGGCCCTCCATATCTTGGTGCCCATGCTGTTGGGGCAGGATAGGACAGCAGAGGCAGATGAGTTCATCCGTATGTATCAAGATCTCATTGGAAATGACCGAAACAAGTGTAGCAACCGTCTGTGGGATCGAATCGGAACTGCAGACAGGATAGAGTGTCTGGGATATATGGCGAGAAAACTCTTTTCTCAGAAAAACTACACAGTTTCCGCGGCCTTCGCTGCCCAAGGCATAGCGATTCTCGCAGACTCCCGATCTAAACCAGCACGCAAGAATCTAAGCTTGTTCATCACCCACAGAAGCGCTCTTTACCATGCCGGCAAATTCGATGACTGCATCTCCAGCTGCCAGTAACTACTACAATTCTCAGCAAAGCTCGCATCTGAGCCCTTCGTCACAAATGTCCGATGGCTAACCCAGCTCCTTGGGGCAAGGTGTCATGCCGAGCAAGGAGACGCGACAGACGCAGACAAGTGGTTTCGTGAAGCAGCGGACGAAATGGACCTTCTAGGCCCGGATGAACAGCGCCTAAGAGGTCAGATCTGGTACCTCTTCATGTTGAAGGACTTGGCACTCTTGGGACAGTATAGGCTTTGCCAGTCGATGACCCGTGAGCTCCTGCAGATCAAAGGAATCCCATACTCCGCGAACGAAGAAGACTTGGGTTTCGGGCAGCTTGAGCCGCTTGTTTCCAAGCTCAAGGGCATTGGATCTTTCGAATCCAACTATAGGGAGTTTCTTCTTTGCCACTCACTGTTAATGGCGAGCGAAGGGCTGCAGAACAAGGCAGACAAAGCGAATTGGTGGGAGGAAAGACTATCGCTGATATACGACAACGTTCAATTCTTCAGTAAAAGAATACCGCTATTAAAACTCAAGTACATCGACACATGCCTGAGTCAAGACGATGGACTATTGAACGCGATCAAGGGATACAGAAGCCTGGGGCGCTTCTTCTTTATGCATGGAGACACCGAAGCAGCAGATCTCGTGTCGTCCGACGCGGTGTCTCGTATCTTTTCGGATCTGTCTTCAGATAATGACCCTTCATGGAGTTTCAGAGTAGCAAGCTATGTCTACCTTGACGCAGGGAGATTTTCCAATTGTATCTCCCTGCTTTGTCAGGCCTATCAAATGTCATTACATGTTAATGGTGATGCACTCTACGCTTTTGAAATGGAGACGGTTTACGCCTCTACGTACATAAACGGACTGGAAAGATACGAGGAGGATCTCGAGAAGGCCGACTTGCGATTGTCGTTTCTGGAAAAGTCTTGCGAGCATTTGTCGAAAGCCTTTAGGGCAAGGGATGAGAAAGACCGGTATAAGGGCCCAGGGTCAGAGGAGGACGAGAGTGACGGTGAACTTGATGCAGAAAAGAGTAGGAAGGAGAGGATGACAGGTCTAGAAACTCGACTAGAAGACCTTAATGTAGGCTCTATGTTAACTGAGGCAAAGGCTAGGTTAGGGGCAACGATATAAGAAATAGAGGTATTAAGCTAAAGAAATTTCTAGTAAAATAAAAGGATTTTTTTTTTTTTTTTTTGAAAAAAGAATATAAGTACTTTATTAGGTTTATTTAAGAATTAGGTATAAATATGCTACTACTATTTTCTTATAACCTAGTATACCTAATTACTTAATATATATTTTTATTTTAAGTAACATACTTTATAAGGTAGTAATTTATAAGAGTAAAGCACGTGATGTAACTGCGGGGTACTCGGATTTCAGCCAATACTCTGCCCCTCACTGCCAGCATCAAGCAAGAGAAATGCATGATGCCACGGCCAAAGGGCAAAGGTAAGCTCAAGACCACTGAAAACTTAGCCATTCACTCACTT
Source organism: Fusarium sp. MPI-SDFR-AT-0072 (assembly GCA_020744335.1). Classification (NCBI taxonomy): domain Eukaryota; kingdom Fungi; phylum Ascomycota; class Sordariomycetes; order Hypocreales; family Nectriaceae; genus Fusarium; species Fusarium sp. MPI-SDFR-AT-0072. The sequence continues at coordinate 3,902,155 of JAHBOG010000004.1, forward strand.
ATTCCATCCTAGGTTGCTCGATTTGCTCGAAGCGAAGGATCATCTGCGATCTTGGTCAACCGAGTTGTCAGAAATGTATTGGCAGGGGATTTACTTGCCCTGGGTATGGTCCGAAACTTCGATGGGTTCAGGGTGTGGCTATTCGTGGTCATCTTCGGGGTGTCGAATTTCCTATCCCTGAGTCTCCAGCATCCACCTCTTCGCCAAGTCTTGACGGCAACACTCAACAACTGTTAGACTATTATGACAAGAATATCGCCAGATTAATGGTCTGGATCGACTCGGAAAAGAATTATTACCGCCAAAAGGTTCTGCCTTTGGCTCAGACGAATGAAGCAGTCCGTCTCGCTATATGCGCAGTCTCGGCCCAGCATGCAGCAAGAGACTTCACGCCATCAACTGTTTATGAGAAAGATAGGGACCATGTCTTGTCAATGATCATGCGCGGTGTTGACGACATGACCGCACATCCCCAGCTTACAGTGACTCCCGATACAGCAGAGTGGATGCTTTCGTCGATGATGGTCCTATCATCCTACGAACTAGCTCATACTGGCGGCGCAGATGCTGCTGATTTCCATCGAAAGGCAGCTCGTGCTCTAGTCAACACTCTATCCACCCTGGACTTTCCTAAGAGTAGCCTTTTCGGCTTTTTGCAGAACCAGCTTTCCATGTACGATATTTTCGCATGTACTACTATCCTCGACGCGACAGACGTACAAGATGCGATCAGACCAGTTGAGTACGGGGATGATAGGTCATTCTCCGCGTATCTCCTGATTCTTCATGATGTGACGCTTATATCTCGAAGCGATTCAGCTCAGGACTCAACTCGTGATTGGAGGAGCGAGCTTGTTCAAGCACGAGGGGAGACATTAATGGAAGTCGGCAGCAGCGGGGTGTGCTCGAGTGCCGATCGTGGGGACTTTATACGTCTAGTTGACGCCTACCATAATGCTGCTCTGTTATACACTGCACGATGTCTTGGCCGTCAATATGGCCCAGAAGAGACAATCGGCCTGTTCGACTTGTTTCGACTACTGACTGGTATGGAGAATCTACATGACTGGATTCATAACCTCGCCTGGCCAATCTTCATAGCCGGGACAGAATGCTACGGAGATGGTGATAGACAACTCATTTTGAGAGATCTATACCAGAGCTTGTCTGACATCACTGGATTCAAACACCACGGAGATGTTCTTACTTTTCTCGAGACATTCTGGTCCAGTGGAGATTCAGACTGGCGCACCTTAGCAAAGCAATGGGAAGGTCTCGGAAGAAGAATCCTAGCAGTTTGAGAAACAAATTATTTACTTCTTAACAGTCTCTTCATCCTCAATTCCAAAGATGACTTTCATCGGATCTCGATACTTGTAGAAGCCCAAAGCCGGTGGACAAATGCCATACCCTAACAATCTGAGCATCTTCGGGGGAAAGTTCCGAGTTTTTGCAACCTCTGGGGGAATGCTCAGGTACTGATTTTCTTCCTGCCTCAACGTTCCCTTGCACATGAAGATACCGACGGTTTCTCGGGCATCATCCCTTTCAATGTTAGCTTGCATAATACGAGAAAAAGTACAATAAACTTACTTGGTGATGTTGGCTCCGCCTGCATGATAAACGTTGCCCAGGAAGAGCATAGCATCGCCAATTTCCAGCTCTCCCGGGATTGCCTCTTCGTCTAGTGGGCATCTATCAGGGCCCCAGAGATGACTCTTTGGGATGACAATGGTCGCACCATTCTCTTTCGTCGTCTTGGTCAAAGCCTGGCGACGTTAGATAATCGGAGCTGTTCAATGAAAGAGTATGGGCTTACCGTCACGCAACCGAGCATCACAGGCATGTCGCAATTCCTAGGATGATAATCCGAATCATCTCTATGAAGAGCCTGTTGCTTTCCACCAGGCTCAACGCGAAATCCAACAGCACTAGCAATGTAGGGCTTTCCGAAGACCGTCAACTGCTCTTGACCTTCCCAGTATGTGTACTTGCTACCCAGGACCTTTTCAGCAACGGATTGGAACAGAGGGTTGATAGCTAGTTCGACACATGCGTCTGAGGTAGCAAAGAAACCGGTTGCTCGCTTGGTGGTGGGAGGAAAAAAGCCGGAATCATCTTTGACATCTGAGTCAAAGAGTGGTTTCAGGTCGCTTTGGATCTGCTCACATAGAGACTTAGAAGCTATGCCTTTGACTATCAAGGCACCGTCTCTCTCTAGGGCGTTGATGATAGTGTCTGCAGTTGTTCCGGGGTCATTGGCATGCAATGTCGAGATTGCGGTTCCTGCCTCTGTGGGATATGTTGAGGAAGAGCACATGTTTGTGGCCGATGAGAAATTAATAGAAAAACGTAATTAATCTAATATTTAGAGACAAACTTTAGGAACTGCAATTGCGAGTTATATGCTTTTTTAATACTTGCTTGTTAATCTGGTTCCTAACTTCTTACCCTTTCTCACATTAGCAACCCAATTAAGAAGTTAGATCGAGGTTTCTCTCACCAACTCCCTAAATCAGTATAGTCTCAGTCCTATGTGGGTCTTCTCATCCCAACATCTAAAAAGGGAACACTCGGCAGTTGACCTAGCAATTACTTTACTCCTTCACTCTTCTGCTAGTGCTTAATGTGCTCTAAAGCAAAGGTCTAAGAAATGTATTTATATCCTCCATCACCGACCCTTGACCTTCCCATCTTTATCTAGTCCCAAGGCACCAGAGATCTCTTGGATCATCTCCTCACCAGTGTTCCAATCATCAATCGCAAGCTCTGCTTCAATCTTATTCAGCAGTCTTCCACCTCGAGCCGTCTTCCGAAACTTCTCCTTGTCATCATCACCCATTGCCTCGAGAAACTCTTCCAGACTTCGCGCCAAAGGATCCTTTCTCTTGAGCTCTGTCTCAGAGGTTCCGGGCTCCTTGTTCTCCATCCACCGCGCCTGTGCCAGCTTGTACAAATAAGTTGGAATGGCTGTAAATGCAAAAGGAATCAAATAAGCGCCGATTATCAGCGCTGTGTCTTCCATAGCCCATATGCTCGTCCATTTTTCTTCCGCTTTAACCAGCAAGCCGTAAGACCAAGGGTATTTTTTTTTCAGTTGACTTAGCATTGGGAGTGCTTGGCTGCGAACTTGGTCGAAGTGAGAGTATGTGTCCTTGGTCGTCCAGAAGGTCGAATCACTTGCTGTAAGAGTCCGCATCTGCTCAAAGTAGCTGGGGAATACGCCGGGTATAGCCACTTCTCGGAGGGGTAGCTCAAATACTCGCACGGATACCGGTTCATGGTATGGAAAGTCCCGGTACTTCTTGGATCCCTTTCTTGCCGTCTCGTTGGTGGTAAAGTGTAGCAGTGCAGGTGCAGTGACGCGCCATGATCCGCATAGGAAGCTCTTATGGCAGGATACGTAGTGGAAGTTTGACCGCCCCAACTTCTCATGCTTATCTCTGTATTCCAGAAGCTTGACAAATGCTTGGTCCCAAGGATCATGAAGCATCGGGCCGTCGGGCTGTTTCCATGGCTCTATTTGTGCCGAAAGATAAATCCAATGCTGCCAAGGCTCACCATCCGAATATCGACGGGTCCTTCGATACAGATTGTATAGACTTGCTATATTCTCAACGTTCTCTGTACTCCAGCCCCTGGGTCTTCTGAGTCCCAGATGAGAAGTCCAATCCAGCGGATTCTGAATTTGCGTTACCCCGTATACAGGGTTAAAACCATCTACAAAGCTGTCTCCATATGCATCGCCGAAAAACTCCAGCATCTTGATCTCGTAAAGATTGTTGACGAGGAGGCGAGCAAACTGGTCCATGGTTCCCGTGTACCATTGGACCAGAATGGGCCCTTGGATAAGTCCGAGTAATGTCGTGAAACCGTAGAATGGGAGCATCATCCACAGGACCTTCTTCATGGCACGACATAGTAATTTGAACGTTGCCCAGACACTGCGGGCAAAGTATATGACGGGACTGAAGATCTTCATATTTAGAGTGACCAAACGTGGGAAAGAGGAGGAGGAGCGTGAGTGTGACAGAAGAGAGTTGAATGGGAGCAGTTTTCTTATTGTAACCCGTTGTTTTGTTACGTTGGTTCACGGCTGTTGGTGCTGCCCTATGGAGTCGGCTTCTGCCTAGATTATCGCCGAACTTTCCGCAAAGTGGAGAGTTTATGCATCTTTTTAGGAAACATTAGCGATAATGTAATTTTGTTTATGCTGTTGGTTGTGAAGTCAGGCCACGGATTGACTAATGCCAAGACGCTATCTCGCGAACAAGAAACTGCAACGGGATCGTGAATATGGTCTTTTAGTGACTTTAATAGTCGTGGTGACGAACATTCTTAACGGGATTCATTGATTAACTATCGATAGCAATTGTCTGGCCCATCCTCGTCTCTAAGAGAGAACAACTAGAACCAGCACATCTAAGACAGGTTGGGAAGCTTGAAGACACTGTCGGTAACCCAGTTGTCACCATTGAGATATCCGGCGCTCATAACATAAAGCCAATCAGGGTTATCCATGACCATAGCCTGTCGCGAATAGGCACCAGGCTGAGGAATGTCATAGTAGACCCAAGAGCCCGCGGCACCAAGGTTAGTGTTGATGTAAATGCCGTTATCGCTGTTAGCAGTAACAATCAGAGATCCACTGGATCCTCCAGAAGGCGACCAGGTCAGATAAGGCGAAGAGCTGGGCGCACGGCTACCAGCTGTGAGGATCTGGTTGGACGCACTGTCGAAGGTGAGAGGAGAGTCGGAGATGCGGTAGTAAACAGGGAACGCAGCGTTGTTGGGTGAAGCTCCTCCACCGTACTCAAAGGTCATCATCCACTTTCCGTTAGGAAGCTTAGCAACGGTTGTCATGCCAGGGCGTTGAGAGTAGGCAGTTCCCCGAACGTCGTTGACGACAGCATCCCAGGTAACACCATCACTAGAAGTCTGATGCACCAACTTCTGGCCGTACGAGGGATCGCGCTGATCGGAGTAGTAGCACACGAGCTTGTTGTTATACACCATTAGGAAGGGCTCCCAGACAGGAGTTTCACCATTGTTGGGAACGGCTTTTCCTCCAGTAGCAATGTTGGAGATGTAATTCCAGGTCTTTCCGCTGTCGGTAGAAGCGTAGAGATCGATCTTGGTCTTGCTGAGATCGGTGGGGATGCTATTTCCAGCAAGGAGGATAGTTCCCTTGGCGAGGTTGCCGATGGCCTGGGGCAGGACGTATAGGAACGGCTGGTAGCGAAGACCCCAGCCGTTCTTGGTATCAGTCACATTGGACAGAGGCGCCCAGGTTGAGCCCTTGTCCTTGCTCTGGTAGATGGGGAAGTACACCAGAGGTGGCTCGGGGCTGTAGTTCTCCCTGCACAATGTTAGCTAATGCCTTCCCGGATCTTCCGGATTGACTCACCAGGTGGCAAGAATAGTTCCATCAGCAAGCTGGACGTTACGGCCGTACAGCGTCTTGGGAGTGTTGTAGTTGGAGGGAGGCTTGTAAATGGTCTGGAACGTAACGGCATGATCCGCGACGGCCCGTTCCTCAATGGCTCTGCATGATACAGGGCTGAGGAGAGCCAAGCATGATAATAACAGGGAAGCCTTGATGCCAAGCATGATGAAGAGAATGGTGTGAAATGTATGGCTGGAGTGATCTGCTGAAGATCAAGAAGGCGGACGAATGTCTGTTTAAATATCTTGGCATCATGACAACATACCCTTTCCCGATTTGACGTTGCATTTCCAAAAGTGCTCTAAACTCTAAGCTATTCCGGGGTCGCAGAATGTCACCGTTCGGTCCAACCTAAACAAGACTCGTAATGCCCAACTAGTTTTAAACCTTTATCTTGACGCGCCAATTAACCTCTCAGAAACTTGTTCGACTCACCTAAATCGTCATGTTCCTGGCTCATAGGGTAGCGCACCAATTGACAGCTCGCGCAAGAGCCTTTCCCCGCGTCATGTGCCGGTGGAAGCTCCACGCGCTAAGCTCTAGGTCCGGGGCGCTCCCCTTACATTGACTAGCGAGGTTCGGTCTGATTGGAGCGCATCGGATCGTTCTGGAGAATCTGGGGTTCCAGGGTCTCGTGAATTCGGCCTTCGGCACCTGATGTTTTGTTTTGATGGCTAGCCAATTAGAATGGCATGTGAAGGTTTTGATTGCCTCGGTCGGTGGTACGATGTTCGGCAGAATTGATGGCTTGTCTATTTGTCATGTCGAGGCTCATATCAATGAGCCATGCAGGTAGCAATCAAAGCTCTTTTTTTTATTACAGCAGATATAAGACGCATTTACTACAGTGCTGAATCTCGTTTCTAACATAAAGCAAAATCTGGGTAAATCTATTCAATTCATAACCATTCTTATGTATAAACTCTATTCAAGTTCTCATGATATAACCTCCAGAGGGCTATCACATCAAGCCGGATAACCGAACCAGAAAAGCCAGACAGAAAGAATATGCAAAGATCTGTGTAAGAGTCCCGCGCTCACGAATCGTCCAGCGAACGCAAGCCTCGAAAAGGTCACACACTATCACCCAAGCTAGAAGGAGCATAGCAGCCATAAGCACAAAGAGAAAGAAGGGCCGCGGCTCGCCGTTTGAAGGACCATTGAAAATCATGTTCAGATAGTAGATCCTATAGCGCATGACTTCGAAGAAAATACGGGCGTTGGCTAATAATAGTGAGTAGACTGTAAGAATAAAAGGGTAGGGGGAGAAGATTATACCAGCCAGAGCGATTTCAAGAAAGGGGAAGTAAGGTTGCATGGTGGATACAGGAATAAATATCAGGGAGACTTGCAAGCGCGTTGTTCGGCCGAAGATGACGCGTATCGAGTCTGGCAAAAAGTGCGATCGAAAAAAAGACGCCATAGTTCCTTTCACTATCGCGCTTGGCTTCGAAGTCGTGTAAACAACCTTTCCGTGACCGACAACCAGGAACTTATCTGCTTTCGGTAATGTCCATATGCTGCGTGCAAAAGCCCAGATTAGAAGGACGCCGATGGCCATGGCCCAGAAGATGCCCACGAATAGCATGCTATAGTCGTGACCGGAGTAGACAAGATCGAGATACTCGCAGGTTTTAACGTCTCTGGGGCATGGAAGGGCATGGTCGGCGTAACCCCAGTGGTGTTCGAGAGTTTTGGCTTCGCTCATATTTTGGATATGGCGGGCGTTGAGGGGGGGTTGATGTGAGAATCCATTTTTGGCGGTTTGTTGCTAATGCCGATATTGGATGAGAGCTATCGGTACAGAGGCTGAGAGACCTGCTCTTATTCGAAATTGGAGCCTAAAAGGAACAGATAGCCAGCTCACGAGTCCTTAATGGCCAATCTGTATACTGCGGGCATTAGATATAACTTGATTCAGGTACAAAAGGTTTCTGCAAAAGCGTTTGAGCATATTTTAAAGTCAATTAATCGCGAATGTCTGTTCTATCAACCCAAATAGGCTTTCGAGGATTTGACCCCGTTGAGCGTTTTATTTAAGAAGCCAAGCGAGAGACCTGGGTAGCAGCCGTTTTTTCTAGCCCTATATGGAAAATTGAGAACATTGAGCATATTTTATGCTCCACTGTCAAGCTCATGATCAGATTCTTATCGGCTGTTGTATTCAAGTTTATCGGTTGCAGGGAACAAGCCAACAGATAATTAGTCGTAGGCAATTAGTGCGAGGTCGAAGCCAAGGACTACCCCACGGAATTGTATACACTAACTTGAGAAGAATTGAGCACGTTTTATGCTGAATCCCTGCCTGTTCTACTTGCAGCCAATTGAACTATACATCTTGAAACATGAGAACTAGCTCATCTCGATTGGCCGGGACAGGTGTTCTTTGCCTTTGCGTTGCGGCTGAAGCTTCTCTAATCCCCTAGGCTTATCACCTTTGTTATTGTCGATTGAGCGAATGCGACTGGCTGGCTGAGCACATAAGCAAAGACCGTTTTAGTAATGCATCAACAGATCAAATGAGCATGAACCCTGGCTTTCAACGTCTTCAGTACAGCATTCAGAGGATAAGTTTGCAGAAATGAAGGTACTTATAACAGCAGTGTTCTAAAAATATTTACGTGAAATGCACCTGGATATTCTCGTACATTATTTGACGTCAACTTCAATCTGGTAGCTAGACTGGATGTGATAGAAAAGTTGGCCGCTCGCAATTTGACTTGTCTCATGAGAAATGTCGGTTCTGTCGTTCTTGCACTTATGATACATAATAACTGCTCACCGGCTATGCCGCCTTTGATGGTGTTGAGTTTGCTGCCCTTGCAGTACATATTGCCAGTAACTTCAAATTTTCCTCCTCGTTTATCGGTGGGAACGCCTTTGTGAGTTTCCCCAACATGCGCCTCTCCTCCTCGAGCTTATCAAGAAAACCCCTATGACCTCTTCATTTCTGTAGTCAAATCGATGACAGCATCGAAGTTGTAACATTGTAGATGGCGCGACTATCGACACAACAGCAATGCATATGCAGTATTCGAGCCCCGCATATATGTGCCAATGCTTGTTTGAGCCCTGGTCTTACACTCTCGGTAGAAAAGAATAGTAGAGAGAATGAAGTTGAGGGTTTCAGAGACGGTATCCCATCCGCCGTAGCTTCATGTTCAGCGATAAGCCCGTCCGGGAATTGAAATGAATTAGCCAAGTTTCACAGCTTTTAGAGCCGCATCGAGATTGGTTAACTTTGAGGAAGCCTCGTTGTCAACCTTTGCAGCCTTCATCTCACAGCACGTGCTCTCACGCTTTGCTGTGCGGGGTAATAACACTGTCTGTTGTACCGGCATACCACGTATGCCATTGTTAACTTTTTTCCACTCTACAACAATAATATTACATTATTCAATTCAAAGGGCACTTCTTTTCTCACAGAGGAGTTGGCTATATTCATGGTGCTGCACAGCATGGCTATTTCCGAAGTGTACGACGTCCAACCAGGTGGTGACACACTTTTTATACTGCGCAATTGTGGCGCAACATTTGCGACGTGCAATTTCGAAGACGAATGGCCTAATGCCCTACCTGAACATCAGACAGAAATGTCAAAACGCCGCGAATCTTCTATAATTACAAGAAAGTCTCACAGTGATCCACACGAGACGTCGACTGATGGCTCGTCGCTTGCTCAAGCTAAACCAGAGCCTTTACACATGCGATTCAGGCTTTGTTCAGCAGTTCTGACAAATACATCTTCCTATTTCAAGAAGTCATTAACTGGTGATTGGAAAGAAATAGAGCCTGAGCCTGGCTACAAGTGGACACTCACAGCAAGCGACTGGGAGGGCGAAGCTTTTCTTTTGCTGATGAACATACTACATCACAAAACACGGGAAGTCCCTCGTACAATAGAACTTGAAAAATTGGCAAAAGTCGCTGTGCTAGTGGACTACTATGGTTGTCACGAGGCAGTGGAGCTATGGGCAGAAACATGGATCTCAAATCTTCACTCGGATATGACTGAGTCCTTTTACTCGAGGGAGCTACTACTGAAACTGACGATATCTTGGGTCTTTTCTGACAGAAGGAAGTTCCGTTCCCTCACCGAGGTTGCAATCCGTACGAGTCGAGGCCCAATACCTACACTGGGGTTGCCCATACCCAATCAAATTGTTGGTTAGTGGAGGGACATATACGAAATGGACTAAAGATCTGACGAGGTACAACAGTTACCATTGAACAGCTGAGAAATTCTTCGATCCGTATTTTGATTAAAGGCATCCAAAAGCATTGGGACATTTTGAACCTTGGTTCCACTGATGTGAGGAACAGAATGTACAGCCGACAGTGTCTGTATATTCAACTCGGGTACATCGACCAAAATCTTTATGAAAGTGGCCTAAAGCCCCTACCAAGCCATCCATATCATGGGTTCAGTCTCGACGCCTTAAAACAAGCCATCAACAAGTTTGATATTTCGACAACATGCACTTGTAAGGGTCGAAATCATCTACAAAGTCTTAGGACTGACTTACAGGGTCTCTCGGGGGATGCTTTTAGAAATTGTGAAGATGGTATTGGTATATCACAATTTACAGATAATTGAGAGAAGTAATAAGAGTTAGGCTGAGTCAGATAGTTGGATTTTCACTCTAATGACCAGCTGCGTTTATTAAGGCGTACCTGTCCCATCCTGTCATTTGCAGGATATTCGTGCCAACTACCTTATGCGACCCGAGCTCTTGTGCGCTGGTTTAGCAATTCTCTTGATAAACTTTAAGTGCTGGGTGGATGTTGTTTAGTGGTATCCCTACCGATCGCTAAGCAGGGAGTATCTTCTGCCAACATGGCTGCCAGACTTTTCGCGGCGGGCTGACCTGAGTCACCTGGAGCCTGTTCCCAGGAAGTCAGAGGCAGACAAAACGCTATACCCCAAGATGACAATCCTAAACAATTACTTACAAGTATAAGGCTACGTTTTAGATACCATATATAGTCACCGTCACTTAGATAAGAGCGATGGTTATGAGATCCTATAAGAGCATTAGCAATTTGCTTACATCGTAAACACTAACATTCTTTGCCCCTCCTACAACATCATGGACCAAGATGAAGACAATGCATCATTGAGTCTCTTCCTGAGAATGTGCAATGACTAACGTTATCAACCGTTGGGCGGTCTTTTATTTCCAGTGATAGTGCGCGATCTCGACGTGAAAACGGGCGAAGGTCGGTCAGTTAGCTGTGCCGTCATTCAAGGCGTGGACATGCTATGCAAATAGGTTAAGCAGGTAAAGCTGCCGATGTTTAGACCTTAGGGAGAAGAAGATATCAAGTTTATATCAGTCTAAGTAACGGGATTGTTTACGCAATATTGGCTCTTATATTAACTCGGCCGATGTATCAAACACAGGTGCATTTTTCCTGCAGAGTTTGGGCGATGTGTCTCTGTAGATTAAGACCAATTCCTTGTCACTGCTAATTACGGAGTCAGAATTGGTCGATCTTGACGGAATTAGCGGCCTGTATTACACCTGGATTATCTCCTTTACTCATCAGTATTAAGGGTGCCTTGGCACTCTTGGCCATCCTGGAAACTACTGCTGTTGGTTGCAAAGCACTAATCTTGATGGAGGAGTTCATTTTCGAGTACATTGGAGATTGCCTTATCCAAAATAAGCAGGATGGCACTGGCAATAGTAATGGCAGGGAGGATGCCAAAAACGGCAGCAGTGAACTTACTAATGCATATGCTAAAATAATAAATTAATTTAATAGTAAGCATATTAATTATTTAAAAGGATATAGAATTATATCTTATGAGCATCTTATCTAAAGAGTATTTTATTATAAGATTAAATTATTTCAAGAGCCTCTTAAGTTAGAAGTACCTTATAAAAACCCTTTATTTTAGTTATATCTTATCTTAACTACATATTATCTTTACTATATCGTATCTTAGTAGCATCTTAACTTAAAGTACAAAGACTTATATAACTCCTACTCTTTCACTATTGCCATCTATAAAGTCTAATATAAGACCCGATTAGTACCATACATTAAATCCTTAACCACACTGCGCTCTGAAGCTCGCCACGCCAGTGACTTCAAGCTGAGGCTGCAAGCATCCCTCCGGATCAGCGCTCGTCAAGATATCAATAATACCCCCATCATCACAGTTATCATTATTGTAGATGTACACCGAGCACTTATCACTGATCTCTCCAGTCGTGTACGAACCAAAAGAGCCATTGCGGATTCCCTGGGTACACTCTTGGGTTCCGTCACCGCTGTAGGTGTCGCGGGCACCGGTGCATCTCTCGCTGCTTTGGTAGACGCTGAAAGACCATGCAGGGTCTTGGCGGGTTGAGAGGAAGGAGGAGGGGTTGCGGCTCATGTGGATGGCGGCTGAATTGCCGAGGCCGAGGAGAGAGGTGAGGGAGAGGATGGTTGTAAACTTCATGTTAGATTGTTGGTAAGATTGATAGTGATAAAGTTGATGAGCTTTTGGTTGTGCTGTTTGCTTTAATGCTGTATGCTTATGTGTAACCCGTAGTATGTTGTATAGTGTATAAGGTGTAAAATGTGTTTCTCTGAAGGTATGAGGATGGAATATTTTGTATATGATGTCTGTGTATCTTAAATAGTTGAAGTCGACCTGACCTCTATATAATGCCCAACTACTTCCATCGACCTCATTGTTTCCCTCCGTACATTTGTCAGATGATGCAATTGATCAACACGCAAACGCCTGATCACAGAGACATCGCAAGCCGCCTTCCGTAAAAGACGCCACGATGACTCCCATTGAATCCATCAACTGCAGAAATTAAGTCATTGTCAGCCTTGATCCTCAAGAACACGACGCCCGAGGCTCCAGCAGACTTCTAGCCCCCAACTACCCACTCACATGTCTTACAACGGCTTACAAGAAGGGTTAGCTGTGACGTTTAGACGTCTGATCACCACGTGGGGTCTAGCGTAGTTCAAAAGTTCATCGGCCTTGAGCCGCGTGGGGTTAGAGTTTGGTGACATTGGAGATGGATCGGCCCGCTACAGTAAGCGTAGCAAATACTCCGGCGTGATCCTTCAGCGTTCAAGATGACGATCGTATACACATCGGGCACTCTGTACGCCTTACGGGTACATGACCCAATTGGACGCTGGTGTCTTGTCTCCACTGGTGAGCGTATAGCCTCATTCAGATTTGGGTATTGAGCAACGCAGAAAGGACTTTTGTCGGGAGTGAGATTTTGATACGGTTCTTTGCAGACTTCCATCTCGATTCCTTGGGGCTACTGAGTAATGAGCATATTGAGAAATGACTCGTTTGAGACCTGCATGTCGGAGGATGATCGTGAATGGATCAGATGTTTGCTTGGCGCTTACAGCTGAAGATGATCAGGCTGTGCAGACATCAGTATGACGTTCATCATCTCTGCAGCTCATGCATTGAATGAGGCGATGAGGAAGTTAATTATAGGGATTGGAGGATATGTCCATTTCTAATCGTGTATACGTGTTTCTGACTCCCCTCTCGGTTGCCGGATCTCTACTTGCCCTCCAGCGCCTCCACCATTTCTGACGTAGCCTTGCCCTCCTGCTGCAACTGCTTAGAAAGCTGAATAGCTGAAGTACCACTGCCGTCAGCCGCGTTAGGATCAGCTCCATGCTGCATCAATATTCTAGCTACGCCATCATGCCCAGCCCTGACAGCCACGTGAAGAGGAGATGCCCCAGTTCCAACAGAAGTGGCATCGCTCTCAGGCCGAGCCCCCTTCTCCAGTAGATACCGCATCATAATCTCGTTGCCTCTCCTTGCCGTAGCAGCAAGTGCACCTGAATTCTCAACCTTAGCACCATACTGTAACAGTAGGTCGATCGCTGCAGTATCCTCGTACAGCCCTGCAACCAACGCAAGCGGATACGCAGCTGCATCGGGCTCTTGGTTAGGATCCGCCCCAGCCTCTAGAAGAAAGCGTAGAAAGTCAACGTGCTGCCGACCCATGCATGCAACGATGAGAGGTGTTCCCCGCATGTCGAACTGCATGGTGATCACAGATGGATCCTTGGTGAGCAAAGCCTGCATAAGCGGGATTGAGCCCGTGTTGACAGCTGCTCGAACGATTTCCTCGTTGAGAGGGACTGAGCGGTACTTTGCCAAGAGGAAGCGGACAGCATCGAATTGGGAATTCTTTACCGCTGTTGTGAGCACCTCTTGGATAGTCTCTTGTGATGGGGGCTGTTTGGTGGTTGAGAGGAGGGTTCTCATTTGGTTGGCATCTCCGGTTGAAGCCAGAGCGATGAGCTGATCTTTGAGCGTGTCTGTCATGTTCGCGGTGTAAAGTGATGAGTTATGATTAGATGCAAGGTCTGAGTATGCTTTCTGCCGTTCTCATCCTTTGGAACTTTTTATGATCGACGTTGTTTTTCGTTTGTTATAACATGTGGCAACATCCCGTCCTGCATCACATGAGGCTGTACACTTCTTACGTGAGATTTCTGATCGGCAGTAATCGATTGCCTAGGAAAAACGTCATTCGCAGCGAGGCATTGACGCTGTGACCCCGCCATGGGCGGCAGTTGAGAGATCGGCATAGCTGAGCTGACATTGATCCTTCGGGTGTTAAATTAGTCCTCCGTTTGACTTGCTCCTTGCATCGGGGATTATCCCACCGACTTGGCATCCCGAGGCTGACTTCTTGCGATTCCACTTTGCTGACGACTACTTTGTTGATCCATAACCATGGCGAGTGTGACAGTGATTGTGATGGCATCTGTCTCAGACGGTAAACGAGTTTGTCATCAACAATCTCGATCTTGGGAGAGGGATTTTTGAGTACGCTGGGGTCAGACGGATGTGGTCGCTGCTGATAAACTGGGGACTTGAAAGGATGCGAAAGAGCTCTGTATGATACCTTGGTTCGATACTCGAACGCTTGAAGACAGCCAAACAAGGCTCCGTGTTGTCTGTCAGATCTCCAGACGCGGTCCTTGACAATAGTATAAAGACGGTTCCAGGTCGCTTCATTCCAACCTCTGCCACATCAAAGCAGCATTCAAACAGTATCATAGCCTCTCGCTTCACTCCCTTTCATATCAAACTCAATTTCATCCAACCCCAACTCCCAAGCCATTCAAAATGAGACTCTCAAACATCCTCTCCCTCACCCTTGCCCTCATCACTCCAGCCACCGTCCTCGCAGCCCCAGCAAACACCCTCCACCGTCGAGACTGCCCCTCCGTCGACACCATCCGCCAATGGATCCGCGACAACGCCAGCGTCGGCGAAAACACAATCTTCTACACCGCCGGCGCCAAGCAAGAGCAGGCCAAAGCCTTCGCCGAGCAAAAGGTCACAGACGGCAACTACTGGGGCAAAGTCTTTGACAACAACAAGTATCTCGACTGGATTGAAGAATGCGGCGAGGGGCCTGAGCAGGATAAGCTGTTTCCTCGTATGGGAGAAGCTCTTGCTAGGGAGTCTAGTGGAACTGCTTATGTGATCATGATCAAGGGTAATACTATTGCCAATTTTTGGAAGGATAATGAGTATCCTTATCTTGATGAGAATGGTGTCAAGATCATTGCTGTCAATGCTGAGAACTTTGATGATCAGAAGGATTATAATGGTCAGCCATTTAAGCGGGCTATTGAGTTCTAGATTACAGCCGTTGGAACATTCAGTCAGAGACCAGAGGCAATAGATGAGATATGGAAATGATTATAGGCAGGGAGGATTGGCAGAAGTATTGTAAGACAGTCATTTATCTATCACTGGCATACATACTACGTCTCAAGTATATATAGACAAACTAGGTCCTATCAATACATCAAGAACAATGACAAGACCGCAGCAATCAATCTAATGACAAGCCTTACGGTACCAAAGGGTCCTACAGCGATTGGGTAATTTATATCCTGACTCGCCAGTATCACATCGTTGTATCATGTTGTGGCCCCGCTTATTTTTGTTCTCAGGCTTGCAGCTGTTGGTCCTCCCCTGTCTCGCGGATGCAGGATTTCCATCCCCACGGAATCCAAAGCGTCCAACTGGGGGATGTAACCTTGCAGAAAGGATCAGAGATCCACCACTCTGCCTGTTCCAGCCATTCACATCCATCCGCAGAGCGAGCAGTCAACTTTGGGTCGACCTTCACAGTGTACTTGACATATGTGATGCAAGGACGCCAAACGTATTGTTTAAAGGGTGACAGGCCATATAAGTCGTCTTTAAGGACTGACTTTAATCGCAATCGCAGTGGTTCGGAGATAGAAGACATCCCTCTGCAATAGTGCATGACGTGAACATGATACAATGACATATGCTGGCTTCTGGCGCAGCACTTGGCATAGAAATACCTCGTTCCTTCAGGGTTCATTCGCAAATCAGACCACAACCGGGTAAAGTGCCAGGATCGAACCAACAGCCAACATGTCTCAAAAGCTAACGACCCCGCCCTGATTCTCGACATTGCATTTGAACTCTCTGTCTGTACGATTATCACCAACAGAAAATTGAGGTGCACAAGATGGCGAACGACAAATCTAAGAGTTCCTCGCCAGCTGCAGAGCAATCACCTCCTCGAGATGCTGATAGTCCTGAAGAGGCTCTTCTCGTAAGTGGGACGACGGAACGGAACGATCCGTGGAGCTAGCATTGACATTGACCATTAGGAAGCAGCTGATGACGATTCCGCGGTCGGAGTTGTAAGTTCATCACTCATCACCCATCATGGTGGCAATGGCAAATGGCTCACCGGCTCTATCAGACTGACGATGAGTTATCGACTGCGTCTTTGCGGTCAAGTATCTATGAGTATCACATGATTAATGGTCGCGGATATCATAAAGATGAGAGTATGTGATAGTCTAGTCGCGTGTCTGGTCTCTAGTTAATTCATAATTATAGAATACTGGCTTCCTAGTGATCAAGTAAAACCTCCCATCCCTTTCGCTACCACGTCTTCGCTAACATACTCCCAGAATGAATCGGAGCGCCTGGGTAAACATGTCTAGCGTCCTCGCTCTAGAACTTTGGCGCTGACAACAACGCAACAGATCTCCAGAACCACCAGCTCCTCTTAACATTTGGCGGCAAGAGGTATTTCTCACCCAACGCCGAGACGGCGAAGCGAGTTCTAGATGTCGGCACGGGCACGGGAATTTGGGCGGTTGAGTTTGGTATGCTGAAGAACTCCTCACGCACGTTGATCAAAGGGCTAATTGTGATGTTGAAGCCGACGAACATCCTCACGCTGAGGTAAGAGGGCCATTTAATTGGCTTGGCACAATTGGCTGAATGCAATAGGTTTATGGCATCGATATTGCTCCTATCCAGCCAGATTTGTAAGTAGCGGACCTTAAGAAGCTGGGTAGTCGTCTGATGGCATCCCAGCGTCCCTCCGAACTGCACCTTTGAGATCGACGACGCCGAGAAGGAATGGACTTGGACTAGGCCATTCGACTACATCTTCGTCCGACTCATGGTCGGCAGCATAGCAGACTGGGACAAGCTGATCCACCAATGCTACGAGTATACCACTCCACAAACTCCAAGGTCTCCCCTCAAATTACTAACAGGGTCCAGGAACTTGGAACCCGGAGGCTGGGTCGAAGTCATCGACCCAGTATTTCCCGCCAAATCCGAAGACGGAACCCTCAAGCCCGACTCTCCCCTACACCGATGGGATGAACTAACCGCCAAAGGCGCCTTAGCCCTCGGCCGTCCCTTCGACGAAGGCGTGAATCACGAAAAGCGTCTTAAAGAAGCCGGCTTCGTCAACGTCACCCGAAAGGCGTTTAAATGGCCTACTAATACTTGGCCCAAGGATCCGAAGTTCAAGGAGATTGGACTCTGGACGCTTGCTAACATTGAGAGGAATCTTGAGACTATTAGTAGCTTTTTGTTGAGGCAGGGACTTGGGATGAGTCAAGAGGAGATATTGGTGTTTATTGCGGAGGTTAGGGCTGAGATGAGGAATTTGAAGGTCCATGCTTATTGGGAAGTGTAAGTGCAGTCGATGCTGTGTGTTGATAGAACTGACTGTTGTGTAGGTTTGTTGTTACTGGGCAGAAGCCAGAGGAACAGGTCCAGGGATAGGTGCACCAGCTTAGTAGTACAGATATGAAAACGCGGCTTTAGTCAAGCTTGGAATAGGCTCAATGCTGTGGAGCTATTTCTTAACAGACAAAGTTCTTGGCTTAATACAAAAACATGGGACCGACAAGCAAGCGCCCGAAATAACTCCTTGCATTGCTTTGATGAGTAACTCCAGGAACTCCAAGTATTAAGTCAAAATGGGAAATACATGCTCGCCTCAACCTAAAATAGCACTCTAAGGCGTCACACCAGCCATCAAATTCGTCCTCTCCTCCCTCTTTGCCTGTTTCAACGTCCTCACCCGCTGAATACTCTGCCACTTCTTCTCCTGCCTCTTATCCCTCAGACACATGCCCACCAACACCGCCATGCACCCCGCAATACACGCCCCAAAGAATGTCGCTACGACAATACCCTCAGTTCCAATATCGTTATGCTGTTCCATGCAGACTGTCGCGCCAGAGCCGGGGTGGATCTCGCAGAAGAGACCGGGGGCGCAGGTGCTGGATGTCATGCGGTTGGTGATGCATGATGCGCTTTCGGTTCGGCCGTCGGTTGTTATGGAGCAGACGACGCTGGTTGAGACTGTTGTGCTGTAGCAGGATGCGCCGGGCTCGGTGGCTGTGATGCTGCTGCTTGATGTAGAGGTTGAGGAGGTGGAGGATTCGGTGGAGGTCGACTCGACCGTAGATGAAGATTCTTGGGTAGTTGTTTCTTGTGTTGTAGGCTCTTCGGTCGTCGACGTAGGCTCATCGGTTGTTGTAGGTTTATCCTCCGTTGTAGTAGTCTTCTCCTCCGTCGTGGTTGGTTCGTCCTTTGTTGTCTCTTCAGTCTTTTGAGTCTCTGATTTTGTTTCCGTCGTTTCCGACGAATCCGTATCTTGTCGTCGAACCCATTGTCGCCATCGCTGTACTAGCGGCCCCTTCTCCCATGGATCGTGCTGCACCTTCTGTACATCGAGGGGAGCTTCGTGCCCATGTTTTATGGCGGTCGGTGCATCGTAGTATGACGGATCGGGCGGTACGTCATTTGGCTGATGGCCCGCGACCAGCAATGCGGGCAGGGCAAAGAATGGGGTTAGGGAAAGGAAGCGCATGCTGAAATTACAAGAATAAATGACAGAACGAAAGAGGAAATGATTAAAGTTTTAAGTTTAAGAGGCTGTTGAGATGGCAGAAGAAGGTTTGCAGAAAGACAAAATGTTTTCTTTGTTGCGTGATAGCGGAGATATTATCTCGTATTACCATGTTACTATAAAAAGATCTGTGGCCGCGCGTAGCCAGCTCAGGTCGTTCCACATGGTGACGATCAGTAGCACAGCCGCAAATTCATTGGATGAAATCCCGTAAGCTGACACATATGTAGGAATAATACGAGCTATACTATAGACAACAGTGACAGACCGTTTAATCAATTTTCTGTATATCCGATCGCTTGTTTAGAGTTCCCCTTCAGGTCTAGCTCAGTGTCAAACGGGTTTAGCATGGTGATACCGTTGAGCGTTGTGTTGTGGTTGGGATTTCTTAAAATAGGCGAACGAATCATTGTTGTCTGAGCTGAAAGAAGTGAAGCGCTGAGATGAGGCTTGTTTCACGAAGCGTGGGGATTAAACGCGTGACGTCAGACTAACTCTGTGAGACATGGCGCGTCTTACAAGACCTGAATAAACGAGAAGAGTCCGATATGTAAATACGCGAAGGAGATGCACCAGGTCAGTGAAACTGTCTTATGCTGTGTCATCTACAAACTAAAATTTGGAAAGTCTTTGCCTTTTTATATGTTTACATATCCCTCCTCTGACAACCATCGCGGCTCGCTTCAAACTGTTGCCAGCAAAAGCTTCAGGGTAGCTAAGTCTTTATTTTAGTCAAGGAGCTTGAGCTAAAAGATGTAAGGCCGCCCATTCTGGCACAGCTCGACTCGGGGGATACAACGAGACATTGACGCCACCAAGCTGCAGGCCGTTCATTCTCTCCAACATTAATTAATTGAATTAATTGCTTCGCGTACCATTTCCCAACTCCGTTCTAAACTGCCGATTGATTAACCGATCATTCCTCAACAGCATCACCTGACCCAGGATCAAGTTTCCACTTTTCAGCCCGAAAGCCGACTTATCCTACAAAGCGTGTACGGCCATTTTAATATTGTCTCTCGGCTACATCGGCTGTACCGGCTTTGGATAGTACTATACTAAAACCATGGGGTAGCAGCATCTAGCCGAGTAAAAGTATCTTGACCTTTCCTTCGTGGGGAGGCATCAGTCATCGTCATGGAAGAGCTGTTGGGCGTTCATAACCCCGCGAAAGCAGGGCTCAAGGTACGAATAGCTGCATCGATGAGGCAATTGAAGCGAGTCACCAGGCTCGTTCATGCATAAAATAAAATTATCGGAGTTATGATGCATGTCGCGTGGCATTCAGCGACGGATCTGGCGGCAGTCACAATAGGCTTAACTCGCCTGTCCGCCCGCCCCTAGCAGCTACACGATAGACCAAACTACAGTCAGTCTGGGCGAGGGTGATTTCATTATAAATAATGACATAACTGCAAGCACTGATTCGAAGTCTTAAGATGCTCACTGGGCCTATACATAAACCGCTGTTTCCTCTAGAGCAGTGTCCTTCGGCGTTCACTTGACGGAGAAGCTGGTGTTTCATATATCTTTACCTAACTCACCTCGTTTAATCGCAACTTTAGATATGGCTCGCTGTCGGCAGTTTCCTTCTCGCGGAAGTCTAGAGGAAGACACTGCTTCTCCCCGCACGCCAATGGCGCAGCATTGCCATACATTTAAGCGTAGATCCGCCAGGACCGCACCCAGACATGGCAATACTAGCATGAAAGAGTCAATGACAGACAAGTCGCAGAAGAAGGTTCGCAAGGCATGTGTGAGATGCAGAATGAAGAAGACCAAGGTAAGCCATCAAACTCCGAGTTATACGAAAGTCAACGTGGAGCTCATAGATATGACAGTGCGATGGTAAGATACCTTGTAGAAGATGCAAGGACGATCAGAAGATTTGCACAGCCAGCGCCAGGAGAACTATTACCTTTAAGCATACTCCTAAAGGGTAAGTAATATGCTTCACATAGCCATTTGCATAATTTCACTAACACCTTCAGATACGCCGAGGTACTGGAGCAGTCCCAGTACATTTTGATAGAGACGGTCTGCAAGCTATATGGCATGGTTAGGAACTCACAGCCTTGGAAGCTGGCTGAGCCCCAGATCAATGAACGCGGCCAACCCGTCGCCCAGCACATCGCGAAGCTTCTGGGCTGCGTACCACCAAACAGCGAGATCGATCTCCCAGTGCAATCCATCTTCCCTGAAGATGCAAATAGCATGGAGGAGCTGTATCGCGAGCTGGAAGAACATGAGAGATCTGAAGCTGCATCCACGCCGAGCCTTGCAAGAGACAAGGAATTAGCTTGCGACGAAACTGCCATATCGGAATCGCAAGACTCGGATATGGAACTTCCATATTACGCCGTCGATTGTGGCATACAGGGTACCGTGAATCTACCGCTCCACACCGGGAGTGACGACTTGGATTTTGAGGGCGCTGTGGCCGCCGACATGTACGGAAATGCACTGCTTCCCGATACTCCCCTCTCACCTTTTACATGGTCCAGCTACAAATCCGGGTACAGCGACTTGACAATGAGCCTTTTGCAAAAGGTTGGCGCAATGCAAGGTTATAGCATGCTCCACCAGGGTCTGTTGGGGCCTGGCCTTGATGGTGTTTAGCCGTACATTCTGTCTGACGATATGGAGACGAGATCTAGAGGGAGACAATGAGCTATGGACCTCAAGATAAATTTGAATATAAAGCTAAAAATCAAATATTGGAGAGCTTGTGATGGACCTTGAGTTGAGTGCGAGCTGAAAGACCTGGACTCTTGCGTATTTTAATCTGTTTTCATTCAGTGTACCAATGTAATGCGCTACTGCAGACATACCCATCCGCATGACCAATGAATACAGAGCGCATATTCTTGACAGCTATTGGGAAGATAAATCACAAGAAGCTACTTTAATTGAAGCGTGGAAGAAGTAGGCCGTGGTGAATCGGGCTGGTGGCGAAATTGCCGCAGGTTCCGTTGGAAGACTAGCCTTTATTACGGGGATCATCTACATATAACACAAGAGGTCACAACTTGTGATGGCGAATTATAATATGAGCTTAAAACGGCTTTATTGCAAAAGGGTATATACATCGCTACGTGTTTGTGCTCAATTACCGGATCGTAACCATGAGCGCTTACTCCCCAACGGCTCGCATGCCTGGTGCCTATTCGGCTTGTACCAACGAAAAGCAGCATTAGGAAAAACAGAGAAATTTCTCCTAGTTCAACCGATGCGCGATGGTATTTCCCTACGCCCCCTCCACTAAACATATACTGATGGGTTTGTAGTATAGCTAGGTGGTGCGCCGATGATGATGACTTCAAGCGATGTCTCAACAATCTAGGCTTCGTCAGGGCGGCTCAAAATCTGCAGAGTGTCAAACATACCTGGGTCTTCTCGCTTCCGCCTATAGACATCCCCGCCGAAATGCGAAGCGAATGCGTCGTGTCCAGCATGCACGACTTGCACGTTGGCAGTGCTTCCATGATCAGGTATTGTCCCCACGCCCCTAGCTCCAACTCAAAGTGCTCTCTGTTGACAGAAAACAATCCTTGCAAGGTCCAGCTGCTCAGTAGATCGGACACCGTCTTTGTTGCCAGTCCGACTTTAGCTTCTATACAACTCTCCAACTGCGCTTCGACACTGCGGATGTAGATATTCTCGCTGGCGACAAGCTCTGACGGAGTATGCAGGATTAACTGTATCTCCATCGGCCGCCCCGGGGTCAGGATAGGTGGCGACGGAAGTAACACCTCAAGTTGCAGCGTAGGCTCATATTGAGGTAGGCACTCATCAGATCGTGATCTAATCCTAGAGACGCCCTGATTACCCAAAGCCTTGTAAAGCTTTGGAAACAGCTTGCTTGCAGAGAGGGACCCGATGTTTGACGTTGGTAGGGTCGTGATTAAAGGCTGTGACTCGAAGGATATGGCTTGACGTAGAGTTTTGAGTCTCGATACTTGGCAGAGTAGACGGTGTCTGGCTGTCACGACGATGGCATATTCGACCTTGATCGTGTGTCCGGACGACGCACTCTCGAGTGATGGCGGTAGTTGACAACGGCATTGGCAGATGCTGCTTGGGAATGTGAAGTCAAAGGGGGCGTAGTAATCGGCGTCATGACGGTAAGTCGGTGGGTTGAATGTCGAGCTTTTCGTAGTAAGTTTGATCTGCTTGGACTGTTCGAACAGCTACTCTCCATTTAGCATAAGTCACCGAGTTTCGGATGGGCTAGTTACTGTGTGCACCACATGATCTGACTTATTGCATGGAGACCCCGTGTATGTAGAGGAAGAGGTTCCACCTTTTTGACGCTTGTTGGAGTGTAAACTTAGTTTACCTATGTACGCCCGCCTTCAGCGTCAGGGGCATAGAGTTTATCATGCTGTTGAGAAGACCCACCTTGAAGCTTTGCGGTGATATCTGATGACTGCTTGAGTCTGTGACCCCAGATGAGCAACTCTCCACGTACACGATCGCCCGGCCGGTAGGAGTGTGCATTGGCATTTGCTTCAAGAACTAGCTCAAGGCGCATGGTTTAGGTGATGGAATGGAGATCACTGAGTGTAGAATAGCCCTAAAACGGTGAATGAATTGAGAGAAAAAGTTGCTCAGTCCAGCTGCGCAGGTTCATGGCGGAGGTCCATCATGTACAAGTAGAAAACAAGCCCTTGGATCTGGGATGATGATCTCAAGCCTGATGAGACGGGTAGCATCTCAGATGCAGCCGGAACTGAAGCATAAGTCGGAAACCCGGATGTCTAGGATTGAGCATGACATTCAATTCAAACTTTTATGTAACAGAAACGTAGATGGCTCGGATCCCCGTTCAAGGTTCAATCCAACAGACGCACTCTCCCATGTCACGATGTATGCTTAACATGTAAGACTGCTCCTTTAGCTTCCCATTCCAGTAAAGCACGAATGTCATACCCAATTAGACGCATCTAAATTAATAATTCGTAATATCCTCAGTTGAGAATCTCCGTGCACGCCATACAACCGGAGAAACAACAACAACGGATGATCGGATAACTCGGATCGGGCGGCTATACCGCTTATAACCCCACATGGAACAAAAAGAACAAGTATCCGGCTTCTAGCCGCTGTATCAAACCCAAAAACGAGCATCGTCAATTGAAACTCGTATATCATGGCAGATGCCTCGCCGCACGTCGGCTTTAAGCGGAAGCGCGTCGCCAAGGCCTGTCATAAATGCCGGTCTATGAAATCCAAGGCAAGCTTATCCGCTTTATCTTATCTTTTGCTTGTTATTGATGTGTTAGTGTGATGGGAAATGGCCCGAGTGCAGTCGCTGTAAGGGCTATGGGTATGATTGTGTCTATGCAGCTGGGGGTCGAGCCAAGAGGCGCCAAGAAGCCTCCACTGATGATGGCTCACTGGACAGTGCTGTTCAAGGACATGGAGACCTACGTGAAGCAATAAGGCAATACGAGTCATTACTGGACATGGTAGTATCGAAGTTGCCTACACCACAACATCGAGAAGACGCTTCTACAGTGTTAGCTTGTATGAAAGCCGCCGACAGAGCCTTATCCAACATCGACGCATCGACCCTTGTGACAAGGCTAACAACAACCTTGACTGGCTCCGATGCTCTCTCTTTCCGGCCGCAGGTCAGTCAAGCCGAGAGATATCTTGGCAAGGTGAGCGACGTGTGCTTCTTCAACCTGGTCAAGCGGGTGCTGCAGGCCCAGCCAGGCTCTTCCGACTCTGACCAAAGAGTTGACAGCTACGAGCAAGTCGACGACATCGCGTCCCCCAGTGTCAATGTCATGCCTGGTAGAGTCGTTGAGCTGCCGAGTCGTGAGGCGGCGAAGGTCTTTGCTGATGTTTACTTTTCTACTGTGCATCTTGCGTTTCCGTTTATTCCGCAGTCGCTGTTTATGAGATCGCTTGATCAAGCGCTGGATTCGTCGGATGACTGTTCTCTGGACAATACCAGACTGGCACTGATATGTAAGTTATAGCCATCTTTGTGTCATTCAAGGTTCGTTTTAGCTGATATTCTGAATAGATGTCATTTGTGCCATTGGAGCTTACTATACCAGCATACCAGGAGAACAAATTGGAGCAAACAAGTGTCACGAAGTCTACTTCCTTCAGGCACTCTCTCTGGCTCTACCCGCAGGGGCAGACCGGTCAATCCACCACGTCTCCCTGCTCCTGGCCCAATGCTTTTACATGTTAGCAGTCTGCAGAACAGACAGGTAAGTCCGAGTCCGATGTCAGTCTACTTATGTGTAGTTAACTAGGCAGCTGCTGGGCAACGCTGGGGCAAACCGTCCGTATGGCCCAGAGCATTGGATTGCATGTGGAGCAAAACGATCCCCAGAGACTCAAAGGGCCAGGCCGATTACTCGTAGAGCGGCGACGGCGGATCTGGTACTGCATATACGTTCTGGATCGCCTGATCTCTCTGCAGTTGGGTCGACCCCCGGCGATCCATGAAGACTACTGCCATGTTCCATTACCCTCTCGGCTTGGCGATTCCGACATTGATTGGGACGGCGACGAATTTCCGACAATGTTTGAGGGGCCATCTGTTGGTGACTACCATCTAGAAGTTATCTCCTTCTCCAAAATCGTCAGCCAGGTCCTGCGAGATTTGTATAGCCCGAGAGCTGGGCAGAATTTAACTAGTGATCTGTTCAATACGAAGGAACTCGACCTCAAGCTCATACAATGGAAGCAATCGCTGCCTAGAACATTGCGATTCGACTTGGGACATGCTTTTGACAAGTCCTTCATCTTCAAACGCCAGGTATGTCTCTCTACCAGAACTGAATAGTCGCCGGCAGTTGCTAATGTCTTGAAGCGGAGCATGTTGGCTATCAAATATCACCATCTACGAGCTCTTATTCACAGACCATATCTATGCTACCCAATCATGCGCAATCTTGATGACGAGACCGACATTGCACTCAGTCAGCCGAACTGGGCCCTTGTCAGCATTTATGAAAAGGTATGCATCGCTGAGGCCCGCGAGACAGCACGTCTACTGCACTGTATCTCGTGTGAGAAGGATTTGGTGCAGGAATTTCCCTGGTGGCAGATGATTTCGTGTTTGATCTGCGCTGGATCTATCCTGGTGGTCTCCAGCATTTTTAGTCAGCAAACGGGTGATGCATTGGATGGTTTCGACGCCGCTGGTATTTCTGATGATGCGGAGACTTGTTTGAGAGTGTTTGAAGCTTTGAGCGTCAACTCGACGGGTGCTAGGATTGCGAGAGACATGATGGAGGGACTAAAGGAGTGCGGTCTGAGATGGAGTATGTGCACGCATGTCTTTTCTTGAAGATGATACTAACAGTTCTTATAGGAGATGCCACCATGGCTTCAGAGCCCCCATATTCGGCACTTCCAGCATCTCATACAGCCTTGACCACTAGAGGTCATATCCCTAGCCTAGATGGGCAGGACACGTCTGTTTCAGACTTCTCTTTCACGACGCCAAGCGCCTGGCCTGCAGAGATTGTCGATTCCATGGCGTGGTCGGTGCAGTTCTTTGGCGCCGTTCAGTCTGGGGAGTAAACATGCTGGTGCCCTTACTTTAGTGGAAGCGAGCGTCAAAGAGGATGGACAAGAGTGTTCATTACGCTGTTGTGAATCTGCAAGCGTTACGAGAATTCAATACTACAGTGGAGTCGACGACGGCGACGGGATCATGAGATACATTATACATGTCGAAAGAGGCTTATTGAGCCAATGGCTGTAACCCGTAGTGTTTTCACGCGTTTTGTGATGACGCGACGCGACTCATCCTGCGGTGGGGATACAGCAGCTGTTAATCCAATTAGATAGTTCAAAGCTCTAACTTATTAGAAGTTGCAGGGTAGCTAGATATTTAAAACAATTGCCAGTAAGCTTCAAGCAGTTAAATATAAATTATAATTTATTAACGAGTTTGCATATAGTAGCAATTTAATACATATTATAATTATTATTTATTCACTATTACTTTTAATTTACTATAGATTTGATATTGTTGCATCCAATTTGTTTCAAAGCTGTCCCATTTCCCTTCCAACTCAAATACAAGATCTCGACTTAGGTAGTCAAAGCTCGACAACTACGAAGTAGATGACAAGCTATCGAATTGCATCACACATGGAATTCACACCGCTACAGCACGCAATAACCATAATCCTGTTTTCGAACGCTTGACAGCTCGGCAATACCAGTCAAACACCTCGTGCCCAGCACGTCAAGCTGAAATGATGCAATCCCCATTCGTAGCGCATGCGGCTGAAGAGTTCAGACCAGGGAAATAGCGAGAAAGACGTAATCCCAGCGAAGATCATACGTTGCACAATTATGATCGAAGATGCCCAGCAGTGCAGTTCCAAATTGAGGAGGCTAGAGTATGTGGATGACGGAATGGCGCAAAGCTCTTGACCCAACTTGGTAAGATCGACAGGGATGTCTTGGTCCAAAGCTGGGAAACCCAGACGTCAATAACCGATTTGGCTGCACCCCACACGATCTGTTAGTTCCCGTGGCGGTCATAATGATGTCGACGACGTAGGCAATCGAGCTGGCCCTGCTTGGAGAAGAAGTGAAGTGGTATATGAGGCGGTGAACGTTCTCATTTGGTAGAGCTCATCATGAAACGCTTACGACTCAACGACTAAACACCATCTAATATAATAATTCACTTTTGATACCCATACCTTAAAACAAACACTGCACAAAATTCAAAATGAGTCTGAGCGCAAAGATCAAGGACATCCTCCACTCCGACGAGTCCAAGGACACCACAACAGAAACATCCCACCATCCCCCAGGATCATTCCCCACAGAAGAGATGGAGCCCAGCGAAACTCACGAAGGCTACTCCAAGGGATACGAACATACCAAGCTTCACAAGGCCGACGACCCTCGAGGTCACGCACACAAAGACTCTGGTGTTGGTTTCACTGAGTCCAACGATCCTACCTCCTACAAACCCTCCAGCGAACCCATCTCCGAGCGACGCGACGATCCTCTAGACAGAACTACCGATAATACTACAACTGCTGGCACTACGGCCGCTGGTGGTTTGGGCGACACCAGCAAGATACCCGCTACTGAGGGCGCCACTGACGCTGCTGCAACATCTACCCAGGATCACCCTTACTGGGGAGATCTCCCCAGCGGAGGCGTTCACAACACCGTCATTGGTCACGGTAGCCCTGAAGACGAGAACGCACGTCATCGAGCTGTTCACTCTGGCGCGACCGAGCCAACTCAGACCGCTGGCACACTCGAGAGCGAAACATTCCTCCACCGACATGACCGCGACACCACGTCCTCTGCAACAAACCCCCACGACGCTCAGCGATCTGTTCAAGAAAACCCCAGCCAACCATCTGGCTCTCACTTCAACGAGGGCGTAGCAGGTGTCGGTGCCGCTGGCGCCGGTGCCCTGGGCGCTCATGAGCTTAACAAGCGCCGCCACGCCGATGATACCCAAACACCAAGCAAGGTTGACCAGATCACCGGCAAGACCCACGATGAGCACAAGGGCCGATCATTCCCTCTTCTCGGAAAGGATCACAAGGACAAGGAGACGCATCACAAGGAGGACAAGCACGCCAAAGAACCCAAGGAGAGCAAGCTCGGCGCTCTGTTCCATCGCAAGGATAAGACTGAGACGGAGGCCAAGGCTGAGCAGGAGGCTGATCAGGAGAGACACGGTCACTCCAAGCCTGCTTTAGCAGCTGCTGGAGCTGCGTGGGGTGCGAACACTGCTGGGAGAGGACATGATGACAAGACTCAGCGCGATGCGACAGTACAGGATCCTACTGGTACTCGGGGTGCAACTCAGTATCCTGCTTCTGGACTTGACTCTACCAGGGACTATGGAAGCCAGCCCACTGGTACTGCTCAGCAGCCTCATCAGCAGGACAGCTCCCACCGAGGCGCTGGTCTTGCGACTGGTGCTGCTGCGGGTGTTGGAGCTGGCGCTTTGGCGTCGCATTATGCTCAACGCTCTGGCAATGATCGAACTGGCCCTGCCGGCACTGGCTACGACTACCAGAGCTACGATCCTTCTGGCACTTCTACCAGAGACCCTACTTCTCAGACCTACCAGCAACAAGGATCTCACGGCGACCACAGCCTCGCCAAGGGGAATGCCGCTGGTCTAGGCGCTGGAACACTTGCTTCGCACTCCGGCCAGCACTCTAGCTCCAACCAGCCTTCAACCCTTGGTTCTTCCTCAGCATATGGTGCCCAGCCAGACCAGCCCGCCAACTTCTCGCACAAAGATCCTATCGGTCAGACTTCTCAGAAGCATGACTCCCACCATGGTGCTGGCCTTGCTGCCGGTACCGCTGCTGGCCTTGGCGCCGGCGCCTTAGCCTCTCGATCTGGCCGTGACCACGAGACTACTGGTCAATCAGGACTTGACTCTAGCAGAGGCCTTGAGTCGCAGACTACTCAGCCTGGATACAGCTCTACCAACCCTACCTCCCAGCACCAGCAGGGTAACTCTCATCACGGCGCTGGTCTGGCTACTGGTGCTGCCGCCGGACTTGGCGCTGGAGCGCTGGCCTCTCGATCCGGTCGTGATCATCACTCTGATCAACCTACTGGCCTTGAATCCAACCGAGGTTTTGAGTCTCAAACCACTCAGCCTACTTCTACTTCTACCCGCGACCCTACCTCTCAGTCTTACCAGCAGGAAGGATCTCACCGAGGAGCTGGACTTGCCACCGGTGCTGCTGCAGGCCTCGGTGCTGGAGCTCTGGCCTCGCATGAGTCTAACAAGCGGGATGAGGATCGCTACTTGAGCAACGACGGTTCTCGAACAGCTCAGACTGGTACCAGCGCTGGCTTCGGTACTTCTTCTTCTGCCTTCGACAACTCTCACCACGAGCCTTCCCGCCAGTCCGAGCACTCCCAGCGCTCAACCGGCTCCCACCACTCCACCCTCGCCGAGAACGCCAACGCCGGAAAGTACAACACCCTCGCATCCGGCACTCCCTCCGGCGTCGCCTACGACGACGACCTCTCCACCAGCCGCTCTTCTCAGCAGCCCGCATCTCAGAAGAAGGATGATCACTTCGGCGCCAAGGCAGCTGGTCTAGGAGCCGCCGCCGCCGGCGCTGGAACCGCTGCTGCTTTGTCTCGCAACAAGGATGAGAAGCCTGAGACTGAGCGTAAGCTTGGTCGTGATACTGAGTCTCACAGGCCTATCACTGGAGCTGTTGCGCCGCAGGTGGGAACGAACAAGCCTGTAATTCACAAGTGTCAGAAGTGTGGTGAGGATAATGACATTAGCAAGTACTTTACTTCCAACTCTGGAAAGATCTAATTGGACTGGGATGGGATATGGGATGAGTATACGATTATGAGGCATGTTTGTCTTTAGCCTTTTAGTTATGGAGTTCAGTAACACGATGATTCCAATTTATTTTACATTTGATCTGCTCATGCCTTTCCATGTAACCGTGAAGTCGTTCCAGTATCATGGTCACTCGCTAATTGACCATGAAGTCGCTGCTCCCTGCCTACCAAGCCAGCTGTTCAGCATCCTTCCCGCAAGCCAAGCCCGAGCAAAATCCCCTATCATTCTCTGTCCCACGAGATGCATCAGACGGTATATGCTGCGCCGGATTGATCTCCTTCCCAGCTGCCTTCTCCAACCGATAATGGCCATTTAAGATACCTCTAACGCGATGCTGAAAGTAAAGAGGACCTTGTTCCATCTTTGGATGCATCTCACCATTAACAAACACGCCAGCATTAAGATTCTTCTGCGCGTTATTGCAGAGCCATTTATCCTCAGCCAAGATCCTCTTGAACATCGCGTCGATCGTCTGGAAACCCTCGTCAGTGGCGTTCTTGTGTCGGTAGACTTCGTATTCCATGGAGCAGTGGCCGGGTGAAGTAGGAACGCATCTCATCATGTAGAAGAAGTTGGGACTATCATATCAGCCGATATAAGGGGAAATGTGAAGGGGAGACTTACGAGACAGTCATGCAAGCATTGGGGAAGTAATAGTTGCTCACGATCCTGAGACCTTGTTCTTCCATCTCAGGTTTCGTATTGGCAAAGTGCTCGATGTTACCGCCCTTGGTATCGACTCGATATGCCGATAGATCAGCAACATCAGCCGCATCTGGATGTGCGGTCTTGCAGTGATAACATTCGTTGTAGTTATCAGCCAACGTCTTCCAGTTATAGTCACCGCTCATGCCCCAGGTATGATCGAAACGATAGTCCTCGAAATTGAAGCCTTCGTGTCTAGCCATTTGGTCGATGTTCTTGAACTCAGTTGAGAAGTTTTCAGGCGTTTTTGAAGAGTCGAGGTTGACCCAGATGAAACCTTTGGCATCAACATGGATGTGGATAGGCAGAAGACCGTTCTTGGTCTTGTCGAAGCCTTTCATGTCATCATATCCTGGAGCTTTCGCGAGTTGACCATTAAGACCGTATGACCAACCATGGTATTTGCAAGAGAGGATACTTGACTTTCCCTTATCTTCAGTCATGATTGGGAAAGCTCGATGCCTACAAATATTGTGGAATCCATTGATCTGCCCCTGCTTATTCTTCACAATGAAGAACGGGAAGCCTGCTTGCTCAAACTTGACCCACGTGCCTGGCTCAGTGAATCTGAGTTTGTGCGTTGTGAGGATCCATTTCTTAGCAAAGATAGCCCGTCGTTCAAGTTCGTATACTTCTGGAGATCTATACCAAGACGCAGGTAAAGCTCGTGCTGTGGAAGTGGTGTCTTTGAGAAATGCGGGGACGGGATCTTTATGGGGTCGGGATTGTGAGAGATACCTCGCTAGCAAGGATACGAGCGCGGCAACGCCAGCGGCTGAGAAGAGATAGTTGATGAAAGAGGGCGAGATGGACATGGACATGTTTGCAAGTATTAGATAAGGTTAATGGTTAAGCCGTTACTGCACTGACGAGTCATGAGGAGGGTCTTTATGGGCATGACCTGAGACTATTCTGAGTGGCTGACTTCATGTGACGTGCCATTTCGCTATCGTCAATTCGGACTCTGGCCGCTGGGAAACAACAGGCCGGGGAGCCCGACTCCGAGTCCGCCGTCAGGTGGTTGTAGCGGGGGGACGGAGCCACCCCAAGTCAAGGCACGGGAAGAATCCGTGTTTGGTCCGTGTCCGACCTCGGTCATGAGGCTTATCATGATAAACACGGAAACTAACCCAAACCAAACGACAATTCAACTACAGACACTCCAAATAGGTACGGTCAATACATGGAATCTATGACTTCTTTGATGAGATATACTGATAAGCTGAAGAGGCATGCATGCGCTACGGAATCTCAATGGTGAGACTCACCTCTCTCTAGACATTGCTCTGTGACAAAGGACATACGATATAAATTACTCCTTCCATAACTATTACCAAATACATTCAAACAAACGTAGAAATCGCCCCTCTGGAATAGTCTGGCCAAGGGATATCCTAGTCATACTCCACCCTAAACAAGTACACTCAACCTAGATCACTCATAACCCTCTTGGCCAGATCATAACACCTCCCCCTATTGGTGCCCATATCTCACAACACCTTCACCCCGCCTTCTCTCGATAGCGCTACTCACCTAGTTTGTGGGGTAGCGCGTATCAATTTCCATTGAAGCTTGTATAACCGAGCGGCCAAGCCTGGAGAATTATAATGGAAATTTCCTGCTTTGGGTTTAAAAATGACTTCCGTCTCCATTTTTGACTCAAGATCTTGCATATTATTTTTACATCGTGTGATTAGAGAATTCGTAACAATGTCGAATATTGAGACCTCGGGTTCTGTTAAGGAGAGTCGTGATCAGGAGAAGGACGTCATGGCTGCTGATGATGTTTTGTATCATGTCAGCACTGTCAATGAACTTGGTAATGTGGTTGATCCCGTCCTTTCGGCTAAGATCAATCTTGTCAACGAGGTAAGACCACAGAGGGACGATGAGTGTTGATCATGCTGACTTTCAAGACCATCAATGAGATTGGGTGGACAGGCTTCCATCTCAAGCTCTGCTGCCTTACGGGCTTCGGCTTTGCAGCTGACTCCCTGGTAGCGTTCCTCCAGAGCGTTGCAGCCGGCCAAGCCTACCTTGAGATCGGCCATGGAGGTTATCCTACTGGTTCAACTATGGCTCTTTACGCTGGACTCCAGATGGGAGCTCTCTTCTGGGGCTTTGGTGCTGATATCATCGGTCGACGAATCGCCTTCAACACTACGCTATTCATCGCTGCCATTGCTACCATTGTCGCAGGAGCTGGTCCCAGCTGGGTTGCCTTCTGTGTCTTTGTAGCCTTTCTTGGCTTTGGAGCTGGCGGCAACCTCGTCTTGGATCCAACTGTCATGCTGGAGTTTGTCCCTGCTAAACAGCAATGGGTTATTACTGCCATGGCTGGATGGTGGGGTGTTGGTCAGGCCAGTGCTGGTTTCATCGCTTGGGGCTACTACTGTGAGTCCTCCCCCCTTTCTCTGGATCGCCATGGAATTGGTGACTGACCTGGTCCTATATGCAGCCCGAAACGATTGGACTTGCGTCGCTGCGGTCGAGACATGCACATGGCAGAACAACAAATCATGGAGACTCATCATGTTCACCGGTGGCGCACTCATGTTTGCCATGTCCGCCTTGCGTATTCTCATCATCCGACTACCTGAAACTCCCAAGTTTTTGGTTACCAACGGCAAAGAGGAGGAACTTGTTGCTATGATTCAGAAGCTTGCCAGCACTTACAAGCGACCTTGCTCATTGACACTTGAGAGCCTTCAGGCTTGTGGTACTGCTCATCCCCCTGAGCACGGTGGTAGCAAGGGATCTGCTGTTCGTGGCTTGGGCAAGAGTCTCGTTGGTCACGTCAAGGGACTCTTTTCGACCAAGAAGCTGGCTCTATCGACTTGCCTCATCTGGTTGTCTTGGACTTTGATCGGTCTTGGATACCCTCTTTTCTTCCTCTATCTGCCGTAAGTTCTATTAGCCCAAACCTCGCAAGGGCATGCAAACTAACAGACACAGATCCCTTCTCAGCAGCCGTCTTCCGGACTACAAGCCGTCCTTCACCGAGACTTGGCGCGATTACACCATCACAAATATCTGCGCCATCTTCGGGCCCCTCATTGCCGCTGGTCTTGCGGAAGTAAGCTTCCTTGGACGACGATACACAATGGCCATTGGAGCTGTGATCACAGCTATCTTGTTCTTCTGCTACACCATCATTAAGACACCAGCCCAGAATCTTGCTATCAGCAGCTGCATCTGTAAGTTCAGCCTGTCTATCATATTGTTCGTACTAACAGGTCTCAGCTGTTTGCATCAACCTCTACTACGGTACACTCTACGCATACACTGCTGAAGTGTTCCCCTCTGCCCATCGAACTACAGGCAATGGCATCGCTGTTTCCCTTAACCGTATCATGGGTCTTCTTTCTGCTGTCATTGCGGTGACTGCTGACACTACCACTATAGCACCCTTGTACATCTCAGGGGCTTTGTTCTTTGTCATGGCCATCGTTTCTGTCATTCTTCCATTCGAACCATATGGCCGAAGTGCATCCTAGGGAAGGGGGGCTCTCAAGATGTCATGAGAGGTTCAAACCTCGAGTGGCAACTGCGTCAGTGGATTATGCAGTAGTAGTAAATAGTATTATTTATCATTTAAGCTGTTTTCCCCATGACTTGACTTTTAAAATTGATTCATATCCCACCAGTCCATGTTCATACTAAAGTTCTCCCCCATGGGTCCGAGATTCTCCCAAGGTCCCCAGGCTAGATCATGAGTAGTCACATGTTCATTACCAATCGCATGCTGGGCCGTAATCGCCCCATTCTCTACTGTCTCTTGTGGGTTTGTATCTGTCCTCTCTGATACCCAAGCAGGAGGTGACGCGTACTGAGCTGTTGACTCTCGCATATCTGTTGGCGGTGAACTTGTCTCGGACCTTGGTAGCCCATCTTCGTCTTGAGTGGCTGCATGACCGCCCCAAACATCTCGACCATGAACGCTTTGATCATGGTAGTTGGGGAATTGCGGTGCAGCTACGTCTAGCAAGACCCAGATGAGTGATGTTCTGACAACGGCTGGGGATGATTTGTCAGTCGCCATCTGAGTTGATCGGTTAGTAGATTCGATGAACTGGTCCAGAGTATGCTCCTACAGTAACTGTTAGTCATGAGAATTGCAACTGCGGTATAACTTGGGCGTACAATTGTCTTGCAAACTGGCCAACATGCCGCCATTTCCCTCACAAGATTCCTGCAAACTTCCAGATTTCTCACAGAGGATGCCTGTAACTGACTATCTTTCGTTCTGGTCCAGTAGAGATGTAAAGTACTGGCTATCGCTGCTGCCTGAGCAAAGAAAGGATCAGCCAGTCGGAGATTCTTCTCTTCCGCTGTTCGAATTAGCCTCGAGACCCAAGTACAATGTCTCAAAGCCTTCAGGTAAGATGCTCTCCAGAACGAATCACCTCCCAGTCTGCTCTTTGGCGTTTCAGCCATGACTGTATACAGAGATGGGTGATTGAGGACGCAGTGAATGGTATGGTAGGTCATCTGAACTCGGAGCCATGGCAGCCAATCCATACGGTTATTCTCTACCTCCAAGGGTGAAATCTCTGGAAATTTAGCTGCGTTATAGCTTATAGAAATCGGATAGACCATTTCAATCTCCAAAAGTCGCGAACAAAGTCTGGTGTAGTCGGAATCTGGGTGCCAAGGACGTTTGGCCAATCCTTCGAAACACTTGGCGACGTAGAGTCTAACGTCACTCCAGAGATCGCAGAGTTTCAGGGACTGAGACCATACGTCAACAAGAGTCTCCCTCAAGCCGGAGTCTGTCGCTTTTGGAGCAGGGATACAGCTTCCGAGAGAATCTCGGGTCTCGACTGTGAGCAATTGCGGCGCATCGATGCTGGTTGGTATGGAAGGTAATAGGACTGGCCTGCCGCAGGAAGAGCTTAAGTACTGGATACTCCAGAAGAGCCGGGACTTTTCCTGTAAGCCGCTTGCATTACGCTCACTTCCAGGAAGGAGTTGGATCATGTTCTGAACAGTTGCTATGTCGAAACCAGCCATAGGGATATTGCCCACTATCACACTGTTAGTAAACGCAACGCTGTATTGAAAGACAGTCGATACCAGCTTACAGATGAAGTTGTAGTATGCTAGCAGGCACAGCGCCTGAACACATCTGACAGTCACTCTGCCCTCTGCAATTTTGAGCATAACACCTCTCCGGGCAGTTTTGTTATACGAGTCTGGGCTTTGAAGGTTATCCATGGGCATATCTTCCATATTATAAGTCATGCTTAACGCTAGCATGGCATAGATCAGTTCCTCTGATGTATCTGAGGGTAGTAACGGGCGCTCGCCAAAAAGCCAAAGAGGTTGTCGATGAATATGGCGAAAGTAAAAGTCAATGGCTCTTGTGGTGACTTCTGTTGGTATTGACGATCTGCTCTTCATTAGCACGTATAAGCATGGCTTAAAGGGAAGAACTTACAGTAATGGAAGGGTCGTGTGAGGAGAGGTTGATGAGAATGATGGTATACGGTTATTCCTGTCTGATGTTGAGGTTGGTGTAGTTTCTTGCATTGATGGAGGACTGCATATCGTCAGCTTAGATGGCCCCTCTGCATGAGCTAGAGTACTA
Organism: Fusarium sp. MPI-SDFR-AT-0072; assembly: GCA_020744335.1. Lineage (NCBI taxonomy): Eukaryota > Fungi > Ascomycota > Sordariomycetes > Hypocreales > Nectriaceae > Fusarium > Fusarium sp. MPI-SDFR-AT-0072. The sequence continues at coordinate 3,938,478 of JAHBOG010000004.1, forward strand.
TTCAACATACACAACTCTGCTTATTAAACTATCCAACTTATCCTCGAGTTGTTCAAGTCGACTGGACTGCAGCTCTTAGTAAGAGGTATGAGATACTCGGATGAATGCCCTTACCATGCGATTCTCCATTCTGCTCGTGGTATCCTCATTGATAGGGTTGGCCTCGGTGAACGAGCATTGTTGGCGAAGACGTGTACATGCTGAACATCGCGGTCTTTCACCCGGGCAGCGAATCTTCTTGCGGCTGTAATGTCATCCATCAGCAATGATATCTGCCATTGCCGACATGGGCATAAATGTACCGGCAATTATCACAAGCCTGAGCAACTCGTCGATATTGTCTTGATCGTGGGGCACTCATGCTATGTGTTTATTGATGTGATTGATATGGCTTGTGCAGAGACTGGAGAGCGGTTGGTGACATTCAGAGTTGGTGCAGATTATGTATCCTACGCGTCTGGCTACCGAGTCTGGACCCTGAGTCAAAAGTGCGGGGGTAAAAAGCCACTGAGAGCAGGCAGCTCGCCACTGGCTCGGCCTGCTTAAAATTCCGGGTCTTGCCTTATTGGATACCTAATTTTGCGATAAGAGACAGTGGCTTACAACGGCGAATACCTTCTTTTTAACGGGCTCAATTGAAGAAAGTGACTGTAATGCGTGTTAAACTCTTTCATGCGACTATTTTATTGTTTTTAGTTTTTATTCTTCCTGTTAAGTTCAGACAACGGGCGACGTTGTGAACAGATGTTATCCGGTTGTTTCAAAGGATGTAGACCGAGCCATCGTTACGGTGAAATGAAATCAACAAGCTGCATGTAATCATCCTGTGCCAAGTAGTATAAGTTGTCTATATTTCTGACGATCTTATGGTGACAACTAGACAATTTTAAGCCAATAGGGATATCTAATTAATGCTGTCTAAATGCTATGCTCCTATAGTTTGCTGTCTGCTCCTACCCTAGGGATGCCAAAGTTTGAGATATCCTCCTTTGTTTCACCATCTATCGCAAGCTCTGCCAAAACACGACCAATCGCTGGAGCAAATTTGAACGCATGACCTCCACCCAAACCGACAATAACATTGGGATGATTCTTCAAAGGGCTGATAACAAATTGACGATCAGGCGTGATGGCATATTGACAAGTGACTGTTCGAATCGCCTGGCCCTTGTTAGGTATCAGACCGCCCATAAAAGAGGTCAATTCATTGAACAAATCGTCAGATGGAACAAAGGTGCGTTCTTCGGGTGTCATGAAGTTATTGGAAGTATCGCGGCCTGCCTTGATTGTTGGCTCGCCGTAGCTGGGGAATCCATAGAAATATCTGCTGCCAGCCCAGATCCATACAGGAAACTTGGTATCGTCAAATGGCGTAACATCGGCTGGTTTGTAGTAGGTGACCTGCTCTTGCATAATCTGGAGCGGAATATTTGTTCCAAGCGGTGTGATGAGCTTGTTGGTCCACGCGTCGCATGCCAAGATGGCTTTGTCGGCGTGGAATTGTCCTCGGGATGTCCTGATTATTATGCCTTTGCCGTTGGAATCTGGGATCAATGCATCCACACGCGTCTTCTCCTTCAAAACAGCGCCGTTGGCACGAGCTTGATACTGCATGGCCGCCACAGACTTGGATGCATGTACGATTCCTGAGTCGGCAGTGTAAATGGTCTGAACGCCTTCAGGGATGTCAAAAGAAGGCCAGCGCTTCTTGACTTCTTGAGAGCTGAGGACCTCATACGGAATATTGTTTACGTCAAGACTCCTCATGAATTCAGAAGCACTCATGCTCTTCTCGAATTTGTTCAGAGATGCTCCGTCATCAGCCAACTTGGGGAAGAAGACAACGCCGCCAGTGATAGTAAGCATTTGAAGACCACTTCGACGTTCCAGTTCGGCCCAGTCTTTGTAAGCTGCACGGGCTAGAGCCACATAATCTGGTGAGCCATATGAGGTCCTGACGATACGGGATGTGTCGTGTGAAGATCCGTAGATGTTGCCAAGGTCATATTGCTCGAAACCGATAACAGTAGCTCCTTTGATGGCGGCGTGATACGCTGCTGCGCTACCAAGAGCACCAAGGCCAACTACGGCCACTTGGAAGTTGCTGTTTGACATTGTGGGGAGTCTGACAAGAGATCGTGAACAAGAGATAATTCAAATATTGTTGAGGGATAAAAGTAAGTTGAATTGACCTGCTAATCTCATACTCTCGTCACAACGCCCTTCCTTATAATCGCGTCTAGGCCGATATAGCATGAACCTTATCTTATCTTATCAGGCCAGTTCCCCGAGTTTGCGGGGTGCATCAGGTCATGAGATAAGTTGCCCGTACCCACTTGAGCCATGACGGAATTTCCGTCCCCACCACGGATTCTCACGGATTCTTCAGCCGAGACCAAACTGTAAGTCTGGGCCAGCAAGACATCTCTGTTAGTAAGCCTGCGACTATCACTAATACAAAGGAGGCTCCAGCATCTATCACAAGAAGATGCTTCCGTACGTTTGACATATATTTCTCTGCTTTTGGAACATGATGAAACTCGCCATGATTCGCCCCTCAACAGCCCCCAAACAACTAGAGCAGAACTTGCCGGGATGGTCCTCCAGCGCGATCAACTGAGGAACATGTCCAACCTCATGAGACCCTCGAACAATGAATATGGAAGACAAGACACGCTCCTACTGGCAGTCCTCCATGATGGGACAGAGACGCTGGTAACTCTCCGTGAGGCATTGCGGCAGCGACACTCTCTGGATATAAAGCGGCAATAAGGGCTTACACAGACAGGGCGGCAACGGCACCTTGGGGGCACAGCGCGGCAACAACACCAAGCGTTACACAGCGGCAGCGATACCATTGGGCGCCGCGGTTGATGTATTTTTGAGTGTAAAGAGGGGTTAAAGGTTACAAGATAACGAGCCGAGGGAGGCTGACAATTATTCTGTCTGCATTTTAGAGGAGTTGTCTCGTAAATATTCCAGCTTTCAATCCAGTTGCAAGTGTTCAACTTCACATAAAGCTGCACTCACAGTTCTTGTTCAACTAAAGAAATTAGTTATTTTATTATTCTACGACCATTGCTTCGCCAAGCTCTTTCATTATGGGGATCAATTCCTCGAACCCAGCTCATGACCCCGCGCTTGTCGCAGCGCAGACAATCGACAATAAAACAGTCTTAGATCAGAAACCCACTGTAGACAAAGTGGGAGACGGATCCACAGCTCATGCAAATGCTGTCCATGAAACGTTCACTTGCAAGGATGCTCCAGTCGAGAACCAACGTCCTCTCAAGGTCCGTGTAATTGGCGCTGGATATTCCGGCGTCTACCTCGGCATCAGAATCCCGCAGCGTCTGCGGAATATTGATCTGAAGATCTACGAGAAGAATGAAGGTGTCGGCGGAACGTGGTGGGAGAATCGGTATCCAGGCTGTGCCTGCGATATTCCTTGTAAGCAAGAGAACTTTCTTCAAGATCACAGTCTATTGACATTCCTACCTATAGCCCATTCTTACCAGTACACTTTCGCTCCAAACAAGGCTTGGTCAGGCTTTTATGCCCCTTCACACGAGATTTGCGCCTACATCGACGGCGTGGCAGAGAAATACGGTGCCAAGCGCTTCATTCATCTCGGGCACAGAGTAACCAGCGCTACTTGGAATGATACCGCCAAGAAATGGTATTTCTTGCATGGTCTTATCTCGACCAAATGCTGACATCATCTAGGCACGTCACAGTTGAGACCAACACAGGGGAGAGCTTCGCCGAAGAAGTGGATGTCATTATTGCAGCTAGAGGTAACCTCAACACAATCTCCTGGCCTGACATTCCTGGCTTTGATACCTTCAAGGGCAAGAAGATGCACTCAGCAGCCTGGGACCAGGAATACGATTTCAAGAATAAGAATATTGGTGTTATCGGTGGCGGGTCAAGCTCCATTCAGATCGTGCCAGAGCTACAGAAGGTTGAGGGCGCCAAGTTGAGTTGTTTCGTTCGTAGCAAAGTATGGATATCGAACCGCTTTGGTGATGTGACGATGAAGCAACTAGGATGGGATCCTTCCGATATTGAATGTGAGTCCTCAAGAGTGATACACATGAAGCAACCTGGTCTAACAAGGAAGCAGTCTCGGCCGATCGTTTGGCAGAATTCGTCAAGAGTGATGATGAGTATCTTCGCTTCCGCAAGCGTATCGAGGATGACGGCAACCTAGTTCATCTTTCAACACTTCGGGGCTCAGAGATGCAGAAAGAGTTCGTCGCTATGTTCTCAAAGATCACCAATGATGTTCTCGGCTCACGACCCGATCTTCTTGAATCGTTCTCGCCAACTTTTGGTGTCGGGTGTCGTCGTTTAACACCGGGACCAGGCTATCTCGAGGCCCTGTCCCAGCCCAACGTCAACTTCATCACTCAAGGTATTGACAGTATCAACGAGACGGGCCTGAAGCTCACCGGGCCTGAAGGTCGACAGATTGACGTCGATGTGCTGGTCTGTGCAACAGGCTTTCAGACTAATTATACTCCTCCTTTCCCTGTTGTTGGTAAGCAGGGAGTAACACTGAAGGACAAGTTTCATCCGTTCCCTGCGACGTATCTCACTATGGCGGTGGATGGCTTCCCAAACTACTTCATGATGCTCGGACCCAACTCAGCCATAGGCGCTGGTTCTCTGACTTGTCTTCTCGAAGCAGAAGGCGATTACATCGTCAAGTGCATCCGCAAGCTCCAGAAGGAAGACTACGTAACCATGACGCCCAAAGCATCACGCGTCCAAGACTTTGCAGATTATATTGGAGAGTATTTCAAGAAGACAGTCTACATGGACGACTGTAAGTCATGGTACAAAATCGGCGGCGGACATGGCGACAAGATCTCTGCTCTTTGGCCCGGAAGTGTCTTGCATGCGCTTGAGACGTTGAGAGCACCAAGATGGGAAGACTTTGAGTTTGAGGAAATGCATGAGAATAGACTTCGATGGTTGGGCAATGGTTGGAGTATGTGTGTTATGGAGGAGGAGGAGCAGGGTGATCCAAGCTGGTACGTCAACCCGGATATAGTGGATGTGCCGCCCGAAGGAAAGCCAGAGACGGATCCCAAGTACCTGGCCAGACCATTCTCTTACTGATTAAATTGGATTTTTCTCGATCAATCCGTATCTCTATTTTACCGTATTAGACGCTGATGCATTCATGTCTGCTTATACGAAGATATTTTATACAATAGTCTATTCCTTCAAGAAGTAATCACGGGACTGAATATGATGCCTTTTTCACGGAGCAAATGATCTATCAATTTCATACCCGTAATTCACTTCTTAGTCAATCTTTGAGTGATTGTATAGCTTCTCTAGTGGTCCTACAACGCACTGATAAAACTATGTTCTGAAGTCCTTTCCTGTAAAGTCCGGAGGTGAATGGAAACCGCAACGCAAACATTTATCAACCACTGAATTCCACTCAAGTGCATTATTAAGTGCGACAGCCTCTGACAGTCTCTCCGCGGTATTGAAGTCCGTCCACTCCTCCGTGATTCTATGGTCGTCAACTTCTTCTTGAGCCTCGAGTGTTGCTACAGTAAAGAGCTCTATCAATGTCGCTCCAAGGCGGAAAATTGCTTCGTTTCGAATCACCATCTGGCGGATAGTCGTCTTAGTAGGCTGTGACCCTTTAGTTATGTCGGATGATGGAAAGGTCTGTATGACAAATGTGCAGTCTTTGAAGGCCATTCTTGAGGTCCTTGGTATGATATGAATATCGTCGGTGGAGCACCAATCTCCCAGCCAAGAAGTTGCATGCAGTTGAAGAATGGAAGATGCTCGTAGGAGGACCAGTTCGTATCTGTTGGTAACCTCGTTGCCATAGGTATACTGCGTGCTAGGTTGGCCCTTATCAGAAAGTAAAATGTAAAAAGTGATTGTATTTCTGGGTCGTTATAAGCTGAGAGAGTGCCCCGGTAGGTGAATATAGTGCTTGTGCTCTTGCTGCTGTAAAAGTCCAATGCAGAGGACCTTAGACTGGGATAAATGTGCCGTGAACTCTCTGTTAAGATCTCTTGAACGACCATATAATATAATAGTATATAAAGCACTTTAATAAGTGCAAACCAGTCTTCTATGCTTTGGCTCTCCAGCGCCTCGCCGCCCATCATTCCATGTATATAACATTCGCCGATAATAGTATAAGCCAACTTCAAACTATTTGATCCTTGGCAGACGTTTCGCCGCAGTACGTAGGGTGTCTGCGTGCCATAGATTAGACAGATCAAGTCATCTGGCGTACTCCTAGGCGGGACAAAACCGTTGTGGCCTGATTCAGTAATACCCCATCTTCGGCCGTTTGCACATGCAATAACATCTTTAAACAACCTTGTCATTCGCAAGTGTAGACCTCCGAGAGATTGGAGTGGAGAGACCCGAGCGGTCCCCTGCCGCCCCCAGACAGCATGGCACGTTACGACACTCTTAATTAAGCCATTGGGAGGTTGACCAAATTCTATATTGACTATGCCGACAAGCCTCTCAAGACAAAAGGATGCAACAATTGAGATAAATAATACAAAAATTTAAGTGACATCGGTTTCAGAGACCAGGTTTAAAGACATGCATCGCGTTACCCTGAAAGACAGGTGAAGGGTTATTACACCATCAAGCAGCGAAAATGGTTGAGAAACGTTTTATGCGATAGGCCAACCCGTCGTTCGCGTCATTGTGCAGTGCCGCTATCTACGACCTTGCCGAGTAAGCACCCCAAGCCCGAACTAGATTGTCGAGACCGATCTCTGACCAAAGAGCTTGGACTTCCTGAGATGGGCCCGCCGTGGCTTTTTGTCCTGTTCTCTGCTTTGCTTCATTTGACCCATACAGTTTAATCTCCTTTGTACTATGGAACCCACCCCAGGGAGCATCCCCGTTGGTGAACCCAATAACGTCTCGGGCAAATCTCGTTGCCGTCTCCTTCTGAGAGTCATTCATGACGTGATTGTAGTTCAAGAAGAGATAGCCTATGTCAAGGCAGTGAGCTGAGCGACCTTTGTGCGGCCCATCCCATGGATTAGACTCGTTGAAGTAATAGAGCCATGACTGAGAGGGCCAAAAGGCAGCATAGTGTTTTGATGTAGCAAAATACTTGAGATCGGTTCCGAACTGCAGAATTTTGATGCGAGTTTGATCATCAGTCTCTACTTCCGGGATTCCATACAGGCTGAGAAGGCTCTCCAGTTTAGCGTGGTGTTCTTCAGGAATGGCCTTCATCAAAGATCTGGCGAAACCTTGTGCCAATCCCGGGTCTCGATCTGCAAAAAGACCAAGAACTTCAAAGACGACTGCATCAAAATCCGTCGAGCCAATCATTAGAGGCGGTCTACGTAGAGATGAAGGTAATTGAGTTTCGACTAATTGGAATGAGAGCAGTTGGTCTGTCTCTACCACCGGTGATAGCGGAATCGAAAGCGGAACCTTGGATAGGATGTCCTCTGGTGATATGGCAACCAATGCTTCTAATTGATCCTTGCTCGATAGTGTTGAGTCTATTCCCAGACATTGGAGTACCGCTTTATATGCATCTTGGGCCACTTGTTTGGTAGATGAAGGAACAGCTAAATTGTTTCCGCTTAAACAAATGGCTCGATCGAAAAGCGTGTCTCCAGGTAGGTCCAAGTCAAGGAGGTGCATGATGGAGCCTGGCATCAATCATCAGCTGACTTGTCTGTAAATAGGCACTGAGCGATTGCGAATACTTACTGCCTCCTGCGCTCTGGCCAATGGCAGTGATACGAGTTAGATCGCCAGTAAACCCGTCAATATGGCGACGAACCCATTGGAATGCTGTCTTTTGATCGAGAATGCCTCTGTTAGGTGGGATACCTGCCTCTCTCATCTCATCACTGTCGAGAAACCCTGCAACTCCAAGCCGGTAACTGTTACCAGTTAGCAACAGCGACATTCAACAAGAACAGGCGTAAAATAGATCATAAAAAGGCATCCTACTTAATCGACACACCAATAATGGGCTTTCCGATAGACTGGGAATATGCAACAATGGCAGCCATATCATAATGCGGAGCGCCGCTGTCACCTATGATGAATGCTCCTCCATGGATAAAAACAAGCACAGGGAGCTTTGCATTCTCGTCATTGACAGTTACGTCGGGAACGGTGATGTCGAGTGTCAGGCCGTTCAGGTCAGACATAGGACGGTCATCGGGTTTGTCGAGGGCCTTTTGGATGAGGCCAAACTCAATGTCGCATGCCAGTGGAGGCCTAACAACAGTCGGGCTGTGAAGAGGAGGAACTATTAGTTCGAGTTATGTCACCAGATATTGCACAAAAGCTTACCCTCGACTTGTCGCGTCAATTGTCCCTCCATAATCAGCTCTTAGTTCTGGGGTAGCAAAGCGATGAGCGAGAGTGGCATACTCAATGCCGAGGTATTGCACTACTCCTTGACCATCTAACCTAAGGCCTCGAATATCTCCTAGTTGGGAATGCTTAAGCGTAAAGGTCATGATTGGAGAAAAAAAGAGGGGACCACGAGATTATGAAATGTTTACAAATGGCGGAGTAAGGAGGAGAACATGGCAATTAGAGCTGAACCCACGACTTTAAGACGTGCCACCACTGGCTGAACTATTCCTTGTTACCCCGGATTTCTCCCGTCCAGGCATCTACCCGCCGGTCCGAGATTGGGGATAAGAGTGCACTTGCCGCCAGATGATACCTTAAAATAACGCGTGGATGAATATCATTCATTACCCGGTCCAGTAACTTGTCATGCATCTGTAAGCGAGAGACAAGGAGCTATTTGAGTATAACCCGCTCAATCAGGGTTCTGATGTAGTCTGACCCCTAGCTTCCCCGCACAAGATGCAGATATTGATATCACTAACTCGCAAGCGTTAGACTCTCGGCTCTGGGGGCGGCAGGTGCACGTAGACAATGCTGGGCATTGCAGATTGATCCTGAACCCATCCCCACTAAACGGCTTCAATGAATTGACGAGTGGTAACAGCATCACCGTCACCGTCATCATCGTAATGCCTCGCCCCAAAGTTCGTGCCGAAGATCGTAGACGCGCTGTCATAGCATGCGTGCCTTGCCAAAATAGCAAGAAGAGATGTGACTCGCAAACCCCATGCGCCAATTGCCGCCGGCGAGACTACGTCCCGTATTGCATTTACGATCCCGAGGCAGCTCGGCCGCGTCGCATAAGCAGCAAAGCACAACGTCGAGCGATGAGCCGGAGCAGTGACATCGTTTCCAGCGGCAACGATGACTGCTCAAGTCTGGATTACATTGTTTGTTCTGACGAGGCAATATCCGCCAACGAAAGCGATACACGTGAGCAGGTGCAGGTGCAGGTGCCGCAAACTCCAGAGTCTAGTCAGGGACAACAGTCGAACGAAACCCCCGATACGACATATTCATCTTGCATTTCAAATGTTGGCAGCCAGGATAAGGGATCAGATGGCGAGAACCGTGAGTAATCAGCATAAACGAGTAGCCATTTGACCTTCCAAAGCTTACTGGCTTTGCAGTATCGATGGGCGATTCCGCATCACTCTCTTTTCTAGACTTCTTGCGTCACACTTTCCTCTGTTATATGGGGCCATCACCGTTCACCGATAAAGAGCGTGCAAAGGCTATGCTCGAGTCGTCGTATCCTCAAGCCTCACACGACATCGCCGAGGGCAGTCCAGATAGTCAACTTACCTTGGAAGAGAAGCGAGACTATATCCAGAGGTTCTTAGTGGCGGTATGGTCAAGATCCCAATATGACATGTATCGGACTAACGTAGCATGTTAGACCACCGGTATTATATATATTTACTCCCCTAAACAACTGTTGGAGTTGCTTGAAGAGACGGAAGAGAGGAGGGGTCACTCGGGCGCCTCTCGTCCATCCCAACCTTGCCAAAAAAGCGCTATTATCGACTTGGCTATCGCTGTCGGTGGACAGGGTTGTAGAACGAGTCCCAAGACTCTTTATCATGCGCAGAAGCATTTTGATCGCGGTCAAAAGGTAGCCTTTGAGGGTATGCTACTGGACCCTACAGGTGATCTAGTAGCCATCTTTCTTCTGATGAGTATTTACATGGTGAATGCATGTAAGAGAGACGGAGCCTTCATATATCTGGGTGTTGCGACTCGAGTGGCACATGCGATTGGTTTACATTTACCCGAGTCTTATCGTAATCTAACACCAGAAACGCATAGATTCAGGTAGGCGACCTTACTATTTGCTATTTTGACCCTAGATGCTGGACTTGGGAGAAATAATGGTGAGAAACTGACATACATGTACCACCAGGCTTCAGGTATGGAAAAGCCTGCGCATCTTAGACATTGCATTCGGAGCCATCCTCGCCCAAACCCCAGCGTCATCTCCGGGACGTGGAATAAGTAATCCATCCTTCTCAGTCCCAGATGGCCCAGAACCGTGCAATGCAGAATTTACATCCATGTCAGCCTGCTACGGGGTCTGCACTATACTCGAACAGATTATATATCACCTCAACAACAAACAGGACACGCATTTGACGTCTATAAAAGAGCTCCTGAGACAGCTTCGAGACTGGAGCTCGGCACTACCATCGAGCATGACGAACTGCACAGTCAGCTCTCCGATCTCTCCGGAGCAGTGGTGGCAGACGTTAGGCAACTATGCCGTCTCAGCCTTCTATTATTACGCTGTCATGTTGGCCACCAGACCAATACTGATATCCTACATGCTGGTGAAGCTTAAACGCTTGGATTCGTCAGGTACTGATCGCGAGACAAAGGAGCTGGCACAGGTTTGCATTGATGCAGCCGTTTTACTGGTTGAGACAACGCGAAGGACACAGTCAGCTGGACTTTTGATACAGAACATGACATTGCTCAAGTAAGAACCTCTGCCTTGCCTCATGACAACCCTATCCTAACTTGTGTACCAAGGGCTTGGATATTTAGCGCCTGTCTCATCATGGGCTTTTCCTTGTTTGTAGAGGCGTCGCTGTCAGAAAAGTCAACCACCTTTGAGACAGAGGCAGCTCTCCATAGCGGAATCGGCATCATTAGGGATCTGGATCGAACAAGCCCACAAGCTCATCGCTATCTAGATGTCTTGACGGAACTTCGCAACGCACTACAGAGTTACCGCGAGCGTCTCGTTCCGCCTCGGAGAAAGAGCACCGGTCAGTTCCTCAGCCAGATATTTGTTTTGGATCAGGAGCATAGTGCTCCAGCGGATTCAGACCATGATATGGCAGCGTCGACATCTTCTATTGTGCCGTCTGAGCTGGGGGATGAATCATCTGGGGGGTTGTTGATGTTGCAGCAGATAACAGACGCGACGCAGAATATGGGTAATATGTGGCGAATACCAGATGAAATTCAGGCATTTGGTGATGAATGTCTACCTATGGCCATGGGAGGATCAGATGTACACTGGAATGGAATATCGGTCCAGGGAACAGACAACTTCTTGTTTGATACAGAGCCATTTACAGAGATGTTGAGCCATTTCTGAGCGTCATGATTATTCTTTTATTCAATTCTATCTCTGTATATAAGAAAAGTACTCCATTCTATTTGAAGCATTTAGGTATTTAAACAGACTTTATTATTGAGATACAGCTGTATAACGTTATCATAAACTCCACTGCCTTTCCTTAATTATGCAAATACCTAGCCATGTATAAAGAAAAGGCTAATTGTTTACCTATTGTATAAGCTGGCTGTTGTTACTTACTGGTAGGATAGTATACTCATGCTAAAATAGAATTCAGGTTATAGGTGCTAGTATGGATGATAATATACTTCATATTGATGGGACATGTTTTAGATATCAGACCATTCATCACCCTAATATCAGATGTTAGCAAATTATCCTTTCAAGAGTACATGGCGGAAACAAATCATTGTACTAACCGTCCCAAGGGCCTTCTGCCCACGCCAGAACTCTCCTGTAAGAGGTCCGAACCACTCGGACATTGTCCTATCAATGCCTTCCTCCGTATCAAACCCTCGGCCACCAGCTACCAGAACGGACTTGCCGCTTAAACTCTTATCCGCCGCCAGCTGAATAATGAACTGCGCAACGTCATTGGGCGTATTGAAGGGGAGTTGATGCTTATCGAAGATGGAGCGCACATTATCGATCATCTGCGTATCCGTCGCCCAGGGGCACACGACGTTGATACGAATATTGAACTTGGCTGTCGCCAGCGCTCTTAAAGACCTCATCAGTCCTATAACGCCATGTTTTGAAGCGCTGTAAGCAAAGAGACCGGCTGCCTCGGTTATTCCAGCAATGGAAGACAACAGGACAATAGATTTAGAGAAGCCATTTAACTTTTTGGGATCCTTGTCTTGCTTCATGAAAGCAAGAGCTAATCGACAAAAGAGAACAACACTCGTCAAGTTGATATCGATGGTGTTCTTAAGTGGTTGGGGTTCGGTCTCGACCGCCTCAAGGCTCAGTTGATCTGACCCAAACCAACCGTTTGGCTCAATCACGGCAGCGGAAGAGATTGCAATGTCAACATGACCTTTTTCTTCATATGGTGTCTTGAAGAGTTGTAGCTGCGCGTTGTAGTCGCGGACGTCGAGCTTCTGGAAATGTACCGATCCGCCACCGGGAGACATGCTCGACTGGACATGATCAGCAAGCTGTTGGCCTTTTGCATCGTCCCAGTCTCCGAAGTAAACATGAGCGCCTCTCTCGTACAGCAGCGAAATGAGTGCTGCTCCAATTCCTTGAGCACCACCTACGCGCACCATGTATTAGCAACTGATATAAGATGGGATTTGACGAAACTGGAAAGCTGGTATGGTGGGTAGTACCTGTCATGACAACCACCTTCCCCTTCACATTATCTGCAATCTCAGAGGAGAAGAATATCTCGGCCATGGTTAGTTCGAAGTCGGGCAGATAGAGTTGAGATAAAATGGCAAAGAAGGCACTTTCTAACCGCCCTTTCTCTGTAATAATGGTATTTAAAATGACTCTGAAAAGTCATGGAGTACAAGCTAGTGTATAGATTAATGCGCTTGTTGTGAAAGTGCGGTTGCCGACAGTGGAGAACCCCGGATACTCGGCATGCCCGCGCGGCATCTGCACCATTGTATCGGCACGCGTTTATATCGCCACATTCTAAGGGCTATTCACTATATCGACCCGGAAAATGCAATCAGGTACTTATCATCAGATCCTAAAATCACCAAGTTCAGTCATCCAGTTTTTGCATTCTCGCTCCAACGTAGCTACAGTCCCAGAATGTCGCCGTCTGTTGATTCAACCACTGATACGTCTTCTCACGGTCAACACCTATCTGTCGTTGTTACCGGTGGCGCAAGTGGCATTGGCTTGGCCATAACCCGTCACTTTGCTGCCCAGGGTCACATGGTGGCCGTTCTTGACGTAAACTCAAACGCAGGCCCTGATGCTGTTGCAGAAGTGACCAAGCAGTATCCTCAAGCCACGGTGAGCTTCAAGTGGTGCGATGTGTCATCTTGGGAAGGGCAGTATGCAGTGTTTAATCAGGTCTATCATGAGCATGGAAATAGAATCGACATTGTTATCGCCAATGCAGGGATTTCTGATCCAGTAGTCGGGGCTCTCGATTGCACTCCGACAGAGTTTCCACGGAAGCCGAACCTGAGGATGCAAGAGATCAATTTGAACGGAGTAATTTATAGTCAGTTACACCTCTTCATGGGCTCCTTATGTTCCATAAACTAATAGGTAACGATGACCATAGGCGTTGGACTTGCTGTGCACTATATGCTTAAGAACGAGATCGGGAGTCGTCTCCCATCTTCAAGAGGCTCCATTGTTTGCACATCATCATCTGCAGCCATCTATCCATTCCCAGTTTCACCACTCTATTCAGCATCCAAATCGGGAATTATAGGACTTGTTCGTTCCATGGCCGTCAGGCTTGAAGAACGGAAGATCCAAATCAACGCTCTTGCACCAGGTGTCTTGGGTAAGTGAACGGCTTCGTTATGCCTATGTATCACTATCTCTATTCTGACACATACTGCAGAAACCAATATTACTCCCGACAAGGAACTCTTCAAGGCGATGATAATCACACCACTCTCAACATTGACAAAGGCTGTTGCGCAATTCGTAACAGACCCTTCTATGACTGGCCAGGTGGCGGAGCTGAATGAGAATACCATTACGCTGAGACCCCACGCGGACTACGCTGATGCCGGGGCGGAGCATAACAACAAGATGTTCTACAAATTAGGCCATGCTTAAGGCACTGTAGCCGAACTGAATATTGATTTGCATTTATATACACGGAATGATCAATCTGACGTTCCCGTTCTCTCATGCCTGACGTGCTTTGCTATTAAAACGGCAGGCAATTTTGTGCTGGACTGTCTGACAACTATTTACCAACATATACATTCCGTCAGTGCACAAGGAAGCTAACCCTATATGCTACCTATATCAGTACCTTCAGTTCAGTTGGGCTCCTAACCCCGCTGCCGAATGTTGAGAAAGTCATGCAAGCGGCAAAGGGACCACGGATGATGATCATCCCGCCCCCGCACTACCCCACGATCTGCATCTCGACACCACAGCCAGAGCTAACCATGCAACCTTAATGGAGTTAAAAACGGGTTACTACTGGTTAGATTCATGGTTGTAACCCCAGGTTCCTCGCAATGTCTTGAAAAGATGTTGAGCCTGGAACTCTGATGACGATTTAGTGTCGGCAGATGGCCCTTGACTACTGTCGGCTCAAGGACTCGACAATGGCATTGGTCTGCCACGAAGCGAAAAACGACTCGGTAAACCTAATTCCTAGTCGTTTACCCCATGAAGATTGTTCACTTATCATCAGCACGCCCCTGACCAACATCGGCCATGAGCCTCCGAAGTGACCTATAAAATACCCAGATCCTCAGTCCTCTCCTTCCTCTCCTGTTCCAGTGAGGTCATCATTCTCTAACTTCTCTATCCTCGTCCCAACTATTATCTCCTTCTACTATATATAAGAAACGGTCTGTTTATCATGGGCCTGGGTGTTCTTCCTGATCTTCATCTCTCCGACGTCCCTGGGACATCATTCCTCAATGAGAAAGGCCTTTCTTCCAACATAGAAGGTGCCGCTGAGAAGAATCATGCTGACCTCAAGCACGACCCAACGGGCAAGATCGTCCTTGTTCCCCAGCCCTCTGACGACCCCAACGACCCTCTCAACTGGCCGAGATGGAAGAAAGAGATGTTCACTGTCTCTATTATCATCGGCTGCGGTTGCGTCGGTGCTATAGGACCCCTTCTTGGCCCAGCGTTAGTGCCTCTTGCAGAGACGTTTGATGTGCCTCTTCAGACCTTCACGCTGGGCTTCACCGGAGCCCTCCTCATCGCTTTGGCGTTCGGTAACCTTTTCTGTAACTCATTGGCAATGATGATTGGCAAGCGGCCGGTGTATCTCATCACTGCACTGGGCCTCCTGTGCTCAACGATCTGGACCGCAGTAGCCAAAGACTTCGTCTCACTCGCCATCTCCCGTGCCATCCAGGGTTTTTGCATGTCGCCTATGGAAGCTCTTGTTCCCGCATCGATCTCTGACATCTGGTTCGTTCATCAGAGAGGGTTCAGGAACGCGGTTTTCAATCTTGGTGTCCTTGGAGGCATCAACCTTGCTTCACCTATTGGTTCGTCCTAGTCCCCATCGTCCATGTTCTTCCAGCACTAACCTTTTACCACCAGCCGGTGCTATCATCGACCAATACGGTTACAGGACTTGTCTCTGGGCCATGGCTGGTGCCTTTGGGTTCCAGCTTCTACTTACCTTCTTCTTCATGCCCGAAACAGCTTACAAGCGCCCCGTTGACTCAGGCATCCCAGTGAACTCTCACCTTGAGGAATCCTCTCCTGCAGATGACAAGACGGAGTGCGTATCCGAAGTTGAAAATAGAGCTTCAGTCTTTGAAAGTTCACCTATTCCAGAGAAACACTCATTCATTCATGAGCTCCGACCGTGGAGTGGTTATTATGATTCATCTGGGTTCTGGTATAGCATCTTTGCACCTTTCAAAATGCTTGGTTCGCCCGTGGTTATTTGGGGATGTTTCCAGTTGACCATTTGCATGAGCTGGCTGGTATTACTTGCTTCAACCCTTTCGCAAATTTTCACTGGGCCTCCATACAACTTCTCTGTTACCCAGGTGGGATTGACGAACCTGTCATCATTCGTTGGGACTTTCATCGCGACGACGCTGGCTGGTATGATGGTAGATGGGTTGGCAACGTTCATGGCTAGGAAGAATCAGGGAATTTATGGTAAGCATTTATTCTCTGCCTGGATACATTACCACGATTGTACTAATAGTTCTTCATTGCAGAGCCTGAATTTCGTCTCCCAATTCTCGCCCTTCTGACTACACTCAGTGCTAGTGGGTTCTTTGGCTGGGGCCAGAGCCTCGCAAACGCTCAACCATGGCCAATCCCTGTCATTGTCTGCTTGGGGATGATTAACTTAGGCATCCAATTCGGAATCGTTGGCGTTGTGTCCTATGTAGTCGACTCCCATCGTCATGAGGCTGTTGAAGCGTACGCCATGATGAGTTTCACCAAGAATGTCTTCGCCTTTGGCATGAGCTTCTATATGAACGACTGGGTTGCGACCCAAGGTGTAAGGGATGCCTTCTTCGTAATTGGGGGTATAACCATTGCAATCAGCTTGGGAACAATCCCTATGTACATCTACGGAAAGAGAGCACGAAGCCTTGCATTTCGCCATGGGTTTCTCCTATAATATTATTCTTATTTACAAATTTGTACTTGAATTCATTATTAGAAATCAAGCTGCCCCTTGTGTTTTAACATTGGAAATCCCAAGTCGTGGCGAATGTGGCGTTGCTGCATGTCCTGGCTGATGTGTTGGCACTTTCTGATTAACAGCCTGATTTGTGAACCTGCCTTGTCTGCCTCTCAACGTAAGTCCCAATGTGTGACCAGTGTCGGAGCACCAGAACAAAAGTCAGCACTTCCCCTGCCACTTTACCCCGCTGGTCCTGTCATCTTTCTCTTCAAAAGTCCATTAGATCAATATGGGTGACCCATTATCTATTGCCAGCGGCGTCGCTGGTCTTATTTCACTTGGCCTTACCGTTTGCGACGGCCTTCACACCTACTTCAGCGCTATCAAAAACAGAAAGGATGATATCTCAATTGCCACTAAGAGCCTTGCCCTATTCAAATTCCATGTCTTCACTGTTCAATCGAGTACATCAAAGCTTGGCCATCGTCATTCTCCAGCCATCGATGGCTTACAATTAAGTTTAATAAATTGCGAAATGCAGCTTAAATGTCTCAAAACATTGCTCAACGAGTTGATGCCGACTGAAGATCAATCAATGGCCAAGGAGATTTGGAGAAGGCAGAAGCTGATTGCGCGATATCCCTTTGATCGCAAGAAGCTGGTGCAGCTGGAAGAGTTTCTTTCGCGAGCAAACGTTACTCTAAGTAGCTTTATACAAGCCCTTAACCTGTGAGTGTTCCCTAGTGATGCTGAAGAGCGTATATATGCTGAAGAAAAATAGTGATATAAACATCCGGATGAGTGACAACTTGGAGGCTTTTAAAACATCTCTGGAAGCACTTGACATCAACACCCAGACCATGTTGAGAACGATTAGCACCAGACTCGACGTCATTAACCCCAAGGCAGAACCCAGTACCCTGGAACTTCTTCCATCCAGAATGGAAGATGGAATTACTGCTACCAGCAGCAACAGTATCGTCTTGCACCAGGCCGCCATGGCTGCCGCAGAGACAAAGACTTCGTTCCACGAAAATGAGCGATCTTTTGAAGACCTCACCAAAACCCACTCCAAGCCCCGTTATCTTCAGAATGCCGAACAGGAAAGAAGGCTTTGCAAGGAGCTGTCAGGCATGGATTGCACCTATGGAGCTGCAAATAGCAAGGCTAGCAATCGTCCTGCAAGTCGCACGTACCGATTTTGTGGGGGACTGACCGTCTCAAGGCAAGGAGACGTACGAGCAAATCATCGCCCCGGGTGCATTTTCTTTCAGGCGACCAGGAAAAATA
Organism: Fusarium sp. MPI-SDFR-AT-0072; assembly: GCA_020744335.1. Lineage (NCBI taxonomy): Eukaryota > Fungi > Ascomycota > Sordariomycetes > Hypocreales > Nectriaceae > Fusarium > Fusarium sp. MPI-SDFR-AT-0072. Next base: position 3,956,534 of record JAHBOG010000004.1, read on the forward strand.
TTTCAAGAACTTCACTGACCTGCTTTGAGCTTTTATCCCTTTTTTCCCAGTCCTTCACAATTTCCCTTTTGCAGAAATACCCCACCGGACCATATAGCGTCTCTTTCGGACTGCAGCCCTGCAACATTGTCGAAAGCAGCCCAGCTTTTCAACTCTTAAACGTGCTTCCACAAAGCATCTATAAGATCTTCAATCCTAACATATCCGGGCTTGGTCCAAGTCACCTGGAGGAATTTCTCATTAAGAAGCCAAGAGTTATCTACAGATCCGGAAAGGCATCACCTTTTGATGTTGACCAAGACGGTAATAATATCACTCACATGTGCTTAAACGTGAGTTACCTGCTATTTTTTCCCTTCTTGGTTTCTTGATGGCTTCGAGCTAATGACTTTGGAGGCTTGTTTGTACTCTTTCAGCTTCGAAGAGGCACTGCAGTCAAGCGATATAGCAATCGATGCCATTTGCAAGATGTTGACCTACCTGGCCGATATTGGTGTTCCCATTACGGCATCGAATTTCAATCAATCGTAATACTTAAGGCCGACCAGATTTCTTCCCCGATCTAACATGAATTAGTAACCTGTTAACCCTATCAATAAACTCATTCCTTAACCTCTGGGTCCTACCGAGTCTTTATAAATTGGTCATGAACCGCGATTCAAACTTTTACCACGCCGAGTTGGCTCATAATGGGCCCCTGACTGCAAATCTATGCTTTGAAAATGGAGAAGAATAGGCAAGGCAGTTAAATACCTTATGTGAATATCCCGAGATATGTGAAGGTTATATTACTATTACCTGCTTTTCACCATTGCTTGCAGCACTAATGTTTCAACGCAGATATCGGATTCTCGGAGCTCTTTTTGGCTGTCATGAAGAAAGATCATGGAATACTTCAAGCTATGCTAGCAGAAGAGGATAATATTTCAAATATTTCGCAAACGGATTTATATGAGCGCAACATATTACATGCAAGCAGCAATTGGCCTGATTGACTGAGACTTCTTTTACAACGGCAAGATGGTCGTCCCTTGATGGACATGGCCCCGCCGCCATTTTTCCGTTTCAGACCTCTGGACTATGATTTATTTTATAGCAAGATATACTGCAATGCTCCAGACCAGTGGACTGAGTGTGATAACTGCACTTGCTACGTTGCTGTTCAACTTTTACTCGAAGCGGATTGCAATGTCACTGTCGGCGCCAAGCTGCCTGAAATCCTAGCTGGTTGCTCCTTGAAAGCCCGAAATTTGTTCTTTGAGCATCTCAAGGATAGACGTGAGCGATTACGGAATTTTGCTCTTAGCATCCTTCCTGAAAAGTTCCTGCGTCAATATGGAGTAACCGCAAATTTCTTACCTGACAAGAATGCCACCTTGTTGTGGTGTGAATTGCAGGAAGCTAAGGAAAAGTGGTATCAGCTAGCAGTGGACCTCAATGATAGTCTCAGGCCTTACAGCGGCGATTGCATTATCGAGCCCGAAAGCTTTTTCGACTTTCCTCATCACCTACAGGTTGCAGAGCTAGCACTCGACTACGGTTTAGCACCTAAGGATGAGAACGGGGTTCCAACACTTCTGTCTGGCAGTTACATCATATCGGGCCCTTTATCCGGGTGGTTAGGAGAGGAGGTATCTATGAAATATCTAGATTGGCTACTCCGGCACGACCTAACCCTAGAGCTCTCATTAGAGCCCTTCCGATTTTCCATTCTTCATCGCATTGCAGTTTTCATTGGGGATCGGATCTTCTTCTCCTCAGGCCGAGGCAAGCGATGCACCTGTATCTAATCTGCAGAGTTTGAAGACACTGCTACCAGCAATATGCCACAGGAAGGCCCATTGCAGTATTTCATGTCCTTGTTCATCGGGTATTTTCAGCTGGCCTTTGGCACATATCTTGCCCACAATCCTACGGTATCAAGATCTCACCCAACCGACGTGCTTTTTTTCGAATATAGGAGAGAATATTGAATTTGTGGTGCGTTCTATCGATCTGTTGAAGCTTTCAAAATGCAGCTCTGAAGAATCATATATGGCGAAATGTGCAGTTCATATTCTGACCAGATGTCCTTGGGGGTAAGGCACTTGCGGATCTGCCTTAGTGAAGGCTATTTTAATCTACAGGATTCAGAGTGCGAAGAAGAAGAATGGAAAGAAATATTGGAAGAGGATCGAGAGTTGATCGATCAGCTTCTAATACTTGATGAAGAGTTTGGAGAAGTCTTTGAACGACAAAATGTTCCTATAGAAGAGTTTCTCTGGGACTACTGGCTGACAAGAATGGAAGAAGTCATCGGGGAGTTGAATAAGCCTCTAGATGATGACGATAGATATGATCTTTGTGAGGTTGGGGTGGTGTTGAAAAAGTAAGATAGTGATGGTTCTGAATGCTGTATTGAGGATACAGAGAACGAAATTCAAGTTCAGGTTGATTCATTGGAGGATAGTTGAACCTGGAGATTAGATAAGATATCACAAGCTAGTCCTCGATTCAAGAATGCCAGCATGATATTAAAGATTCCGTATCACATCTCGTCGCTTGCTCATTATACAGACTACGACAGCATATATATATATTTGTAATCCGGATATATGTTATAAGGATAAAGATCTCTTATCTATGTGTATGCACAGTTCGGGATGTTTTAGCCGGAAGCTTATCTTTTGACATGGAGATCTGCATATTTATATCCCAGTCCATCATTCTTTATCTGCGGGGTTGCTCCATTTTCACTAAGCGACCATACATCAACTAACCCATCTTTCGGGTCGTCGGCGCGCCCTTCAACATTGTCTTCTTATTAATTCCTCACCGTTTAAAGATAAGCATACCTTCGTAACTTCAATTGTCCTCTATGACTAGCTTAACACTGATAAGCGCAAGTAACGTTAAACCCCCGATCTCGGATGTACCATCGCGTCTGCAACTCATATCTTGGTGCAGCACGTCTCTGACCACTTACAACATACCTCGCGTTTATGCAGCTGGGGTTTATATGGACCTTTCGACTTGGCCGACGCCTTTGAATATCCTATCATGGCCTCGGGGAACTAGCGATACCGACGGGGCAAAGGGCGCTCAAAAGTTCGTTGCAGATAAGTCGATGCGTCTTTTTCGGTTACCTGTAGTCGCCGACGCTCACGTTGCCCTATCTAATCTCAGAAACAAAGAGTAGGTTGATTTACTAGTCTAGGCAATATATAGTTGACAATTTCATCTCCTCTTCCAACCATACTCATTGCTGGCTTTAGACCTTTGTTGTTACCTGTTGCCATGAAACAATCCATTGCAAATGTTATCATTGGGCTAGGGGGCGCCATTGCCTCTTCGCTACCCGTCCAACTCCATACCAGAGGGTCCCTAACTTCTCACTTAACAAATATCTACGTGAAATTTGATCAAGCGTCCGAGGGTCCTTTGTCATTCACTTATGGCCTTTGCAACAGCAAGTCTCGTTCTGAGTCCCACTACACGATAGCTGTCACCGAAAGCAAAGGTGTCTCTCGATTAGTCTGGATTATCCGAGATGATTCACACGACAACGGCTGCATTTCAGCGTGGACAGAAGAAAATGTTCTCGTGGGACGCAGTGAGCCCCAAAGGCTTCATCGTGTCAGGCGTCGGAATATTCAGAAGCGGGCAACAGGTGAGTCATAGTCCCTTCAGTGCGGCTTCAAGGTTGACAATAAGGCTGTAACAGATCCAATCCTCATGAATGCTGAGAATGGTATTGATACACTGGGGCCCTGGTTCGACGGCGTTGAGCATCTCTCTAAGACCGGCCTATCTGCGCTTGACGCCGACGCCGCCAAAGAGAAGCAGATCGCAATTGTTGGTGCGGGTATGTCAGGTTTGATGACCTACCTGGTTCTCTCACAAGCAGGTATGACCAACATTAGTATCATTGAAGCCGGTAATCGGCTTGGTGGCCGCGTTCATACCGAGTATCTCACCGGCGGACCTTTTGACTATTCTTATCAAGAGATGGGACCCATGCGATTCCCTTCCACCTACAAGAGTCCTGAGACCAACGAGACAATGAACATCACGGACCATCAGCTGGTGTTTCAACTAGCAGAGGAGATGAACAAGCTCAACAACCACGACAAGAACCTCAGTGTGGACTTCATTCCTTGGATCCAGAGTAGCCTAAATGGCCTTTCGTACAAGAACGAGTTCAAGCTTCCAAGCGGACTGCCCCCAACTCTGAAGGAGATTGCAGGCAATGCCTCACTTAGTCCTGCAAGTATCAATGACCCTGTGACCCAGGATCTCCAGACCAAGGTTGATACATTCATGCCTGGGTCGGAGTTCAGTACACTTATGGCAAAGAACATGTTCAAAGCCCATAAGCAGTGGCTCGAAACTGGTCTTAATGGCCTTGGTGGTGATCAGTGGTCCGAATATGCCTTCATGGTCAACTACTTGAAGGGTAGTCTCAATAGCACTGACATGAATGGCGGTTGGTCTGCCTCTAGCTTCTGGGACTCGTTATATGAGGGAATGTATTTCTCAGCCGCCAGCTATAAGACCATCGACGGTGGTCTGAACAGACTTCCCTTATCGTTCCATCCTCTGGTTGACAACATTACAGCAATGGGCCGCAAGATTGAGCGTGTCAGATATAGCGAGACCGACGAGAAGGTCACATTGCAATGGCGCAACGAGTACAACGACACAACATTCCAGAACTCAACTTTCGATTACGCTGTCATTGCAGTACCCTTCTCCGTTGTCCGAAGGTGGCGTCTTCCCAAGCTCCCCGTAACTATCTCCAACGCCATCAAGGAGTTGAACTATGGGTCTGCCTGCAAGGTTGCGCTCGAGTTCTCTGAGCGCTTCTGGGAACACTATGAGAACCCGATCTATGGCGGTTGCAGTACAACTACAGATATTCCGGGCATTGGCAGTATCTGCTATCCATCCTACAACTTGAATGGTACGGGCCCTGCTACCATTCTGGCAAGCTATATCAGCGGTGATATGGGGGTTCGGTTGGCCAGTATGTCTGAGAAAGACCATGTCCAGATGGTCCTTGACGCTATGGTTGAGATTCACGGAGAGTTCACTCGAGACCTTTATACCGGAAAGTATAACAGAAGGTGCTGGGCGCTTGACCCTCTTGAGTCCGGAAGTTGGGCTAGCCCGACTGCAGGACAGCATCAACTCTATATACCCGAGTACTTCAAGACATACAACAAGGTAATCAGTGCAGTAACTTTGACGAGTCATTTTCTAACGATTTGAGTAGATGATCTTTGTTGGCGAGCATACCTCGTACACTCACGCTTGGATCGCCTCGGCTTTAGACTCGGGTATTCGTGGCGCAGTCCAGCTCTTACTAGGTATGGATAGATACTGATGGCACAACCATTCACTGTTGCTAATGAAATACAGAACTTGGGCTCGTTGACGAGGCAAAGCACGCGGTGGAGAAATGGATGGCGAGGTGGATTGAAGTTGTAAGACCATTGGCCCTTGTTGAACGTAACATGACTGACATTTTGGGATATAGTAAGCGACTGTATACGCTCTTACCGGGACTAAAGACGTTCGTGTGGAACATTCGATAACACTCATGATAAGAGACTGGCTTATGTGTCTCAAATTGTTTGGCAAGCGATACGAGCTTTGCCGGATTGTGTAATTTGGTAGACAATATCCATCAGCTGCCAAGCCTTATTATACGCGTATCCCGATGATTACGTATTCCAATACGATGTAGCCAATCAGAGTACATGAATGTTCTCGCCTCATCTCTGTGCTAACGGAGCGCTCCGGTATATCCAGCAAAAGTCAGGCGACTTTTCCCTTGCAACCCTAAGACGCTTGGCTCGCTGTAGAAATTGTCAACTTGATAGATAATTCCGGATCGATGATCTAAGTATGGATGGGATTGAGTTGCAGTAAGACTAGTCACTGTAGTTAACCTATGTCCCTTATAAACATGAGTACTATATCCCACATATAATCGATAATGCGAATGGTGGAATTCTCTATGCTTCTCAATACTGGTAGTGTCTAAAAGATTGCTGTAGCGAGATAATGATTAATGTTATTTGAATTGTCGATTCCAAGGACGGATAACAGCTCTTGTTGACTTCGCATTATTGAATCTTACAGGTTTTCTAAAATATCCAATAACCTTTCTCTCATTTTTCTCATTAATAGAGCATTGTCTTTCTCATGTAAACCCTCTATCTTAACAAAGGTGACTTTTTCGACCCAGCTTCCATTTCTCGAGCATTCCTTCTACTCAGAGTATCTTTATTCAGAAGCCAGTCTCAATGCTCGTCAATAGTATTTTAACCCTCCCGCTCTCCATTTTCATGTCAATCGCCACGGTGGTTCAGGTAGACTGTGTAATAAATGCCAATGCCCAGTGCGAACCCTGAGTACTGTACCTTCACGTGGAACAATGGTGACTGTTCTTCCCCAGGATGGGGCTCAAATGACCCATTTTCCGTCGTTAACGAATGCGTGTCGGACGTTGCCTGCCATTTTTCATGTGTCAATGGTCTCTGCTGCAACACGGACAAGCTGCCTAATGGTGCGAGTGATTGTCCCACTGTTGGTATCCTCTTGTGGGGTTGCTGTTTTGCGCACCAACCAGGCATGGGGGTTCTTGGTGTTTATGCTTCAATTGAGGGTACCCGATCATCCGAGTTATCGTGCGGTTGCTAACCAGGTCATTGCGATCGGATAAAACAGGTCTTGAGATCAGGGTCTACTGCAAGTTTTGTGGCGCGTAGGAAAGGACAGCTTGGTTTAAATGTCTCTAGCAGATCTCGTTAAATAAGTGGAGCTCAAGATTGATAAGAACAGCAACTAATACTTAGTCCGCAACAGAGAAGAACAAGAACAACCTCGATACATGACTATGAGGAATAACTTAACACCAATTCCGGTAAGTACTAGTTATTAAATAAAAGGAATAAATAAGTTTAATAAAAAAAAGTCGTACGATGCTTGCGTCTAAAGTAGGACCTACCCGGAACTACCGGTAATCACGTGACGCTAGTATCCTAAATTTGATTACGTGTAAAATTTTCATGCGATCAGCCCCTTACTATTCTCATTGTGCACAACCATCACAGCTCTCTTCACCGCATAATGGCTGAGAAAATCGCCCACCAGCAGCCGCCATCACCAGTGCGGTCTGGCATGAGACATAACGAGGATATTCGGTGCATCGTGTCCACGATTCTTTTTTTCCTCGTCTTTGTGATTACTTGGCACAATTTCTCATCACCGTTGGCGGGAGGCTGGGTTTCGCTTACACTATGGTTGGCGCTCTTCCAGCTGTCCTTTATGGGCGCTGTGACAACGCATAATGCTATCCATTTGCCCGTCTTCTGGAGTAGGAACTGGAACAACTTCTACCAGATTTGCTTGTCTCTTCAGTACGGCGGCGCTGTTACGGTCTTCATCCCAGGTCACAATTTGTCTCACCACAAATACCCTCAGCAAGCAAGAGATGTCAGTAAGTAGCTTACTTCCTTCCTATTCAGACTCAATCATCTGACAGGAAATTAAATACCTCAACTTCTCCACATATGACATTGCTGACCGCATAAACAGTGCGCACCACTAAAGTCCGATATAGCTGGAACCTCTTGAACGGTCTACTGTTTTTCTGGCATGTTGTTCTGTCGGGAAACAAGGATGATAAGTTGTACTTTGAGGCCCAAGCCCGTCTCAATCGACCTATTGTGAGGCAGCGCCGCCGCGAAGAGATTGCCGTCTGGGGTACTACCGCAGTGCTCATCTTGATGGATTGGCGTCGATGGATCTGGTTTGCGCTTTTGCCGCAGTTCTATGCAAAGTACTGCATCCTCTCATTGAACTTTCTTCAGCACGACGGCTGCGATATGAGCTCAAAGTATAATTTCGCGCGCAACTTCACTGGCAAAACGCTCAATTACTTGTGCTTCAACAATGGCTATCATACCGTGCACCATTTATACCCTGGTCTGCATTGGTCTGTCCTGCCGCAGAAGCATCAAGAGCTCATTGGGCCTCATATCGCCCAGAGCCTTGAGAGCTCCAACATATTAGTTTATATGTGGAAGAGCTTTATTTATCCCGGCCTTCGTCTTGACTATACTGGCCGTCGGCTTGTAATTACAAAGGAGGAAAACGAGATGCCTGACGAACCCTGGTTTTACCAGGAGTCGGAGACTTTCTCAAACACGAAGGAATACCTTTCCCAGGGTATGAAATGACCGCATAATATCTGAGCTAGACTTGTAGAATACGATGCTTGGAGCCTGTATATACTATAGATATAGATACCAAAAGTCCCTTATGTCAGCATCAATGTTTAAGGTTTGCATTTGCGTTTCATATGAAATACAATAACAAATTAGTTAAACATCATATCACAGCAGTCATGTTTCCTGAGCTTTGCTTATACATAAATATATTATCAACAGAGGATGAGGAGAATGATGCGGTGCTAGTTCCGCCAGGGATCTACCTTGCAGGGTGAGCCAGGTAATAATCCATGTAGATAATTTTAATGACATTGGTGATAAAAAGGTGAGGGTTTATTGCCATAGTAAGTTCACTAAACTTATCTCTGAAATAGGAAGAGTATTATAAATATATTATTATTTATATCTATTAAATAGTATATTATATTATAGTAAATAATAATAAAAGTATTTTAAATTTATAATAATAAAACTAGTAAACTAATTAGATTTATTATACTATTATAAGCATCAGTCAACCGCCTCCTGGAATGGAGACCTATCGGAGAATCCGCAGTAAGCTCTTCCTTATTAAGATTGTCCGATGCCAGAGGGTTCCCATTGGCCCAGGAGGAAGTCCGTGGTTCCTTGATTGTTACTGCAGGATGTGAGCCTGACTTTGCGGAAGCCAAGGTTTGGGCCTATGTGAATAGTTTCAAGGACAGCATCTTGAGCATGCACCCCATAATCCATCCAGTGATTCTCGATCGTTGGATCCAGCAATTTGTCGGCACGTTGTCAGGGTCACCGTTGAACCAGTGCGTACACATCCTGGATCAGACTACTGTTACTAAGCGAAAGCGATCTCCTTACCACAATAATTGTGATGAGTCTTGTAGATCTGTTAACGTAAGGGCTGGCAGGCTAGAGCGCTCCATTCACAACGCCTTGATTCTGACCATCCTTGCTGTTGTAACGGTTTGCCTGTACAACGTCAAGGTTCCAACTCAGCCATGTCAACGTCGACCAGTAGTCAGTTCTCAGAGAAGACGTCGCAATGCATTGGTCCTCCAGAACAACCCCGAGTTGGTACCGGGGCTGGAGTACTTTGCGTTGGCCACAAATATCTTGGGCAATGTGACAGGAGACTATAGAAACATGAAAACCATTTACGCCAATATCTTTGCAAGCCTTTACCATGGGCAATTATGTCGTCCTGTCGAGAGCTTTAGCTTTATCAATGAGGCAAGCCACAAACTTCAAGTCATTATGCGACCGTGAGTCATACACTCGTTGTGATCATCCTGCCTTCACCTAATTTGACTCTCAGGAGCCTGGAAAAGCTAAGGCTAATCAGTTGTGAGAGCTTATTCGTCCAAAATAGAGAATACAATCCACTTGTCTTAACGTTTTGGACATGTTTGCAGCTAGAGAGGTGAGATTGCGATGCTCTTCGCCAGCTTACAAAATGATCATACACTCACTGGATCGGTTCCTGTACAGCGATATACTTGCAGAGCTACCGTTACCGCCGTCCGGACTTCTTCTTTATGAAGATGATGTGCCATATCCCAACCTGATGCTGATCGAAGGTGTTGATCGAAAGATTCTGGACAGTTATGCATGTCAAATCCGCCTAAGAGCTCATATTGAGAAGATACATCGGATGTTTTATATACCTAAAAGTCTTAGAGGGTTCGACAGACAAGCTTCGGAAGACGACTTTCAGAATGTTGAATTGGTGGCCGATGCCGTCTCTGACATGGGCTGGGTTGCCCCCTGCTATGCCTTTACGGAATATGATCCCCCAGCACATGACCTGCTGGCAGCTCGACTGAGGGATCAATACTGGCGTGCACAGATAATTACGTACATACCATTCATTAGGATGATCCTTGAATTCAATCACAACAAAAAGAGGTATCCAGCCAGCCCAAACATCCTCACCAAGCCGGAGTTTCGAGACGCAATTGTCTACCCCACTATTGCACCCAGCACGCAGGTTTCGCTGTACATCAACCCCAACGTAATAGATTTGGCGAGAAGAGGACTTAAAACTTTGATCGAGAGTACTCGAGTCTTTCACGGTCTGGGAGAAAATCGTCCAATCATCACTAATGTCTTTGGAGCTGCAAATGCGTAAGTAGACGCTCTTACAAGAGGTCTCATTTTTCTGATTTAATACAGTCAATGGGGAAACATCCTGATTCTCAGGGCTGCATGTGAAGACCCAGTCCTATCGCGATTCGTTGATTGGGACCTTTTGTCGGAACTAGTGAACAGAACGATTCAGTTTCTGCGACAGTTAGTGACAGACACAAGCTCACTTCAACTACATACTGATTACCTACTGCGCTTGAAGAAAGTAATAGAAAGATCTTTACAGGGTAAGTATAAAATGAGAATATATTTCCACGAGTAGTTCCCAGCCTAGACAGATGTTTTAAATAGCAGACTGCTTTACTAAATATGATACAACTTATATAATAATCTACGGTTATAATATATAAAATAAGCATATTTATTAATACATTATATAGCTAAAAATAACCTTCCCTACAATACTTAAAGCACTTGAATAAAATAACTCAGAATTTAAACAAGGTATTTTGAAAAATAGTACAGTTAGTATTATTATAAGATATCTTTCTAGAATTTTTAACTATTTTAATTTGAAAAAAGAAAGTATAAATTATAATATAAATTATAATATAAACTCTTTTTCTAGTAAAATTAAATAAATTAAATAAGGAGTTAATAAGTTTTTACAGATTCTTATTAGAAAGATATATTAGTTAACTATATAATAGCTTAGTTCTAGCTATCTCCAGCTTAGTTTTAATTCTTAAGAAACTTTTAAATAATTTAGACTTTAAGATATAAATACTAAGAAAAAAGTCTTAAATAGTGCACATACTTGTTTGGTGAATATGCTTATTATGTATGTTAGTATAAAATCTTTATTACCTTCTTATCCTTGCAGGACTTGAAATACGAAGCGAAGACCAGTAATCCAGAGACCTGGGATGATATGTTGCGCAGATGACGATAACGGGGTGGTTCCTGCGGTAGTTAATAAGATAAGTAGTGCAGCGGACGCACTGCGAGTTTCAACGTATGTTAACTCAATATATCAGCCTGTACCGCATATAATCATTCATGAATCAGTAAGTAACACTGAAAGTACTCCAGAATGTCTCTTTATCCTGCCAATCTAGTTGCATGTTTCTACCGGCAGCCAGATACAGGTCAGACCCCTTGTGCTTGAAAGAATGCCCCTTGGTCGGCATGAAGTTCAATGTAAAGACAGTGGCTAAACTAGAATCAGGCTGGCGAATCTATCTACATCTATCTACCAAGGCCTCAGGTAGATAGATGTAGATGCTTACGAATCAGCCTCAATATAGATAGATAGATATAGACTACATATAGATGTAGATAGATTACTGTACATAGATGATGCACGGACAGCGCTACCCCTATTCCATAGCCTCAACCATATCGTCACTTATTTCCTTTAGCAACCCATTACATCCCTTCAACAACCCTGCTCTAAACTATGGCGTTGCTATCCGGGTAATGGTAATAGTGCTCGCATCTAATCGGTGTCGTTTAGGTGAGATTATGCTACTAGCAGAGGAAAACATCCTCTTATACTTAGCAGCCATGACCGGAATTAACAAGTGGTTTATTGCTATTCTAGCTATATAAGGATACTTAAACCACTTTACTAACTAATATTTAAGTAGATAATTATATTTTAAGCATGTATTATAACTACAGTGGGGTCGCAAAAGTTACGACACATTCCCCGGTACCCCGCTTTCCCTTCTACATCTTTATCATCACAACAGTCAATACCAATTTTCAATTAATTCTATATTTATCAATTTAAGTCCAAATGGTATCTCAAATACATCATTCTCCTTATAAAAGGACGAAGATCTATTGGATATTTAAATCAGGTCGTTCTGCCGTCGATATTAGTCAAGAATTGGGCATAAGTCGACATGCAATCTATGGCATTATTCGTCGATATCCAGCGCAACAGAGTGCCCAAGATCAACCGCGATCAGGGCGACCAACAGCTATCAGGCCAAGGGAATTAAGACGAATAAAGATAATTATTGCAAGAGATCCTCATATTCAGCTACAGGATTTACTTTAATAGGCATAGTTAACTTGCCATAAGGATACTCTAATCTAATACCTAAAAAACGCTGGAATTATGCATTATTAGTTAATTTTATAGCTATTCCTTAGTAATAAAGCAGCGGCATAATGACTGCAGTTTGTAAGACTATATATTAATAAGCCTATAGAGTTTTAGAAAAAATAGAATTTTTTTAATAAAGTTATTATTACCTGGGGCGAGGGTTAATACCGAAGTTGGGTCTTCTGTAGAAGGGTGAGATTTCTAACTGTAATTAAGCAATAGCTAATTATTATTAGAAAGAGAGACTTCGCAGGGAAAATATATAGACTCGAATTCCTCTAACGCGCCATTCGCAGATGTTTTTCTCTGCATTTAACTATTACAGAAAGCTTCCTCTTGTGCCCCTTGACGGCGACCCTGAAGCTGAACATGGTGGCATAATAGCCCGAGTTCTGTTGGAAGCATTTGAGCAGCACCTTCATCGTCTCGTTACCAGAAATACCGTTTTTCAGCATGATAATTCAAGCCTTTTCCATAGTCATCTAATCGGCAGTTGGCTTCTAATCTTCCTTCGAAACCAGCATGCGATATTAACCTGGTGGCCTATATATAGCCTTGATTTAAACCCTATTAAAAATCTATAGTATATCTTAAAAGAGAGGATTTGCAAGAAGTATCTAGAACTTATATACTTCCTATACAATTAAGAAGCTTTAGAAGCTTTAATTAATACTATGACTAAAGTCTGGGAAGAAATTGAACCTGAGGTGCTTGAAAACTTAATCTTATTAATATATCAAAGATTATAGGCAGTTATTGATAATAATAGATGATATATAAAGTATTGATATATATTTTTAGAATCTCCTTTAAAAATACTATAGATTAGTATATTTAACTTCTTAATTAAAGGCTAATTAATCTTGTAATTAAATGTTGAAAGTAAATTATTAGTTCGGTGAGGGTAGATGTACCTGAGGAAAACCGGCGATGTGTTATAACTTTTGCGGCCCCACTGTATTAAAACTATATTAATATTATAGTAACTTCTAAATATAGAATTATAATAAAGAGATCGAATAGTAATAAATAATAAAATAAGTTAAATACTACTTAATACATAAAATAAATTACTTATTTAAATATTTTTTATTTAATAAAAGTGTCACAGCTCGAGACCAGACTGGCCTACCCTAGACCACTAACAAGGTAGATCCGGATCACGTGGCGATACGTTATCGCAGAGACTTTGTTTACCGACCAGATAGTTCCTGAACGTAGCTCCTCGAGCTACGTCTTGTCAATAGAGCCTGACCTGCCTGCAGTGCCTATCCGTAGCAATAGATCATATTCCGCCTGAAGCGTTCCCCGTTCACCTGTATACCGAGCCCAGCCCGTGACACTACGTAGCTCCTTCCAATTGGACGCCGAACGCCATGCCCGCTCACCCGACCCCCCCGACTCTCCCAAGAGACCGCGCCGAGTTCGAAGCGCACTATGCCAAGGACCCAGATCAATGGTTCCAATATCTAAGCGACGCCTATACTTGGATGGAGGAACAGGAAGCAAACCAAACCACCGTCGACAGGAAGCTTGTGGAATTACAAGTTCAAGTCGAGGCCTTACAAGAAGAACTGCAACTGTCCCAGGCAAGAGGCGCAGAGGCCACTTCCCAGAAGAACTGGATCGTAGAAAGACTGGATGCCAAGGAAAAAGAACTAGCAGTTGTCCGGCTCGAGCTTTACAAGGCTCAGACCGCTGCATTCCCTACTGTAGCTTCCCTAACACCTACTATCAATCCTGACCCTGTAGCTAAAGACCGGGTAGCTGAGACTGTGGGAGCGCCTCTATCGCCTGTTACGCGGTCTACCGCCTCCGCCCAGCTTTCAGAACGAATTCCCGACCCTGACAAGTTTAAAGCTACCCGCGCAGACTTACGCCGCTTCCACAACGCAATCACTGAGAAGCTAACCGTTAACCGAGACCGCTACCCAACTGCTGTAAGCCGTATGGCTTATGTGAATAGCCGACTGAACGACGAATCATATAAACTCATACAGCCCTATATCCGCCATGGAACCTGCCGCCTGCCCGATTACTACGATATACTGGATATACTCCATAAGGCCTATGGAGACCCTAATGAAGCCCGAACCGCCCGCCGCAAACTGGACACTATCAGACAGAGAGACAGAGACTTCGCCACATTCTATGCAGAATTCCAATGCCTCAGCCTTGACAGTGGCCTCGACGACAATGCCCTAGCGCCATTCCTCGAGAAGGCCATATCCGGAGAACTCTACGATATGCTTCTCACCAATCCCCCTACTGACTACAACTATCACACACTGGTTACGCATTTCCAAAACCTCGACATCCGCCTGCAGGAACACCGTGAAGGGAACAGGCTACGGTTCCCCTTCAAGAAGCCCGCCCAAGGACCCGGAAAAGTGGTAACACCCCTCAGACAGGAAGCACGGAAGATCAAGTCCTCTTCCCCCCGGAGAGGCCGAAGCCCCCCAGAGAACCGCCAGCCCGCAGGAGACCCTATGGACCTGAGCCAACAGCGCCGCTATAACCGCCCGAACTACCGCAGAGAAAATAACCAGTGCTTCCGTTGCGGTTCGTCTAACCACTACCTCCGTGATTGCCCTGAACCCGACACCCGACCTGCCAAATTCCGAAATGCCGCTATTCCCCAGAGCCCTTACCGCTATAGCCGTCGTTCTTCCCCGAAATCCCCGACTTCGAACCGGTCCGACTCCTGTGGCTCGCAAAGGCACCAGGAAAACGGAGCGAGCCTGTCTTAAGTCGGCGCCAGGCTCCCGCCTCCCCACTAACCGCATTGAAAATCAAACTATCTGCCGCCTCTATCCACGGAATCCCAGTTGAAGATGAAGGGAACCAACGTTCCAACTTAATGATTTTACCTGCTAACCTAATATCGACTGGAAAGGAACCAATACCTTCTTACGCTATGACAGATAGCGGAGCAGAAGGGAAAGGATTCATTGACGAAAGCTGGGCTAAGTCCCAGAACCTGCAATTCCGCCCCCTGAAGAGGCCTTTTGAAATAGAAGTATTCGATGGCCGCCCTGCCGAGAGTGGACAGATCACC
Organism: Fusarium sp. MPI-SDFR-AT-0072; assembly: GCA_020744335.1. NCBI lineage: Eukaryota > Fungi > Ascomycota > Sordariomycetes > Hypocreales > Nectriaceae > Fusarium > Fusarium sp. MPI-SDFR-AT-0072. The sequence continues at coordinate 3,972,006 of JAHBOG010000004.1, forward strand.
CACTACGTCCGTGCCGGACTCCGTATCGCCGACCACTACCAGAAGAATATGTTATTCTACGTCACCCGGCTAGCCAGCTATCCTATAGTCTTAGGAATGCCCTGGCTAAAACAACACGACCCGCAGGTGGGCTTTGCAGCCCACACCTTCACCTTTAATAGTCCCTACTGCCAGAAGTTCTGTAATACACCAGCCAAGCCCACAAAAATCAAAGCCCTACAGACCGTCCCAAAGAAATTCCTCCGCCAGCTAGAACAGAACATTCCCCAAAGCCTGAGGAGGAAGGATATCCTCCCTATAACCCTACAAGCTGTCAGACTATATAGCCGGAGAACCCGCTGTCGCTTCTTCACTGTCACCCTGGAACAGATAGACAGAGCATTACAGAATAAGAGTGAGGATCTGAGACTGCCCGAGGAACTACGAGAGTTCCAGGACGTATTTTCGCCTAAAGAAGCAGAGAAGCTACCTCCGCACCGAGCCGGAGATCACCACATTGAACTGATACCCGGAGGGAAGCTGCCCTTCGGCCCGCTATATGGAATGTCCCGAGAAGAGTTGACAGCTCTACGAGAGTGGCTCGATGAGAACCTGCGCAAAGGATTCATCCGACCTAGCTCTTCACCCGTCGCCTCCCCAGTGCTGTTTGTCAAGAAGCCAGGCGGCGGGCTACGATTCTGCGTGGACTACAGGGCCCTGAATAATATCACCGTAAAGGACCGCTACCCGTTACCCCTGATCAAGGAATCCCTGAACAACCTGTCCGGCATGAAGTACTTCTCCCGCATAGATATTGTATCCGCTTTTAACAACCTCCGGATCGAGAAGGGCCAAGAATACCTCACGGCCTTCCGGACCCGTTTCGGATTATATGAGTCCCTGGTCATGCCCTTCGGCCTGACAGGAGCCCCTGCAACGTTTCAACGTTATATTAACGACGCTCTGCGAGAGCACCTGGATATATTCTGTACAGCTTACTTAGACGACATCCTGATTTATAGCCGGACCCGGGAGGAGCACATAGAGCACCTCAAGTTGGTGCTCCAGAGGCTGAGATCCGCTGGGCTCTTCGCAAACCCATCGAAGTGCGAATTCCTAGTGAAAGAGACGAAATTCCTGGGCCTGATCGTGGGCCAGGAAGGCATCAGAATGGACCCCGCGAAGGTTGAGACTGTTAAGAACTGGAAAACACCGACCTGCCTGACAGATGTACAAGCCTTCATTGGCTTCGGGAACTTCTATAGGAGGTTCATCCGTGACTTCTCAAAGCTCACAGCACCCCTGAATAGACTGACAAACAAGGATGTACCCTTTATATGGGACGATACTTGCGAGAAGGCCTTTGTAAGGTTAAAGGAAGCCTTTATAACGGCACCAATTCTACGCCCGTTTGACTGGACCAAGGACGTGATCCTTGAGACCGATGCCTCTGATTATGTCTCAGCAGGCGTACTCTCACAGTATGATAACGAAGGAAGGTTACACCCGGTGGCGTTCTTCTCAAAGAAGCACACTGCTACAGAGTGTAACTACGAGATCTACGACAAGGAACTGATGGCTATTATCCGCTGTTTTGAAGAATGGAGACCTGAACTGGAGGGAGCACCCTCACCTATCAGAGTTATTACAGACCACAAGAACCTCGAGTACTTCACGACCACGAAGTTGTTGAATAGGAGGCAGGCTAGATGGTCTGAATTCTTGTCCCGCTTTAATTTCCAGATCACCTATAGACCAGGGAAACAAGGAGTTAAGCCCGATGCCCTGACCAGGAGGTCAGAGGATCTCCCTAAAGAGGGGGATGAGCGCCTGGCGCACCAGAGCCAAGTAGTCCTGAAGAAGGAGAATTGGCAACTTCCACCGTTAAAGGTCCAGAGAGCCCGCATCCGACAACCGCACCGACAAGGTTCAATACCAATAGAGGAACCCATCCTTTCCTTAGAGCTACCAGAAGACATTAGCCGCCTGTTAGACCAAGCCTACAAGACCGATGAAGATCTACAGTCGATACTGCAAGCCCTAGAAGAAGGAGCCCCACGCCACCCGAAGATCACACTTGCCGAATGCAAAGTAATACAAGACCGACTGCTATACCGAGACCGCGTTTATATTCCGAATTACGACCCTCTGAAGACCGCACTCCTGAAGGCTAGCCACGAACACCCTATAGCTGGTCACCCAGGCCGCGCCCGTACTTATGATCTACTCTCCCGCGATTACTACTGGCCTGGAATGCTGTCATATGTTGAACGATGGGTTAAGAACTGTCATACCTGCCGAAGAGCCAATCCTGCCCGAGAGGCAAGGCAAGGAGTCCTAAAGCCCCTACCGGTACCTGAACGAGCCTGGCAACACATATCAATGGATTTTATCACCCACCTGCCGCCCAGCGAAGGACACGACGCCATATTGATTATAGCCTGCCGCCTCACGAAGATGAGACATATTATGGCCTGTAAAGGGACCTGTGATGCAGAAGACACCGCCCGTTATTACCTGAAAGAGGTGTGGAAGCTACATGGCCTCCCACATACAATTATATCAGACCGGGGACCCCAATTTGTGGCTGAGTTCTGGAAGAAGCTTACCCAGCAGCTATCAATCAACTCGCTGCTATCAACCGCCTATCACCCCGAGACCGATGGACAGACAGAACGCTTAAATGCGATATTGGAACAGTACCTGAGAGCCTATGTATCTTACTTACAAGATGACTGGAGCCGATGGCTCCCTCTGGCCGAGTTCGCTGCGAACTCCCTGAAGTCTGAGACGACCGGTATGTCCCCGTTCTTCGCGAATTACGGATTCAACCCGCGGATGGGCTTCGAGCCTACAATTACAGTCAAAGGAACACCTGCCACAAGAGACGCTGAGAAGTTCGCGCAAAAAATGAATGAGATACTGGAATACCTACGCTCCGAGAGTATAGCCGCGCAAGCCCGCTACGAAACCCAAGCGAACCGTCACCGACGACCTGCCAGACAATATCGTGAAGGAGATCACGTTTGGTTAGACGCCCGAAACATCAAGACATTGAGACCGCAGAAGAAGCTAGACTGGAAGAACATCGGCCCGCTTAAGATCACGAAGGTTATCTCCCCGTATGCCTACCGACTGGAACTGCCTGCCAGTATGAAGATACACCCGGTATTTCACACAAACTTGCTTAAGCCCGCCGCTACCGACCCGCTGCCGGGCCAGAATCCAGACCCGCCGCCGCCTGTCGAAGCTGAAGGAGTAGAGGAGTGGGAAGTCGAAGATATCGTGGATTCCCGCTGGGACAGACGCGGCCGCGGAGGCCGTCCTAGACTGAAGTATACTGTGAAATGGGCTGGATACGCAGACCCAACAGAAGTCCCTGCAGACTACGTGGAGAACGCCGCCGAGGTCGTGGCTAACTTCCACAGGAGGTATCCCGATAAACCTGGACCACAGTGACCCATCTCGACAGAGCTCGATGCTAGAGAGGGGGGTACTGTCACAGCTCGAGACCAGACTGGCCTACCCTAGACCACTAACAAGGTAGATCCGGATCACGTGGCGATACGTTATCGCAGAGACTTTGTTTACCGACCAGATAGTTCCTGAACGTAGCTCCTCGAGCTACGTCTTGTCAATAGAGCCTGACCTGCCTGCAGTGCCTATCCGTAGCAATAGATCATATTCCGCCTGAAGCGTTCCCCGTTCACCTGTATACCGAGCCCAGCCCGTGACAAAAAGGGTTTTATTAAAAAATAAATAAAAGGAATTAAAAGTCTAAAATATATTAGAGTAATTAATAAGATTAATTAAGAAAGTTAATTAACTTATTAAAGATATTTTAAAGTTAAAAAAATATAATTTTAAAAGCATTGTATCTTAATTATATAATTTAAATTAAAATAAATAATAAAAGTTAAAGCAATAATTAAAAATAAATAGTTAAAAAGGTTTTTTATTTAAGTAAATAATCCAAATGAAAATATATAATAAAAGTTAAAGATATACTATTAAAATATAACTAGCCTACGCTAATAAATCAGTTAAGGTAAACATAATAAGTGTAAATAAAAGGTTTATTATATTAAAATTTAAATCAATCTCAGGTTTATATTAATATCTAAGCCCTAATACAAGTGTTAATATACCAAAGAGGTTGAATTATTTAATTAAATAGTTATATAATAGATATTTCATTTTTAAATAAATTTAATTATAAAAAGTATAACTTTTTTATTACTTTAGGAAAAGGTAAATTATAGAATATAAAAAAAATAAATTAACTTACAATATAATAGTATTATATTAAACTTTTATATAAAAAAGATACACTAGCTAATTTAATATTATAATAAATAAGAGGCTTTTTATTAAATATATATAATATAATTACTAGAATTATAATATATATTTTTAATATCTTATTTATTATATAAATTAATATATAAAGAAAAGTATTATTAATTTTCTTTATTTTAATTAATTCTATACCCCTGTTATAACCCTGCCAAAGGCCTATACTGCTTAAAGGGATAAAATAGTAGTATTCATATTATATTACAACTTATTAAACCACCATTGTGGTCCAGGTAGGGGCACCTGACGAATAGGAGGCCACAGAGTGTGCCCTACAGAACTAACAGGGCCCGCTGGTAACTATGGCAGAGTAGTGGTGAGGGCATAGGCTAAGAGGCGCTTGCATAGAATAACCTTTCTCAGCTTACCGTTAGTCCGGGTTGGCCTCAAGGTTGCGTGCGGGGTAAGAAGCCGAGAGCCGTTTCACAAGTGGTTAAAAGCATACAAACTTGTTGCTTACCCGAAATCACATGACCAAAAGCTCCAGTTAATTCATTATGACCATCGGCAATGCCCTTGCTCTTTCACTTCGGTCCTGTAACATACTGTACTGTAGCTAGCATAGACCACCACTGACCTTGATCGCACCTCAATAAGATCATCCACCAGCCAACCTAAGCAATGGCAACTCGCCCAACATTGGCCGACGCTTGGAGACTATCTCGGACTCTCTTGCCTTATGGGAGCACCAAATATCTGTCAAGTTACGTACCTAGGCATCAGGTCTACGACACCACCATTACCAACTTGAACATTGACAAGGATACTAGGGTGATCTATCAAGGTATGGACTCAATTTGTCTGACAGACAAGTAAAGACTGACCATTGGCCTCCAGGGTTTACTGGTAAAGCCGTATGTATTCTAGACGTTGTTCCCCCAGCCCTTGAAGGTAACCGACTGAGATAATATGAAAGGCAACTCTTAATGCCAAAGATACCATTGCATATGGCACCAATGTCGTTGGTGGTGTATCCCCAGGCAAAGGTGGCCAAGAGCATTTAGGTCTTCCTGTATTTAATACAGTCAGAGAGGTAAGTCTTCGACGCTGCACTCTTCAAACATTGACAACGAGCCAAACTCATCAATCTTTTCTATAGGCCATGGAACAGGTAAAACCCCATGCGACATCAGTCTTCGTACCAGCACAATTCGCCGCTGCTGCTATCATCGAAGCAATAGAGGCAGAAGTGCCTCTTGTTGTGACCGTGGCTGAGCACATACCTGTACATGATATGTTGCGTGTCCATGATGTGCTAAAAACTCAATTTAAAACTCGCCTTGTTGGTCCCAACTGCCCCGGTATTATTGCTCCCGAGCAGTGCCGTATTGGCATTATGCCGCACAAGCAGTACAAGAAGGGCTCTATCGGTATAGTCTCAAAGAGCGGAACCCTAAGTTACGAAGCTGTGGGCTCAACATCGAATGCTGGATTGGGTCAAAGCCTCGTTGTTGGTATGGGAGGAGATATGATGCCAGGTATGTCTAAGGTTATGATCATGATCTCGATTCTACCACCACCATGAACGAGGTTTTCTGGCTAAAGGATTGTGCTTACATTCAGGCTATAGGAACAACACTTGTGGACGCCCTTAAGCTGTTCTTTAATCATCCAGGAACAGAGGGTATCATTGTAATTGGTGAGATTGGTGGGGAGGCAGAACTCAGAGCTGCTGAAGCCATTAAGGACTACAGGAGAATCACGAGAAATCCAAAGCCAATCATAGCCATGGTTGCTGGTAAGACAGCCCCTGAAGGTAGAACCATGGGCCACGCCGGTGCACTTCTGCAATCAGGTGATATATCTGCTGAAGCCAAGGCGAAGGCTTTGGAAGATAGTGGAGCCATTGTAGTACCACATCCTGGGGTCATGGGACAGGTTATGAACGAGTTGCTTTCATTATATACTAACAAATTCCTGAAGGATCGGGTCCATTAGGTCCCGAAATATCATTCCTTAATCCAGAACCGGAGCCACCAAGATGGCACTAAGGGAATATACAAGCTGATTTGTAATCTGCAAATTCTAAGAGGTTGGATAGTCGATTTATACTGGCCATGGTTTCAGATATTGTTATCAAGCTGCCAGAGTGGAAATGTTGCCAGACAGAGTATGGATATTAATTGTACTTCTATGACATAACAAAATACAGTATATATAAAACCAAGGCCAAGTCATAAGGACTTGGAAAGCTGGACGGCCTTCTTTGCTGCCTCTCCAAACTCAGATTCAACATGGAATCCAAGATTGGCATCCTCCAGCTAGTAGAATATTAGCAAAGAACCTGCAAGCAGATAATAGAAACAAACAATTTTCAATCCTTCAGGTGAATTGGTCCCCTGCAACCGAACGACAAGCGGCACACGCAATGGTCCGAGCTCTTTGGTAGCACCAATAATGGATTCAGCGATCATATCGCATTTAATAATGCCTGGAACATGTATGTCAGCTCGCACAGATTTAGCATTAAGATGTAGCATCTCTCCCTTACCTCCATAGATATTAACGAGGATTACCTTGACCCGAGTATCCCGAAGAATAATCTCAAATGCCTTTTGCATGGTGTTCTTCGTAGCCTGACCTCCTGCGTCGAGAAAGTTCGCGCTTGCACCGCCGTGATAGGCAATCGCGTCATTAGTAGCCATAGCAAGACCTGCACCATTGACTACATTGCCAATATTCCCTTCCATCTTGATATATACCAACCCATACTTTTGTGCCTCAATCTCCTCGGGAACCTCTGCTTGGATATCTCGCTGGGCGAACAGCTCGGGCTGCCGCCGCTGCGAAGCATCGTCAATCATAAATTTGGCGTCAAGACACTTGAAATTAGCTTCACCGGTGCGAGCTAGAGGGTTGATCTCCAGAAGTGTGGCGTCTTTGATCACAAAGAGGTCCCAAAGACGGGTCAGGATAGCTCCAAGTTTTTCTGCTTCGGCAGAATTCGCACCAACACCTGTACGGAGACGTTTCAGAAGATCTTGTGTGATGCCTTCAGCGTAGTCGAAGTGAAAGCTTCTCAAGCTACCGCTCTCGCTCTTTGCCGTGTCTTCAATGTCGACACCGCCACTTCTTGAGATAAGCACAACTGGGGAGTACCGTTCGCGATCCAGGGCTATGGCGAGATACCACTCCTCCTCGCATTCTTCGAACTCTGCCACCAGCACCTTTTCGACAAGGATCCCTTCTCCTGAAGTCTGCTTGGTTTTAAGGCGATGTCCCAGCATCTGAGAGGATATCTGCTCGCCTTCTTCCGGCAGCTTTGCGATTCTAACACCGCCGTAGAATCCAGTGTCGAATGTTCCCTTGCCTCTGCCGCCCTTGAGAATTTGAGATTTGATGACGCATTTTCCACCTGCAACACTGGTACTCAGCATACCAGATTGGTTGATACCATGATAAGAAAAGAGATGACTTTACCATATTGACGCATAATCTCCCGCACCTCGGCAGCCGTGGTTGCTACTTTTCCATTCTGCACTGGGATGCCGAACTTAGTAGATCAGCCTTTTCATCGCATTCCTTTCTAGACAGGAAATGCCATAAACTTACCTCTCTCAACAGTTGTTTAGATTGATGCTCTTGCAGACTAAGACCTCGGCGCTGATGTTTCATAGGGAACTGAGGAAAGTCAGCGAATTACAGAATACTTTACATTACCGCCATGGATTCTCACTTTGGGCTGCCAAAGCTTTCGTGTAATGTGTCGTGCTGCCATTGTGAGAAAGAATGAGAATGTGGTTGAGTCGGGTATCAGTAAATAGATTCCGCGAGCGACACGAATGTTATAACTAGAAGTGACCTTGCGGAAGTTTATGCTTCAAGAGGTTCAAGTCGCGGTCACTCATGAATGACGCGGACGGAGGGAAGTCTTATGGCTTGCAACCCCTCCAACAGCGGATAAATCGTGGATAACATAAAAGGCTACAGTGGCCCGTCGGCTATACCGGCTATCAGCTGCTTACCCCCGCAAACTTAAAAATAGCCCTGGTAAATAGCCGACCGAATATTACTGAAGTAGAAGGACACAAATTCGAGACTCTAAAAGCTACCAGTTTGGGTGTATGTGAGTCTTGATAAAGCTGTCGGATAATAAACTCAAGTAGAAAAGTGAATAAATCTTTGTTTTCTACATAGAAAATAAGAAATTAAAGGCTTTAATAAAAAGATTTAGAATGCAAACTCTTTTGGCTTTGAAGAGTAGGCAAAAGCTGCAAGGTGTCCGCCCTATTTTGAGCGCGACTTAGGCACTTTAAAAGTAATAAATATAAGAAATATAACTTAATTGGCATAAATACTGTTGTTATATAATAGGGCATTTTTAAAGTATAAACCTAAGTATAAAAATCTCTTATTACATTTATTAATAAGTATAATACTATTTGTATTCTTAATGTATTATATATTATTACATACTACTTTTATTAAGTTAAATACTTTTTTAATTTATTTACTTTTTTAAAAAAGAATCTTCTAATTTATTATTATTATATATATATACCTTATTTATAGTATTTATTAAGGTTATTTCTATTATATTAAAATATATAATAAGTTTATAATAAGCTTTTTTAATATAATTAATATTAAATTAAATAGCTTAAAATAATAAAAAATAAAGTAATATTAATATAATTACTATTAGCTTTTAATATATTAATATCTTAATTTATTTATTAATATTAGTATCTTTATAACAAAAGAGCTATTTTAATAATAGGCTATATTATTATTATTATATTTTTAGCTTTATATATTAGGATTAAAAAATATTTTTAAATATATTTAATATTTAAAATAATTTAAATATTTATAAGCCTGAAAACCTTTAAAGTTCTATTAAGTCTTATTAATTAGTTATTATATTTATAAGAAATATAAAGCTTTATTAAGGTTAACAAGTCTTTAATCCATAACTTAAATTATCCTTAGTTTAAATTACTACTTTTTATTAATTTTACTTTATTTATTCTTCTATATATAGTTAATTAATTATATACCTTATTATATATATTTAATTAATAGAATTATAACTTTAAGTTATTTTTAACTCTTACTAATTAACGTATATAATAGTTAACCTAATTTCTTTAATTCTGACTTTAAAACCTTTATTATAAAACCTGTCTTTACCTTATATTTATCCTTATTAATTTAAGAGCAGCTCCCCCTTAATAGTAATAACCCTTTTAAACATATTAACAAGCTACTTTTTATATATAACTAAGTTACTTATAAAGCTCGAAAGGAAATTTATTTAATTTAATTAATACTTTAACTATTTAAAATATCTTCTTTAAAATACCTTTTTTATATAACCTTTTATTAGATTTCTTTTTAAGTCTTTAAGACCTAAAAACTTAAAATTACCTTAATTTAAATTAATTAAATTAAACTAATACTAATAATTTATATAATAAATTAACTTAATTAGATTATAATTAAAAATAGTTATCTTGATATAATTAAATTTATATCTTGATATAAAGTTCTTCTTAATAATAACTCTTATTATATAAATTTCTTTAAGTTCTTTTTAATTAGCTGCCTTTAAGGTAGGTTTAATAGCTAAATTAAGGCTATAGCTAGTTATATAATAGTTATAATTAAATAATTATATACTAGTTTATATAATAGGTATTAAGGCAGTATAGCTCTTATATTATTAATAAGAAGGGTTAAGAGTTATTAAACTAGTTATTATATAATTTTTATTAATCAAGCTATTTAATAATATCTGGCCTCTTATTGCCTTTTATTTTAAGCTTATTACCTTAGGCTAATACTATTTCAAACTTTTTTTAATTAAGTAATTAGCTTCCTCTTATTCCAAGGCTTATTTAAGCTAAGAGCTTTATAGAATTATATAATTAAGCTATATTATATAATATTACTAGCTTAATATATCCCTATAAAGTAAAAAGATTTTAATACTTTAACTATTTAATATATCTTCTTTAAAATACCTTTTTTATATATTAGAGGTTATTTATAATTACTATAGGTATAATTTATTATTATATATATACTTATTATATTCTAAGTTATCTCTTAGTATTATAAAATATAAATAAAAAATTAGATAATTATTATATATTAATAATAGGTAAAACTTTTAATTAAGTAGTTATAACTTATAATTCTTGGTAAGAGTTTACTTATATTAGATTAATAGATGCATTTCAAATCTATTGGGTTTAGCTATACTAAACTATTTATATCTTTTTATCTCCATGTCTTACCACGTTATTCACCATGAAACGAGATTCTCTTATAGTCCTGACATATTCATACAGCGTTGAATTACTGCTGTTTTACCTATCCCTACCTAGGAATATTACCTACTTCCTAACACCAGGCTTCAACTTTTTACAACTCTCAGCTTGGGCCAATATCCGTTTCGCTGATGCATCAGAACTCTCTCATAAACAACAGTGATTATTATCTTTGGCATCACTAGCCATTGACAAGGGGTGCGAAGGGAATAGACTATAGCACAAAAGTATAGGCAAGGCAGAAATAACACGTTAGAACGATCTCGATAAAGGTACTATTTGCAAGCAAAACAAAGTTAAGATATCTTGGTTGTAATATGAAATTTCTGCCATGTCAGGACGAAGAGTTAAATGCAAAAAACTGGTATTATACATCGGTATATATGTAGGAAAATAGGGCTAAATTTTAGGATTTACTGCATCAGAAGTATTAAGTGAGGGCGGAAATGCTTTCTATTAAGTTATTCCAAGGTATTTTATGATTTAGAGCACTAACAACAATTATATATTAAGAAATATCTGTCTTCATAGGTCGCATTTAATCTACAAATAGGAGATTTATATTTAAGGCTAAAGAGGATAGGAAAGGGTAGTTTATAGTAATGGAGTTTAATATGTAATTAGAAATGCTGGATATCTGAGAACATTAATGCAATAAATGCTTGGAATACTTATCGCTTTGCATACAGCTGTGAAAGAGTTTGGAATTAAAATTATTATTAATCGTAAAGATGCGGCGTTCCCTTCTCTAGGTCGTACCTAAGTAATCAAAAGGCGCTAAGCTAAAGTCCTGTATGTTAGTGATAGGTTAAAGCCGAGCCGCCAGAAATGGTAATTTGTATCTTAACTCTGCGGCTCTGTAATAGGGTCCGTAGGTCACAGCAAGAACTGGAGGCTTATGACCTTCTCCGAGTTGGCCAAGATTCTGAAAATAAGATCAATGAGATGCATTCATCTTGTTCACGGGTCTACCGGATGGAGCAATTAATTGCACAGACGCATCAGGGGGGCCACTGAAGAGCAACGCCACTTACTCAAAGCCTCGCTAGGGGGCTGAAGTTGTGAAGCGGATCGTGCGAGTAGGCTTGAGCAACGATGCTATACTTCTACTTTATATTCGAGGCGTCCACACCACTACCCACTATTGTAATTTCACCCAATCTACGAGCAGAACTAACTTTACCGTGTCGCGCAGGCGGGCAGCATAGCTTGGACCTGTATTACTTATTTGCGGCACATGACATCTCTCCGTTGTTGGACGGCGTCTAAACCTGTATAAGCACCAGGTATTCGGATTAGCTTCGATAGTTCGATGAACCAGCCTATAGAGTACCGGTGTGTCAGATACGCATAAAAGTAACAAAAAAGAACCTTGCAGCCTGGAATGGGTGACATGCTGCCGTAAGGAAAGACTACACCAGAATCATGGTTGTTCAGCTTGGCCCCCTTCCAGCGCCACTCCTGCTAAGACTCACGTATTAATATCACCATCCGATAGCGACATTGTCTTGGTATAAATTATGCAACCCGATAAAAATGCCTAACTCCCACTTTGAAGTAGTAAAATATTTTAGCCTGCATTACGTCGACTTTGCCACGTTTTATATATGCAAAGGTTACAATAACGAATTCATCGGATATTGCATAACCGATCCCTGCCGCGATGGCAGCAGCATCTATCCCGATGGCCACCTGCGGATTGCAAGCTTCGCCGCTGATAAATCTGACGATACAGAGCTGTGATGATACTCCAGGGTCAAGTGTCTGGTAGATTTGCCCAGACACCGGCCCGCCCTTTATGGGATGCTGCGATATAAGTCCCTGCGGTAAGGGTTACTTGAGGAGGAACCTCCTACCGGCTGTCCTATCGAAGAATAAAGAGAATCAGCAAGCATTTCTTGACCCGGAGGGTTTTACCCCCACTATATCGGCAAGCGCGGCTACAAGTACAGCATCTTCGAGCTCGCTGAGCAGTGACGACAGCGGTGGCTTAGGCACTGGAGCCATAGTGGGAAGCGTAAACAAACCGGCGAAAAGGTTCAATCTCGCGAATCCCCTGCAGCGTCTGATCCAAATCAGTCGCCCACAGGTTATAACTGTCGCAACTGTTTCTCTATCATATCTCGTGTAAGAAGAGACGTTACTTACGCGCAGTCCGGAATATTTCCCTTCAACAAGTACTGCCGTCCCCCAATATTCTAGTGGCTTCTCCATCGATCAACAGAATAAGCCCTTTCCACCGCTAGCAAGGTCTAATCAACTATTTTCACCAAACACCTTTTCGAACATAAACTCAACCTTTCGTGGGAGCTACGACCAGCCCTTCTTGCCCATGCATATGATGACCGCACACGAGATGGATGGGGTAGACAGGACACCCCAAGAGCTCAGTACAGACCCTTTGGAGACCTATGAGGATCAGAATCAAAGTCCTGATATGGACCAACACCACCTCAGAACCAGAATCAAGGGGATTTTAGCGTTAAGTAAGTGCGAGACGAGCACAAGATATGGCACATATAAGGCTGAGCCATCAAATGCAAAGTCACAACAGTACCAATCACTTATCAGTATTGCACTACGATATTATTATATATGATCATGTTGAAAAACCTCATATTTACTGTTTGCGTCGGCAACTAACTGATCAGAGTAGCAGTAGCCCAGCCGTTCCCTTCTTCTGAGACTCCGTTGCATTGACAACATGGCGAATTATGTCACCGTTACCGACGAACCTTTCGACTTACCTGGGATTATCTGATTGTTTGACATTTCGAAAGATCAACTGATGCATCCTGTCAGCACTCATATTCGAAGCTAACCTCAGATTTGTCATGGATAACGTTAGAAGTCCGCTACAAGTCCCCTACTACTATTATTAAGTTCTATATGTATACCAGTATATCTGAAGTTTTGACGCCTCATATTAATTTCTCAATTACAAACACGTAAGCCCGAATAACAAAACGAATGAACAGTATGTCCCACTCACTACTACTGTAGCTACCATTTACCTTTCCAGCTTCCAAGACACCAGGGAAGTTCACCATCGACGTCGACTAAAAGCTGATTGGCCTTGCGAAAGACAGAGCCCGAACTTTCCTGTCTACTCGTGAAATTTCGTCACAATGGTCACTTGAAGGGTGTCCTCAGGATGCCATGGCAAACCTGGCCAGTTAGTGGGCAAAAGATTACAGCCCGTCAGCTGTACGAGACAAGATCAATCATAATTTTGATCATTACGAAATAACTGTTCCTGGAAACGGGGATTACAAGCCGGGTATCCCTCTGCATTTCGTCCATGTCTGTTCTTCTGACGACAAGGCTATGCCCCTTTTGCTCTTTCATAGTTGGCCATCCAGTCACCTATTATGGCCAAACATCATGAAGCCTTTATCGATATTTCTACCGCGTGGCGCCAGATCCACCAGGATTTGGTTTCAACCCCCGCTCCTAATGCTACTGCGCTTGACCCGAAAGCAATGGGCAATGCTCTCGAAACTATGATGAAACAGCTTGGCTACAAGAAATAGGGCGTTATTTCCACCGATGTCGGCGTGGTCATCGCAGTGAATATGATGGAGGCGGTTGAGGATTCCATTGTTGGCCATTTTACAAATTTCCTCTTACTGAACCCAACGTCTGAAGATTAAGAGAGAATGAGTAAGGGAGACACAACCGAAGAGGAAAATGAGTATATCAACGCAATGAACAGTTGGAAGACTCTACATTTTACGCATGCACCCATGAATGCAATTTAACCACTTCTTTTGTCACACTCAGTCGCTGACAGCCCAGTTGGAAATGCTGACTGAGTATGGGATCTCTTGTATGCTTCTAGCGATGGATACAAGTATTCGCTTGACTAAATCATCAACATGTAACTCATGCTTTGGATCCAGGAACCATACACCGATCTTCGAGCCTAAATTGGAATTCTCAAGATAACGTGCTCAGTAGTTGTTTTCCATTTCATAGGCAGCTAGGCAGCCACTAACGCTCGCATGAATAGCTTGGGATGGTTGATAACATGGGAAGAACCGAGATTCATGCCGCCGTAGTTCAATTTGGCAATAGGAATGGTCCAATTAGTGTGACAGTATCCTACTTTGATAGGTGCAAGAAACCAGTTTCTTATCGTTGATGCCGTCGACGACATGGAGATTTTCGACAAGTCGAGGCATGCAGGTGGGGAAATCCTCGATTTTCTTCCTTATTATGGCGACGGAAGCATCTTATTCACCACACGCTCCAAACAAGTCTCCCTTACTGCACCTAGGACTGTGGTAGTCTTATTACCGCAGTTGTGTCTGAAGAGGCAACAGATCCCCTGGAGGAATTCTCGATCGAATGGACCGAGCTACGTGGTGATAAGGAAGTGGTCGAGATTCTCCAAGCTCTCACCTACCGTCCTTTGACAATTACACAGGCAGCAGCGTAAATGAACACGTATGAGGCGTTTATCACAGAGTATATTCGATCGTTCATATCGGACGCACAAAACGTGATAAAGCTGCTTGAATAGGGATATGACGACCAAGCCCATCATGGCGGCTCGTCACGGTCGTTGGTACCACGTGGATTGTGTCTTTCGACCGGATCCGCCGCTCCCCAACTGACCTCTGGTCGAGGTTTTCCCCGTATCATAGGAAATGGCTGTCTTTCGCAAACTTAGAGCTTACCTCCGTAAGCTAACGGAACCAGGGCCAGCTTTGTAAGTTCGGCAGGTTAACAGAGTTTAAATGCTATTCGCCTGGCAATTCTGATAGGGTACAGCTACCAGATCTGCCTTGGTGCGCAGACTAGGGTGTTGGGCGGTCGGTCGGTGGATCACATTAGGAGAGCGGCTGACACTGGCGGGTTCTGACCCTGTCACATGCAACTCGAGGGCTTGAACTATTAAAGTCTAATCTCTTTATAGGAGTCAGATGCGTAAATGACGATGGACACAACAGAACATACTATACGGTTTATAAAAGACCACTATCCCTTGAGAATCCATAAGGCTGCAATTCGTACCTGCCCACCTTTTCCTTGCTATTCTCGTGTTTGTTGCATCTCAATTGGCTGCAACCCCTTCCGGTACTGCGTTGTAGCGTTATGGGCTCTCAGGAGATAGCGGTCGTACTATAAATCAAGAGCTGCCAGAAGGAATATCAAGAGAGAATCTTCAGACTATCACATTTCGCCCAAACACAAAGACAACTTGCCAAAGACCACTCATAATTCAGTTATTGCTAATCATGGCGGCACCTAGGCAGACTCTGGAGTTTATCCCGACCTTGCAAGACACTGTTCAAGAGCTAGGCAAACTCGTGGAGGACCCAACAAGCGATTTGGATGAGAAGGAGTTGCCTGGGCTTGATAAATTAATTACCGATTGGTATGACGAGGCTACAGATGTAAGCAACGAAGATTTTACTCGCAGGATCCTTGAAGTCTTCCGGGATTCCACACACAACGAAGTATACAAGAATATAAAGGGGGCAACTTCCGCCTCAGAAAGAGCTCATATTTGATAAATTTGTTGATGGGAATATCACAGCTGAAGATGCGGGCGAGCTTATTGCGAGATCTGAGGCTGAAGCCTCGGTGATATCAGGAACTGAGATTCAAACCCAAAAGTTATTCCCCAGGCCCGCCAAAACGGAAGCACCACCCCAGAGGAAATTCATCACAGTAAGATCAATTCGAAAAGCTCCAAGTCTTTAATATCTAATGTATTCAGGGTCATGTTACAGATTTGCCGTTCGAAAACTGGGGTCGGACTGTGAGGAACACACCTGCAGTCACATACTATCCCGAGAATGTTGCAGAAGTGCAAACCATCGTTCGTGACGCTGAGAAGAATAATAGGGGTGTTCGGGTGTCAGGTTTCCGTAAGTTTCTATAATGGTACACAGGCTTCATTATCTAATGATATATAGGGCATTCTTGGGCCCCCGTGTTTGGACGTAATAATAAAATAGGCGAAAAGAACAATGGAGATGTCCTCATCTCAACATTAACTGAACTCAATGCAGGTGTACTTCCGAATCTCACTTCATTGCCCTCAAGTCTCTTCGAGCCGAAGGAGACGGAGCTCAATCACATCAAGGTTGTGGATGCGGCCTATGTGAGCGGTCAAGCTCTGGGAGACGGCAAAAAGTATGTTCGTGTTGGTACGGCTACTACGAATGAGCAGTTCCGCCGCTGGTGTATCAACGAAGGCGATGTTACTTTACCAATGAATATTATCGAAGTCGAGATCACCTTTGGTGGCAGTAACGCAACCATTTGGTACGTGATGCGCTCTGTGCCTGACTTAAAAGCTGACTTTTCATAGTCACGGCGCTGGCATTAATCATCCGACATTGAGCGATCTTGTACGATGTCTCGAATATGTCGATGTTCATGGTAAATTACGCATAGTCAACATGGCGGATGCCAAGTTGCTCAGGGCAGCCAGTGGCTGTTTCGGGCTCCTTGGTGTTGTCACTCACATAACCTTTGAATGTGATGCAATGTCAACAGCCGTCATGCATCCTATGAAACTGGATGTCGTCGATGCCATCCCGCCTCCTCCTGATATAAAAGACTCAGATATTCCAGAGCCTCTCAGAAAACCCCGTACAGAACAACAGAAACAGATATCGCTGCAGAATTTCGAACGCCGTGCAAACGGGGACTTTTATGCCGAATGGTTCTGGTTCCCTTATTCGAGTCAAGTATGGGTGAATACATGGAAAACGGATAAGAGAACGAATGATGTTGTCAATTATCCGAGCCATGCAAAGACCTTCATTCAGGTTCTTGGGACTACAATCATGAACATAGGGCAGGAAATATTGCAAAAGATTGAGGCGTTGCAGACCAAGCCTTACATGCAAACTAGCTTCCTGTGTAAGTTTGATCGCTCGCTGCTTGACATGAGGCTTATCGCGAAACACAGCATGGCTGGCAATGAAGAATCTCGACGAGCGGAAAGAGAATGAGAAGCCGATAAGAACGCTCTTGCCTAACGCCCTTCACTTTCAACGAGGTGTCCAGAATATTCGGGTGCGCGATATGGAGGTCGAGATTCCAGTGAGTTGGCTGCCTCTATTCCCTGATGTCATCCGTTAAACATTGCCCCCAGCTTCACGCCAAGAAAGGCACAACTAACGAACGTGATTACACTAATGTCCAACGTGCCTGGTGGGACGCCATCAGAACGTGCTACGACAACATCAAAACTTGTCCCATGCGGATGCCCCTCGAAATGCGAATCATGGGCTCTAGTGAAGTCACTTTGGCACCACAACGCGGTCACAAACTCGGAACTTGCGCAATTGAAATTTTGACCCTGAAGGTTGTTGCAGATATCTGGGAACCTTATGCTCAGCAAGTTTTGGATAAATGGATGAGCTACAAGGACAACGATGGCAAGCAAGTTGTTATCAGACCGCATTGGGCAAAGGAGTGGTACCCCTATACAGTTGATGGTAACCCTTGGATAGAAAAACTGAAAAAGGAAATCTATAAGAACGAAATTGCAGAGTTCAAGGGGTTGATGGCGGCTATTGGTGAGAAGCATGGCTGGACGCTTGCAGACCTCAAGAGGACCTTCTCTAATGAGGTTTTGGACTATCTGTATTTGGATGATGTTTTAACATCCCAAACGGAGAAGGATACCCAAGTTCAGGTGCAAGAAGTGGTGGCACGGTCATTTCTTCGGAGACTATTAGTTAAGAGTAGTTGTGGCTTATTTCGTAGCGAGACAATGCGGAATTAAGTGCTTCTATCTTTCAGGAACCCTGCCTAGTTACATAAAGCGTAATAATAATACTTTCCTTATCACTTTAAGTAGCATAGCCCTCTAAAAGGGTACTTGCCCTATAACCTAAGGAAGGTTTCGTGATAACGCATATATCAGTGCTATTAGGACTAAAAAGAAGGTTAAACTACAAAAGGATTTAGGGCAATTAAAAGGTCATAGCGGTATTAAGGTTATAAGTCAATTACAAGGTTAGCAAATACACTTCTGGTTTAGCACAATGGGAGATAGTGCACTAAGTTAATATATCTTCTAATTTCTTTATACAGTCTCTCGACCTTTGAATTTCGAAATAGGCACAATAACAGGCCCTTAAACCCCGATCCTAGGTTTATTGCGTGTATGTATATGCCAAGAGAACACGATAGGGACAGAGCTGTTAATTTTCTATACATTGGAACAATGAATCAGGCAGTAGCCCCCCCTCGCTTCTGGCCTTTATGATTCTATATAACGTTTCAAATTGTCCTTTCTCGTGAATGTCTTGCCACAACTATGGCACATCCCGCTCATGGGTGGATAATTAGTTTGCTCCGCCTACAATTTATGCGTACTTCATACATGGCGCTGTTTTTCCTTTTCCCCGCTTGCCTTTTCCCAAGTACATCTTAGGACACATTCTGTGCTAGCGCAGATACTGCCTAAGAACAGACAACGTGAGCTGATCAGCATGGGTTTGATTATATCTATCAAGATCCTTGATAATAACGATGGTATAAGGGTGACTACTTACAAATGTTCCTCTGTAATGTCAGCTTTATATTTGCAGTCTTTCCAATTCTAAGTAAGTTGCGGTTTTCTTTTTGGTGAATTGGCCAGAGAACTGCCTATAAAAGAATCCTAGTATACGAAGGTTGAACTAAATCCTGCCACATTATATGATGTTTATCCATACGAACCTAGATAATCCTAGGATTCTTTAATATTTTCCTTAAAAAATACCTTTAGACTCTATACTTTCTGTCTATATATATTAACATATTAATAAGGTTTAATAAAAATAACCTGTTATTTATTTACTTTTTATTTATATATACTTATGCTTCTATCTCCTACTCTTATTTTATTCCTACTACCTTTCATAGGGCAATGATCAACTCTCCCTCCCTTTCGGATTAGATTTTCGGAATAATACACTAGGCTCTTAATAGGTTAGCAGCTCTACACTTCTGAAAATGGTTGGACATACTAACTGCTAAAATCTGATTAGCTGCAAAGATCAACAACTTGCTAAATAAGTAACCAATAAGGAATAAAAGCTTATTAATATATAAGTAAAATAAACTTAAAGACCCTAATATGTACTTATTTTTCATACTTATAAGTTTTATTATAGATTTAGATTCTAGTTTAAGTTAGTATGTTAGTCTCTTCTAAGATCCGAATCACCCCCATACTGAGTTACCCGTTATTGCAGTAGAAATTCACGTCATGTACTTGAACTCGGAACTCCGGTGGAAGAACTGGCTCTCGCGGCTCCGGTGGAAGAGCTACCTCTCCGTCCTTGCATAACAGCGACTAAACGGTTTAGGATACTGAACTCCAGCTTGAGTTTGACGCTATATGCAAGACCTTTGTAGCTGGTCTGGAGGCTGTAGAGATTGGCATACTCGAATGCAAGGATGGTTATGTCGAGGATAACGACCAAAATGCTCACGCCAATCAGATGTCGCATCACGTCCCTATGCCCATCGCGTCTGGCGATAGCGGTGACTCGCAGGAACTGTGTTGTTGCGAGAATATAAAGGCCCGATATGACTAATTCTTGAAGGAAGAAGATTGTCACTTGGACCTTTTCCCATACTGAATATGGGTTAACGAAAGGGCCTGGGTTAGATGAATTAGAGCCGTAAACCAGAATGGTCGTCGGTACGTAACAAATAACCGCGTCGACATAGATTGCGATAAGAACAGCCCGAAGAATCCTCGGATGCCGCAGGACAAGGTGTAGTCGCGAGTATAGGACCATAGACTGCCCCGTTACCATCGGCCACCATCCCACGACTATCAGTGTGACGTATATGTACGGATTGGTATCCGGCCGAAAGTTCTTGAGGATGAAACCGATAGTGTATGGCAATATACCCCATGTGGCGGCGACAAAGCTCCAGAAATACAGCCCACCCCATCTCTGGAAGGTGATCAAGATACAGTAGTTGAGTTCGATGAAATTGTACATCGCAATAGCTAAGAAACAAGCAATCACAAAGGCGTTTGGTCCAGTGAGAGGGGCTTCTCGGGCCTGGGGACTACCACTTCTTGGAATCATCATCAGGATGGTCCAAAGAAATGTGAGGTATTTGTATGGTTCCTGGGGCCAAATTTGCCGAGTGCTATCGATGGCTGCGCTGGCCTCAAGCCGGATTGGATAAGCATCGAGACAGGGTGGTAATTGCCAAGCGAAGTGTTGAGTTAGGCCACAACGCCCGCTCGGTATCGTTTCATTTAACAAGGAGGGTGAACGAGATGAGTCATAGCATAGCAATTGTGATAACAATTCACCATGAATGCCGTTTGTCGATGTTCAGGAGCATATCGTCATATCCTCAAATGGGCGGGGTATCGATGAGGGCAAGCCACTTGGGCTAGCTTAGAAGCATGAACCAATGACACTCACGCGAATGGCCATCGCTTGCAACGTTACGAATCTCTAATTCGTCATACAATTAGTGTGTCGTCCCAAGTTACTGGCAAGCATTTGAAAAGCGCATCTGATTTAGCTTGAGCAGTTGCGAAATTTAATTGAATTCTCTGCTTCGAGCCGTGGTCATGAACAAGATTGGGTAGTAAGACATATACGAGATCGTCGGAGAAGCCAGCGTTCAATGGATTTTCATTCGAATCATATCTTGTAGCAATTTTAAATGTGTATAATTACACCTAACGTACACGATAAGCGAGCGAAACAGGATACTGTGCGGCTAAAAGTAGCCTACCATAAAGTAAAAAATTTCATAAATAGTTAAGATCAACTCTCTTATAAAGGTTTTCCTTAGCATCCGCTGTTAGCGTTCTGTTAGGGCTGGAAGCTTTTGCATGCCAAAAGAAAGACATTCAGAGAGTTAACCTTTCTTCGTCAAGACTATCTTTAATGACACTGAGCTTCGCAAGCTCCTGATATCGCCTCTGGGCGCCATTTACTATATGTTATATGGGTCTTCTTTCTTGATATTTCGGGCTCTGTGCCCTCGATTTTCCCCCGTACGACCGACCTACGCAGCCTACTGTACCAATTACCACTGGTAATGACAACCATTACCCACTTTTTGTGGCCCGGTGCACCTCTATACTATCTATATAATATATAACCTTATATCTGCTTCTTTAGGCATTTTACCTTCATAGGGAAGGCTGTAAGTAGGAAGAAATATATTCGCTTCCTTAAACGGTTTATTACTATAGTATTTTGCACCTATAATCTACCTGCAGATATTCGACGGCATCAAGCCGGCATACAGTTGCAGAAAGCACAAATTTGTCAAATGTCGGCACTTTGGAACCATGAGATCTGGAAACAGCCTGATGCTTCGGCTGAGGCACTTTGGCAATCGACCAACTCCCCTGCTGCGGTGGACGTTGAGGAGTAGGTCATGCGTTACATTGAGACCTTGGCCGCTATACATTGTCTCGGACTGTGAGTGCAAGAAATACCCTAATGCGGAATCGATGGTAACACAGTGATTACGGCAATACTCAGATACGATGGGAAGGCTGCTGATCTCAAACCACATTCTGCGTATCTTATTGCTCGGTGAATCCAGTTGCGTATCAGATGTCAGTCAGTTTAATGCACAGATACGAGAGCCTAAAACGAATGAGCAGAGTTTATAATGGAACTTGTGTAAAGAAGGGATGATTTTAGAAGAATAAAAACTTGTCTTAACTGGTGCAATAAGGGACTTCTGATAAAGAATAGTAAGTAACAGCCTACTTATCTTACTACTAGGCAGTCTATAAGTATTAACAATAGTCTTAAGATCTAGAATCTCCTTTAATAATAAAAATACCTTCATTCTAAAGGCAATAAGTTTAATAAAGTTTATATATATTTAAGGAAGATCTCTAAGGATATTTAAAGCAAAAAGGCATGCCTATGCAGAAAGCAGAAAGATTAGATTAGAAAGACTTAGTCTCGGGAATAGGCTATAACTAATATTAAACAATAACTAGCTAGAAAGATACTTAAGGAGCTAGTAATCTTGCCATCAGATAAATATACTTATCCCGCCTAGAAATGCCTATATAAAGCTTTAATAGTTCCTGCAACTAATATAATTAAGTCAGAATATCATCACTGTAATAATACTATTCTTAACATCATATCTTACTATTCTATCTAAGAATCCCCCTTACCTCCTATAACTAGATATAAAGCAATTAATACAAAGAAAGATTTTAATATATATGGCAACATTACTAGGGATACTAAAAGCAGCGCTGTAAGTAATGCTATAGCTTTAGTCTTTATTAAAAGCCAGATAGGGTAAAGTCAAAGGTGCTTTCTCTGTGTCAGTCAGGCCACCACTCTTCAGCCTCATGATCCAGCTATTTATAGGCTAATTGAGCCTTTCTACTCACCGGGGGACTTAAGCAGGCACTTTAAACGATACTGTCTCTCTAATAATTAATTAAACAAAAAGCTTTAATGCTGCCTATATAATAAGGCATTAGACTATAAGTTGCACTTACAAAACCATGCTAAGACGGTACACAGAGTTGAATCATATGGAGGTTAATTATCAAGGGCTTCCATGGAATAATCATTAGTGATCTATATGGGCTAAACCTCCTGTTTTCTTAGGACTATATCTTTAATAAGGTTTGATTTGGGATAACTCGACCTATTATTTCTTCCATTTAAAGTGGGAGGAAGGCAGATATTAATAAATTATAGCGGGAATATTTAGATATGCTTAGATCTCAACTTAGTATAGCTAGAACAGCTACGTATCACCAATGGGTAAACGGTTAGCATTCAGTTTTTGCATCGTTCTAAATGTAGTGGAAGTGGTGAATATGTATCTGCCTGTTTTCATTGGTAGCTTTCATCTGTATGATGTTGACGAAGTATTAGTGACTCCAGAACTGCGCCGTGAAGTCCTTCATTTTTTAAGAGATCAAACGGCACCAATACAGGCACCAAATTGGTCGCGTACCCGAAGGTAGGCCACTTGGCGCTTTTCATGCAAGGTGAAACCGACTTGCCGTTGATATCATAGATCTGATACTGCACAAGATCCCGCAATTGATCATTGAGCACGACATATCTGTCTTTCTTCGTCATGATTTCGCCAACATTCGCAACAGCTTTAACGAGGAGGCAGTAGAAGAGCTGGAACTACCAGTGCACTGGCCCGGGAAGCCAACCTCAAGAAACTCACAAAGGCGGCGGTGCCTCTCTTTATGTTTGCCGCGACTCTTTGTCGATTCGTTAGCGACTCATGACTCAGCAGCCCTGATAAGCTTCTACAGAGTGTACTCCTTCACGCCAGCAGCGGCCAAGTCTCGAAGCTTGACATGACCTACTCACCAGTTCTTGAGCAACAATTCATTAATAGGGTAGGGCACTAGAGACGCGACATCAGATTCTCTTGAAGGTTTCGGAAGCCACTGAAGCGTTTGTAAATCTCGTTCTTTGAGCGGTTCAAGTCAGTGAACCTTCGTACTATCATGCTTTCCCAGCTGGAAATTTCCCTTCAAGCCATAATCTTCTAAGTAGATGTGGTATATATCTATCTCTGCAGACTTACGTGCCGAAGAATGAGTCATTGATTGATCGTTTGGATGGTAAGCCAACAAGTACTAGGCAGACTATATGGCCTTTGGTAAGCACTCAGGTTGGGCCCATCAAAACAAGCCACCTTTTTAAATAAAACGACGCAATTACAGCTAGACTCAACATATAATCATACACAGATACTATCTGTATTAATACACAAGCTTCCTTTGTATAAATTCGCGTTGTTAAAGTTCAACTTGTAGAGCCTTTCAATGAAGGCCCTGCAACTAAAACGAGTATCAGGTGTTGATTATACAATCTGGTATTCACGAGGCAATCCATGACAATACGTATAACAAGTTATATCTAATTATTGGTTCTAGGGAAATTAGAACTAGTTGGCTACCGTATATCATGCTATCGTAGACTTGTTCGATACTAATACAAGTTCGTCGCCTAGCAGTCCACGCGCCTATAGATACTAGGGTAGAACAGCGGTGCATTCGATCTCAACGTCGGTGTTGTAGGGCAGAGTCTTCACAGAGACACAACTATAACACTCTAGTCAGCTATTGTTTTATTTTATTTTATTATTATTTTTTTTTTTTGGGGGGGGGGGCAAAAGTGGCATTTTTGCCCTGGAATCAATAGACTCACGTCCTACAGGGCTTAATATCACCCCAGTATTGCATGTAAACCTCGTTCATAGCGGCAAAGTCATTCATGTCGGACAGGAACACATTAACTTTTACAGCATTATCGAGGCTTGTGCCCGCAGCCTCCAATATAACAGTAAGGTTTTGTATGATATCATGCTATTTGCAATGTCAGTCTATCTGGTGCCAACATTCTTGGAGCGACATGTGAGATTGCATACGGTGTGAGCCTTAACGTCTCCTTCCTTGATCTTCATGGTATCAATGTCAAGTGCCACGACTCCTGAGCAGAAGACCATGCCATTTGCAACGATGGCTTGGTTATAGATGCCCGGAAGGGCCTTAGGCGCCTTGGTTGTATTGATTGGAGTTTTGCCTGGCATGATACTCTTATGAAGAAATAATGAAGAAATTCGCGATCCTGCACGGAGTATATCAACAGGGGAAGAAGGTTCCTTTTATAATCAATTCGGCCGGATCGAGCTTTAGATAACCGGTGCTTTCTAATGGCAATTAGCTGTCAACTTACAGAAAGGTGCATTACCTAACGGAGATGTTCTTGCTTTGCCTGAGGAGGGCGTGGAATGATGAAAACATATTATTGTGGATTCGCATCATGCGGGGGTAATTCGATATGCCACCAAGGCTGGGTAAAGATGCACGATTCAGTATTAGTTTCATCAGATTACAAATATGTAGCGTAGGGCGTGCTTTCGCCCGATCTCGAACACGCAAGGCGGAGAAAGGGGATGCCATGCTGACCAATCTTTTCGGTCTGTCCCGCCCATAACCGCAGCCAACCGGCTTGGTGACGGATATTCCGCTTGCCGGCAGTGGCCATCATCCGCATCTTATTATTGGCTTCTCCGAGCCTGGGTTGACGCTTCGTCTGCATTTTCAGTCAGCGCGAGACTGTCCTCCTACACAAGGATATCGCCATTCAACACCCGCTCCGGCCATGACCAGCAATTTGGAACCTATGCGCACCGGCGCGACACTTGAGTTCATCACGGTCGATGTCTTCACCAGGCAGAGATACCACGGCAACCCTCTTGCTGTGGTGCTAGTTCCTACAGCCCTTAGCGGCCGAATATCAGGAGAGGTCAAGCAACGCATCGCTCGCGAATTCAATCTATCAGAGACAGTCTTCCTATATATGCCAGATGCCAGCTCGGCATTTAGGTCCGTCGCCGATACGATGTCCTCCTGCCGGGCTGATATTTTCACTACTGAGATGGAGCTGCCATTTGCCGGCCATCCCAGCATAGGCACTGCCCATCTTATATTAAATTATTTACGATGGGATATCAGCGCTCTACAGCTTAAGGCTGGTATCTTTCCAATTACTCAACTTCCCCAAAGTGATAGGCAGTTAGGCGAACCCGACCCTGTCCAGATCAAAGTCGCTCACGATCTGCACATCCATTCCCGCATCTTGGCTGACGCCCTGCGGGATCAGCCCGAGGTCCTGATAACTCCCTCTTCGCGAAGTGCATATACTGCAATTGCCGCTTCGTTAAGCCTGGATGAGTCTATTCGTAAGGCGGAGCTGCAGGCACCGCTTGTTAGCATCGTGAAGGGTATGACAGCTCTGTTGGTGAAGCTACCTAGTCTCGAACTTCTATCTCGCGTATCTACGGCTTCCCGTTTACGATTCGACGAGCCCATTCAAGACCTTCTTCTTGATAAAGGCCCATGGGGAAGTAGCTTCTGCTACCGCTATTACTACGTGCCTCTAGAAGAAGGCGACGAAAGTAAAAGTGATGATAAGGCGGATGTCAGACGCCTGAGAGCACGCATGGTCGAGCTGGCATCGGAGGATCCAGCCACAGGATCCGCAGCAGTCACCTTAGGCGCATACTTGGCGATGCAAGAGCATGCCGATCAAGAGGCGATTAGGTTCGAGATTACGCAGGGTGTAGAGATGGGACGGCAGAGCGAGATCACAGTGGAGGTGAAATTGAAATCTAGGGCTAAGATTGAGGAGATATATCTCGGGGGCAGTGCTGTTGTTGTAATGAATGGCGTTATTAATATCTGAGAATCTCGGAATATCAGTTATGACCCTAGCGGTTATGTCACATCACAGAAACATCAGGCCACACAGCAGCAGGACCGACCTTCCAAGCACTTCGGTCCTCCTGGACCCACTAACTTAGGACCGATGCATTATGTTCAACGGTCCCCTGTTACGATCCCTGCGGCTACGTCACGTGGTCCCATCAAATATTCACCAATCAACTAACGACTCACGCTTTCTTCTCATTTCCATGGTGAGCCGCTCGACAGCACTCACGATCAGACTCACGGCTCACGCGTGAGTCCCGACTCACCACTGCGAGACACCACAAGTATATAAACAGCATTCATTAGGACTTTCATAGATTCTAGCTCACCAGCTATTAATAAAACTTTTTTATATTAATCAAGATTAACACGCATTGAATCTACCATTAAGAGACGTGATGCTTCACTCAGCTCAGCATCACGCCCTGCGTCATCTGTAAACATAAACCTAGTACGGACTAGTTTATCCCTTGGAAACCCAAATCGTCACATGTTAGGCTTGATTAATATATTTTACAATGTAAATAGATTTTAAAGTTAATAGCTATATAGGATCTTCTTAGATTTTTTAAAAAGATAATAAAGCTTATTTTAGGACTTATATATAGGCTATGAAATTTATAGCTACTTTAGGCTTAATTTAAATATATAATAAGCCTTTTCAAACCTAGGTTCAAGGCGGAAGTAAGACTGGAATACTTGCTTAACTAGAGCACTTACTTATTAACTATGTTATATTAAAAACTTATTATTTAGGTAAGGCTTAATTTATAATTATATATATAAACCTATAGCATTTAATAATACTTTAATTATTAAGTATTTACTGAGTGGACAAAGACGTGACCTGTGAAATCCGACAAGGTTACTCTGCATCCCTAGAAGTGCGTGTACAAACTTGCCTTGCCTGAAATCCTTGGCAGGGGAGTCCCGATAAGATAATTACCCGCCCCATATGTATGAGACACTAACTACCTTTTTAGAATTTGCGACTGTTAGAGACCTCATTGATCTATACCCTAGGCCGTTATTATGTCAGCTTATTCGCAGAAACGCATTTCCCCTTCTGGAGCTTCTGTCTCTCCAGAGTCTGGAAAACAGAAAGCTGCCATTGACAATGTCGCGGCCAAGGGCGTTCCTTTCTACACACCTGAGCAGGACCCCCCCGCCGGCACTGCGGTCAAACCACGCGATGGCTTTTCATTGCCCAAACTATTCTCCCCTTTAAAATTCGTGGCATTGTGCTACCGAATCGCATCTGGGTCAGTCCAATGTGTCAGTATAGTGCTCACGACGGGTTTCACACCCCTGGCACATTGCGCACTATGGGGGAATGGCAATGAGGGGTGTAAGTTGATTCAATGCTTTTGTTTCACTCCCACTGTGTTGCAGATCTAACAAGATTCACTTATAGCCTGGCTTGATGATGATTGAAGCCACTGCTGTGCAGGCAAATGGCCGCATTACGCCAGAGGATTCGGGTATATGGCTAGATGCGCACATGAAGACGATGCGCAAGCACGTTGACTTTTCCCATAGCCAAAATGCACTAATCGGCATTCAGATCGCTCATGCTGGGCGCAAGGTGTCTACAGTGGCTCTTTGGTTGAGCTCTGGAGCGACAGCCGAGCCCGAGGCACATGGCTGACCCGATGACGTGGTAGGACCGAGCTCAGAGCCTTTCAGCGATAAGTATCCTGTGCCACGAAGCATGTCTCTACAGGAAATCGACCAGCTGAAGAAAGACTTTGTCGCGGCGGCGATCCAGGCGGTAGACAATGGCTTTGACGTCATCGAGCTCCATTTCGCCCACGGCTACCTTGTGTCATCATTCTTAAGCCCTGCCATCAATAAGAGAAGCGACCAGTACGGCAGCAGCTTCGAAAACCGAACGAGGCTGGCGACCGAGCTCGTGCGGGAAACGCGTAAGGTCCTTCCTGAGAAGACCCCACTTTTCGTGCGCATCGGCGCCACCGACTGGCTCGAGGACAATAAGGAGATCGGCCCGGGCTGGACCTGCGACGATAGTATCCGATTAACCCAGATGTTGGCGCAGGAGGGAGTTGACGTGCTCGACGTGTCCAGCGGAGGCAACCACCCTGCCCAGAAGGTTCAGGGCGGGCCGGGCTACCAGGCAAAGTTCGCCAAGGCCATCAAGCAGGCCGTCGGCGACAAGATGCTGGTCAGCACAGTCGGGAGCATCAAGTCAGGCACTCAGGCGCAGGAGATTATCGCCGAGGGGCAGGAAGTGGACCTCGTGGCAGCGGGACGGATGTTCCAGAAGAATCCTGGACTGGTTTGGGCGTGGGCCAACGACTTGGGCTTTAATATCCAGGTTGCGCACCAGATCGGATGGGGCTTTGGGGGCCGAGCAGCGAAGAAACAAGAGCATGTCAAGTTAAGCATTCCTTAGAAAACCATTGTCTAGCCGTTGCACGTGTTGGAGGTTAGTGATCAAGCTTCCCGAATGAAAATAGAGTGGTGCATTTCCCTTGATGAGAGAGTCGCAGAAGGTCTCGTGTCAAGTTGACCCATGAGCTAGATGTTTTCTTACGTTGCATTTGGATACTTCTACCAGCTGCTCATATTAAATGACCGCGGCTGGAGACCCATGACAACTATCTCAGCAGGAGTGAGTAACCTCAATCTACTACTAGCCGCCCAAATTTCTCATCAGTGTTGTAAGAGCAAGGCTAGAGCTGGTTAAATGCGGACTTGATCTGCGGAAACCGGCGGCCGGTCTTGACATACCTGTCTAGAATGTCTTGGACACTCACCGCTTCGTCCGTGTTCCACACTTGACTCATTCATGAATGACTAAAATCCAAGTTGTGACAGCTTGCCTGAGTCAGGTAAAGATTGCACGGCTTGCTGCAGATAGTTGGCACCCCTACCCAGAGATGAGCCAGACCCTAGCTTTGATATCTTCGGCCCTATGCCGACCTCCGGGTCCGATTATTAAGCGGCAAATACGACGTGTGGAACTCCCTTCTTGGTATTCGGAACAGCGCATAGACTTCTCACTTTATTAGGAGACTGCTTCATACGAGTACTCCCAAGTAGTCGAATAATACGAGGACACGGCAGGAGAGCTACGATCCCCTGAAGCCATGACAAATTCAAATGATTCTACTTATCTCGCCTAACATGCAAATTTTGCACGTATCGTAGTTATACTATCTTAATGCCTGCAGTCATAAGCAATATAATAGACAGTTCATTATACAAGGTGACCCCGTCCTTGTCCTAGAGGGCGAGATATTTAAAGATTATATGGTTATTATAGAGGAAGTGTAATACCAATATAAGGATCTGGACTATACTCCTGCTATAAAATTCTGCTATATAATAAGGGTTGTTATTACCTATCCCATCAACTGTCGAGGAGCTCCGGCGAGTACCCCGCCCCACACTACCCCTGTCAACGAGGAGGTACATGAGGAGAACCACACGAATTTACGCCTGTTGCACAACATAAGCACGTCCGAAGAGGAAAAAAGTCGAATTGCCAAGCTCATCAGAGACTTCAATTAGGGCAGCCAAGGCCAAGAAGCTCAAGGAGGCCGCTGGCGCCGGTCAGTCGTAATAAAAGGTGGCGCCAGACAGTTTAGAGATGTGAGTAGAGTGATATAGCTCGAGAGATTGCCAGT
This sequence comes from Fusarium sp. MPI-SDFR-AT-0072, assembly GCA_020744335.1. Taxonomy (NCBI): domain Eukaryota; kingdom Fungi; phylum Ascomycota; class Sordariomycetes; order Hypocreales; family Nectriaceae; genus Fusarium; species Fusarium sp. MPI-SDFR-AT-0072. Next base: position 4,002,503 of record JAHBOG010000004.1, read on the forward strand.
ACTTCTCCCATAGGCTAAAATAGGTGAGGGACTAGGTACCTTTAATCTGATGCTTTTTTATTGGCTGCCAACCCCTACTGTGACCCGACCGGAGCTCCTCGACAATTGAAAAGATAGTTGCGACATTGTGAAGACTGCCCGTCACAATGTTCTCACATCATTCATTCTGTATGGAAGATACACCAAGGAGAAATGAATACGCCATCCACTTCAAATTGTTGAGTATGGTATTACCTTCGGCACATCGTTTCGAGCAAGCCAACTTGAACAAGACTGATCCCTCGTCACTTAACACCCACTCGATGGCCTCTAAGCTTTATATCATACACAACTTGATTTCAGAATTATGAAGGAATACATAGAATGCAGTTGATATGTTTAATCCATGTCTATTCCATTGTCTATTCCATGTCTAGCTTGTACGCTATTGTATAGTTACTGAGTTCGGCCCCTTCAGCCAGGAAGACCCTCTAGAAGGACTTCGACAAGCTCTCAAAGTACCCTTCAAGGCCTTCGACATTTTCAATGGCTCCCACCCAGCCCACATGCATGTCGGGTCTGACGACGACAACGGCTCCGTCGTGCTCGTCGACTCCCCAGCGCTCGTAAGCCCCGCCGTCGCAAGCTGCGACAGCTTGCAGTTTGGCATCCACGAAAGCAGTCTCATAGTCCCAGCCAAAACACTCAGCATCGAATTGGCCTCGCATTGCCTCAGGCAGATCCTCGAAGTGAATTGCGACCTGATCGGCCGATTTTGTCGAGTGACTGATAGTGATAAGCTCTATCAAAGACTTTGGGTGCCGTCGATAGTGGATGAAGTCATCTGGGTTCTGACCCTGAATCTCCTGAGCGGTGGACGGCCTACCGAATGGGTAAGGGTATCGAGTGTATAGGAGAGAGTCTTCCTTGCCAGGTTTAGAGCTGGTGACCTTGTCGCAGAATTCGCGCGCACGGGTCATTCGGTCTGCAATTGACAGATCTCCCGGCAGAAGAATGATGCGGAAACGGCCATCGGCGCGCAGAATCTTTGTGGTGATCCATTCTTGTGGGTTGGCATGGAGAACGACATAATCATGCGGGAAAGACTCTCCCACCTTCACGTTCTTAGCAGCAGACTGCATGCTCGTTTGCCGAGAAACCAGAGGTCCGTCAGGATAGTTTAAAGCCCGGCCATAGCTAAATGCTCGGTACTTCGTGAATTTCGCCATAAAGTCGTGGGACGAGTGTGCAGTCTTCCCCATGAACATTTGGGACCACGCACGATCGTACTCAATAAGCATTTGCGCTACTGGGTGACGCTCTGCCTCGTACGAAGTCAAGATGGCTGGCGGCGCCTTCTTCCCCGCCTCGGAAGTTCCATTCGCGATAGCCATGGCTAGTTTCCAGCCCATGTTCCATCCGTCTTGGATGCTTGTGTTGGCACCAAGCCCAACCTTTGGAGAATGGGTGTGAACAGCGTCACCGGCGAGCAGGACGCGTCCTGTCGTGTCCTGGGAGCGCTCGGCGACTCGTTGCCCGACTTGATAGGCACTCCACCACTCGCATATCTTGAAATCGAACTTGTAAGGGTGGAACATGCGCTGAGCGATAGCCTTGATCTTAGCCAGCGTTACTTCGCTTCTATCGAATCGTTCGGCGGCAGTATCCTGGTTATCCGTATCGACGTCGTAATATGGTACATAAACTCGAGAGAGACCCCGCTCGCGGGGAATAATGAGCATGCCACCTGCAGGAGACTTGATGAAGCAACCCCGGCGAATTCCAGCTATGACATGGTAAGCAGTCTAGAGAATTCAGAGCCTCAGGACTAACAGTCGGAAATTACCCGCAGTAGTCACAAAAGGCTAAAAAGTGGGAACGCAGCAGGGGTAACAACTTACGGAAATCAGTGATCGGGACGACATCCATCGCTCCCCTATCTGAGGTTAGCATCTCGCGCGCTCCAGATCATTTCTGGACAAATTACATACCACACGGACTCTTTTGAAGATCCTTCCATCTTGACACCAATCTGGCTCCGGACCCAACTGTGCGCACCATCACAGCCCAGAACATACTTGGCCTGCACAGTCTCGATCCGCCCCGCAAGCCCGTTGCTCCGGTTGGCATACGCTTCCCAGTTTTCTCCCATGAGATTGCTGCTGGCCAAGCCGCTTGTTCCAGCCGCGCTGGTGGCCCCGATCGTAGCATTGGCTTCCTCGTGGGGCAGGTGGCGTAGTTTCACCGAGACGGGGTATGCCTCGGGATCAGCTGCAATCGAATGGTCGATTTGAAGCGCCTCAGCAAGGATTCCTCGCTCAATTGGAAGAGTCGGGTTCAAATTGGAAGGGTCTCGCATGGCATCTATGATGTAGCGTTCGATTCGGCCTTGTGATATCGTACTAGCGTGGAAAGGGGACGCGCCGAGAGTGCCCTCAGAGGACCCAATGGCTTGGTTCTTTTCGAGTTTGCCGTCCTCGTTGGTCTGGTAAGTGGTAAGCAAACTGTCTTTCTTCAACGAGTCCCCCGATCATTGAGGGAATGCTGCCTACCCAAATATCCATGTAGTATGTCAGATAGCTCTCATGATCAACACGCTGTGATAAACCACAACCCATACTGTCCAAGATCTCGATTGTTCGACTCATCAATCCATCAGCCTGGCCCTTGTAGACTTTTGATCCCTTCTTGTCAACGACCCGGGCATCAATGCCGCAGCGAGCAAGCCACCATGCGGCTGCCAAGCCTGCGGGTCCTGCGCCTACTATCAATCTGTACGAACAATGGTTAGCGTTCTTTCTTGTTCATTTTGACGTTGCTACTAACACATCGGTTTTCGAAGTGGTGTCCATTATGGATGGCTGAAAATTTAGGATCGTATGAACAATGTGTCGGAGAGAAAGTATTAATGACCGTCTACACTTGGGTCTATCCGAGCGGGATCTGTGTTACTTATAAGTCTTTTGGAAGATCAGTTGTTATACCGTTCGGAATGCTGAAGATGCCGAATATGAAAAACGGACGAAATTGCACGGCGATTCGGGAGTTCGGTGACAGTTAGTTCCCGCTGTTTCAGCTCCCGGGAGTGAGCGGCGATATACAAAGCCGATGTCATCTCTGACTGACGATCATTCCTGGAGCCTCGTCTTACCGATGCTGCCTAAGGCTGTCACTATCCACAATAAGAGGTGGTTTTGGACTTCTGCTAGTTGTGATATGACAGGTTTTTAGCCAAGTCTGGAGACTTAACAAGCCCGAAATTCCGTTTCAGTCACAATAAGCTGTTCCACTTATTCATTGACATTAGGAAATACGTAATGCGGGTTGCACGACTCGTGTCTTTCATGCGATGTGTTAGAGATATCGCCTAATTGGACGATATTCAGTTCTACACGTGATTGGTGGAACGGCCTTCAACAGCTAAACCATGCAACGTGTTCCGATTTATCACGAGATAACGCACTCTGTAGTACGGAGAACCTAGATTCAAGCCTGTTACATTACGATATATTAAGTACGCCTGGTGGCTTGTTCTGGCTGAAAGGGCAATAGTCACTAATGCTTCAACACGATGCGTGGTTTTCGTCCCCGTCTCCCCAAGCCCATGCTATGTCACAAGCCGTAAATTCATCCACAAACGCTACCACTCTACCATGGCAGTTAATGCGCTGCTGTATAAGGCCTGGATTAAAGAAGAGAAATAGAATTGGAGAGAGAGGAGAGCCTTGTGGCAAGCTTCGTATCTCGCATGTCACTCCGTTAATCTGAATAGTTGCCATATGATTCGAGCAAAAGATTTCAATCTAGCGAAGCTTATCCTCCGGTATGCCCCTTGCTTTCCGTCTTTGGATGAGCCTCTCCTGCACACTCTGTTGTAGGTTCCTTTGTCGTCGAAACTCACTAGACTAAGGATTCGTCAGCTTCGCCAAGCAGCGAAGATTCGGTGTTAGCAGAAGGCCAGATCTGTTTCCAGACTAAAACGTGTAGTCTGTCTTCGCCAAGTGCTTTCCATGACTTTGCCCCTAAGAGCTGTCGCTCTATCTCCTATACTCTATGGTAATGTCTGGCATGGTTATGGCAGACTCGCGTTGAGGTTGGTCTCCTTCCTCTTCGATATGCTCCGGGAATGGAGGGGAAAAGGTGGCTATCATCTCTTCGGCCTGTTCAATGTTGTTGCTCGTGCGCGTACCGTCGGTCCTTGGAAGCTGAGGGTGCCTTGCCAAAACCAATATCATCTCCGCACTTGGGAAACTTTGTAGCCTTCCATGTGTTATCGTTGTCGAATATCAACCCAAGGTGGCAAAGTCCCTATAGAGCTTAGCGAAGGCGAGGAATGCAACCTTATGCAGGATGGTGATACTTTGGCTATTCGGAGTCATTCGGTAGCGGTAATACTACTAGCTTTAGTAAAGTTTCCAAAGCCTATTCTAGGGCCACTCCTCTTATTAGAGTAAAAAGTCTAGAATATAAAATAAAACTTATAACGTGTTTTATAAGCGAGTGACCCATATAAGCGAGTGACCCAAAAATCCCTCAACTTACATTATCATCATTCAATTCAATATCTTTCAACAACCCGATATGCCACAGCCTTCATATGAAGCTAGGATACTTCTTGCCCTTCAGGCCCTTCAAAATGACCCGAAATTAAGTATCCGAAAGGCGGCGACTGTATATCAGGTCAATCACCGCACCTTAGGTCGCCGCCGGAATGGCATTCATTCAAAGCGTGATATAACCACAAAATCACGGAACCTATCTGATCTAGAGGAACAGACGATAGTTCAATTTATCCTTGACCTAGATTCCCGAGGTTTCCCCCCTCGGCGCGATTTTGTGGAAAAAATGGCCAATTCTCTACTTGCCGATCGCGAGGCATTACTAGTCAGCAAGCTCTGGGTTCATAACTTTATCCAACAACAACCAGAGCTAAAGGCATGTCGATTTCGGAGATATGACTATAAGAGAGCTAAATGCGAAGATCCGACTATTATTCAGGGCTGGTTTCGCCTCGTAGAGAATACGATCGCAAAATACGGTATCCAATTAGCTGATATCTGGAACTTTGATGAGACCGGCTTTATGATGGGTATGATTGAGCCCGGAATGGTTATTATAAGCTCAGAAAGGCAAGGGATACCAAAGAAGATACAGCCTGGAAATCGTGAATGGATTACTGTGATTCAAGCGGTCAATGCAGAAGGTCAATTGATCGCACCATTCATCATTGGTTCAGGCCAATATCATCTTGCCAATTGGTACCGAGAATGCAACCTCCCCGGCGATTGGGTCATTGCATTGAGCGAAAATGGATGGACTAATAACCAGCTAGGTCTTGACTGGCTACAGCACTTTGATCGATCAACAAAGGACCGATCAGTTGGTTCTTATCGTCTCTTAATCCTCGATGGTCATAAAAGCCACCACTCTATCGAATTCGAGAGATATTATAAGGAGAATAAGATTATTACCCTCTGTATGCCTGCTCATGCCTCTCATCTACTCCAGCCTCTTAATGTAGGGTGCTTTAGGCCGCTGAAAAAGGCCTATAGGCGAGAAATAGAGCATCTAATGGGATGCTCTATAAACCACATCACCAAGATCAAGTTCTTTCCTGCCTTTTATGCCGCCCACCGAGCTACTATTACAGAAAGTAATATCAAAGGAGGTTTTAGAGGAGCTAGGCTTGCTCCCTTTGACCCAGAAAATGTCATCTCAAAGCTTGATGTGCAATTACGGACCCCGACACCTCCCGCAGATATCACGATACCTTCAACCCCTTGGACTGCAAGGACCCCAAAGACACTACTAGAGGCCCAATCGCATTCTAAATATCTACAGGGAAGGGTTAGAAATCATAAGAGCAGCTCCCCAGAGTTAATTATTAAGGCTATTAAGCATTTTGAGAAGGCAATAAGCGTCCTTATCCATAAGATAGTCCTACTAGAGGATAGGCTTCAACAAGTTGAACAAGAGAATCAGATAGTAAAGCGACGCCGGAGGGGGAAAAGGACTAGACTACAGAAAGGAGGGCCTTTGACTATAGAAGAGGCATCACAAGCAATTGATCAGATGGATGTTAATACGCAGGTAGCAGCCGAATCGTCGAGAAGTGGTGGTCGCGGAAGGTCAAAGGGACCAAGGGTTTCACATTGTAGTAAATGCGGCAGGGCCAGGCATAATACAAGGACCTGTCAGGAGGAAATTGAGGTTAATTTAGAAGAATATAGCGATTAGTTTTAATTGATCTGATAATTTGTGGTATTTTTATTGCCGATTTAATTGAGAAGGTTAAGATTTTTGGGTCACTCGCTTATATGGGTCACTCGCTTATAAAACACGTTATATAAAATATCAAAAAATAAGAATCTTTAATATAGTTAATAAGCTCCTAACCTATATGAGTATATAACCTAACTATCAATAAAACTTCTTTATATTAATTAAGCCTCATATATATTAAATTGATTATTAAGAAATATAATACTTTATATTACCTAATACTATGCCCTATATAATCTGCTAATACTAAAACCAGTGTAGCTTACTCTATCTATAGCTAGGAACTCACTGTTGTAGTAAGGCTATAAAATATAGAAGAAAAAGAAAATAAATATATATATATATTATTAAATAAGCAGATTAAAATGAAAAAGATAAGGTAATAAGATTAAAGTATTTATAATAGCCTAAATATAAGATGCTGCTTAATGTCATAGACATTTAAACCAACATTGGAAGAAATACAACAACCAGTAAAAAGACCTGATTAAACATATTATACCAACTTAGCGACCTTTATTAGTGTATTCCGGCTAGTTGGAAAGGGTACTGGTGCTAAGCAATCGCCACGTGACGATACCCCGCGAACCTCGTTACCCCAGGTATTTACTAGGCTGGGCAATTAAACTTCAACAGTTTAATTATCTCTCTTTACCTTGTATATATCCAATTTCCCAGTTATTTGTTGCTTTAATTATAATGGCAGAGCCAAACTCTACTGTATGTCCTCAGGTGAACATCCTTCTGCCGTATCTCTCTGCTAATGCCCGTCTGAAGCGCGCCCTTCAATGTCCGGAATGCACCCTGAAGTTTTCGCGTCCAAGCCATCTCCATCGGCATCAACTCACGCATTCTGCATCCAATCACAGACAACATATACCTTGCCCATATTGCTCAAAGACATTCAGTAGGCGCGACGTTCTGCTGCGTCACTTGCGTCATGGGCATCAGGTTCAAGAACAAACCAGACGATCAAGTCAAAAGTCGTGTTTTCGATGTGTTGAGCGGAAAGCGAAGTGTAATCGCGAGAGGCCCTGCAACGGCTGCTTCCGGTCGGGAAATGATTGCGCGTATCCTCTAACAGAAGGTATTGATGACTGGGAGCCTCGTGGCAGCGCTACTCCTACTGGAGAGTCAATTCTTTCTTCCAACACGCAGCAAATACAAGAACAGCAGGATGAATCGGTGGCCCCTCAAGCGACTGAAGAAACTCGATCCTTCCAACATGAAATGGGACCTGACGGCCTCTTATTAAACGATTCAACAGAGCATATTCCCCTACCAACAGCACCTCTAGTCCATCAGGTCCACGGTGCTGACATCACGGATCAAGATCAAGCTTGTCAGGTTGGCCGTTTTTATAATATAGATGAAGAGCCGACAATCTCTCCAACTATGGACATTCCACAATCCTTCAATGTCTTGCCAGTAGATGCAGCTCATTCGGTGTTTGAAGATACTTTTGCTCTTTCTCCCTCTTCCATCCTTCCAGGGCAGACAAGCTTTCGGACTGGTGGGTTTGACTGGTTGAACTTCGACATTGGCAATAGTCCTCAAGGCTTTCAACTCGACACTTTTTATAATAGCTATATACCAGAGTTCTGGTCTTCCAGTACAGCCCAGCAAGTCCCCGAGTCAGGAGGGCTTAGTAGCAGTGGCACTGGCAATGGAGTACAACAAAGAACGAGCAGTGGGGAGTCGAGCCGGGATTCACAAGAGGAAGGGCAACCGGACGTCGAACAAAACACGCTTGCGTGGCCTTTTGATCAGGCGCATAAGCAATCTGCTCATCGTTATCAGCTCCCTCCACTTCGCGATATTCTCAACGGCTATTGCCCGACAGACAGACCGCGGCCTGTTCAGACAACACTTGTAAAAGGCTTCATCCAAATTCTCTCTGATAATCCCCTTCCTCAGCTTGAAACCTTACGAGACCCTCATTCTATCCAAGCTTTTTGCAGTCTACAGCGTCTTGTTGACTCCTATTTTTCTCGGTTCCACGATATTCAGGCAATTATCCACAAACCTACTTGGACCATGTCGGCTTGCCCGCCTATTCTTCTCACGGCCATGGCCTCCGTTGGTGCATTGCTCTCTGATAGTCAGTCAGATTACGAGCTCTCAGTAGCACTGAGTGAGATCTGCTCTACAATGATTAACTGGATGGTTGGTTTTCACTCCTCACCCTACTTTACGCGATACTGATTATCCAAGGGCGCCTCAGATGCTACCAACTACAGCGATGTCTCATATCTTAATGCGCTCTGCCTTTACCAGATCTATTCACTCGGGTCAGGAAAACGACAGCTATATCAGAATGCAGACAGGTCTCGTGGGCTCTTGATCGGTGGTTTACGGGGAATTGGTCTGCTGAATCCCCGCTCCTCAATCGCTCTGAGTCAGGATCACGAGACCATTCGCGGTTCTGAGGACGACCATGTTCTTATGAAAGATTGGAAGAACTGGATCAAAATGGAGTCAGGACGGAGGGCATCTTGGGCAGCATTCGAGTATGACTGCAGTCTTTGCACTCTCACAAGTCGTCGAGGCATTGTTGACTTGAGCGAGCTGCCATCAGAATTGCCATGTCCTGAGTCCATGTGGAACGCCACCTCGGCACGAGCTTGGTTTGCTCTGATGTCTCGTCTTGGTCAGGATGACTCAAGACCAAATCTATCTAAAGTGCTGAAGCAAGCACTAGCTGGGAGAGAACTACCATCGTCCTTAGGATCCTGGGCCAAGAGGCTCTGTGCGCAGGTAATCGGGCGGTTACTCTGGGATCTCTGGCAAATCGAAGTTGTCGCAATGCCAGAGTACCTCGGCCTTGGATCAATTGTGGCTGCGCACCAAGACACGAAGAGGTCGCTGCTCAAGGGCTTGAATAACTTGGTTGAATCTCTATCCTCGCCATCATCGACGAGCGATCTTACCAGCTACAAGTAAGCAATGATTCCTTTGCAGGCACTAAATACTGACAGAAATACAGTATAGCCAGTCTTCTTTGCCACTATTCGCACTTGTGCGCGGCGAATGGCGTCCTCGACCTCATCCTATCCATCGTGCGGGGCCTCATCTCAACGGAGCCTCGAGTACATGACGGAATCAAGGTAGCCCGCAATCGTCTCAAGTTGACATTTGCCAGAGACCCCAAAACAGCAAGAAGACTATGCTGGCACGCAGCCCAAATCGTCGCAATCGCTAATGAGTACTTGGTGTCTGCCCCTTGCGAGATTATGCGAGTCTTTATGGGTTACATCTTCATCATTGCCTACTCTGCTTATGGGGATCATACTAGATCAACGCCAATGGAGGTCACCCAAAGTGTCAGGCTGGATCTCCATGATCAGAATCTTTCTCACAGAAGAGTCGTTGTTAAATGGATTGAGGCTGGAGGACCAGCTAGCTCTGGATCTGTTCCAGATATTGGTACTGACGGTTGCGTCCCTGCCATCAGCACCGATGCACAAGAGATATTGAAGAAGCTGCAATGCTGGGGACTGGCTCATAAGTTTACCAAGGTATTTCAGGTATTGGAAACAAAAGGACTGTAGTATAAAGCGTGGAGTTGTTCTACTACTGTATGTATAAAGTAAAGGCGTTAAAATATAGCTATACAATTTGGAGGAGTACTGACGCCTCCTGGCATGTTCAGAGGTGCCGATGTTATAAAGAATTCCCATCTCTGCTCTTCTTGACAAATGCGGCTAAGACCCTCAAGATCAAATAGTTCGCCAACTGGCATACCCCATCCTGCAATCAGATATTCATGCATAAATAAACCCTTGACTGAAGCATTCTCTCCTCGCTTATAAGACGGTTGGGGAGGGTATACTTCAAAGGAAATAGCATCACTTGCCACGGCTGAAAAGCCTTCATTCCATATCCATTTCAACATCTCTTCAGTGCCTTCAACTCCAGCATGTTGCGGGTTTGAGCTTTGCGCATAAGCCAACTTGTCAGCTGCCGTCATCTGTAGATCCCACTCCCTAACAACTCCAATTCTAACGAACAGGATATCTCCACGGAGGAACTTGACGCCTTGTTCTTTTGCGACATCAAGGAGTACATGAAGCGGGACAGAATGGTCTGAGAATGTCGTGTAAGATATTGAATGACGTCGAGCGTATTCAGCATAGTCCAGCAGAACACCACGACCGCAAATGCCCTCTTTGGCCCAATGCTGAATGCCTATGCGAGTATTGTTTCTGTCTTGTATCTCACCCGACGTCATTCCTCCATAGAAGAGGCGACGGTTTGGGTCTGAGGGAGTTGGAGCTGGGGCAGAAAAATGGCGGAGCCCGTCCCATTGAGACGACTGTTGAGGGTTGAAGATATAAACATCATCATATGCGGCGCCGTTTAAAAGCGAGACAATATGATGCTGGGCTGGAGCTCGATTGAAGTTGGCAATATCAAGCTTGGTCAGCTCCCAGTTCAAAGAGGTACGGCGACCTGTCTTGATGCATGTTGATGCCGCGTTGGCTACCACTTCTGGTGTGAGCAGTACGAGACGGCCGAGACCTTCTTCCCTAGACCCTGGCTTGCCGGTCCAGACTCTTTTTGGATCCGGCAGACTATCATAGTCTTGATAGTGTATTGAGGTGGTTTTGCTAGTCGTGATCATAGAGCCCATGATGGGAGATTTGGGAGAGTCTAAGGATAATGAAAAAGAGAATTTAGGTGTCCCGCTTAAGGAACGAACTGGACTTTCTTCACTTTTACAGAGCACGCATTCCCCTTTCAACAGCTAGAATTGAATCCACTAAACCAGAAGAGTGTAGCTTGAGAAGCATGATGCGGAGAAGGACTCGACCCCGTGGGGTCAGGTGCCATTTGCCGACCTTAGCCTGGCCACCTGAACCGGAGCGTGCCACTGCGGGGTTGACAAGAGACCACGCCCTCACATCGACCAGGAAACAGTGATTCAATGCCGAGATTATCTCATCTTGTCCCAGGGAACTGGTCATTGGGTCATGCAGGACGAAGGGGAGCATTCAGTCTTGGTCAGCTCTTTTGTATTAGTCATTTACTGCAAATATGACACAGAAATAATAAAGTAATAGATAGGTGAATTTATGTTAACGGCTATTCAGCTGTCAGATTGCTATGTCGCTGTCCTAGGCTCCTTGTATCCTAGCACTACATCATAGCCTTGCTTTTAGCTGCTGAATCCTCCATATGTGTAATATCCAGCTTTCCAATAAACTCGTCAAGCTCTTTGCGCTGCTCGGCCGGAACATCGTTGACGTGAACGGCAACGTCATCACCGAAACGGGCAGAGATCTCCTCAAGTGACAGTTTAGCAGTCTCGGGAAAGTACAGGTACACGATGGGTATGAAGAAGATGCACCAAATAATAATGACCAGGTAATACTTCCAACCGATGTTCACGAACCCAATTGGGGCTGTTTGAAGCAGAATGATGGTGCTCGTGAACTGGCCGAGCAGAGAGAAGCCCATGCCAATAGGGCGAATCTCGGTTGGGAAGATCTCCGCAACGTAGATATACATGGTCGTATCACAAAAGGTTCTGGAAATACTGTTAGTCTACGAAAGCTCGCAGGTCAGGCCGGAGGACTTACCCTTGGAACGCCAGGTAAAGAAAAACAAAGAAGACGCCTGCTGCATTACCTGCCTTATTGGCAGTCCCGGAAAACTCGGAGATGCAGGCAGCAAGTCCGCTCGTGGTAATCAAGCAGCCGAACAAGCCGGTCATAAACATCCATCGGCGTGAATTAATTCTGTCATGAAGCCAGGCGCCGAGCGGGTTGTAGATGATGCCAGCGGTCGTGAGCCATAAGGCCGAAAGGAGCAGAGGCATAGACCCAGTTTGACCGAGGTTGGTGTAAAGAATGACCGAGTAGTTGTTCTGCCAGTGTTAGATTTGAGACAAGTGAAGAGTAGTAAGCATCAACTTACGATAATTAGTGGTCCGGCGAACTCGGCGCCCCATTGTGTCAGGAAGCCTATTGCCAACCGTTTTCGGTAGCTCTTCTTCTTGATGACTGCCTTGAGAGGTCCACAACCCAGTGCCTTGAGCTTCGCAGAGTCCAAAGCGAGTTGTTCCTTGATCTGGTAGATCTCCTCTCGAGCGACTAGATCATCTGGATCGTCCGGTGACTTTCGCAAGTTTCGAACAACGGTCCATGCCTCTTCGACCCGGCCCTTCTGCAACAGCCATCGCGTAGACTCCGGAATCCAGAAAGACGTTACCAGAAGGACAGTGGGAGCTAGACATTGCATGCACAGCGGAAATCTCCAAGCGAATCCTGGCATGCTTGCCGTTGCAAAGTAGCAAGCATACCCAAGCCAGCCTGAGAGCATGCAGCCAAAGACAAGAAATATGGCGTGGTGTCCTACAAGCCATCCGCGTTTGTCGTGTGGTGCGAGCTCTCCCATGTACATTGGGCAGACCGTGACGAGGATTCCGATGCCGATGCCAGCCAAGATTCGGCCAGCTTGGAACATGCTGTAGTACCAAGTCAGTTTGCTGAACCTTACCATACATAGCTGCTGCAGCCATGTGAGCAAATAGACAAGACTCACCTCAGATTTGCTGCACCGCCCTGTAATGCTCCTCCCAGCAACGCAAAGGCTCCACCAATCTGGATAGATCTCTTCCTACCCAGCGCAGTAGCAGCCCACATAACAAAAAGCGTGCCGATGGCGCCGCCCGCGCTGTAGATTCCATTTGCGGTTGAGATAGCTTCAGTCGTCTTGGTGCTGTAACCAGGCTCACCCTGCTGGGGCAAGTCGAAGAAATTGTACCATCCTGGCTGTCCGATTGTGCTGCCAATGACGGAAGAGCAGTAGCCGTATGTCTGGACAAAATGAGCACAATGCAGCTGGATGTGAACAGCTGTCAGAGCAACTTACCAGGGAGCCAAAGGCGACCGCGACAGTGACCAGCCTGTTGTAAGCAGTTGTATGCTTACCCATTGCTACCGGTTCGACACCAGAATGCTGGGGGTATTGTGACTAGCAAATTGACGATGTTGTTGTTTAGATATGGGTTCTTCGTGCTGGGACAGTTTGGCAAGGTAGTTGTCAATTTATTCCTTGACAACGGCTTCTTATAAACGAATGACTCTCTAGCAATTACCGGTCTGGCTATTGTATGAAGAATATCATTCATTTACCCCGTTACCCCGGATTTCAGGAGTTCGGTGGCCCACTTTCCCCACAAGCAAACAATGCAGTAGCGGGGCAACTCCGAAGTGGCTGGCAAGTCTTCGGAGCGTGCCACTTTCTGGGGAACTTGACTTAGCCTTCGGTAATGCTTGTGCCAAAGCAGGCAAAGGTGGCGTTTTAACCAAAAGAATGGCATGTCATTCCCTTTTGCTAGAATCGTTATTTGGTAAGTCTCTTTGTGAAGGCTCCTTGTGACCAGCAACTTGGTCGCTATAGGAGGAACTACATGCCACGCGAGACATCAGGTCTTAACCACGGACTCCTCAATCTCGCTGACAGGTAAAAGTAATCATGCCTGCCCACGTTAACTTGTTTTTCGTTGTCTTTCTGCCAACGACGTTAGAAAAGAGATCTTTCGCAATACACATTAGATTTTTTGTATCCAGCATTGTTGTCATCTCCTAATAAGGTTCTGCACGATGGGAAATAGAAAAAGTGTAATAGAGTACCTAAGAGAATTTGAAAGATTCACTTATTAAATAAATGGAACAATGATGGGTTCTGAATGGCGTCTTTGAGATGCTTTTAATCTGCTGTTTGGGCTGCCCCAGGGTAGCGAGATAGGACAAGAGTCCTGATAAGAGAGATTATAAGCGATTAGCGATAAGCGATAAGCCTGTTCACCGCCCATAAAATAATCCGGCGAAACACCGTGAGGTCCCGATCATGTGTTTTGTCGTGATCCAGCTTGACTAAGCGACACTGACTCTGTTTTGGGTTTAGTGCGGCTACAGATAAGCAAGCTGCGTAACTCTCAGGCACGGAGCTACGGGCCCGGAGCCGTATCCCGTATCGTTTGTCCCATGTATATGCCGAGAATGCTCCGTCATGGCTTGGTATTTATATAAACAGAGCAGAGAAGTTGTCATTGAACGTTTCCTTTCTATCTTTGTTCTTGCAATTATACCAAATTCACTAAAAGTAAACTACATACCCTGAAATGACAAGCAGAAGGATGTTTTACTGACCTATCTGTGCAGTGTCTAACAAGATCGTTCCTCTTACCATTATCAAGGGCGCCGGCCATGAGCACATCCCCATTCCCGATGGCGAGTGCGCTATTATTGCCGACTTCCATTCTATCCAGAGTCAGCGCAACGACTCTGCTCATTATCTGACCACGGGTTTCTATAAGGTCGTTCCTGGACCTACACGATATGGATCCTATGACTACGAGGAGACCAAATACGTCCTCAGCGGTCAAATCGACGTGACTGTAAAGATCTCTCCCCGTGGCTTTGCAAGTACATGATACTAATTACGGACAGGATGAGGCTACCGGTATCACTCACCATCTTGTTGCTGGAGACTGGGCCTTCTTCCACGTCGGTTCCAAAGCTCAGGTTAGTTCTCTTCCTCCCATAGCTTTGTTAACAATAACTGATCTGTATTTAGTTCTCCACCAAGTCGCATGGTGTTGCTTTCTACGCTGTTACTCGGCCTGCAAACGACACTCCTCACATTAACCTCAAGGGTCGTGAGGAGAGCACTTCCAAGTTATAAAAGTTCAAAGATATCACAGTCTCTTAATAGAAAGAAAGAAATGACCATTTCATATGGCTACAATAAAAGCATAGCAATCTGAATCCAATCCGCATTGACCGAGCAAGTACGCATTACATAGTGCTCAAGCATTGTATCAGGATCTTATCTGATGACATTATGATCTACAACTATTTCGCCGGCTTACGCCCGTATACCGAGATACTTATAACTATTAGCTCAATATTGCGTAGTGGTGATTAGGCTGAGACTTACATTGGCCAGTATGCATGAATCCGGGGGTCATTGAGTTCTTTCCTGGCTTGAGCGATGAAAACAGTGACTTCTTCTCTCGACCATCCCAAAGCCCGCGTAAGTGGAGCTATCGCCACAGCTTCGAGAAAGAAATTCGCATTCTCGTTATTCCATACGCCTAATTCCTTATGCTTCTTGTCTTTTGGCCATCGGTTTGTTGGCCACTTGAACTTTGCTTCCGTTACCTCTTCAAAGCCAACCTTGGTGAGAACATCCTTTATGTTGCCTGGGTCGAAGTATGGTCTTCCCAGTTTGACAGATGCATCGTATATAAGCTGAGCCCACTGCCATAGATTGTGCTGCGGCGTCAAGGTGTTGTCGTCAGATTTAGTAAAGACATCGATCTCCTGTAGCTCTACATAGCCACCTGGTTCCAGGTTCCTAACCCGAGTCAGCTTTGTCGGTTGAAGAGATGAACATGTGAAGAGCCGTACTCAAAGATCTTGGTAGCATAGCTTTCCCAGTCCGCGATACTAGAGTTCATCATTCGACTGTGGATGTAATCAAACTTTGAAGAGTACTGCCATTCCTCTTCAATATCGTCAATGATGAATCGAACATTTGGGGGGACACTGATATCGTTAGCTGGCTGAGGAAGAGAGGCATAAGCATCCATACAAGCTTGGCTGAATGGGAGAGAGGTCAACTCCAATAACCTGAAAAGAATTAATCGGTGCCCAGGAAGTTGCAATTGACTGACAAACCTCAGCACCTGGATGGTCGTCTGCGTAGTCCATGACCCAGATTCCAGTGCCAGTGCCTACATCCAGAACATGCTGGACATTGGCTTCAGGCTTGCACGGTGGGGCAAAGCCAAGTCTGTCATCAAAAGTTCGGAGGAACAGAGCATGTTGTAAGTCTTTATCGGTTAGTGAGGATCACTATTAAACCCAGCGGCTCACATACCTAGTCTCTCGTTCTCTTCCTCGTCGTTTGGAACATTATACTCTGTGTGATTAGCAATCATCAGCTCCCCAGTGATCGCAGAACTCACTGCCATCTTTGTATCCGTGGTAGGTTCTCCCGTTTTCCTGGCGGTACTGAAGAATGGAACTGCTTACGCTTTGTGTCGATGACTCCACTTCCTAAGGTAGAGAGGTAAGTTTGTCAGTATGTACCCAGTTGAAGAGCAGTTGGTTTGAGAGACTGTACGTACCTCGTCATGTCCAGAGTCGTGGTCCTCAAGGACCTTGAAATTATATTGAGTTAAATAATGCAGCGAAGGCTGGTTTCAGATGCTTACATTCTCACTCTCGTCAGCAACGAGCGGCTGATTGTCTGTGGCTGACATCGTGGACTCGTAAGGTCAATTCAAGGATACGCGAAATGTTAAGTAACAATATGAGAGGGGAAGAAAGAAGAGGAGAAGATCCCGGAATACGAAATGGAACGATATGAGGTTTGAGTTTAAGAAAAGCCAGGGTTGCCGGTCTGATTCGTAACCATATTGACACGTCAAGTTCTGTAGCCAACCTGGGTGGAGTCTCCGGACGTCAAGAGTCTCACTGATTCGCCATGGAGCCGAACTCGTTGACATGTTGGGGCAGGGTTACATTTCACGCGTATTTACCAATAGAAGAGCAAGATTTTGCATGATATGACAATTTTTTTCAAGGTAATTACAGTCAGATGCCACGGATATGCTACTGCAGCTTGCAGAGTTGGAGAGTATAATGTATTGTCTACTATGTCACAACAGCTATCTCGTTTCTGCAGGCTATTCTACATAGAAAAGTCGATTAGAGCCCAATTGATGCTACTTCCGTTTTCTCCAAACTCTTGTGCTCCAGCAAGAAGTTCATTGATCCAACCGGTCTCATTGATCGGAGACGAAAACAGGGTCAGACCTGGAAAGTCCCATTCGAAGACAAATTGATCTGGGACAAAAGACTCAAGCTCGTTATCGCAATTCCTCTCTTGGGTCAGAGGAAAGGATAATTGTCCTCCGTCAGAGCCTCCTCTGTCTTGACCTAGCCAGCGTTTATACTTCTGGATACTTGTCTTGAGAAGTTGGAGGTATAGTGAACTGGTATTTGATCGAGTGTCGTCTTTGTGACCCGCGGCAGCCACTAGTTCCAGTTCCTGCAGCAAGATGCTAGCCTTTATAACAAGTTCATTGCTAAGACCTTGTGTCTGCGCCTTCTCCGCTTCAGGGAGCAAAGCGGACAGCTTGAGCAGAAGAAGGCAACAGAAAGTATTCTTGGCCCAGACAAAGTCCATTGCATACCGGATGCTCTTGAGATATATCCTTGGCTCTTGGATGATGATATCAAGATGTTGCTGAAGCGAAGCTTTGGTCATTGATAGGATGTTCTTCTGGATGGGCGACATAACGTTGACGTTCTCCACGCCTGCAGCCCTCACCGCACGGCAGAGAGCCATGTTATCAGCCCAGCAGCGTTGTACTGAGAGGTTCGGAACAAACCAAGGCATCGAGTCGTGGTGCGGCTGCGAGATGCGTATCCAGTCCTGGAACCAGACATCGATGTCGAGTTTGGCATCTTTCACAAGATCAAGAATCTCTTCGTCATTCAGATGGGCGCCCTGGGGCAAAGATGCATAAATCTTTGCACGAAGAACGTTGAGCTCGACTTGAGCAAAGAGATAATGATCCATCCCGGTAGCGAGTGCACTTTGCAAAAGGACTCTGCATCTGCGTGAAGCACCTCGAAACTTGAACGTTGGCATTCCACCAGCATCCACGTGTAGAATATAGCTCATCACCAACAAATGCAGCCAGACTCTAGTTTTGCGCATGCGTGTAGTGTTGTCGTTGTAGGTAGCTTGGTCACTGTTGTCCATCTGCATTTCTCCCAAGACGGATTCCGCAATGAGTGAATCGTACGCTTCGGGGAATCCAAGATCCAAGGCCATGCGCGTCGCAATTGCAATCAGAAGTGCCCTTTCTCCTGCATAGCAAGCTTGAACGAGGATTGCCTGTACCGTCTCAAGACTTCCCATCAACGGATTGACGATAGCGGCATTGAGCATGCGTTGAGTCTGAAGCGCAAGAGCTCGCCATCTCGAACTAGTGCCGTTTAGTACGCGGCACCCAACTGAGCATATTGTGATAAATAGCAAAGCGCTGTTGTTGCGGATAGCTTCAATTGTATCAAACCGCCGGTCAAAGACAGGAACGTAGCGGTCACAGCCAGAGAAGAAGGCATTGAAGTACAGCTGCGCCTCGTCATCCTTCATCTCAATCCCAAGTTCGGCAGTTGTCGGGGCTATTGAATCGGTCTCGAACGCTGATCTCGATCTGCCATGCGCTTTGGTAAGGTAAGTAGTAGTGTCTGGTGAGCTGGTGCTGGTCGATGCCACTGGTTGCAGAGGGACTATGGCTGGTGCACATGCATATGCTCCATGAATCGGAAGGTCCGCACCATTCGCTGTCCTGAACGGCGGCCGATCCTCTGCTGGGTAGGCAGCAGGTGAACATTCCATCATGGAGGACGAATTTGACTGCAGCCGTGATTTAAGAAACTCGATCTCTCTCTGGAGCGCTTCGATCTTGCTGTAACGAGGAAATTAGAAATGTTGTTGTCAGCGGTGACAAGGAAGCCAAACAGTTCATGGTCCTCTTTTGGTCTCTCGACAAAGTGGCATGCCTTTTGAAGCTGACAACACCTATGTTGCCTATCAGCACTGTGAGTCCACAGCCTTCTACATAATATACACACCGAGAACATGGCCGCGAGCCATTGCACTTCACCTAATCAAGATGTAAGCTGCGTACGTCCAGAGAGGTACTTGAATGCCTACTGACTTTGCTCTGGCGACAAGCTATGCATGCTTTCTTAAAAACGTATGTTAGCCCCTTCATACATGCACGCAATAACTTGACGTCGAAGTTCGCTCGTCTCAAAAGCAAGGCGGCTATACCGGTAATCTTTTCTTACGGATACGTGAGGATGGGGCCGTTTGTGAAGTTCCCCCTTCTGAAGGTTGACGAATTTGTGACATGCTGATCTCGATTCATCTTAATATGTAAGCCTAAACTGATATTGAATGCCGAAACGCGTTTCTCATGATGCTCGTTCTCTGTCTGGCGAATCATGTTTGCGCGGGGAAATCTAGAAGTGAAGTATTGTCTTGACGCCTCAGGCAGGAACATCATTTCTCAGCTGCTGATAGGTCTGAGGGACAGACATGTGGAGCTCGGAGTCTTTAATTTTCAATATGACATTATGAGCTGGATTTCAGTTTGATCTTGTTTAAATACAAATAAAAACTAGTTTTATGACTCTGGAGTACTGGAAAAAGAAAACTGGCTCAAAATCTCCGGGGTTCAATCGGGCTATATGATCATCATAATTAATGCCGTTTGCTGGCTGTCGGAGTGGGACTTTTTACCCCGTGGGGATTCTCGGCAACGAAATCGGACTTGCTGATGTTTTCTCCGACTCGAGCGTGAGGGGTTTAGTACTGAACAGGTCACGCGGCAGCGCAGAACCGGACTTGGGCAGAATTCTCCGGCGATGGCGTCGGACAAAATGAGGCAGACCCGATCTTGGCTTCTTTTCGGTAGATATTGGTTGTAAATGAGGCGATACTTGCATCCCGAACCCGGCAATCAATGCATGTTGCGTCAAGTTAAAAGAGGAACACTCCCTCCTCTACTATCCTACTTCAATCGTTAACTATTGAGTCTGCACATCAGAACTCGATTATTATTTCATCATGCCTCAACGTGAACGCATTCCTTCTTTGTGGACTGTCGATGCGGCTGACAAAGACAGCACCAAGCCGTCTGTCCACTTGCGTTGCAACGATGCCACTCTACCCTTTGAGTTCAACTTTGAAGCCGTTCGTCCCAACGTCTTCAGAACCACCTTCACATCGGCTACCCATCCTCTACCGCCTCGCCCCAGCGTTTCTCGTGCTCAGACGAAGCTCGATGGTGCTCAGCCAAAAGTCACATCGAGTGACAAGGGTACCAAGATCCAGATTGGTGATGTGATCGCCAATGTCGACTACGCTGGAGAGACCCCTCTTCTCTCTATAGGCTTTGATGGTCAGCCACCAATCCTCCAAGATCTTGACAACAGATCTTATGCCGTCAATGGCGACGGTGTCGCCCATTACACTCAGTATAACCGCAAGACGTTCCATGTCGGCCTTGGAGAAAAGGCTGCACCAATGGACCTCTCTGGTCGCCGCTTCCAAATATCAGCAACCGACAGCTTTGGATACGACGCCCACCGAACTGACCCTCTCTACAAGAACATCCCCCTCTTGATCAATGCTACACCTCAAGGCTGCGTGGCCATGTTCTCAACTAGCCATACAAGAGGAGAATACTCCATCGGTTCTGAGATGGATGGTATGTGGGGATTCTACAAGGTCTATCGTCAGGACTTTGGAGGTCTGGAAGAGTATATTATTACCGGAAAGACTCTCAAAGAAGTTGTTCAGACCTACGCTGATCTCGCCGGTTATCCTCTTCTTGTCCCTCGCTGGGCCTTTGGTTACCTCTCTGGAGGCATGAAGTACTCCATGCTCGACGATCCCCCTGCTGGTGAAGCCTTGATCGAGTTGGCGCACAAGATGAAGGAGCACGACATTCCTTGCTCAGCTTACCAGATGTCATCTGGATACACCGTAGCTGAGCAGCACCCCAAGAACCGACACGTTTTCACGTGGAATCGCCACCGCTTCCCCGATCCTGAGGATTGGATCAAGGAGTTCCATAAGCTGGGCATGCGTTGCATCGCCAACGTGAAGCCATATCTCGTTTCCAGTCATCCCGAGTACCAGAAGCTCAAGGATGCTGGCGGTCTCTTCCTTGATCCTCACACCAAGGAACCAGCTGTTACCAAGCTTTGGAGTGCTGGAGGAGGTGAGAGAGCCAACGGTGGTCATATAGACTTCACCTCCGAGGCCGGCTACAACTGGTGGTACAATGGAATCAAGAAGCTCGCAGAAGAGGGTATCGACTGCATGTGGAACGATAACAACGAGTACACGATCCCCGACGACGAATGGGAGTGTGCTCTCAATGTCAGCAAGGATGTACTCGAGGTTCCTGAAGGTCTTGAGAAGCGACCTCAAGTCGGTCTCTGGGGTCGCAGTCTACATACTGAGCTCAACGGCAAGGCATCTCATGATGCTCTTCTAGCTGTCAACCCAGACTCGCGTCCTTTCGTTCTCACTCGCAGTGCTACAGCCGGTACTATGCGTTACGCCTGCAGCTCTTGGAGCGGTGATAACACTACCAGCTGGGATAGCATGAGAGGATCAACTGCTCTCGGTCTCAACGCCGGTCTCTCTCTCATGCAGTGTTACGGACATGACATTGGTGGCTTCGAGGGTCCTCAGCCTGACCCTGAGCTTCTCCTCCGATGGGTCCAGCTTGGTATCTACTCACCTCGATTCGCCATCAACTGCTTCAAGACAGGCGAAGACAACTCAATCGGCGATGTCATTGAGCCTTGGATGCACCCATCTATCACCCATCTTGTGCGCAAGACTATCAAGCGTCGCTATGCATTGATTCCTTACATCTACTCTCTGTCACTTGAGAGTCACCAGACTGCTTCGCCACCTCAGAGATGGATCGGTTGGGGCTACGAGTCTGACCCTGAAGTCTGGAAGCTGCTCGATGGAGAGAAGCAGTACTGGCTCGGTGACTCCATGCTCGTTGGTGGTGTCTTCGAGGCTGGAGCAAGCAAGGTCAAGTTCTACCTTCCCAAGGCGTCAGATGATGATGAGGGATATCTGAACCTGAATGCACCATACCAGTATCTTGAGGCTGGGCAGTGGGTTGACCTTGACGTTGAGTGGCACGGCGCTGGCATCCCCGTTCTCGGCAAGGTTGGCCGTGCCGTTGCCGTTGGTCGAGATGTCCAGGTTCTTTCTCCCGGTGAGAAGGACAACGTCGCAAATCTCCCTCTCGATGACTACCGAGGCGTGGAGATTTTCCCTCCTCAGAAGGCATCTCGTGATGGCAAGTGGCACGAGACAACGTGGTATGAAGATGATGGTATCTCTGTGTCAACCAAGAACAAGATATCTTCTTACACCATTGCTTACTTGGCTACCGAGTCTGAGATCAAGGTCAAGTTCTCCAAGGATGAAAGCTCGGGCTTCCAAGCTCCCTGGAAGTCACTGATTGTCCTCCTTCCCTTTGGAGACTTGAGAACGGTCGTGAGTGAGGATAGGGAAGTTGTTTCCTTGGGTCTGAGTGCAGAGGGCAAAAAGCAATTCGAACTAAAGTAGACATTTCGTGGGTAATGAAACAGTGTATCGGATATAAAAAGCTAGCCAGAGTTGGGATTTTCTGCTGTATTACAGTCTATTTAAATAGTCCTTGAGATTGAATCCAGGTTATTATTTCCAAATGTCCTATAGTCGCGTGAACGCGTTTTGGTGGCATTACTACGCATAGACATAGTAAATCTGACCCGAGGAGGCTTTATAGAATTACTTAAAGGCCCCCATCAAAGCATGCTTCTTAAGGAGAGATAAGGAATTCGCGCGGAGCTTTTCTGGACGAATAAGCGTTCCTCTTTTATCCGTGGCCACGAATTGAGCATACTGCAGCAGCAAAGCATCAATGGCGAAGGCGGGAGCATAAGGGTAGTCAGACCCGAATAGGATGTGGTCTGCATCTACCGTGTCCAGAAGCCCATGCAGTTGGGCAGCACTAGTGCTCAAGGCGATGTCGAAGTAAAAGCGACCAAGGTCTGCCTTAGCTTCAGCCATGCTATACCCGATGATTTGGCTGATGTCTGGTACGGCAAGACTCCCAAGTGCTCTGCTAGTAAGAAAAGGGAGCGTGCCGCCGGCGTGAGATAGGATTATGTCAACGTCCGGGAACCTGCGTAGCGTCTTGGTCATGATTAAGTCTACCGCCGTCCGGGTGGTGGCCAGCGGGAAGTCGATAATCGGCTGGGGCAGGCCGCCAGCGATGAACTTGGGACCTACCGATAAGCTGTCCGGATGAAGGAATAAGAGCGCTTTGTAGTCCTGAAGCTTTTGCCAAATGGGGAGGAAGAGTGGGTTGCCGAGAAGCATATCTCCGTAGGTAGTAAACACCGTGACACCGTTACATAACTTTTGCGTCGAGTACAGAAAGTCTATCTCAGCCAATGTACCATTTATATCGCGCCAATCTGGCAAGACACCGAAGAACCCCAGTCGATTGGCGTATGCGGACTTGGTTGCGGTCGTGGCCAGGTACTTATTGAGTGTCCTTGCAAGGTCACGGGCAGCTTGGCCAGTGCCAGCAATCTGGACTCCGGGTGCCGAGACCGACATGATGCCTTTAAGCGAGGCATTAGGTTAGAGTTTGTCTTCTTGTAATGTCTGCTCGTAGCTTATGACGTACCAATGCCTGTGCTTGTCCGATCCATAGATGCGATCATGCCTTCAAGAGTCCAATCCGGAGTTGTGTATCCCGTGGGGTCGCCGCCAGTGGCATCGATCGCGGCGGCAAAGGCAGGAGGCAGTACATGAATATGAGTATCTATCCGGGTAGAGGCGAGTACGGTGGTAAATGCCGAGCTGAGTGCCAGTGCCCGGCAGAAGGAAGCCAGAACAACGTCTGGCAGGCAGTGAAACAACATAGGTGACGTGGTTCCAGGACGAGGGCACTGGCGGAACAGGAATTCAAGGACACCGCTCGCTTGCTTAGAGACTTTCAACGCGGCCGAAAGAACTAATCGAGAGGCAGTCAGGCTGCATTGGGCAAGGAACAACTTCATATGGATTGGAGTCCTGAATAATAACGAAGCTTGATCAAGTACAAGAGAGATGCAGCTATGTTCTTTTATACGAAAAATATAAGTTAGTCTAGTATGTATCACTGAATCTCATGAGTTGCTGTGCAGTATTTTAGTTGCTCCGACACTATGATGATTCATGAAGCCTCGGCTTCGTGCTGAGGGGCTGTCTCTCCCACTGTTACTCTGAAGAGGCACAACCTGTTATTCCGGTGCTAACTTCCAGGCTACCACCCCCGCAACAGACCAAGCTATTCTCGAGGGTTATTGAATACCATTGACGTAGTGCTGACTCTTGCGGGGTAGTAGTACTAGAGATCATCGACAGAGATATCAGGCTTAGCGTCATGGAGATCCTCCGTAAAGTCATAGATCTTCCGAAGTAAAACAAACTCCGCCGCCAAGGACTTTCCGATGATAATGACTTACAGCCTTCAAGCTCCGTAATTGCACGGCTTAATGCAACTCGAGAAACAAATTCAGATGAGGTAGAGGCGATGACATCTGTATATTGTCTTTGGCAAACTTATCCCTTAGATACATGCCAAATCGCCCGTAGTAGCAATCCTCAGAACGGGGTTTGTCTGCATCTGATTGCCCTCAGCCGTAGCTTCTCAGGAGCTGTTGTATTTCACCTCTGGATGACTGTATCATGTAAGGAGAACTGGGTCGATTTCCTTGCCCTTTGCTGAGCTCCTCCGATCGGAGTAACTCCAATGCCCCCCCCCCCCAATCGGAGCAACTACCCCGCAATCGGAGCCCACTCCCAGCTCAGCACTTACAAAACTGAGGCTACTGCTGCTGCACTTATTAATAGGCGCCATATGAGTTCCAGAATATCACAGCGTACTCAGTTTCATTCAGCATGACGTGCTCAAAATTGTTGCTCTACGGAGCACTGCTTACTGGTCTCGCCCTTTTTTATCTCATCAGGTTGACGTTTCGAGCTGGCCTCCGAGATATCCCTGGACCATGGCTCGCTAGATACACGGCCTTGTATCGGCCAAGTCTCGTTTACAGAGGCGATTCCCCTCGGCAGTATGAACTGTTGCACGAAAAGTATGGCCCTATTGTGCGTACAGGACCGAACCATGTCTCTACCTCGGATCCCGCTATGATACCCGTTATATACGGCATAGGGAAGAACTTTCAAAAGGTAGATCACCTTTCTTTCATTGAACAAATCGCTGATATAGATCGAGACACCCTTTTACACAACAATGTCCTTGATGTACCAAGGGCGGCGAATGGACAGCATGTTCACTGAACGGAAACCCAACGTCCACAAGACGTTAAAAGGCTCAGTGGCGCAGGTATTCTCCATGACTAATATGCGCAATTTCGAGGTGTATGCCGACGAATGTAGCGCCATCTTCCTGGATGCGATGCGAGATCTCGAAGGGCAGAGGTTAGACCTGGCAGACTGGCTACAATGGTACGCCTTTGATGTTATCGGCAGCATCACGTTTCAACGACGATTCGGGTTCCTGGAGAGGAGGCATGATGTCGACGAAATGATCAGCAAGATCAACCATGGCCTCGAATTCGTCAAGAACATTGGGCAGTCCGAATGGTTGGTTGCACTGTTCGACAGATTATATGCCATTTCCTGGATCAGGGAAAATTATTGGCCTGATACAATGGATAAGTTCTTGAAAGTATGACCTTCTCCGGGGTATTTCTGCCGATGTAGTGCTGACATTCGAGCTCTTTAAGATTACCGAGAAAGAACTGGATAAATATGATCGCAGTCCAAAAGACCCTTCTAGGACAGATTTTCTATCCCAGCTACGACAAAAACAAAATAAGACCGGCAAAATAACCCACAGAGACATGATAAATCATCTCTCGAACAATCTGTGCGTACTGACACGTTGCAATTGTTCTATTCCTGCTGCTAATCTCGATAAAGTCTTGCTGGGAGTGATACCACAGGTATATCCCTGCGTGCTGTAGTTTATTTCGTCATAAGGAATCCACAGGTCTATGAAAAACTACAAAGAGAAATTGGCGAGGCTGACCAGGCTGGCCACCTCTCAGAATACGTGACATATCAAGAGTCATTGGAACTGCCATACTTGTAAATCAATCATTTGGACTCTCATTGCTACAACGAATTCTGACGAACTCAATAGTCAAGCCACATTGAAAGAGGCTATGCGAATGCACCCTGCCGTAGGATTCCCCTTAGAGAGATATGTACCTGAAGGAGGTGCAGAAATCTGTGGCTACAACCTTCCAGCCGGCACCAACATCAGCACTTCCGCGCCATTGATGCATATGAATAAGGACGTCTTTGGTAACGACGCCAAGACCTTTCGACCTGAAAGATGGCTGGAGGCTTCCCCGGAGCAGCTGAGTCTCATGGATCGCACCTTTTTTGCGGTACGTAATCTCACGTGTCGCGGACCAACAACTAACTTCAAGTCTTCCCTTCGCAGTTTGGACACGGTTCTCGAACTTGCATCGGTAAAAATATATCCCTTATGGAGATGGGCAAGTTAATCCCACAGCTCTTCCGTCAATTCGACATCGAGTGGGCTTCAGAGCAGTCAGAGTGGCATATACATACCGCCTGGTTTTGGAAGCAGTCAGAATTGTTTGTAAGGCTTAAGAGACGGCAAACAAAAGAATACGTGCGACGACTGAACGAGAGATCTATAGGTAATAAATATTATAATTAATTCTATCTTGGTTTCGCCAACCTAAGAAGATCCTTTACGCTATCTAAATAATGCATATCAACATGGCTAGATGTCTGTTCCGTTGCCTGTGTTTATACCCATGAAGAATTTCTCCAAGCTGCAAACTGTCATCTTCTTATAGGCTGTTATATCCTGTCAGCAGCCGGTAATCTGAAAAAATATTCTAAGTGAACACCGGCGAGACCATCAGACCAATTGGAGATACCTGACTATCATGAGCCCAGTCAGCAGCAGCAAACCTGAGCTGATAATAAGTTCCGCTCGTCGCGTATAGAGGCGCAGAAGAATACATATTACTCCAAGAAGCATCTGTAGTCGTGCAAGTACGAGTTCCACCGTTGCCTGTGACGCAGTTGTAAAGCTTCACAGCCACGCGACACTTGAGACTGCCGTCAGTCGGTCGATCACATACCAAGGGCGCGTGGTAGAATTGTAAAGTAGTAGGACAGACGATGACTGAAACAAAGTCGAAGTTCCCCTGATAGGACAAAGCGCATAAGGGGTTTCCATCAACTGATACATAACCAGTACCCTCTTCATATTTAAACTGATTAGTTGGCCAAGTCAAGAAAACCCCTATCCACACAGAGTACTCTGGCAGACCATTTCCATGTATAACCAAGCCATTTGCTGGGCCGCCTTGAGCAGACAGCGTAAACAGAGTCGGAATAGGCAGGAGAGTGGTTGTTGTAGAGACTTCACCAACTACTGTGGTGGAAGTCGGTGCTTCGGTGGTAGTCGTCGTTGTTGCTTCCAGTGTTGTATCAGTAGAGATCTGTGTCGAGTAAAGAGTGGAGTCAGTGGTAGACTCTGCAGTCGTGGCTGAGTCTGTAGTCCCAGCAGACTCTATGGTTGTGGTTGAAGCAGGGGCTGATGTTGTGACCGAAGCATCGACCGAAGACGTCAATCCATCTGATGTTGAAAGAACAGATGTTGAAATAGATGACTCAGACACCGCTGTACTGGTGACCTCAGTTGATGTCGTTGCGGAGATATCGGACAATGCGACCAAGGTCGTCGAACCAAGATCAGCTAGAGAGGTGGACTCGGAGATTGCAATCGTCGTTGTTCCTGTCAACTCAGACTGCTCGCTCAACGCCGTCGTATCTGACAATGACACTGAAGAGCTAACAGTTGAAGAGAAAGTGGACTCAGAAATGAGAGTGGTTGTTGTCGTCGAGTCTGACTGCTCGGTCGCTTTCGTAGTATCTTTCGACAATGTTGAAGATAGCCCCAGACTTTCTGTGGTAGTAGCAGTAGTTGCGATAGCTAATTCGGGTTATTAGTAACGTGAGCAAGTAGTGTTACAAATGTACCTACTGAAAGAACTTGGCTTGCAAGGACCAGCGACCACAGACTCAAGCCCAAAGGCCAGGGACAAGAGAAGCGTCAAATGCATAACTGCCATTAAAGAGCGGAAGAATAAAATCGAAATCAAATCCGAAAAGTCGAAAGGGAAGAAGTGCTAGCAAAAGGAGGTTAGAACCTTTTATGTTTATTTTCTTGTTTATCTAAAGGCGCCAATCTGGCGAGACCGTTCTAAAAATAATGGTCTCCTGTAGTTTCTTGTAGCTGAAGATTTAGCGCGAAAAGACTCAGCGCTATTGAATACCCCTTAGGCACTAATTTTAAAAGAACCGAACGTCGTACCAAGCAGCTCGAGGTTTCTCTATGAATTAAAATTAAACAGCGCGCCTTCTCAATTATGTCGCATAGGCCATTTTTGTTCTTAGCTCGATATCCCCAGACCCCAGGCGATGAATCGTGTAAATACCTAACAGAGATCGGAGGGGACAGCGAAAGGCCTTTCTACCGCTCTGCAATCTTGCCGAGATGACCTACGTGGATGAAAGGACAAGCCAATTAAGTTGCCGTAGCCTAGCAGACTCCTGCCCAGTTCAACCGGGACGAGAGCCTTGGTGAATTTGCCTTGTGCGCCCCGCCTTAGCGTCTCAAATTTTCGAAGAGAGCACGGAGTGGAATACATGTGCTTTGTTGCGGTTTGAGCCATGGAACCATCGTGTCAAAGTCTATGGCAAGACTCAGCTGAAAGGTACCGTTGGGTTAACTCCACTTTTGTCTAAAGCAGATCGTAGTGTAAGTCTTGTGAACCCAAAACTTACTTTAGTCGGCCAGGTCATATGCAGACCAGCGATCAGCCTGGAGATGCGAGGTCTTCTTGTCCAGTGGTGGATTAGGTGCCTTGAGGTATTCCACACCCTCCTGTTCGAGTTGACGTAAAACTTAGTGCGTCTACTTGCCGTAACTGCACTTTCGCGTATTTAAGAGAGTTGAGGAGACTGGTCGACAGTAGCGTCAATTGTGGATCTATTCTGTCTGGATAGCTAGCGCATAAGGATGGCGGCATTCACTAAATCATCAGTAGCACGAGTGGTGCTTCTCTTTGGATCGAGCTGCAGGAATAGGACAGTAAGTAGACGTTCCTGCTGGGCAGCTCAGCGTGGCGAAGCTTACCGCGTATAACTCCCCAACCCAATCTCTAAGTAGCAATAGCCAGGAAGACTTAATAAAGGATAAGAATTTAGATGAGCCTATATTGCTTATCATTCTGCACTAGTTCGAAACTTGAAGTTAAAAGTACTGTTATTCAATACTGTTGATCTCATCTCTATAATTCCATCCAACCTATGCGGATGCCAACACGCCGCTCGATGAGTTCAGAGCTTTGGAATAGGAACCACAGCATCAGCAATGCCATTATACTTCTTGTCTCCAAAGTTACCACCGTTACTGAGCAGCAGTCGCTTAGTTCCCTTGATAGTAATCTCTCTGACACTCCGAGAGTAAGCAGACCAGTGGTTGATGTCGACCTTCTTCCACTTTCCTTCGACTGGATTATCGCCTTGAATCAGAAGGTTCTCGGAAGAAGTGGTGCTGATGATAATGATACCAGAGCCGTCGTTGTTATAAGGGTTCCGAACCTAAGTCACGTATGGTCCACTGGTGAACAAACTACCGTCGGTGGCTTGGAGCCTGGTACCAGGAATGGGTCCGAATGTAAGAGGGCTGTCGGAGATTTTGTAATAAATTCTGCAGGAATCCACGCTGCAGCGTTCCCAAGTCATGATCCACTTATCAGTGCTCTCGATGTGAGCCACAGTGGTCATACCAGGGCGAGCGTCATAGTTACTCTCAGCCTCATCCTCGACAATGTCTGACCAGTTCTTAAGGTCGGTGGTGGTAGTGTGAACGAGCTTCTGAGCATGTTTCGGGTCCCGCTGGTCAGAGTAATAACAGACCAGTTGTCCGCCATACATCAAGAAGAAGGGCTCCCACAGCGCTTTATCGCCATTTTGAATTGTGTTTGGTCCATCACCATATGCAATATGAGACACAAATTCCCAAGTCTTTGCGCCGTCTTTGCTGGCGTAAACATCGATGTAAACACCACCTTTCAGGCTTTCAGGGGTCGAAACACCAGCTGCGAGTATGGTGCCCTTGGCATAACCACCAAAATCGGTGGGAAGTGTGTACAGGAATGGCTGGAAACGCATGCCCCAACCGTTCTGCGTGTCTTTAACGGCACTGAAATTAGACCAAGTCGTACCGCCGTCGACCGACTTGTAGATCGGGTCTAACCGAAATGTTAACCTCTACAGCATATAAACACACATGTTCTAAAAGACATACGATTGACAGGATATTCTTTAGACTCCGCTGGGTAATTTTCCCAGGTCATAAGCAGGGATTCGTCTGGCAATTGGAGTGACCGAGCATATAGTGTACCCCAGAGCTGAGCATCAGCTGCAGGCTTGAAGAATTCGTTCTTGGTGAAGTTGGAGAAAGGAGTAGGGGCACGTTTCTCAAGTGCCGCACCATAAGTGGTGGCCAAACAGGCAAAACCAAGAAGAAGAGATCTCATCGTGTTTGGTAAGAGTAAGTTGAGGGGAGCTTAGTTATTGATTGTTATCCAGGGTAAGGAATGAGTTTGTGAGATAAAAGGTAAAGAATGATAGAACTCTTATATATTAAAGATTGAGTACCATGAGTACTTCTCAACGACATACTATTTCAAACATCAATACCGTATCTAACAAAGTATCCAAAAAGACGAGCAAAGGAGACCCAAACGCACCAATGGCGCAACTGCCAGTGGGTTTCTGAATTTAGCCAAATAATGTATTAAGGTTGTTGGATTGCAGGATGCGGCAATTCGTAGCATCATTCCAATATGCAAGGTGATAGTCTGGGGTAACTAGTGTCTGTGCGTCCGTCCACCTTGCTCATCATCAGCTGATGCCGTTCGGTGTTTGACCCGACATTCCGCAGATTGAATTTCGCCCGGGTTGGCATCGGACTTGACCCGATACTCCGCGACCAGAAGATGGCACGATCAGCGGTTCACGTGTTTTCCCACTATGGAGTCATTTCCCGCAACCGGCTGTCATATTTCTTTCTCACTTGGAGAACCCGATATCATCTTGTCAACCATTTCGCTCACATACTGCCTACATTCTACCTACATGATCTTTTGCAGTCCAAGCACTATGAAGAGCGTGACCCTACCAATCCAGGCGCATCGACAACACGCTCATGATCATGAAATCTCCCAGCCTCTGACCTTCGACAAGGCCGTCAAGGAAGTCGAACATGGCCAAGATTCTTCAGCTGTTGCCGTCCGCCTGCTGGCAGAAATGTCATCAGCCGAGCGTTTGCATCTCCTGGATGGAGACATCCCTTTTTGGGATGGTCTGCGGGAGATACTCTGCGATCGTTATAACCGCAGACCGTTTGTCATGGGCGCGATCCCTCGTCTCAACATTCCGGGAGTCAAGTTTACCGATGGGCCGAGGGGCATTGTCATGGGCTCGTCGACAGCCTTTCCAATTGCCATGGCACGCGGTGCAACCTGGGATATCGATCTTGAACGGCGTGTTGGTAATGCTATTGGACTTGAAGGTAAAGCCCAAGGTGCCAATCTCTTCGCTGGTGTATGCATCAACCTCCCACGCCATCCAGCGTGGGGTCGCATTCAGGAGACATATGGAGAAGACCCGATCTTGTTGGGTGAATTTGGCACTGCACTCACCCAAGGCGTTCAAAATCATCTCATGGCATCCGTTAAGCATTTTGCTTTGAACTCGATAGAGAACGCTCGGTTTCGAGTTGATGTACAAGTGGACGAAGACGTGCTTCATGAAGTTTACCTTGCTCACTTCAGGAGAGTTATCGAAGCCGGCGCAGCATCAGTCATGTCTTCATATAACTCGGTCAACGGAGAGTGGGCTGGGCAGAGCAGGCTCTTACTTACAGATATTCTGCGCGACCAGTGGAATTTCACTGGATTTGTCATGTCAGATTTCATTTTCGGTCTACGAAACGCTGCGGTTTCTCTTAAGAACGGCCTGGATATTGAAGCACCTTTTGCGCAACAACGGGCAATCCATCTTAATGATGCCCTGAGGAGTGGTGAAATATCCTGGGCTGATATCGACAAAGCGGCCATGAACATTCTACGCACGAAGCTCGAATTTGGCTCTCTTCTTGTCCAGGAGGCGCCTGATGAGTCAGTTGTCTTCTGTGAAGAACATCGACAGCTCGCCAGAGAGGTTGCAGGACGATCAATGGTGCTTCTTAAGAATGATTTTATCAATGGCAATCCAGTTCTGCCACTCAAATCAGAAGCTCTATCTCGCTTGGCTGTCGTCGGCCGTCTGGCAAACAAGCCCAACACGGGGGACAAGGGATCCTCGCAGGTTTTTTCACCGACCATCGTCACCCCCTACCAAGGACTCAAGAGCGAGATTTCAAGCGCAGATGTCATTCTTGAAGATAGTGACAATCCAGAAGCCTCTCGGGAGGCCGCCAAGAAAGCAGATGCTGCTGTTGTTATCGTAGGCTACGACGCCGGGGATGAGGGAGAATATGTAGTGCCTTCTCTCCAGAACGACCCTTGCTTATCTGGGCTATTTCCACCAACGAGGAATCCTGACGATGAAGAAATGTTATCGATTGTGCAAGGAAACCCAGCCCGAGGAAAACAAGAATCAGCATTGGAAGTTGGTGCTGGTGGCGACCGACGGTCCCTGCGATTAAGACCTCGAGACGTTCAAGTTATCAATGCCGTGGCGTCTGTCAACTCGCATACAATCGTGGTGCTTGTTTGCGCCGGTGCTGTCATAATGGAGGAATGGAAAGATAAAACACCTGCTATCTTGATCAGTTGGTACGCTGGGACAGAAGGTGGCTATGCACTCGCAGATGTCTTGCTTGGACGTGTTGATGCTGGGGGAAGATTACCATTCTCTATCCCTAAGGATGAAAGCCACCTCCCAGAGCTTGACGTCGAGGCATCAAGTATCAAATATGATCGTTGGTACGGCCAAGCTCTGCTCGATAAGCTTGGAGTTGACGCGGCGTTTCCACTCGGTTATGGGTTGTCTTATACCAAGTTTCGATCCAGGAACCTTGAATGCGCGTATTTAACAGGCAGGGGGATTATAAAAGTCGCTTTGGACGTGGAAAATATAGGTCTGAGATCCGGCCATCACGTTGCCCAAGTGTATGGGTATCCAAAGATGGCAGAGTTCCCGCATCGGGTCTTGCTTGGTTTCGGGAGTGTTTACTTGCACTCGAGGGAGTCGAAGCGAATATGTATTGAAGCATCGTTGCGACCAATTGAACGATGGGTCAATGGCAAATTCTGCTTGTTGGTTAGTTCTGTTGAGATTGAGGTTGCTGGACACTCTGGGGACAAGGAAGCAATTCGCAAAGTTTGTAAGCTGTAGTGAAGCACAAAATTCATATAATCAGCCAATAAATTAATTTTAACATCGATTGTAACGTACTACGAGCCGCAAATAATGGTAACATCATTACACAACTTGGACAAGCCATTTCATTGTTTGTAACACCGAAAGCATTCCGTCGGCCTCAAGGCTCCAGTATTCGACCATTCTCAAAGTATCCAAGACTGCGTCCTTCCAACCTAAAGGCAAAAGGGTAGAACCAGGGTGCAAGCGTGCAAACCCAAGGAGTATGCATGCGCTTCTTGCTGAGCTTCGCAACATGAGCCAAGTCCCGTGGTGACGATGATAGTAACCTGGTGTGTTGACTAGCAGCCTTTGGTGGTGATAAGCCAGTGCAGCAGAAGTCTCATGTTTATCCAACTCTTGGTCTACCGCTTCGTTAAGAGCAACATGCATAAACAGCCAGGAAATAAGCTCGCGAATATACGTGATTCGCCCACGCAGTACAAATCGGATCACATCATCCTCAGCACCTCCATAAGGAGACGATTCACTTTCGATACTGACGAGCGGTGGTAGCGAGGCTTGCCACACCTCAAGTTGATGTGATGTATCTTTTCCAATCTCTCTCAAAGCTCTTGAAAGCGACCGCCAGCCTCCATGCTGGAGCTGGCCCATTAATCTTCGAGCATTCACCTCGACTCTCCAGAGAGCTATCTCGGACAGGTAAAAGTACCATGCTCGCTCAACATCACCTTCGCATCCATCAGGAGGCTTGGGAAATAGCTCAGGGGGGTCATCAGCTAGTCCAGCAGTACTAGACATGCCCAGTTCGAACCTGAGCTCCTGTTCAGACTTCCAGCACGACCACAAGACACTCTGTTCTGAAGTCTCCTGCGGACTTGCCTGGCCCGAAATATGGTCGAGTTCTCGGATGTAAGGAAGCGTCTGGCAAATCGCTAAACCGTGTACAAATGTTGTCCAAGCCTCAACAGGTCGTATCAGTGACATGAGAAGAACCCCTGATAGAAAGGCGCACTGGGCATGTATCAGTCCCGCGGGACCTAAGCCGCCACCAAGTCTTCTCTGTGCCGCATCGAATAGGGAAATCGCCATTTGTCGGTCTGCGTGTGACAGAGGAAGAGACTCTTGGAGCGGGCGGGCAATGGCTCCGTTGGCGCAAACCAGAAGCGCCAGACCGGATTCGATGCTCCAGTCGAGTCCCTGTGCGCACAACCTGGAGACGAGCCTTCGTGTTTCTTGCTCGTCCAAGATTGGGTTTTTGACGTGAATATGGGCGAAGAAGCTGCTGAGCCATTGCTCACATGATGCGCGGTCGGTAATTTCATCCACCCATGGTCTCTGCGCATTGCTGCATTCAGACTGTGACACAGGGGATTGGCTTGTATGGGATGCAAGGGTCGGTAATTGCACGTCTCTAAAGACATTCCATTGAAGGACTTTGTCGATCGTAGTAGGGAAAAGAATTTTGTGAATAACACTTGGCTCGGGCGTCAAGTCGTCGCTCGTCTCAGGAATACTGTCATCATACTGGGTCCCAAGGAACGCGCGCTGGGGCTTCGACTGGCTGTCTATCTTACGCTCAAGTCGGTCGAGCCGGTCTATGATGGCAAGGCTCGCTTGATCGAATGTCACATTGGTGTCTGGTTCGAAAACACACTGCACGCCAGCTTTTACGCAGAATGAACAGGCCGGCCGTTGCTGGTCGCACTTTGTTCTCCGAGCGCGACATACCTGGCATGCTTTGATGGCTCGTTTCCTAGCGTACGTGGAGCCAGGGCGGCTGATGGAGGCACGATGACTGTCTGCGCGACGGCGAGATTGAGATGCCATAGCGTTGAGTGAAAGATGAAAGAAGGGGAGCGGAATGTCGGGGGAAAAAGCGAAAGGAGACGGGATTGATACCGAGTGATGGTTTCTCTTTATTCAGCAGAAATAGGCATCGGAAGCTAGCGGAGTATCGGGTCCAAATCCGGCATGTAGAAGTCATGGTGCCATACCAGTTTTCGCCTAGCTAAGCCATTCTTCCCCGCCTGGGGAATGAGTCTAAGAGGCTCCTAGCGACCCCACGAATTAGGCCAAACCTTCCCCAGACTTGGCTTGGAAATGGCCTGTGTTGCAAGCAAATAGCAGCATATTATGTCGTTAAACCCACCAGACACTGGTTGGATGGAAAATGATATAAGACACAAAGAGCACGCTGCTCTTCCTTTTGCTCCCTCTCCATCATTCTCAATGCCATCACCAACTACTCTACTGACTGAAATTTGATAATAAAACATCAATCTCGCCATGGCCAACACCAATGAGCATGTACTCGACCAGAAAAGCACCTTGAGCGACAAAGACGCGACCGTTGAGCACATGGCAGTCTCTGACAAACACATCCTTGATCAGATCCAGGTGGCCAATGCCAACGAACACAATCTGACCTTCAAGGATGTCGCTCGAAAGCACCCCAAGATCATCTGGTGGTCCTTCTTCTGGTGCATGTGTGCAGTGGGTTGTGAGTTTCCACTCGTCGGATGATACCGGCATATCTAATGTGCGCGGTGCTGACTTGTCGAACTAGGGGGTTTTGACACCCAGGTCAACGGTGCCATGGTAGGTGTTCCGGCCTTTCGCAAGTACTATGGGTAAGCTACTATTTCACCCCTCCAATAATATTATACCTAATCCATGATAAAGTCACGAGCTCAATGGTGACTGGGTGATCCCGGCGGACTGGTTGACCGCGTTCAACATTGTCTCTTCCGTTGGTCAATTCTTTGGAGGTTTTGCTTGCAGCGCCATCTCCGATAGAATGGGTCGCAAGAAGAGTCTTACTTTGGGCGTCCTTGTTGTCACTGGAGGCATCATGGGGGAGTCCTTTTCTTCCACCCGAGCTGCTTTTGTAGTCAGCAAGCTTATCCTTGGCGTTGGAGTCGGCTTCTATTTGACGCTGGGCCCTATCACCTGCTCCGAGATCGCTCCGACTGTCCTACGTGGGCTCTCTACCGCTGGTGTCAACCTTGCTATTGCTGTCGGTCAACTGATCTCGAATTCAGTGACTTCGGGTTTTGGCAACAGAGACGATGTTTGGGCTTTCCGAGGGCCATTCCTGGCGCAGCTGATCTTCTCTGTCTTCCTCTTCATCGGTAGCTTTCTCTCTCCAGAGTCACCTTGGTATCTTATACGAGCTGGAAAGATGGAAGAGGCCAGACTTGTTCTACAAGATCTGTATGGATCTGAATTTGAGGCATTAGAAAAGCTTCAAGCCATTCAACAAACGGTCGAAGAGGAGGCCACCATGGCTAGTCCTTCCTACATCTCGGCATTCAAAGGCACCGATAGAGTTCGTACACTTATTTCTATCGGTGTCTTTGCTTGTCAACATGCCGTCGGTATCATTTTCGTCCTCAGCTTCTCCACCTACTTTTTCCAATTAGCTGGACTCGATACACAAAAGTCTCTGAACCTCGGTGTTGGTGTTACCGCCTGTGGTGTAGCTGGCAATATCTGCTCGTGGTTGATTGTGAACCGCTTTGGCCGCCGCCCTATCTTTATCTTGGGAATGTTCGCCTGTACGACCATTCTTCTTCTCATCGGTGTTCTCGATGTAGTACCAACAGGTGCTGCCAAGTGGGCTATGTCTTCTCTGACTGTTGTCTTCTCGTTTGTGTACTTCCTCACAATTGGCGCGGTGGCATTTGTTCTATTGGGGGAGGTTTCCTCCCTATCCCAGAGGGCGCGAACAACGGCTCTGGCCACTGCAACTCAGGCTATCTTTGGTATTATTATGTTTTTCGCTGTTCCATATATGGTCAATCCTGACGCTGGTGTAAGTTCTGCCCTGTCCTTGAACGACTGAAAATGCTAATTGTTTTAGAACCTTGGCGGCAAAGTTGGCTTTATCTTTGGTGGACTCTCGGCCTTTGCTTCTATTATCTGTGTGTTCTATATCCCCGAGCTCAAAAGACGAACTTATCAGGAGATTGATACAATGTTTTATCGTCGAGTTCCACTGCGCAAGATGGGATCTTATACTATATAATTATAATATAATATCTGATTTATTATATATCCTTAATACTATAAAGTGATAGTTATGATATCAAAATGGCTGGGCT
This sequence comes from Fusarium sp. MPI-SDFR-AT-0072, assembly GCA_020744335.1. NCBI lineage: Eukaryota > Fungi > Ascomycota > Sordariomycetes > Hypocreales > Nectriaceae > Fusarium > Fusarium sp. MPI-SDFR-AT-0072. The sequence goes on from JAHBOG010000004.1 coordinate 4,040,020, forward strand.
ACTTTGGAATATTTATTAAGATTGTTATCAACCAGGATGGCAAAAAGTCTAGATATAGTAACTAAATATCTATAATTTACTAATTTTCTGTTATTGAGAGTCTTAGTAAGCTAGGAGTTTATCTGCCTTACTTTTATCTTTTTAAGAGCAAACTGCATTTATAATATAAGTGAGAAATTGTATATACTTATAAAGGTATAAATATATCTTAAAAGTAGCCCTCTACTAATAGACAATAGTATATTAATGGTGCGGTTAACAGACCAAGATGGTAAACCTGTCTAATATAGCAATTAACTCTACTTATATTTTAGACCTTGTTGATCTAATTTGTATCCTTATCTCTAGTCTCTATGGGGACCCTGCATAAGCAATTGCGGGGGAACAGTCATTTAGTGCTCTAATAAAGTAATTTTATCTTCTGAAATGATGATCTGAGATTCCTAGAAGAAGGTCTAAGACGTTATTTAATCACACCAAAACCCGAAAAGCTCAATAATCATTACGTTGGATAGAAAGTTTGAAAGCAGGAGATGTTAGCACTAGCCATTGCCCAGCGTGTATCTCCTCAAGCGTCTTCTGATAAACTACCCATCAGCCCGGTCGCCTTCACTTCAATTTAACAATGAAATTTCTTATCAACTTTAGAGTTTTGGTGCTGCTATGGTCGAGGCTTCCCGAAATCCCATCTGTAAACCTGGTCTAGATCCTTCTGTCGTCTTTGCAAACGGCTTCTATCATTTGTCAGTCATACGCTCAGGCCTCAACGTCGATGGCATAATCTACCTAAAATCATCTTGAACGGAAAAAACCACCAACTATGAACTTGAGAATTGACAAAGGTCCCAGAACATATACTTCCTATACCCATGTAGAGGTTACACGATCTGAGACACTGGGGATTCTCTTGAATGGAGAAACGAAGACGACATGGACCGACAAGAACACCACTCGCAATGCCGATATGTGGGCTCCGGAATAACACTACCATCGCTTCTAATTCAAGCCTTCACATCACAGCATCTTCACTGCTCAGTCAAATCTCAATGACTTACTTCTTCTTCTTCAGGGTTCTCACCTTCCTGTAGCTATGAGGTCTCTGACTTAGCAGCGGCCTGGTGGCCTTGGCAGCGTTACCTTAGCTCGGCCTCCCATCCACCCTCGACCGCCGCCAAACATCGTCTGATACGGCTACAGTCGACTGCTCCAAGGGTCGTGGATCGCCGAAGCACTTGGCTTCTGGGTTTTATCTACGGCGTTCCTGACTCCAGGTTTGGCCAATCCCCGACTCAGATTCCTGATCACTTTCACACTAATATGGGCTTCAACTATGCCCGTGCTGGAGGCGCATAGATGAACGAGGGCGGCTAGGTTCAGGGCCATCAAGCCTATGTTGCGCAATTCAAGTAGACTAAGCAGAACTATCTGACTGCTCGCAAGTTCGGTGCCAAGTTCCAGCTTTTACCACACGATATCTGGGGCACTGATCATGCAGACTCGACTACGGCCTGGCCTGGCAATAATGGTGACTGGAAAGATTACGATAAGTTCTTGGGCCAATTACTTCATTATTTGAAATCTAACAACATGTTGCAAGGCTCGGATATCGACATCTGAAACGATTAAGTAAAAGCTTTTTGTTCCATTGCTGGTTAGTATTATATCTGACGCAGCACAAACAGACCAGATGAGAGCTTTTGGGCACGCAGCCAAGGTCAGTATCTGTACATGTGGAAGCGCACATACCAACGCATTCGATCCTGTACATCTTGATGAACGAACACAGAGAAATCCTACTAACTCCGGTACTTCCATCAGCCGGTGCATTCGACAAGGTCAAAGTCGTCGGTCCCTCTAGTAAGGAAGTTGTTTCTTTAGGTCTGAGTGCAGAGGGCAAAAAGCAGTTGTAGCTAAAGTGGAGGCTATATGAGTAATAAAACAGTTTATCAGATAGTAAACACTAGTAATAGTTAGGCTTTTCTGTTATATTAATAGTTTATATAAATAGTCTTCAGAAGCGAATTAAAGTTATTATTACTAGATATCTTATAGTTGCGTAAACACGTCTTAAGCTCTGGCAGGATTCTTGCAGTTGCCTACTAATTATATTCTTAACAGTATCTGCAAGCAGTATCCGGACAATATCCATGGTTGCAAGTATAACTACATAGTCCCTTGTAACCATCCCCGAGTCCAGCAGCAGGGCAACCCTCGCGGCCATTGGAAACTGGAGGGGATACAGCTGTTCCATACCTGGTGCACTTGCATTGAGCTGGTGGGCAGTAGTTATAGGCGCAAGTGAACTTGCAGAGACCAAGATAGTTACCACTTTGGCCGTCTGCTACAGCACCCTCGATACAAGCCTTTCCGTTTCCTGTATCAGTCACCGTGGGGGGGTCATTTCCTTGTGTCGGAGAAGCAGGGTTGGTTTCGAGAGAAGGCTTAGGCTGGCAGGTTGTGACATGCAGACCGACAGTCAAAGACGCGAGACCACTGCTGTCAAGAGGGTCAGAAAAGCCGGCGGCAACGGTACCAACATAGGCATTAAAGTTGTACAAGCCGCAGGGGCAGACAGACGTGATGTCCATAAGTGAGGTATCAGACAACACGTTGGTGCTGCCACGCTTAAGAGTGAATGTCTGCTTGCCAAGGCCGGCATCGACCTTGATAAGAGTAGCTCCAGCAGGAACCTCTTTCGTAATTGTGTTGCTTCCTGATTGGATGATCACTGTTCCAGAAGACTGGAGCAGGCTCACAACATAGACAGTGTCTTCCATTGATTGCCATCCATCCGGACGACCCTGGAAATAATTCTCATTGGGCTTAGGTGGCACTCTACCAGAGGTCGTATCGGTAGCATCGCAGTTAAGGCCCTTCAGATTACGGCGATACCAGTAAATAATCTGATCTTTTTTAATATACTTGGCCACGTTGGAGTCTTTGTTCTTGTATGCGGCGATAAAAGGCTTAGACAGGTCAAGCCAACCATTGTGAGTCATATCGTTGGACCATTTGGATGCTCCATCCTCGGTGTGTTTGTTTTTGAGGGGTCCGATATAGTGAGACTCGCCATAGTCGTTCCAAGTAAGGATTTCAACCATAGGGAAACCCTTTTGAATAACCTCGTTCCAGCGGTCGAAGATAAGTGAGCCGCTCGGGAAGACCCAGTTCTGATATTTTTATTCTTTTAGCCATTCCTATTTCATGACAAGTGGGAACTAACCTTGGACTAGTCGACCTCAGGACCATAGTGAGTAAAGAACCAGGGCGAGATAGCTAGTTGTGAGTCAGTCACCTGCACTAGTATGTAGAGGAGGGATACTTACGAGCCATGTACTTTTTGTTTCCAAGCCAGTTCGTGTAACTCTTGTCACCGTCGGCGACACTGACTCTCTTACCATCCTTAGGCGCCTTGTTATTACCATCGTTTAGCCAGCCCATCCAGTTCAGAGCACCGTCAATACCATTCGTAGAGCCTCCCCAAGGAGTAAAGTTGGGGACGAAGAAGATATTAGAGCCAGAAGCACTTCTGACAGCGTTGGCATCGAGGTTATCTCCTGCAAAACTGGACACAAAAACTCTGTTGTCAATGCGTAGCTGACCTGGGCGGTCGGCATACTTCTTGACCTTCTGACTAACAGCGACTGCATTGCTAACCGACCAGAAGTGAAAGTCGAAAGAGATGAAAACCTTCATGCCATTACGGTTGGCAGACTCATACGCGTAATCGAGCTGTGCATCCGTGTAATCGTCGGTGCCGATGTTGAGGGCAAAGGCGTCAATGCCAGCGGACTTTGCACGCTTCATATCGTCATCATAGTCGGCAGAGTTTTGTCTGTTGCCAACAATCCCAATCTAATGATGTTAATTGAGTATGGATGTGAGGGGTAGATATGCATACCATGAAATGAGCGAATACCAGACGATCGCTCGAGGAGGCTCTTTCAGCAAGCGATCGACTGTCAAGAGCAGCACCTCTACAAGCCGTAGCAGCGAAGGCTGCGAGGCCAAGGCCTTTGAATAGGCGAGAAACGAGGACCATGGTGAACTATGTTTGACTACCAAACTGTTGGTTCTTGGCTCGTCAGTGAACATGAGGGATTAAGAAGCAGAGTCTGCTGCTTATCTGAACACCTAAAAGAACAACCAAGGTTACACGGAATGCACATATGCAGACCATACACGGAAGTAGATTGCAATACTGTGGGTCAGGAGGATCCATAAAGGTGCAGTCGGCTGACAGTGTGTTTCATGGCTTACTGGTGGGTTTGACAAATATTAACATGCGCCCAGCTGCAACATCATATAAGCCATAATCAGGATATATGAACAGACTAAAAAAACCGCAATGAGTCTATTTACTGCTGACTTTACTCCTGAAGCTCTATGTCGAAAGGTTATTAGGTAAGTGCTAAAAGCGGTCTCCAATCCAGCCATGCATGCCTATGGGCCGCAACCCAGTATAAATACGAGGATAACAGGGTTCTGAAGGATTCACAAGCTCCACACTGTCAGGCCATAATGTGAGGTCAGTTGTTATTTTGCCCAAATTCACGGCAATCTGGTGTCAGTATTCAACCACTATATACAAGTTCCCAAGAAATGGTACATAGGATGCTAGTCAACATGACTGGGAATGCATTGGTCCATATCTCCGGCTATCAGCAAGCTCTGGGCTAAGCGGGGTGTCGACTTAACTAGAAGTGTCTATAATTATTGTTCTGGCAAACACGCTGGCATGATAACTGTTACCCTCGCCATCGGTGCCAATACCCATGACTACCACTATCTGAGAATCCCATGCAAGTCCGTACCAAACAAGTGGTCGAAGACCTCTGCCCTAATCCAAGCCTTGTCTAAAGAGATCTTGATGGGTGCAAACTGCCAGCCCCAGGCTTCACTCTTCTAGTCGACTCAGATGTATGCCAGATTCGCCGCTGCAGCCAATATGCTAAGGACATCTTCTTCAGCAAGCTCTAAGAACATCGCCCAAGTCTAGAAGCATACGGAGGACAGTTGATGGGCAAGCCAGGAGCATCTCAGCATCACAAAACAAACAAGAAAGTCACTGCAAGAGTGGCATTATTTCGAAAGGTGGAATCCCACCATAGAAGTCGTTGTTGGTTTCGTATATGAGTTGAAGTGGAATCTGAGAGGCCATACAACAGTCTGTTGGATAATAAAAGCAACGATCGAATTGTATTTAAATAGTCTTGGGATGAATTTAGTTATAATATCAGACTGCTTCAGTCTTACAAACGCGCCTTGGCATAGATTTGGTGTCAACATAAGAGGGCAGTTCTTACCATCCTTTGCCTCTCTCCCCAAATCCCCCTTTTGATTTCTTCAACTTGATGAACACATCGAGGTTCCTATACAGCTCTTATTTCTGCCTAAGTAATATGTATTGATATATTCGACGGATTGTTATGTTACTGGTTTTCGGCTGATGAGGCATTTCTTTAGGCTGCAAACCTTTGCCCTTTAAGTTACGTAGGCTATAGAATCCCACCAACAACGAGCTTCCTCTCCTAGACGGATGCATGAGGTAATGCCAAGGCACCTGAAGTGCTATCTTGGACTAGCTTTAAGCTCTGCACAAGTGCCTTGTTTTAAGTTGGCCAAGTCCAGTCACTCGTATGTTCCTGACTCGTTATCAGATCCTTTTTAATCCTTATGCTTAAGAAGGATTTGCAGATCTCGCAAATTGACCAGTCAGGAGAGCAGAATTGGGCAAATATGTCTCAGCTTGTCGATCCCGTGTGATCCTTCGCATATCTGGATCCACAGCTACATCTCAGCTTGTTGAGGATGCAATAAATGATGTCATTCAACGGCCAGGCAGATGCATATAGCTCTTGTACTTCAAGAATAAAATCAGGACGTCCTCCGCGAATCTGTCTTCTCACTACGACTTCAACAGACAGAACACAAGCCAGTACTCCTCATCTAAGTTTAACAGGCCACCAACACTCCACTCAATATGAAGGTACGTTACCAGAAGCTTACATGCTCAGTACTAACATTTATAGTTCTCTCTTATTCTTTGTGCCATCATTCCCCTGGTCTACGGATGCAATGGCCCTCGGGAAGTTGGGTCGAACGCCAACTGTCTAGGAGGAACATACACGGACTGTGCGGCTGAAAAACAATCTCTATGCACTCTCGAGTGCTTCAACCAGCCACCTGGACAATGCACTACTGGTTGCACAACACGAGCTCAACAAGAGTGCCAGAGAGATTGCATGGCTATTAACAACTGTGATGACTGTATCGAGCACCTCTTGATCATGGGCGGAGCAGAGTCTGCTGCACTGGAGGCCTGCTCTCAGCCGGGTACGCGTTCCAACTACAAACTCCATATAAGGCCCCAGTTAGACTGAACTAATGAAACTATAGGAGACTCTTACTACTGCAACTGTGGCTGATCCGTAGCTGGATTGAGCGCTCTTACGCGATGGGAAATATGTACTTAGATTCTGGAGCGCTTTGATAGGGGAGATGGCAGCGGCATGTATTGGATAAATACCTTCATATATCACAAGAGAGGGGCATTACACAGCAGAAGGTTCAGCGGAACAAGAGCAAGATGACGTCGGGGGGGGGGGGGGGGGGGGGGGGTCGCGAAGTATATTGCTCAACTAAACTAGAGAATGTGATATTTTTACTTTATTTTCCATCCTTCAAGTAGCCGAAAGACAAGGTAGGGCGGATGAACCCAGCCTCCTCAGGGAACATGCCGTAGTCCCAGACGGTGTAGAAGTTCTTCAGGAACCGAGTACCAAGCAAGGCGAAGCCCTCAGCCCCAGAATCCATCGGTGGCCAGCAAGCATCGTCTCTGTTTGCAAAACCAGGAAGAGCCAGTTGATCGCCGGTGACGTTGAGGAACCTGCTGTCACCGTAGTAGCCAACCTCGAAGGCAACAGACCAGTCCTTGGTAAACTCGCTGCACAGGGGAATATGGTCGCCGTTGAGAATTGCCGTCCAGTTCATGCCGATAGATTCGTAAACTTCGACGATCTTGGACTCGGGAAGTGTGATACCAGAAGCTCCAGTGTCAAAGACAACCCTAACATCGAGGTCGACCTTAGATCTGGTCTGGGAGCAGTTCTTTCCCTTTGTTGAGGCGGTAGTGCTGTGAAGTACGGATCTCCAGACATCAAAGTCGTTGAGGTTGGTGTTGATAGGAATCTCGATCAAGTCGCCCTTGACGTACTCCTTCTCCTTGGAACCTCCCAGCGTGAGAAGACCCTTTCCTGGCTTGCCCTTGGTATCGTCTCCGTCTTCTTTTGAATAGTAAATTCCGAATCGAGGTTCGTCCACCTTCTTCTCCGCCATAAGAGTCTCGAAAACAGGTGTAGCGCCGCCATCAGCAATGCTACCGAAAGCCAAGCCCATGAAGCCTGCAGCGGCCAGCGAAGACCAGTTGCTCTCGTTGGCTGCGATAAACTTCGACTGCCAAGTTAAGCCATCTGCCTCGAAGCGCTCCTCCACGGTCGGGCCAGCAACTTTTCCTCCGAGATAGTCGATGGAGGCGTCTTCTCCCGTGTATTTGCCAGTAGAAGATGCGGTGAAGTTATACCCGACTCGGTCCTTGTTGTAGTGAGGACACTCCGTGGCGCACTCGCTATCGATCATCCAAGTCGAAGCACTTCCAGTATCGAAGAGAAGAAGGAAGTCTTGCTCGGGCTTTCCGACACCGACCTGGACCATTTTCTATCAAAGTCAGTTTTTGTCTGTTGAACAGAATCAGGTCAACATACGTAGCCATCCTGAATGACCATGGGCATGTCCAAAACGGCAGCTGAGGCAGCGCCGAGAAGGGTCGAGGTGGCCAAAACGGCTGAAGCGAAACGAGTGACAGAACCCATTGTTATATGAGTTCAATGACGAGGTCGAGCAAGTGTAAAAGAGGCGATAGACCGTCAACAAATCGTAGGTTGCTGCGATGTCTTATAGGCAAAATGCACCATGTGACGTATTGCGTACAGAACGAGATTAAGTGGCTAATGACTCCATAGACACGAACTAATCTCGGTTGATGTAGCTATTATTAGGATGAGTTTACTGGATCATATCGTTGTTGATCGCCTTATCACTGCAAAAGTCCCCAATCGACAATCGACAGTGCTCTTTTCCAATTCGAGCGCGGGCTCTTGGCGAATGAAACCCTAATACATGAGGCCAGATGTCGCATAAAAGAACCATTGCCAACATCCAAAAAATACTAAATAGACGAATTTTCCATCTGTTGTGATGATCTTACCGATATTTGCATCAATTGAAAGGAGATCGAATGTTCAGTGCATGATGTTTGTGAAACATGCTAAAAACTTAGCGCTTGTGCAGTCTTGGCTTGGTACGAGCAATCTCAATTTTTTAGTGGGCAGGATTACGCTGTAGCCGGAGATGCCGAGGCATGGACTCATACTCTATTGGTGGCTTCAGCTTCAGGGTGGCAAAATCTGTCTTTAAATCTTGCAAACATACTCAATCCAGTATGTTTTCGAACACTCTTTCAATTGTCAGACGTGTATCAGAGACACTTGCATCGTGAGAGAAATGGCCATATTACTTAGGAGGAGACTGACTAGCAGCTTGGCGCATCTGTAGCCAGAAGGCCATAGTAACTATGGGACAAAAAGGTATATTGTCTTTCTGGTTAGATGAACTGAATTGAGTGAACGAGCGCGACCTTAAATTTGATAATACTTTCTTTCTTGCTGAACGAAACACAATGATATAGACCTGCCCTCAGCCTCTGGCTTATATAACCTATGCGAGATAACTGCGACTTGCTCCAGCAAGCAATTGGTGTTTGATATATAGTGTTTAAACTTCACGTAATGTAAGACATACGTCACAGTTACGTATTATATACTGTACTGCCCGTCTAAACGTTTAACCCAACTTTAAGAGGTTGCGAGTATTGTGTGCTGAGAATCGTGCAAAGACAGCCCGATGAAAACGCGAATTTGAAAACCGGCTTGAATGCCGAAGCTAAAATTTAAGGAAGACGCATAAACATATCATGATTGGTGGGATTCAAGCATCTCCTTCCGACGATAAATGTGTCCAATCAATAGCCGACATTAGTCTCGGCAATGACAGCGAGCATACTTGTTCTAGAAAGGTTCGAAACCTACTTCTCAACGGCTCTAACCGTCTTTGGACTAGCACTTCTCCTGAATAATCATGACAAACAGTGAGAATTTGCAAGCCGACCGGGATACGACCTGTCAAACTTGGCCCCAACACAGTGCTTGACGTTTCCAAGACGGACATGACGAGTGTTTCACGGCAAACCCGGACCACCTGACTAATGTCAACACTCTATCTTATCAAGAATTAGCTTGGAATATGGAGTCAAATCGGCGAACTGTGAGGATCTTAACTCATCGTAGCATGAATCAGCTACCATGGCACCCACCATCTGCCTGGCGTTATTGCGTAGACAGTATAGTCTTCGGCCTTGGTTAACGGAAATGCCTTGGTTTGCTCCATCGATGAAACCTCAGGAGCTAAGGGCCTCGAAAGCATACAATTGGGCGACAAGATCGGGTTTTCAACAGCCAACATCTTAAAAAACCAGATTCCCTCACCATCTATTGACATTCCCATGCCAGTCACTATCAATCTATAAAGTGGATCGTCATTTCCCAGGCTAATCATGCGCTTCTCATCTCTTTCGGGCGTGTCTGCCCTTGCCTTGGCCGCTCTCACGGCACCGGCCTCATGCAAGCCCGCCGATTCTACCTATGATTACATTGTTGTTGGCGGTGGCCCTGCTGGCCTGATCACAGCTGAGCGACTATCCGAGGCCAACAAGAAGGTACTGCTTCTCGAGCGCGGACATGGTCCAACCGTTGCAACTGGATCCAATCACACTCTGTCTTGGGACTCCTCCCTTACCCCAATCGATGTCCCTGGTCTCTCATCTGCTGTTGGTGGACTTGATCTATGGAACGAGTACATGTGTGATGATACTGCTGCATTGGCCGCTTGTGTTCTTGGTGGCGGTGTCACTGTCAACTACATGGTCTTTGTGCATCCTCCTGCTCGCGACTTTGACGACAAGTGGCCCAAGGGTTGGAAATGGAACGATGTTGCACCGGCCGCAGACAGACTATATGCTCGCAATAAAGGCACTCTAGTCCCCTCCGAGAACAACGAGCGATACGATCAGGGGCTCTATAACACCCTGTCCGGCTTTTTCGATAAGCTGGGCTGGAAGTCGGCTGACATGATCAAGCAGCCTAACGAGAAGCACGAGGTTTACAGCTGGCCATCCTGGAATGTCAAGAATGCCCTGCGAGCTGGGCCCGTTAGGACTTATCTCCCCCTTGCCCAGAAGCGAAATAACTTCACTCTTCGCATGGGTTCCAAGGTCATTCGCGTTGTCCGATCTGGCTCACGAGCTACTGGCGTCGATGTTGAAACTGCTGCAGGTAAGAAGGAGATCGTCAAGCTTTCTAAGAACGGTCGCGTTGTTCTTTCTGCTGGCGCCCTCACAACTCCTCGCCTGCTGTTTAACTCTGGTATCGGTCCCAAGAAGCAGATCCTCACGGCTAAGAAGGCTGGTGTTACTCTTCCTGCCGAGAGAAACTGGATCGGACTTCCTGTCGGCGAGAACCTGATGGACCATCCCATCTTCACCTTCACTGTCAAGACTGGTGGTGCTTGGGGCATGCTTGACACTGATAGTGTCTTGAACGGCACCGATACCAAGAACATCGATCTCTATAAGAAGAAGTCCTCTGGAGTCCTGACTCAAGGCCGCCATCGCATGATCTTCTTCAGCTCGAATAAAGGATCTGATGGTGTCACTCGATACTTCCAAGGATCATGTGCTGCTGGAGGTGATGGCATCGCTTCTATCAAGGTCTACATGACCCACGGCCTGACCTCCACCGGCGTTCTGGGCATGACCGAAGAGGGCAAAACGGTCATTGAGAAGTCTCCTTACCTACAAACCGATGGAGATGTCGAGGCTGCGAAGGCTTTCGTTCAGGACATGGTTGAGAAGATCACTGATTCTTCAAGTGGATTTGTTCTTCAGAAGGAGACCAACACCACAGCTATTATTAAGGCTGTTACCAGTGGAAACCACTATGCTGGTACTACCAAGATGGGTACTGATGATGGGCGCAAGGGAGGCTCTTCAGTTGTTGACACCAACGCCAAGGTATATGGCATGGACAACCTTGTAAGTGTAGCTTGTCTCTTTCTACCGATCTACTCACTAATCGTCTCTAGTTTGTCTCTGATGCTGGCATCCACCCCGACCTTCCTACTGGCAATATCCAGACTATTGTCATGGTTGCCGCCGAAGCTGCAGTTGCCAAGATCCTTGCTTGTTGAAGAACCTTAGTTTTACAAGGGGTGAAAAGGGGACCCTGGTAAATACATAAAACAGTACTAGCAGAACATATTGGAGATAATTTTATGCTTTAAAATATTGTAATAAGTGGGCTGTAGCATCTAAGTCAGTGTTTTTAGACATTTTGGGGTTACTTCGATGCAGACCTTGCCGAAATGCTTCATGCTCTCCAAGTATTCGAAAGCATCCCTGGCCTCTTCGAGGCTGAAAACCCGCGCCCATCAATCACCGGCTTAATATTGTTAGCTTCAAATTGCACGCGAGGGCCCAAGTATGCGATACGTGTAGTGCAGAACCTGAAAAACATGTCTGTAAGAACTGGCTGCTCTTTAGGGTGAGCACCAGCCCGTTTTCCAACGACAGAGATAAGTCCGTCCATCTTCACGGCAACCAGGGACTATCAAGTTCCAAAAAGTTAGCAGCAGCACATCAAAAGCATGGGAGTCCCTTCTATACCTGTTTTAGAGTCGCACCGCCTCCGATTTCGACCACGACGTCAACTCCCTGCTCTCCTGGTGTAAGAGCCTGCGCTTGGGCACCCCAGTTCTCAACTTCGTGATAGTTAATGACATGGTCAGCCCCCATTTCTTGGAGCTTCTTGGCTTTTTCGGCCGAGGACGTGGTCACAATGACTTTGGCACCAGCTGCCTTGGCGAACTACAGTCCGAGTCAGTTTGATGTTCTTAGCTCTGGTTAATATAGGAATTGAGACCTACAAGGATAGCAAAGGTGCTTACACCGCCAGTTCCCTGTGTGAGAACCCACTGTCCCGGGAGTAGAGGGCGACCTTGGGCGCCAAAAAGAGCGTTCCAGGCAGTCAGCCCTGCCACTGGCAACGTGCTACCCTCACTAAAGCTGAGGTTGCGTGGAAGAGCAATCACGTATTGTGCTGGAATGATGACATACTCTTGGAGGACGCCATGATAAGCGTTTCCTAATATGGCGTTGATGTAGTGCGGCTTTATCGGACCAGATTGTTGTGCTCCGTTCATGATTGTCGTGACTCTGTCGCCGATCTGAAAGTTCTGGATATTAGAACCGAATGGTATCGCATTGGGATTCTCAGACCGATGGCAAAGAAAGGGTGTCATCCCGCCTTTCTCTATAATTGGACCAGTGCAGTCCTGTGACTCTTACCCGCTAAATCGTCAGCCAACAGCCTTGCAGAGGATTGTTCCCCATCATCCGTGGATTGAACTTTTCCCGATCCCCCAAATGAGGGATAATATCCTGCTCTCGCTCCGCCACCTGGATATGGATGAGCTATGCGGCGACCTGCTCGACGTTAAGCCTGGCTTGGACGGGAAGCCGAGCCTGATAGTCTGGGGAGACCCTTGGGACCTCCGTGGATGGGAGGCAAGTCCTTTACTTTTACAGAAATGGGGGTGGATGCTAGAGTGATGTCGAGATATCCTTCAAGCTACTAATTACTGGCGTGAGAGCCGAGGAGAGGACAAAATACTCCTCTAGAGGGTAGATAATAAATTGCAATGTAGCATTCCTTGTGATAACAGATATCCATCTGAGACTCATTGGTTTATGCATAGAGTTCGCCATTTAAGCATCTCCATCCCACCTGTCCTCACTGTCGAAGCTTACATTCAATAGATCCCCACTGGTTCTTAGTAGCATGCCACCAACTGTCATTGATAAACCGCGGTAAACACTTTCTGTATGTCTGAAACTCCGCATGCAGGTCCCCGTCGGCTGCTCGGCCACACTGCCAGTCCCCCCCCGCATTGAGGCTTGACATTGTCCCAAATCCGTTGCATATACCGAGAATATCGGGCACGCCATCGGCGCCGATGTAATAGCGGAGGCCGTTTACTGGATGGTCGTCAGAAGTGCAAAGAGATGCGTTAACGGTGGCCAAGAAGGTTGCGAGGGCGGTGATAGCTGAGAACTTCATTGCTGGCTTTGAGATGTCAGGTCAGCTTGGGTCAGAGTGAGGGAAACGTTACACATATTGAGTTGGAGCGTTGTTGTTATAGAGAGAGATAGAGATGTGCTGTAGTGAGTTGGATGAGAAATACTGAAAGCCTTTAAAACCCGGCGTCTTTCAGTAAACTCAATGGTACATCAACTCAGTCATTGTTTTCTGTGATCAATAAACTCTATCGCAGGATTTACCCACCATGCTTCGAATCTGTGTTCGCCCCATCTTCCGATATCAGCCCTTGGCCCCTCGTGCCCGAACACAGCGCACGATCCGCACCGTCTCAGCTTTAGTTTCGACTGCGTCCTTCCTAATACGACTATTTCATTCCACCAAGATACGCAACCATCTACTGCATACCTAGAAAGGCACGGAAAGAATCGAAGATTACGAATTTATGCTTGAGAAGATCTTACAGAAAAATCCGCAGTTTTTCGCAGGCGACATGATCAAGTTCCAGTTGTACCCCAGCCTTATATTGCCTCCCTCATGTTTGCTAATGTAGACTAGGGGTTAGGAGCACATGAGTGCTGGTGACGCAGGGGGACCTTGTGTAGAACTTCGAGTTTCTCGAGCCGTTCGGCGGCTGACATCGGCTAGACTAGACAGCAATCGAAGGATGATGTATTCGAAAGAAAAGTACAATAAGACACAATGATGAGTGCGTTCAATGAGTAGCAAAAACAGCGCTGGACGTCGCTATGGAAATTCCGACGCGTGACACTTGCATCGCATCAATTTCAGCGGGTTTCCCATTATCTTATCAGCGGTCGGAGATGGGTGACGCTTGACCGAGTGCTGGATGTGGTTCTGCTTTTGTCTTGCTTCCCAAAAGCAACGGCCAAGCCACCAAAAGCCTCTATATGTCCTTTCATCCACCGTTGGCGATCTCAGTAAGATTGCGGGGCCGTAGAAAGCGCTTCGGTGCCCCCTCCGATCTCTTTTAGGTATTCTTACACCATTCATCGCCCGGGTTCTAACGACATCGAGCCAAGAACAAAAATGGTCTACGTGACATAATTGAGGAGGCGGGCTGTTTGATTTTTAGAGAAACCTCGAACCGCTTACTACCACGTTAGGTTCTTTTGAAATTACCGACAAAGCGGTATCCAGTAGCACTGAGGCTTTTCGCGCTAAATCTTCACCTACAAGAAACTACAATAAACTATTAGTTTTGGAACAGTCTAGGCAAATTGGCGCCTTCAAATAAAGGAGAAAATTAGCATAAAAGGTTCTGACCTCCCTTTGCTAGTACTTCTTCCCCTTCGCCTTTTCGGTTTTCGATTTGATTCTTCCGCTCTTTTATGGCAGTTATGCATTTGGCACTTCTCTTGTCCCTAGCCTTTGGGTTTGAGTCTGTGGTCGCTAGTCCTTGCAAGCCAAAATCTTCCGGTAAGTTTATTCACAACACTACTTATTCAAGTCACTAATAACCCAAATCAGCTATCGCGACCACTACTACTACCACAGAAACTCTGGGGCTATCTTCAACATTGTCGACAGATACCACAAAAGCGACTGAGCAGTCAGACTCGACGACAACAACCACTCTCGCGATTTCAGAGTCCACTTTCTCTTCTAGCGTTAGCTCTTCAGCGCTATTATCAGATACGACGCCTTTGAGCAAGCAGACGGAGTTAACAGGAACAACGACGATCGCAATCTCCGAGTCTACCTCTGTAGCTGATCTTGGGTCTACGACCTCGGTCGCATCGTCTGATATTTCTGTAACGACATCAACTGAGGTCACCACTACAGCGGTGTCTGAGTCATCTATTTCAACATCTGCTGAATTGACGTCTTCGGTCGATGCTTCAGTCACAACATCAGCCGCCGCTTCAACAACCACAACGATAGAGTCTACTACGACTACAGAGTCTATTATAACTGCAGAGTCTACCACTGACTCCACGATTTCTTCGACACAGATCTCTACTGATACAACACTGGAGGCAACAACGACGACTACCACCGAATCACCAACTTCCACAACAATTGTTGACGAAGTCTCTACTTCAACTGCCAAGACAACAACCGCTCTCCTGCCAATTCCGACTCTGTTCTCATTGACTGCTCAAGGCGGCCCAGCAAATGGCTTGGTTCTACATACAAATGGTCAGCCAGAGTACTCTGTGATGATAGGTGCCTTCTTGACCTGGCCAACTGGTCAGTTTAAGTACGAAGAGGGTACCGGTCATATATTAGTTGATGGAAACCCTTTATGCACTCTGTCCTATCAGGGGAACTTCAACTTTGTTTCAGTGATAATTTGTCCTACTACTTTGTTATTCTATCACGCGCCCTTGGTCTGTGATCGACCAACCGGCAGCAGCCTCAAGTGTAGCGTGGCTGCGAAGCTTTACAACTGCGTCACGGGCAACGGTGGAACTCGTACTTGCACGACTACAGATGTCTCTTGGAGTAATATGTATTCTGCGCCTTTGTCGAACGGAGCTTATCAGCTTAGGTTTGCTGCTGCTGACTGGGCTTATGATAGTACGGTAAATCCAATTGGTCTACTGGTCTCGCCGTTATAGATTTAGAATACTTTTATTATTAATTACTATAGTGCAACACGCCATTCAATAGATATAAACGACGATATGTTTATAATAGTCTTATAATTTCAGAGGTAAGTTCAGTGAACTTACTATGGCAATAAACCCTCACCCTTTCATTACCGATGTTACTAATATTACCTACATGGATTATTGCCTGGCTTACCCCGCAGGTAGATCCCTGATATTTATTATTTACATCAGCAGCCTGCTGATAATTAACTTTTTATAACATGTTTAATAAGCAAGTGCGCTAGATAAGTAAGTGCTCCACTTTCCCTCTTTAACCTATAGGTTGACCCTCCCTACCTAACCTATAGGTTAAAAAGATCCTTTTTTAATTGTTAAATTTATCCTTAGATGACTGAAAAACCAGCTAATAAGTTCTTATATTATACTTGGCCTTATTATATATATTATAGTATTAATTGCCTAGTTATTTTAAATCTTTTTTTACTAGTTTTTAATTATTTAATTACTATTTATATATTAATATTTATTTAATTAATTGCTTATAATACTTTTTATATAATTATTATATCTTTTTCTTATAACTTAGTCCTTTTTACCTTATAATACTAGCTTAATATCTGATTTATATTTTAAAGATTTTAAAGCTTACTCCTTAATAAGATAACCTTATATATATTATTACCTTTATTATTTTAATATTTAACTTTAAAGTATTAATTATTAACTTTAATAAGCTATTTTTATATATTTTAATATATCTTTTAAGGTTTTTAAACTAAGATTAAACCTTTATTATTATTATTATTAAGGTTTTTAAAATCTATAAGATTGATAATTTAATAGCTTCCTTAGGGGGCATAAGGATTTGTATTTATATATTAAGCTTTAAGATTATATTTTCTAGGTTTAAAGAAGTAAGCCTAGGTCCTTTAAACCCCTTGTAGATATTAGTTTTAGAAAAAGTAGCTTTAAGAGTAATATAAAAGGCCTAGAAGAACCTAATCTTAAAAATGTAAGATATAAAATATTTAATTAAATATTTAATTTCTTAACTATAAGCCTATTATAATAGTTTGAAGTATTTAATATTAAGTAAATAAAGTAAATAAGATATTAAAAAAGAAGTAATCCTAAGCTTAGGAGTTAATATTTTTATAAAACCCGCTTATTAACCACGTTAGCAAAGGACTAATAACTATTAAGTATATATCTATGCCCCCAGTTGAATAAATGGCGCCCAAGCTAGCACGTCCTGCCTTCGCTCCTTGCTCTTAAGAGGCCCCAAACCCTCCCCTTTCCTCCAAATTTGTACCGCTTTGTGTAAAGAACGTGCAAATACGTCATGAGTTTGACGTGCGTCTTGGACTAGTACATGTGCAAGGCATTTATAGAACTCACTAGTCACTGCAATAGCAGCATCGTCAGGTACCTCCCAGAGGCTTCCCACTACATGGGAATATCCTGCCAGCTGAAAAGCGCTAGACAAGTGTATCACTTCATCCATAAGGCGTTCAGTAGTATTAGCGGCCGTGGAACAAGCAGAAAGGTATGCAAACTTCCCATGGCTTGATACCTTACCAACTAATTTTCGAATAGGGAGGCTGTCTGAGTTACCGTCTTTGTCTTGCCCCACGACAAGGCAACTTTGCGATGGGAAAACGGGATCTGACACGGCGTGACAAGCGAAATGAACTATCGTACTTTTCATTATTTCTTCCATCGCTTTTGAAGGCGTTGGGGATTCCAGGACACAAAGAGAAGTGAGACGAAGCGGAGCAAACCTATTCTTGATAGACTCAATCTCCTTGGCCACCCGCAGCGATGTCTTCCCTTGCGTCTCTGGCATAGAGATAGTCAGAACCTGTTGTTCCGTCTCAGCAAGTTGTACAAGAGGGTTCTGCCTAGCACTTTTCAGCGAGAGGATAGTGGGAATATATGTTGAAATAGCGTGATCCAGGGCGTTGAGGTCAGATTCTCTCCTATAATAACCAGCAGCGTGCACTGGGAGCACGCCCATGAGGCCACTAGTGTTCCAGAAAATCCGCGGGAGGTTTTCCAATGAAGTCGACAGCAGATCTAAATTGCCCAAGATATCGTAGACGGCCGCATCCCAGAGCCACTCGAGAAGCTTTCTCATTTGCTTATTTCGGCGGTTCCAGTTGCTATGCACCCCGACAGACAGCCGGTCTTGTCCAACAACTTGCTGAGCTCGAAGTTGAACTTCATTGTACAATAGCTTGGGCAATGATACGTGACGTATTTCCGATTTGGTAATGACTAGGGCATCGCTTCCAAATTCGTTCACGTTGAAAGAGACAATTGGGCCAAGATCGGCGAGCTTCATAAGCTCCTCTGAGTTAGGAGGCAATTGAAACCGTTCAAACCCCTCGATTCTTCGTATCTGGTCCTCGATCCTCTCCATGTCTTCGACAGCCTGATGGCTCCGCTCAGCGGCTCCGGATGTGATGGGATCGGCTAACCCTTTCTTCAGCAACATGATATGAGTTTTCAGAAATGATTGGCCTAATATCTCCGAAACGGCTTGCAGAGAAAAGGGTTGTGTGAGTTTCTCCCTAGCAGCTTCATACTCCTTCCATAACTCTGGGTGATTGTTCTGAAGCTCTAGATTATCACTTTGAAGGCGTAAAGTAAGACTCGACATGATTCCCCGACCAAGCTCTAACAATGAGAGTGCATGGGCTGGTCCAAGTCCAGTTTGGAGCGATGCTGTGGCTGCCAGAGATGAAAGCCCAGTCAGTCCACTCAAGACGTATTCCTGATCCTCTCGGGATAAGGACGCTGGGCTGATTCGGGGCATTAACTTTACAGCTTTTGTTAAGTTGTCACATGATCTATTCCAGTCACCGACTTGAGCACACAAGAGGCCTGCTGATCTTCCACCAAGAACTCGGTGAAGAATTGAACCGTTTGGACTTTGGATAACGGCTTGGAACGCTGATATCGCATCTTGTTGGTCTTGCAAGTTGCCCGTCTTGGTAAATCTGCGCTCCAATAGGGTGCCAAGATTCCTCATCAGCCCAGAATAAAGCGAGTGATCTGCCGGCAACTTTGCAATGGCTTGTTTCATTGTGTCGACAGATCTGTCAAGATCGCATATATTCTCCAACCGCCGGAATCGCTCCCAGTAAAACCCAGCTAGACTGCACAAAGTCAGTGCATGGAAGAGATAGTATGGGGTTTCCATCTCCAGCGCTTCCAGTGTAAGGCGTATAGCTGCTTCAATGTCATTCTCCAGTCCTTGCGCAATGTATCTTTGGCCAAAAACGAGTGCAAGCATGGCCAGTGTTACAGGACGATGTGCCTGAGTTTCGGTCATTCCGTCCAACACTCTGCGAAACATTGACTCAGCAAGATCCAGGTCATTAATTGCCTTGTCACGCGAGTATCTTGCCAAGTAACAAGACCCCAGAATTTGGGCAGCATGAGTGAATTCCATATTTGAGATTGTCTTCTCCTCGACTGCCCGTTGCCCGACGAGAATTGCTTCATCAATATCGTTGTAGGATTGTAGATTGGTGAACCTCAAGTGCAGCAGAAGCGCCAATATGCCAAGACAGTTACCGGGTGAAAAGCTTCTGGGGGTAAGGTGATTGCAGGCATTCTTCGCGTCTTGGATCGCTTGATTCAGGAGTCTCATATCTCCTAGCAATTCTGACTGGCTCCCGATACGTAGGGCCAGATTACTGAGAAGGGTGGGTCGACCTCTCGAGTTCTCCGGTGTGATTTCAAGGGCAGAACGTCCTAGGCTGACGGACTCTTGCAGAGACTGTATGTCTCCTGTATTCTCAAACTTTTGGTGAAGTCTATTGGCAAGGGCGTCAATGCCAGCCGCCTTCAAACTCCCGTTCGTCGTAGCCGCACTCATTGCTTCCCTGGCACAATTGATGGACTCTTCAAGCAGTTCGCTTCTTCCTTCCCTCCAAAATGCCTCTCTGAGCATACTACTCAGCTCGGACAGGTACAGTGCTCTTTCCGGCGAGGATGGGAGCAGCATGTCTATGGCATCACGTTCCCATTTGATAGCGTCTTCCAGAGAGGAAACAGCCTGACGTGATTGTCTGGCTGCAGTCAATAACGTCGCTGCCAAGGTATGCAGTATCCTTGGCCGACCGAAATGATCAGTTGATATGGTTCTCTCGGCCTGATGGGATAAGCGAGTAGCTTCTGAAAGATCTTCTGATACCCGAGTCTCCTCGAAACGCCGGAGGTAACACCTGCTGAGAATCTCAAGCCTCACAGCCCTGTCTGGACTGTCCAAGGGAGTTGCTGCCAAGGCAGTTCGACAGAGACTTATTGCACGATTGACATCACTCACGTCCCCCTCTTCTGCGAATCTTATACAGAGCCATTCCCCCACATTGGCTTGCAATGTTGGAAACTGATAATGACTGTCTGGGCACCAAACTAGTGCTTGCTCGCCGATGGAGATGGCTTCCTCGATATTTTCATGAGTAAAGGCGAGTATGGCGCCCAAGTTGATTAATCTTGATGCTCTTGCGTAGCCTTGAGGAGTCTGAGACTGAAGAGCCTCACGAAGAAGCTGCACAGCTTCGTCTAAATCGGAGCGTCGACCTATTCTGCGATACCGACAGAACAATGCGTAACCTAGATCAGCCATGTTCTCCGACTTTGTTTCGTCGTTTTGAGAAAGGCGCTCGAGATTATAACGGATAAACTTGATTGACTCGTGAATGTCTTGGTCCGTCCCGTCTCTCATGTATAGCTCAGCTAACTTGACAGCCATATTACGTTTCCAAACTGTTCGATGGGTGTCATCCGCGGGAAAGGTATTCAGCGCCTGCTTTCCAATCCGGACAGCATCAATAAGATCTTTCCTCATCCCAAATCTCTTGAAGTGCACGAACAAGACGTCGCTGAGGTTGGCCACTCGCATACCATGTTCATGTTGACTCGTACGGCGCGCGTAAAAGACGACTCGAGCAATAAGTAGTGCTTCCTCCAAGTCCCTAACATGGCCTCGCTGCTCAAAACTTGTACAGAGAGCCTGGCTCAAGTTCATCAATCGAGTCGCTCTGGAAGACGTGAAGGCTGGGGTTGATTGAGCAGCCTGTCGGCCCATGTCGATCGCCCGCTCAATGTAGTTATGCCCTTGACTGCTCGAAAGTTTGGACATCTGGCACAATATATGTGACATGGTGTCACAAAACATGGGTCGGTTGGGGTTGTTTGGCGAGCAATTCCTCAGAGCATCTTGAACATTTCTCATAGCCCTCTGGAGTAACAGTTGGTTGTTTGACTTTGTATACTTGTGAGATAGTCTGACGCCGAGATTGTGCAGTATTAATGGATCAAATGCTCCAAATTGTCGCACAACCTGCTCGCCGTATTCGATGGACAAGTCAAGATCTGCTTCATTTCCAAGCCGCTCAAATCTTAGGCACAATGCAATTTCAAGATTGTTGAGCATAGCGCCACGGTTTGGGTTGCCCAAAGGCACAGATTCGAGCGCACGCTGACCAATTTGAATAGCTTCTGATAGATTTTGCAGAGAGTTTGTCTGGCGATACAAATCGATTAGACAACTACTGAGAACAGAAGAGTACATTGAGTATGAGCTGTCGTGCTCAGGCGTCAGTCGAACGGATTCCCTTGCGGAGTCTACTGCTTCATGCATGTCTTGTATATTTCCAGTTGCTGTGAAACTGTCGCTCAAGTTGTTGCTATGATTATTGAGGTAGTATGCCCTTGTTGGATGATTTGGGAGAGTAGCTGCGACTGCTTCTCGGCTGGACTGTACGGCCTCTTGAATATCCGCTATGCTTCCCGTTTCACCGAACCTTTCACCCAGCATCGCCCCGAGGCGATCATATAGGCCTCCCCGTCCGGCATAATTTGGAGGGAGGCGGTTGAGCAGATTACGGGTATCGTCAATTTCTTGACTGTATTCCATGTTTAATCAGATTCTTCTTGGTTAGTGAGGTTGATGTGCACACTGGAGACAAATTGAACCAGGGTCACACTTTGACTGATATATGTAGGAAGGCGTGACATCGCTCTATTGCCGCCAGTAGACGGAGAGAGACTGAGCCTGGACCTGGCCAGTAGCGCCATGATTATGATTTTCAGCCACTATATCAAGCACTAACATGCTGTCCACTCAGGTGAACCATGCTCAGCCGCCACAGAACGCCCAGCTGAAAATTAGGCAGATTCTGTTGCAGAAATGTTAGGGAAACTGCACCAATCTCGCCTGTGAATCTGCCTTTGACGTCAAGATTACGTAGCATGTTCTTGCATCTACCGGTAATCGCTAAAATTTGCTCGGTCTTTTACGTAGTATTTATATAAACCTGCCCTTCGACATGAGAGCCCGTGCATACCAGCTGTTGCTTTATGAGCGTCGAAAGAAGCATCTAAGAATTTAGTCAAGGGCCGACTCTATCGCGCGATGGGGCAACGAAAACTCGTCTTTCCGCCAGTTCCGTTTTCGGTTGAGGACGTCAAGCTCGGTACTTTGATTTCAGACCTTCGCAATCCTCACCAGGACCCCGGGGCCATTCTGTCAACAGACCCAGACACTGATTGGACGGTTCGTACCCTGCTAGATGTCGAATCATCTCTTGGGCGCGATAAGACCTCGTCGTTCTGGGCTCAAGTTACCCGCCTCTTCCGCCTCTCGGTTGATGAGGCTGAGAAGGAGAATCTCGTTGTCAATGCTAAAGCATCGAAGGTTTACGAGCTAAAAAGACCCAAAGAGATCTTGCGAAATACTTGGGCAAATGATGAAGCCGCCAAGTCATTGTTGCGCGACAGCGTGAAGCACGAACGTGATTCTTATCTGATTGTTGGCTTGAGGACATTCATCGATGCATCACTCACAAGAGGCGACCAAGAGAGTAAAAAGAAAGCTCTTGATGTCAAGGCACCAGTGGGCGAGGCCCTCAGAGCGCAGGCGGGTGTTGACGTTGGGGACGCTCTAGATGTTGGGGGCGGCGCAGACAAAGCACGAAGCACATCTCGGAATGAGGTGTATCGCTTCGATGGCGAAATGGTCTTTGCCATTGCGTATCGGAAAGTCATACTTGGCAAGATCTCGGAGGATAAGACGCCAGACCTACAGGCCGATAACGTGTGGAGGATGTATGATGACGTTCGTGGAGGGGATGGATCGTACGAAGATTACTTGATTGATCTGGAGGATACAGATGTGGCTCTGCCTGACGCGAGTGGAGTAAAGGCCGAAGATGCTACGATGGATTCAGATGAAGATGAGGAGGTTGTCACATTTTCTGACAGATTTGAGGCCGGTAATGAAGAGTATTTCGTTATATGAGCCATGCATCCATGTTTAGACATTTTGGTGGAGAACACAGCAGGTCGTTTAGTGATATTGCAATTTGCTCGGGTGTTTGACAATATCAGCCATTCGTGACTGCTACGTTTAACCAGTGTTGCTAATAATATATATAATATAATATTACTAATATAGGCCCCTTCGCAATATTGTTATACTATCAAAGGGTGTATATTATATTACCTAATATAAAAACAAATTTTATTATATTTATTGCCAAGAACCAAATATATTAGCAGTATGATAATACACCTAATATATTTTATATAACCCTATTACTATACTACCTCTATATAAATCTTATTACCTTAAAAATCTTATATCTTAAATTCTAACTTTAGGCACTCTAATACTTTAATTTTATTACTCCTAAGCCTATTTTAATAATTTTTAATAATTATCTTTATACTAAAGAAGAGTCTTTTAGGCTCTATAGACATTATAAGAACTGATAGTATATCCATGGTTAGCTTGCTTAGGCTTAGGTAGGTTTTCTACTGCATCTCCTCTAGCCACTATATAAGGGCGCTTATAAAGCTATAAACCCGTTTCGAATTGCAATATTACTTAGATATATCTATAGTAAGCAATAGCTATAAATACTTATTCTTCTTATTTAAGAACTTATTTATAGTTATTAATAGGACTTCGCAGAGAAGAAGCAGTAATTTTATAAGTTTATATTCTTTCTATAGTATCTTAATTAACTTCTTTAATAACTTAGCCTACTCTTTTTTCTAGTTCTCTTAGATTTAATGCTATTTATGCAAAGGCTAGAGTATAATAATTGTAATATATATAGGCCATTCTTTAGTAAGGCAATAGTACTTATCTAACTTGGCCTAGCCTGAGTTATACATCAGTGCTATCACCGGATTATTAATAGCTGCCTCCTTTCTGGCTTTAAATTATATAAAAACGAAGTCTATTGCGAAGAGGATATTATCGAGTATTACAAATAATGACTCGGGAGCCTTGGCTATTATATTCAGCCTCTCTAAGGACTTAACCTTCTCCAAGATAATCTAGTCCTCTAGAGAGAGCTCGTCTTTAATATAATCTATATTTATCTATTTGTCAAAATACCTGTTAATTGCATCTCTAAGATTTAATGCAGTCCTTAATATAGTATACCACGAGCTCTATCTTGTGTTATTATGTTATATAAGCCTATGGTTATGGCTGATAGTAAGAAACTTTTGGCTGCGCTAAGTACTCTATTAGATGTAAATGACAAAGATATAAAGCCTACCAAGAGGACCCTTCTTCTGCTACGCTTTAATATGCTTTAGTATTGCAATATGCAGGCCAGCATTGTCGCATTCAAGCTTCTTATTATCGGTGATAAAAAGGAAAGATTTGGCGGCGAGGTTAATGATATGACCTTGGCAGCGGAGTTGGTGAACTTTGGGATCATATTGGATGCTATATCGGCGTAGGAGGCCTGTAGGATGTTAGGGATAATTATTAGAAATAGTGAGTTATACTGACTAAGCAAAAGGGATCTCATTATTATATCGTTATTGCCAGTATTATCTGATATGAAATACCTAAGGTTAGAAGTAAAGCCCTATTAATTAACCACTTCTAAAATTGCCGCAGCGAGGTGGGGACCTTTGTACTTACTATTCATGTCTTTTAATGCTAAAATGTAATACTTTAGCTGATTATCTTCTGTAATATAGTAATTAATAATGCTTATTTTATGCTATGTAATTTTAGAGCTAAACTACCAAGTAACTTAAGATAAGCTTTTAATATGACTTTTAACTTTGTTTTATTAATAAACTATTAATTATACTAGGCAAGTATATTAACTTCTATATGCCACAGAATGGTATATTTTAATATTAGTTTATTTACTTAAATCTAAGCCCAGAAAGTAATATTATTTAGCTCCTCTAAATGAAACTATTAACCTTGCTAAATAAGATTAATATAGAAAAGATTAAATGTAGTCTTCTTAATAATATCTTACTAGACTTTATTAAGGATAAGTATATAACCTTATTATATTATATAGGGAATCCGCAGGATATTAAAATAGTTATTATTAATAAGTTTATATTTAACACCATTGAAAATTTAGGCTATATACTCTGCCAAGCCTAATACTTTTAAAGAAAGGAGTGCAATAATTATAAGCTTCTTTTATAAGCTAATTAAATCTGCATTAATTAAAATAATCCTTTAAAATATTCTAACCAGGTTAAAATAATAAGAACTATTTATTCTACTTTAGAATAAGTCCTTATTTCTCTGTTAACTAAGTATAATATAAAGGGAGGTTTAAAATGGTTTTATAACCCTAGAATTTATTACTATATTAGCCTATCTTAGGACTTGCCTTCTATTAGTTGTA
This sequence comes from Fusarium sp. MPI-SDFR-AT-0072, assembly GCA_020744335.1. NCBI lineage: Eukaryota > Fungi > Ascomycota > Sordariomycetes > Hypocreales > Nectriaceae > Fusarium > Fusarium sp. MPI-SDFR-AT-0072. The sequence goes on from JAHBOG010000004.1 coordinate 4,065,565, forward strand.
ACTAGAATAGTTTCTATCTAGGCTTAGATACCTTTACTTAAACTACTTTAACAAGTTCTTAGTAGGCTTGAGTATGGATTTACCAGGAGTTTATCTGTTCTATGGAGTAGCGATTATAATCGCTATGACAATTAATATATAGAAATAGATCGGAGATATACGTATGCGTCAGAATGAACAAGGGGTAGGCGACAATTTGGGGTATATGACAATTAAGAATAGAAGAGTAGGCAGTGTTTTGAAGATGCTTGGATAGACATACTGAAAATGCAATATACTCGGATAAGATACCGTCACGAACCCAGTCGCAAAATCATTACGTACAATTGAGAGACGTGGTGGTCGAAAGGGATTGGAACTTAAGCATAATTATTTTAGTTGTCTATGATTGGCTCTTACCCACGCACGATGAACTCAGCATGGGTTGCACGGATCACCGTGCCTCGAAACGGGCCCCGTTCCGCGTTTTGGTAAACACAACCTGGACAGTAACAGGGCCCGTTACGAGTTTGAGAAGCCCATGTCGAATCTGATAGTTTTGATTGGCCCAAAACTGGTAACGGGGCCCGTTACTGACCAGTATACTAGAGTAGAATTCCAGCTGGAGATCGTAGGAGATCAAGGACTTGAGCTCAGAAACCCGAATTTGTCCTTAAAAGCGAAGAATCCACTTTGTTTTAAAGTGCCTCGGGTTTGAATAGATTTTTTTGTGATATGAACTAGTAACAACTATTGCCACGGCCGAATGTTTGTGGGGATGGGCCGTATGGATGCATAGTCACTTGACGAGGGACATCGAAACCTCCCTGGTTCTTGTGAAGGTGTGCGCATACTATTCTAGCAAGTACCGAGGCTGGGACCTACTGTACAGACAAAAGAGGAATAGATCAAAAAGTTTTTAAGGATCGCTTTAGTTCATTCCAGGCGGTCCATCCCTTAAGAACGGGACGGCGCACTGCAGGGATGATTTTTAGTACCGAATATCTTCGGGCTCAAGCAGGCTTCTCGACATCAACCGTATATTCTTTGTACGCAGATAAACCACCAACATCACAGGGAAATTGCGTTGTTGATACAGTCCATCATGCAGATCGGCTTCTCGCACTTCCGTATGTGTTATCCCTTGATAGTTGTCAAGGGTCAACAAATGCTTGACCTCTTGAGGCTGTGGCGGTACAGCGGCACCTCAAAGATATACGTGGCCAGTTTTCAGCGGCACCTCTATGCGTCGCGCGACAGCGCCATGCCGTATCTGTGGTCACGCGAGCATCTCAATGGGCCGAGCGCTGGCTTGCATCTTCATTTCAGCTTTGATAGTTTGCGGACTAGCTTCATCTTGGACTAGCCCCAAAAATCAACTGCCTTTTGAGCCAGCGATTAAGCGCCGGGGCTGTATAATTGTTCAAGACCGGGTCGATGTCGAAATGTCTCGAGCTTACTAGATCAATGGGTAGAATATAATTCATTTTGTTCAGCACCTCCGTTGTAGCTGTAAATGAAGAAGCAGAGATCAACGAGTCAGAAGCAGAACCCCTGTGGCGTCTACTCAGGATTTAGAGTACCCAAGCTAATTTACCGAAACATTGGTCTAGGCCTTGGCAAATTCTTATATTGAAGCTTATTTCACAACTTTCAATAGTCTGAGCGCTAGTCCCGCCACGATAGAAGTCCCGTCACCCATCAGCGCTAAATGCACTGCAAGCTGCTCGAATGTTGGGACCCCTTTAGGAATTTCAATTTCCCTCCCTGGTAAGCGTCGTTGTACACTTTGGCTATATTACCTGGCCACATCACTTCTAGGTCTTAGTCTCTTGCCCCTCTTGGCTCTACCTCTGATCCTTAACGTACGGTCAATTGTTTTCTTGCCAATTTCAAGATCTTCATCACAATGTCGGACGCCGGTGGAGATCACGTGTCGCAACCCAAACCATATCCGGAGCCACAGATCAGAGAACGCACATCAGGCCCTGGAAACTCTTCAAACCACCAAAATTGCCCGCCTTCTCCGTCCATCAATGCCAACCGACAACCTATGTCCAGCGATGGGGAAGATGACAACAACTACTTCAGCGGCCCTCGGGATCTTCAACGACACTCCAAATGGCCCCTTATCCTACAGCTGCATGGGTCCATCATGCCCTCGCTGATCCTTCCACTCTTGCTCGTTGCCTGCTGGGCAACTGCTATTACCGTCATCTCTAAAAAGGTCCATGACCTGAGCGTCAACTCTGTTCTGCTCACCATTCTCGGTTTCGTTGTCGGTCTGAGCCTTTCATTCCGATCATCTACTGCCTACGAACGCTATGCCGAGGGTCGTCGATACTGGGGAACGTTGGCCACTGCATCTCAGACTCTTGGCCGTATCATCTGGATCCATGCTGATGACAGCGGTGCTGGTGGCCAAGACCCTCGCGAACTTCTCATTAAGAAGCTTGGGGCCTTGAAACTCATTGCCGGCTACGCCGTTGCCCTCAAACACACCCTCCGCTTCGAACACTGCGCCAGTCAACCTGACATGCAACCCTACATCGCACACCTTGATACGTTCGCTGGAAAGACAACCGCGCCGACGAAGCGGGCCACAAACTTCAGCAAGTTTGCCGGCGAGTACCTTGGTCTCTCTTTTGCTCAAAGTGACCCTCGAAAGCATCTTAAGAGAGCCGAGGAGCATCAAGGAAATCTTCCTCTTGAGATCTTGAACCACCTGGCAATAACTCTCGACTCCATCATCGCCAACAAACAGTTACCAGTCTCAATTCATCAGACCATCGCTTACAATCATCTTACCACTCTTAACGACGTTGCAGTCGGTTGCGATCGTGTCCTCAACACCCCTTTGCCCATCGCATACACCATTGCCATTAGCCAGATTACTTTTGTGTACGTCATGCTTTTGCCGTTCCAGTTGACTGGCCCACTTGGCTGGATTGCTATCCCCGCTACCATCACGGCGGCTTACATTATCTTCGGCTTGTTGTTCATTGGTCAAGAAATTGAAAATCCTTTTGGTCGCGATGTCAACGATCTGCCTCTTGACGTCTTTTGCGAACAGATTGCAAACGATCTAGACATCACTGCTTCCTTTGACCGACACGCATCTGATCACTTTCTACTGGGGGGAGCGCCATTGCACCCTGTCAGCTGTGATGTGGGCCATACTTGGATGGATCGTAGTGAAGAAGAGCTCAGAGAGTCTATTAGAAACAAACCTCATGTTCTTTTCAGTTGGCGCCGCCAGGGTGGTGTTAGGTTATCTGCTCGAAACAACACTAAGGAAGTGAATAGGGACATGGTTTAATGTGGTAGAGTGTGCCAAAGTGGTGGGAATTCTTCGAGATGAGCAAAATGTGATATTACGTACAGTTTCATAGAAGTAACTTTCTGTTCCATAGAGTCTTTGGACAGCCTTTCTGGAATAAATCTTTCGCGGTGTTGAATAAACCTCTGATTTTCACTTCATCCAAGCCATCGTCTTCCGAGGGACTGTAGTGACAGGGACCATCCTCATCCCTTTCGTTCGAGAAACAGTTTGTGAGCTCCAACCTGGTAAATATCTTCCCTGAATATGCAGAGTTCAGTGTCACAAGATCATTTATATGCCAATTTAAAGTCGTGATTAGACAGCCACCCAGAAAGCTGTCGCCTTTACCTTCTCGACCAGGAGTGTCTAACAGTCATACTGGCGTCTGGTGAGTCTCCATGACGACAATGTAGAAGTCTGTATCTCGGGACGAAAGATAGTATCGTTTCCCTCGTTGGGATGCCGGCCCCGGGCCGTTGGCAATCGAAGTCGACCACAAGATCTATGTTTGACGAATATGGGGCTAGACCTTTGAATGGGGATGACTAACTATTTATCCCTGCTGTAACTCATGCCTGTTTCCGCTGTGGTCTAGCTGAATCTTAGGTAAGGCTAGTGAGTTTATAGTTCTGAGAGAGTACGTCTTTGGTGTGTGCATGTGCATTTCAAGCGTAAAAGTGATGATGGGTGCGGCCCAGGCTTCTAAGCACCGTTTAAGAGTAAGGTAGAATACTCACAATTGATTGCCATAGCATCTTGCACTGATAGAGCCTATTATATAATAAGAGCGTGCATGGACGGCACCCATCCCCCCCCCCCCTCCCGGGAGGATTTCCTTCTCAGTATCCACAATCATGGCCATGGCCCGTCTTATAGTTTTAATCGACAAGCGGTCCGGCATCTCCAGCATCACAGTCTCCGGTTCATCCAGACTTGTCACTCTGTTGTCAATCATCACGATCCTGTTAGCGATTCTAGGCCTTATGGTATGGTATTAACTTCAATGCAGGAGAAGAAGGACCGCAGAGCACTTGAAGCTAAGTCCGCCTCGATGGAAACCGGTATCCCTCAAAGACCCAACTCTGATAATCCATCTTGGCCTCATTTTCACCTTGATTATGCCACTTGAGGCCGCGAGGCTCGCGCTCCCAGAACAAAGGGCATCTGAGGCAATCACGCGGACGAGCGACGTCAGAGAGGTGGTTGTCGTGACGAAAAAGTTGGTGGCAAAAGCAGATTCTCATCTTCCAACAGTCGCTCTGACGCGAGCCCAGACATCATTTGCACCCTCGGCTCGAAGTTTCAACCATAGCGGAAGAACCCAATCCAAGTACAGGCAGGCTGCAATTATCAGAACCCGATCTAACTTCTACTGAAGAGCATCCTACAAGTGCTACACCTGAATCTGTCGGCTTGCTACCAGGCTCAACAATCCCCCAGAACCTGAACCTTGTGCCCCAGGTCTAGGAATAGGGCGGTTTCTTCATCAAGCCGCTGAGTCATCGCCTCACACAATGTACTTCAGCGGCACTTTCCTACCCATTCTAATAGCGTCAATATTTGCCATTTCATGGAAGATACTAGACCTTGAGGTCAAGAGCCTCGAGTCCTTTGCTCAACTGGCACGTCCCAGTGGTAGAACGGCGCCTCGTAACCTACGTTTTTATGCTCACTTGGGAACCCAAGGGCAAGTATCGCACTGAGCGTGCTTAAACGGTTTAAGTGAATGTTATAAGCAGCAGAAAAAATGCGTTGATTGATTGATATGCCTCCTTACTATGTTGTACGTCTTGCAATAATCTCCAGGCATCATTCGACCGAAATGTCATCATCAATATCAAACACGAGAGTAATGAATGCAGAAGGGTCATCCATAAATGACAATAATTCCGTTCGAAGCTCTAAGAGATCTTCATCTTGGGCAAAGATCCATTCCACAGTTCCGTGGATTTTCCCGATCCCAGCCACTTCGCAAGCGAGCAACCCAACCAAGTTTGCAGAGAACACGGTTAGGTATCCCCCTGTGTTCTGAAATGTTTATCAATGTCAAGTTCTTAAACAATTTGAAACGCAATCTCACCCATCGACTTCATCATTTCGGGAATCCTAAGAATCTTGCCATCATCCCTACCCCAAAGAAACCATTGAGGGTAAAGCAACCAAAACATCTTGGTCGTTAGCCTCACAGCTAATACTTGATAGCACTTTACGCCACAGGACGTGTCGTGTTCTATAGTAAACCCCTGTTCTGATCAGCACTATCCTTCCTGTATGTGGATTAATGTACAATCGACTCTACACCCTGGCAATAATCAACCCTACTAGGTTTAAAGTGGGTTAATAAAATCAACTCTAGTAGAGTTGATTTAGTCACTAGTAACTAGGCAGCTATGGCTCCTATAGTCTACCTTTTCAACCTAGGTAGCTATAAGGATAGGCTAAAAAAGAGGCTTAAAGCTAAGCAAAAAGCTAGGCAATAAGCTAAGCTGGAAAATAGGGAAATAGTAGCCTGGCCGAATGCTATAAAGCGGGATCTTAAGGAGCTAATCTCCCTAAGCCTAGGAAACCTAAAGACCCTAGCCTGGATTAAAACCTCCTTTTTGCAGGACTTTAGACCACTTCCTAAGCTCGAGGCAAAGCCACTAGTCAAGCCAAAAGCCAAGCCCCTACAACCCCTACAGCCTACTCAGCCTCTCCAGCCTCTTCCTTTTAGTTATCAGGCTAAGCTAAAAGAAGGTATCCTTCTTAGGTATAAGAGAAATAAGGACCAGCTAGCTATAAAACCACTTTTTGCTATCCTTAGGTCTCTTTTAGTTAGAAAAAGCTACCTCCTTTAGCTTCTTTACCTACTTTTCTTTTTTATTTCTTTTTTTCTTTATTAGTCTAGGCCGAAAAAGGCTACCTTTCGTATCTTTAAAGACCCTAGAGATATGCCTTTATAAATACTACTTTTTGCTATCTCTAGGTCTCTTTTAATTAGAAAGTAGCTACTTTATAGGACTTAAAGCTTCTTATTAACTCTCTTTATTCTCTTATCTTCTTATAGTTATATTATATTTAGAGGAAAACACCTAGGCAAAGATAGCTTAGATAGTATAGCATAACGTGGTTGATAAGCATGTTGATCAGATAAGCATGTTAATCAAAAATCCCTCACCTTACATTATTCCCATCTAAATAGTTAATTCTCAACCACCTAATATATCACAACCTTCAAATAAAGCTAGAATTCTTCTTGCCCTTTAGGCCCTTTAGAATAACCTAAAACTAAGTCTCTGATATGCTGCTACTATATATGAGATTAGATTTAGTACCCTGCGTAACCGAAAGATGGGCATATAATCATGATGTGACTGGATTCTAAAGTTATAGAAACTATCTAATCTAGAGGAATAGATTATAGTTTAATTCCTCCTTGACCTAGATTTGCAAGGATTTCCTATGCGATTATATTTTGTAGAAGAAATAGCTAATTCCTTGCTTATAGACTGCGATATATCACCTATTGGCAAATGCTAGGCTTATAACTTTATTAAGTAATAATTAGAGCTAAAGATATATTTATTTTATAAATATAACTATTAGAGAGCTAAATATAAAGATCTAATTATTATTTATAATTAGTTTAGGCTTATATAAAATATAATTATAAAGTATAATATCTAATTAGATAATATCTAGAACTTTAATAAGATAGGCTTTATAATAGGTATTATAATAGCTGGAACGGTTATTATAGGTTTAGAAAGGCAAGGACGACTAAAATTAGTATAGCCTAGAAACCGAGAATGGATTACTGTAATCCAGGCGATTAATGCAGAAGGTTAATTGATTATGCCGTTTATTATTAGTGCAGGCTAATATTACCTTGCTAATTAGTACTGAGAATGCGACCTCCTAGGCGATTAGGTTATTGCAATGAGCTAAAATAGATGGATAAATAATGAGCTAGGTCTTGAGTAGCTAAAGCACTTTAATCGGTCTACGAAGAACCGATCAACCGGTCCCTATCGCCTTCTAATCCTTAATGGTCATAAAAGCTACCACTCGGCCGACTTTGAGAGATATTGCAAGGAGAATAAGATTATTATACTCTGTATGCCTGCTTATGTATCTCATCTACTCCAACCTCTTAATATTAGGTGTTTTATAGTACTAAAACAGGCTTATAGTCGAGAAATAGAGCATCTTATTAGATGCTCTATAACCCATATTTCCAAGACCGAGTTCTTCTAGGCCTTTTATACTGCCTTTAAGGCTACTTTTATAGAAAGTAATATCTGGGGGGGTTTTAAAGGCGCTAGACTTGCTCCTCTTAACCTGGAAACTGTAATCTTAAAGCTTGATATGCAGTTATAGACCCTAACGCCTCCCGAGGAGGCAGCCTAACCTTCCTCTCCTTGGACTTCAAAGGCCCCAAAGACAGCAACAGAGGCCTAATGTTAATCTAAATACCTTAAAAGATGAATTAGAAGATATAAGAGCAGCTCCCTAGAGTTAATTATAGAGGCTTTAAAGTCTAATACTAAAGTAATAAGGGCAATTATATATAAGGTTATCTTATTAAGGAATAAGGTGCGAAATCTTTGAGATGCAAATGAGATACTAAGCCGGCGCCGGAGGGCAAAAAGGACTAGACTGCAGAAAGGAGGGACTATGACTATATAGGAGGTATTGCAAGTAATTGATTAGATAGATATTGATATGCAGGTAGTTGCAGAATCATCGAGAAGTGGTAGTTAAGGAAGGTCGGCGCGACCGGGTAGTCAGCGTTGTGGTGTATGCGGCAAGGCCGGGCATAATGCGAGGACCTATCAGGTAGTTCCAGATTTATCTAGGCAAGAGTATAGTAATTAAATTTAATTAATTATATAATTTATGGTATTTTTAAATGGATTTAAAAGCTATAGGCTGAGATTTTTGATTAATATGCTTATCTGATTAACATGCTTATCAACCACGTTAACCCTAATCCAAACCCTAAAGAGTCAATGCTATAGATTAAAATAACAGGTTAGCATAAGATATCTCATAGAAGAAGTTAAGATTTATTTACTGCCCTTGCAGCATTATCTTTCTATTAAGGCGGTAGTCCTTATCTTCTTAGTTATCAAGGGACTAACAGTTTATATAAAGATATTATTAGTACTATAGAAGATAAATAAAAGATTATAGCTATTCTTAAAGTATTAAACGCGCTTTTAGATTAATATAAGAAAACTATATATAAAATAAGTAGAAATATCCTCTATTGGCTTATATTTAGTTCTTTTTAAATACTATCTTTTACTTATTTTCTAATTATATTATAGACCTAAATATACAAGACATGCTTATAGGCATTTAGTTTAAAAATAAGCAGTTTTAGGTCCTTAAGGCAATATAGAAGTATAAATTACTATCAGATCTTAACGCCTCATTACCTTATATATGGCTATCCTTATACTTAAGACTAAGAAAAACTCCTTAGGCAGATTTATATAGTATTATTTTTCGCATAACTACTCCCAGGATAAATATAAAACTAACAGTAAGGAAAATGTCATAGAAAGTTCTAAAGAAGATTCTAAGTATTAGAGCAATAAGAGTTAAGTTATGCGACATACTGGGAACGAGGAACTAAGAGTATATAAGTAAGTATTTGAGGAGCTCATAGAACTGCTGCTCAGTCTAAGCCTATTGCTATGTACTAAACAAGTGACTGATGGTCAGCCTAGTTCTACTATGCTAGTTTTGTGCAGTAGAATCCTAGGATTCTCTCTATCTTCGTGTTTACTTTTTCCAACGAAGTCATATACGCCTTACCTCTCAGGCTTGTTGTCTTTGGTTAGGCATAGCCGTAAATGCGAACTTTTACCGCATCAATTAATTCTGCCTTGGAGAAAGCTAAATGAAACCAACCGGCATGAAATCTCGTGTTCCGTTGTTCTTGAAGGCTGTAGAGGTCAAGGTTGATTCAATATGATAACTAAGTCCCTAGGTACTATTCGCCCGGTGGTCCTGGATAGTATGTCTAAATCCACCATCACACAAACCAGTAATACCGGCTATATCAATCAGATAGATATTAAGGCTTAAAGGACGAAAGGACGACGTGAAATCAATCTCCAACGGATAGCGACGCTCTTGACATGACCGATAGGGATCATTAGGTTGTGATGTACACTGCCATCCCTGGGGTTATACTACGAGGAGGCGCTATCCCTGCTGTTGATAATCGTCACCTAGTGGGTAGGATAGGCTCTCAGCAGGATGTTTTCGCGGCGTAGATGGCCAGCGCGGTATTGGAGCCCAGGGTAGCGGTGAACTGCCCGCTCGAATTCACCGTCACGTAGGTGTTACTCTGCACGTTACAGTATGTGCCCGCAGGCAGTGAAGTTTGGTATGTATGGGTCACTGAGCTTGACTCGTGGTTGATGGCGACGTACCCCATGTTGCCTCGTCCGAAGCCGATGGCGTTGTTACCATTGTCCCACCAGTTCGTCAGCTGTTGGCCGCGGACGGCGTTGCGGAAGGCGACCATGCGCAAGATCTCCGGCCAAGCGTGCTGACATTTCCAGCCGTCCTGCCAGCAGGCGTCAACGGTGCCGTTCTTAGGCGGTCCGGCGTTCGTGTCGGAGAACTCGTAGCCAGAGTGAATATCCGGGGCGGCATAGGGGTAAGCGAGCATAAAGACGTTAGCCAGCGTGTACTTGGCGTTATCCTTGTAACTGAGAGTGGCGCCGTTACGCTCGGTGTCGTGGTTATCGACGAAGACGGCGGCGATGGAGCTGCTCATGTAGCCCCAGCCCTCCCCATAGTTCTTCAGATAGGCGAGCCTCTCGTTGTTGAAGACGCGCTTAAGGTCGTAAGCATAGCGGAACTCCTGGACGTCACCGTTGCCAGTATACTCGGTGGGCTGGACGGCTTCCCCGGCGCCGTAGATGACCTCCTGCTTCCAGTACACAGACGGATTAGCCAGGCGGGACTTAATATTAGCAAGGTCTTCAGTTGCCATGTGCTTGGCGGCGTCGATGCGGAAGCCGTCGACGCCGAGACTAAGCAGGTCGTTCATGTAGCCGGATATGGCCTTCCTGGGGTACTCCTCAGGGGTGTCCAGATCGGCCAGGCCAAGAAGTTCGCAGTGCTGGACGTTAAAACGGTCAAAGTAGTTGGTGATGCTGGAGGTGCAGTCGTTAAAGTCGAAGAAGGAGTAGAGGCCCGGGTAGTTATACTTGGAGTACGGCGAGCCGCCGGTGCCGGTGCCACTGCCGGCCGACATGTGGTTAATGACGGTGTCAACGATGACCTTGACGCCGGCTCCGTGGCAGGTATTAATCATGTTCTGGAAGGACGCGCGGTTGCCGAGGCGGCCGGCAATCTGGTACGACACGGGCTGGTATGAGGTCCACCACTGCGAGCCCTGGATGTGTTCAGCAGGCGGAGAGACCTGGACATATCCGTAGCCGGCAGGACCGATGGTGTTGGTGCACTCCTTGGCGACGGAGTCGAACTTCCACTCGAAAAGGACAGCAGTAACGTCCTTAGTGCCAGGCGGGAACGCATTGACTACAGGGGTGGTCAGGCCAGCGGCTACTAGCGCTATGACTGCAGCGAGGCCGGTCTTGCGTGCCATAATAGAGGTTTCGGAGGCTTCTCGGATTCTTTTATACTAATAATCTCAAGGGCGCATGTGCATAGAGAAGACATATAGCAGGATAGAATAAACTTGGTAGTATTGATTGTTGCATAATAACGATGAAGGAGAGGACATCTATTATATACCGGTATCTTCGTTTATACGATACATCTGTCCAATTAGAACTCCTAATCACGAACCTGCTACCTAGTAGTCAAGTCATCATTCACGTGCCTCCCTCACCGCCCAATCTTAGTCCTTTGTTAAAATGTCTCATCAATGAACATTTCAATGTCTTGCAGAAACCTGCCTTAGCCTAGGTGGCTTGCCCTTAGAAGGCGATGCAACCAGTTGGAATAACCCCGTGCGGTTGCAGTGCGTCCCGGGCTTAAGTGGAACCAATCCCCCGGGCGCAGGCAGATCTAACAATTGCAAGTCAGTCTCTCCCCCGTAAACGGATTCATACGGTGCCAGTCGAAAGCTAGCGATCTCTAAGAAGCAAAATGCCCATATCCTGGGCCGAGATGCTTGACTATTTCTGGAATTAATCATCCTCCTCTGGGCTAAAGAACTTAGTAGGTATAGGAACTTTTAAAGCGAGGCATTAAATACACTGTGTTTTGTGAATACAATTTGCATAAACCTCTCTGTCTATACATAGCCTGTGTGAGGGAAGGCCCTAGACATAGTTGACGACAGTGAATTAAATAGAGTAAAGTATATTAAGCAAAAAGAGGTCATAGCTACGTCATTAAGACCTACTACTACTGTAGACAGTCGTGGTTGTAATTTGTCAAATTATAATGATTCTGGCCCGTGCACGAAGTATGTCTATCACGGCGGGAAAAGGCGGTCAGGAGCCCTGGTTTTGCCGGGTGTCTTATTGGATGTGTGTATATTCTGAGTTGAGTTGCTTCCCTGCTCCTAGTCCCCTGTACATCTTTTTACGGGGGCCAAGCTGGAGTATCACTGCTATAACGATCACACGCCCCATTACCTAAAATATTCATCGTAACAAATGGGACGGGCCCGTGCCAATTACTGTTACACTGGCGCCTGTGTGCGGATAGAAAGGAGTTTGCCCTTCGTTATAACAATATGTGTGTAGCATGTGGCTGTGAAAACATCAAGAACGGACCAACGCCCCGGCACTCTGACGAGAGAGAAAGACAAGGCATCGTCAAGACTTCGATCAATAAGATCACTAGTTTCTGCTCCATAATCCGTTGAATTCACCTCATCGTGCGCTCAAGATATGTACCGCGTATCCAAGAATAACAATCCACTTACACAGTCTCGTTCAACTAACACATAAAATCTCAACACAGCCTACATCACCAGCCTAGTGACCAACTCGGTTTCTCTGCGTCGACACTTACATCGCTCCCGAACCTTACCTATAAGCCACTTAAAGCATTCTAGCCCCCCATCTACCTCATAGCTTCGCTTCGACCAAATGTCATCCGTTTCCAAGTCCCCAGCTGAGCAGGCCATAGCTCCCAGCTTTACGGTGGAGATCCGTCGTAGACCCGATCACTGGCACCATAACCCAAACGCCTTATTATGCTGATTGGCTTATTCGATGTCATAATGTCATCGCCTAATAATGTATGGGCGTCAGAGTAGAAGAGGCCTCTCTAGGAAAGGCCGAGTCAATTTGCTTGGCTATGTCGAATAGTTTATTTTATATTAGGCCCGTTTGAGGGTACTTGGGCTACTATTTTGAGGGTTTATAAGACTAGATCTCTGGCTACGTTTAGATCGCGAGACAGAGCAAGCAGTGCCTTAAAATGCAAGTTTAGTGGTTTTAGGATCTTTGCATAGAGGTCACTGTGCATAAGAAGATGGGTTCTCTCGACCTAGGTGTTATTCGCAGGCGATTTGACTCAAATCGTCTATTTAAGTATTAATGACAGAAACGGGCCCCGTTTCCACTTCCCCTCCAATCACATTGCTTTAATTTTGATAAGGGTCTTACAGACTGAAATGGGGCCAGTTCCTGTCCCTGCCTTTCTACATCCCTACTTTACCAAGGATAGACGGTAATTTATCCAAATACACACTTTGCGTCTATGCGCGCTAGCCTTGCCTTTCATACCTTCATGAAATCATACACTTTGTAACCGTGCAAGCTGATTGGGCCCTGGGAGTTAATAACCCGTCGTCGTCATCGTCGTTGTTTATTTGCCCTTCCCTTGCCGTTGTCAATACGCGGCGACAAGGCTCTCTCACTCACCCATCTCAATCCGTACCACTCAACTGATGTTATCTATCAATGAATCAGTATCTCCTATCCAATCATATATGTAATCATCATCTCCCATAGTGACGACCTACAGAAGTATATAGACCGAAAATGCACTATATTCCCTCTTTCCGTCCAATCACAGTCTTATAATTCTCTTCCTCGTATTTACCCTCTACAATTACACTTACTGCTATTTAATCGCTAGGGGACAAAAATGGCAAGTGGGGTTAGTGACATAGAGCTTATGTAAATGCACCGTCATATACTAAAGCACTCCCCAGCTCCGTTGAATTTATCCCCGCTCCTGCCTAAGAGCCTTAACTTTATCTCAACAACATCCACCAACGCGCAATAACTGTTGAACCAGATTGATGTAATTATGCTTGATTGATCTTGCTTGTTCTCTCTAGTATTCTGTTACCCCGCTTTTGTGACTCCTTTTAGTTATGTGATCGGCTTCTTCCCGAACTGAGGCTCGTTTAGGCCAAGCCACTTGCGGGAATATATATATTCAGGCTCGATTACATAATGCCACCGGTTCAACAGTAATAAGATGCCAGAGATCACGATACAGTTAATTAAGACAACAATTAATAAAATAACCAGTGTAATATTATTTGCCGGCAATATCTATTAAACCCGCTGGGCCAAATTAATATAATTATACTTAATTTTTCTTCCTTCTTCTCTCTGGTATCCTATTACCTTACTTTTATAACTCCTTTTAATTATATAATTAGCTTTTTCCTAAACTAAGGCTTATTTAGGCCAAATTACTTATAGGATTATATAATTATACTTAATTATATAATACTACTAGTTTAATATATCCCCCTAGAGCAGAAACCTTTTAATACTTTAACTATTTAAAGTCCTATTTTAAAATCTCTTTTTTATTTTATTAGAAGTTATTTAAAGTTAATCTTATTATATCTTATTATTATATATCTTATTATTATATATTAAATTATTTCTTATATTTATAATAAGTAAATTAATAATTAAGCTATTATTATATATTAATAATAAATTAATTATAAAGATAATAAATAAATCTTATAATTAAGCTAAATAATAAGCCTTTTAATTTTAAGATATAAAAGCCTTTTTTTACTATTAAATTTAATTTATTTTTCTTTTTTTTAAATATTAATATTATATTATTACAAACCTAGCGGTTACGTCACGTGTACCCCACATTTTTCACCAATCACGCATAGTTACTACAGACTAAGAGACTCCACCCATGACTGCCAAGACCCGGTTATAATAAACAATCCAAAAACACCAGTGATTCTCAGAATCACAAAGTAACCATAGAAGTCACTCCATGACCACCTTTAAGTATATAGGATATATTTATTTGCACTCTTATAGATTCCAGCTTACTAGCTATTAATAAAACTTCTTTATATTAATTAAGCCTAATATATATTAAATCTACTATTAAGAGATATAATACTTTAATAATACTTAGTTTATACCCTATATAATCTGCTAATAATAAACCTAGTATGGCTTAGTTTAATATAGTTAGACCTAACTATTATATATTAATAGCTCTTATTGAAACTTTACTGCATAATGCTAAGTAATATAAATATAATATCTATAAATGTTAACCCTATCTAATAGCAGAATACAGCTGCTAACCTTTAGGGATATTAGCCTATAATACCTATTAACCCTATACTAGTTAATTACCTACTAACTAATTAGAATATAAATAATATAAATAACTTATCCCAGAGTTCTAATAACTTAGAAGTTAAATAACTTTATAAGTAACTTAGGAATATTACTAATAAGATAAATAAAATATGCCAGATATTAGAAGAATTTACTGCTTTATAGTATTAGTAGAATTAGAGTAATAATAATACCTAATAGGAAATATATAACCTGGCCTTGGTAGCTAATAATAAAAGAGACCTAGGAGAAGTCCTTAAGCCTAGCCTGCCTAAGTACTTTAATAGTACTCTAAGCAAGCTACCTATATTTCTTACTTAAAGCTAAGCTTTTATTATATACTACCTAAACCAGTTTTATAATAATTCTGCTAAAATAATATATATAGCTGGAAGACTTATTAAAACTATAGCCTAATGGTTTTAACCTATTATAAATAACTATATAATAAACCTGCCTTATAGACTATAACTATAAACCGCTTTACTCTTTAGAGAAAATAAATACTATAAGATAAAAGAAGCACTTAAAATAGTATTTAGAACTATTAATAAAAAGGGCTAAGTAGAAAGAAAAATTAAAATACTTAAATAAACTAGATTAGTATTTACCCTAGGAGTTAAGTTTTTATAGCTTATAAGTAAATTACCTTAGGATTAAGATATATTAATATTATTATTCTTTAATATACTTAAAGAACTAGTTTAATAGGAATTTTAGGAGAAAGATTATCCTAGAATATTAGTTAAATATATTAATATAGTAGTTAAAATTAATAATTAGCAGTTTATATAAAGAACTTATAACTTATAAGGAAATAAAGAATAATAAAATAATAAACCCTAATATTATGCGAATTAAGAAAGACCTTAATAAGTTAATACCTAATATAGCATTAAACCAGGACCTATAATTATTAGAATAGTAAAATAAGATAAGTTTAAAATTATCTACTATAATTATAATAAGAAGAGATATTATAAAAAAGAATATAAAAACCCTATTAAGACTAACTAAAAATATAAACTAGTCTTAGAAAGTAAGAAAATTAATATTATAAAGAAAGATAATTTATAAATAATAATCTAAACTATTAATATAACCTAAAGAGATAGATATAATATTACTAAAACTATATAATATATCTAGAACTTTAATCTAACTCTTAATATATATAACCTATTCCTTAATAAAGAAGAAACCCTTAAGAAATACTATCTAGATATTAAATTAAAATAATAACCTATTCTAGGATAATAAGCTTTAGTAATAAAAAGAAAAGTAAAACTCTTAGAAGAAGAACTAGAGAAATAAGAAGTAAAATATATAAAAAAGACTAAAAATCTAAAATTTAAAAGAAAGTAAAATAAATAATAGAGAGAATAATAAAGCTAATAAAGAATATAAGTAAAAGAAAACTTATAATTATAAGTTAAATAATAGGAATTAATATTAATATTAATTAAATTAACTAGAAATTATAAAACTAATAAAGTTATTATATATAACCCTTACTTAGTAGTAGATAAAGTCCTTATTAGAACTATTTTAAAATAATTAAATAAATATTATAATAACCCTGGCTATATTAAAGCTAATAAAATCTAATAAGAATTTAATATTAAGAAAATTAAATATAAAGAAAATTAAATAATTTAAAATACCAAGATAATATCCTAATATAATAAAAATAAATCTATTTCTAAAATAATAAATATTAGAAATATATAAAACTTACTAAAGAATAAGGAATTATAAAATAAGATAATAATATTTAAATTCAAGTATATATTAAGAAAGAGATAAAAGACCTTATAACTCTAAAAGAATAAAATTAAATTAAAAAAGACCTATAAAGATATCCTAATTATTTAAACTATAAGTAGGTATTATAAATATTATATATATAGAACTATTACTTATATTATTAGTAAGATAAGGTAGTAAATAACTACTTCTTAGTATAAATTAATAAATATTAAAAATAAAAACCTTACCTAATTATTAATATAATTAGATATTAAATTATAAAGAGATATAAAGGATCTTAAGTAGTTAAACTAAAAGCTTATATAAAAATATAAGAATAAGCCCTAATATATATTTAAAACTCTTAATATATTATTTAATAGAGATAATAAGTATATTAGGAAATTAAAATAATAGAAGATAAATTATTTAATAAGGAACTTAGTTAAATTAACTGAAATATTACCTAATAAGAGAAAGAAATATCTTAAGAATAAGATACTATTTAATAGGTAGATAAATAATAGCTATAAAAATAACTAAAAGAATTTAAGAAAAAAAAAGAAAAACCCCTTATAAAAGAAGAAAAAGCAGATATTATCCTAGATTATAAAGTAGGAAAAATAGAAATTATTTACCAGCTAGAACTAGTAAATAGAAATAATTAATTATATTAAAAGTAAATATAATATAAATTATATATAGGGAAAAGGTATATATTAATTATAATAAAGTAATAAATAGGCAAAGAAACTAAGGAAAATAAACCTTTTAAAAAGGCTTTAAAAATAATAATAAATATAAATATAAGAATCTACTTAAAATTAAAAGTTAAAATTAAAAATAAGTAATTAAATATACTTATAAATAGTAAAGTTAATATAAATTTTATTTCTCCTAAAATAATTAATAAATTAAGGCTATTATAAAGAGATAAGAAAGAATTATATATAATAAGACATAAAAAAAGAGAAAGCTATAGCTATAAAAATAAAATAATTACTAGAGAGATTAATTACCTTAAAGTATTTATTAATAGAAAAAACTAAAGTATTAATTTTAATATTTTCCTAATATAAAAATATAACCTAGTACTTAAATACCTATGGCTACTATACTATAACTTATAATTTAACTAGAGAACTAGCTAGGTAGGTTATAAAGACTACCCTTTAGATAATAGAAATATTTTAGGCTATAATATAAGATCTTAAACTTTAACTAAAGAGAGTAGTAAAAATAGAAGTAATAAAGTATTACCTATTTTAAAAATAATATAATATAAATACTATAAAAATAGAAATAAATATATTAGAAGAATAATAATAATTCTTAAAGAATAATTTAAATAATTAAACTAAGATATTAATTAAATAAAATAAATTACTATAAAGGAATTTAATAAGTAACTTAAGAATATATTATTAGAGTATTATATTTATAAAAGGTTATTTTAAGAGGAATTAAATACTAAGTTATCTTAATATATAAATTATAATATCAAAATTATACTTAAGGATAAAAAGAATTTAAAATTCTTCCCTCTTTATAACCTATTTAGAAATAAGCTTAATATACTTAGAGAATAAATAAATAATATACTATAAAAGGGATATATTAAACTATTAAAATCCTTAATAAAATATTTAATTATATTTATACTAAAACCTAATTCTAATAAGCTAAGACTTATAATAAACTACTAATAACTTAATAAGATTATTAAAAAAGATAAAATACTATTACTACTTATTACTAAGCTTAAGGATTACCTATTTAATAAGAAATAGTTTATAGCCCTTAATCTTAAATCTACTTATAATCTTATTTAAATTAAAAAAGGTAATAAATAGAAAATAGCCTTTAAAATAAAATATAAATTATTTAAATACTTAGTTATACCTTTTAGATTAATTAATATACTAATAGTATTTTAATATATAATTATAAATATACTTTAAGAGTATCTTAATATCTTTATAATATATTACTTAAATAATATCCTTATCTTCTTTAATATAAAAGAAGAGTATATAAAATATATCTATAAGGTTTTAAAAGTACTATAAGATATTAATATACTTATTAAACCTACTAAAAGTTACTTTTACTAATCCTAAGTAACTTACTTAGGATATAAAATCTTATATAATAAAATTAGAATAAATAGGTAAAAGATTATAATAAGTATTAAATAGAAACTATTTATATTAATAAAAAAAACCTAATCCTTTTTAGTATTTATTAATTACTATTAATAATTTATTAAAGACTTTAATAAAATTATTATTTTACTTATTAAGATTACTAAAAAGGATAAATAATTCTAATAGAATAATAAAGTATAATAAGCTTTTAAATAACTTAAATTAGCTATTATAAGTAAACCTGTTTTTATTATATTTAATCCTAATTAGTAAGTTAAACTTAAAACTAATACTTCTAACTTTACCTTAGGAGGATAAATAAGATAATAAAATAATAATAGCATATTATACCCTATTGCCTTTTAATTATATAAGATATATAAAGTAGAAATTAACTACCTTATTTATAATAAGGAATTCCTAGTTATTATTAACTATTTTAAGGAATTTAAATATTACCTTAAAGGAAGTAAATATCTTATAAAAGTATTTACTAATTATAAAAATATAATATATTTTATAATAATATAAGAGCTAAACTAATAATAATTATATTATATTAAATATTTATATAAATTCAACTTTACTATAATATATTATAAAAGTACTAATAATAAATATATAAATACTATTAGTTAATAACCTGACTTTAATATAAGAACTATTAAAACTAAAGAATAACTATTAGAAATTAACTCTAAAGGAGAATATTAATTTACTTAACTAGTTAAAATAATTATAAGAATAATAAAAAGAATAAAATCCTTATTAGAAAAGGAATATAACTTCTTTTATAAATTTTATTTATACCCCTTATATAAATACTAAGAAGTTAAAAAAATATTAAAATAACTCTAAGACCAGGGATATAAGTTTAAAAAAAAGGATATTAAAAAGGTTATTAATAATATAATCTTTATATAAGAATAAAAGGCTAAAGATATACCATGCAGTACCCCTCACTCGGTCATACCCCTCTACCAGTCAGCAAAAAAAATAGTCTCCTATATAAAATGCGATTTTTTAATATAATGGCAAAAGCCTGGCAAAAATAGCAATACTAAATTTACATTTAGGATCAAGATTAGAATCGACTGTATTTTAATACTCCCTTGGCCTTTTAACTGCGCGGCCTGCGCGGGTCTGTACCACTAGTAACTCTTCCGCCTCTGAATTTGAGCCCTTATCCTCTTCCACTCCTCCTACCTCAATCACATCCTCGACCGCCTCTATCTCTTTAGCTGCTTGGTCTGGCTTAGAAATAGTATTACTAACCACTAGAGCCTCGGCTAATATTATGAACTTCCTGTTGGGATTCGGTATTGCCTTTCTCTTCTTGCCTCTGCTTAACCGTCTGACTTCCTCCTCTAGACTGGCTACTCTTGAGCTTAGCGAGGCGATCTTTGACTCTTATGCTTTAAAACCTCTCGATATCACAGAATACCGTCTTCTCATTGAGGGACTTTTATTCTTCCCTAGATCCCTGATATGGCGGCTGGTCTTTGGCGTGTTATCAGAGTCGCGTTGCCCGTCGCTGGGGCCGTCCGATGCAGGCGTCGTTTCCTTCTTGTCTGACTGAATTTCTGGATGCATAAGCGCTTTCTGCCGAGAGATCGGCCAGTTCCCAGTCACTCTCTAGCCCGAAAGGATGTTTTTCTTCGTTATACCCACTTCCCTGGCTTTGGCATAAGCCTTGATAAAGTTGACCTTGTTTACCGGGGCAGAATTGGTCAGGCTTATCAGTTTTTGAAGTTCTTTATAATAGGCAGCCTTGGAGGCATTAAATACCCCATTATCAAGTGGCTGTAAACCATGAGAGCAGTGGGCTGGCAGGTAATAATAATATACGTTGTTTAAAAAGCACGTAGCCATCTACTTATCCTGGATTTTGAGTTAGCGATATTCTTTATTCGGAAGGCTCTGAATAGGCAGATATGCACAGATATATGGCTTTGATGACCATCTAATATGATAAGCCTCGCATCAGACTTATCTTCTGGCTGCGTTTGGGGAAGATAGACCTCTCTGAGCCACTCGACTACGATATGGTTATCTGTCTAGCCGTTGTTAGACGTGATATAATACTAGTCGGCCACCTCTTTGAGCTCTTTGATAAACCACTGTTATTAAAGTTCTTTGCCTTTAAAGATAATCCCCGGTTTTAGAAGACGGCCAGTTGCAGTCACGGCTTCGAGAAAGCTAGTCCAAGTGCAGGACTAAGAGCCTTTAAGGAAGGCCTTCCTCTTGGGATCACTGCTGCCGATAACCAAGGAATCTAAGCCTGGATTCGCAATAGATTAGCTAAATCAATAGGTATAATAACAAATACTTACCAAATCCAGCCATTATACCGCCCTCGTTAACGTTAACTATATTCTCAGGTTTAATCTAGCCATATTCTCTCTCCCAAATATCAAAGTACCAATTAACGGCAGTCAGGGTAAAACAATTAAACCTTAATGCTTCCTGGCGTTTTCCTATCTTATTCTTTATAGATAGATGGCATTTCATGAACCTGGTTAGCTAATAGACACCGATAGGCCGTTCCCTGCCTTATTGTCATAGGAGGGCAGCGATGGTGGCGCGAACTTGACTATGGGATGGAGCATAGCCTAGGGCCTCTTGCCGAAGTATCCAGGTAATCAACCTGGCCTCTTAAGACTTGGATAATAGCCGGCCAGGATAGATGACCTCGGATTTAGGCGGTATGCCTCTTAGTTAATCAGAAAGAGTGGTCTGGGGCATGCCATGCTTCTAGGCGGCCTTATGTTGCAAGAGTCCATTATCTGTGATATCTAGCATAGCTTTGATAATATTATCCTCTGTATAAGGTAATTGAGGCATTTTTAGCGTGGTTTTGAGAGGCTGGTGTAAATAAAAATCTGATAAGACTTGGTCAAGGGAGGTTAATAAGGGAGGCATTTTAAGACATTTCATATTAGTACTATACGGTTATACCACAAGCATCACTAGAGAAGGAATATTAAAATATTAAATCTTATGCAATTTTAAATACGGCAGCTATTTTTCCATGCTAATAGCTTTACTTTTGGTTAAAGACTATATAAGTGAAAAATCGCATTTTGTATAGAAGACTATTTTTTTTACTGACTGGTAGAGGGGTATGACCGAGTGAGGGGTACTGCATGGTAAACCTTATAAATAGTTATAACTACTCCTAGTAATATAATAATCTTAGAACTTAATTATAATAGATTTTATAATAAAATTACCCTTATTAAAAAAACCTTTTATTGGAATCTTTTATAATAATATTATAATTATAATTAACTAACTTACTAAGTTTTCCTATTACCTACCCTATAAAGAAGTAATAAATATAAAAGAACTTTTTTATATTTTTTACTAATATATTATTAGTATATATAGCCTACCTATAGAAATTCTTTCTAATAGAAGATTTATATTTATAATAATATTTTAATAATTACTTATAATATAACTTAAATTAAATTACTAACTTATAATAGTATTTTAATTATAAATTAGTAAATAAATTAAATAAGTAAATTAAATACTTAAATAGTATTTATAATATTATATTAATTATAAATAAAATAATTAGGTTAAGAAGCTATTACTAGCCTAACTTATATATAATATTATATATAATAAAAGCATAAAGCTTATAACAGCTTATATTAACTTTAGACTTATATTAAATATATATTATAATATATAATAAGAAAAATTAATTAACCTAGCTATAATATTTAAAAGTAATAACCTTAAAAACTTATATAAAGAAATAAAAATAAAACTTAAATTTATTAAAAAATATATAAAAAACTATTATAATTTAAAATAATTAAAAGGATTAACCTTTTTAAAGGGAAATATAATTTACTTAGCTATAAAAAGTATTAAAATAGACTAATTAACCTATAAGTTAAGTTATAAATTTATTAGATCTTATAAGGT
This sequence comes from Fusarium sp. MPI-SDFR-AT-0072, assembly GCA_020744335.1. Lineage (NCBI taxonomy): Eukaryota > Fungi > Ascomycota > Sordariomycetes > Hypocreales > Nectriaceae > Fusarium > Fusarium sp. MPI-SDFR-AT-0072. The sequence goes on from JAHBOG010000004.1 coordinate 4,088,259, forward strand.
ATTATAAAAATTTTTAGAAAATAACTATAAATTAGACCTACTATTAAAGGTTAGGCTTTCTTTAATCTTTTATATTTTATTACTTAAGTTAGTAGTAAATATAATACAAGTTAAAATAGGTAATAAACTATAATATATTATAGGACTAGAAGTCTATAAAGTAGAAGTAATTAGGAAAATAAATATAATTAATAAATAAAAGATATATCTAATTAAATAGAAAAGTTACCTAGAAAGTGAAAATATATAGGAACTACTAAAATACCTTATTAATACCTAATAACTCCTAAGGGATTTCTATTAGCTATAATAAAAGAAGGATTAAAAATAGCAGACTAGTTAATAAGATTAGCTATACTAGCCTTAACCGATTTAATTATTACCTTAGACTTAGAAACCAAATTCTCTATTCTTTTATAATTATTTATTATAGTAGAATCCTTTTTTAATGCCTATAACCCCTTAATCTAAATAAGATATTTTTAATAATAAAGATATATAAGCTTAGATAAATACTTATTTAACTATTATTATAATTTAATAAGCTCTTCCTTAGTAGTCTTTTTATTAGCTTTAATCTAATTCTTCTCTTAAATAAAATAATTAGCTAGAAATATTAGTAAAATAAGTATTAATTGCAGGAAGAAATATTAATAAACCCTTAGATAATATAATACCTTTCTTATTATAAGAATAACTATAATAAGTATATTTAGAATAACTTTTTTAACCCTCTTTTATTATATACTTTATATAATTCTTAATGCAAAAAAAGTAAGATATAATTTTATAAAATAAATATAATAAGTTTAGCTTTAATAAAATAATACTAAGTTTCTAGAGATAATATAATTAGTATATTAAAAAGAATAATTATAGGATTAAGTTAAAACATATATAAGGAGGAACTAATATACTATAAATAAGCAAGGTCTTAAGGATAAGACTAAGAGAGGGGAGAGATTATATTATAAACCTAATAGTTATATTATATATACCCTACATTTTTCACTAATTATACACAGTTATTACAGACTAAGAGACTCTACCTGTGATTACTAAGACCCGGTTATAATAAATAATCCAAAAACACCAGTAATTCTTAGAATTATAAAGTAACTATAAAAGTCACTCTATAATCACCTTTAAGTATATAAAATATATTTATTTATATTCTTATAAATTCTAGCTTACTAGCTGTTAATAAGACTTCTTTATATTAATTAAGCCTAATATATATTAAATTTACTATTAAGAGATATAATACTTTGATAATGCTTAGTTTACGCCCTATGCAATCTGCTAATAATAAACCCAGCACGGCTTAGTTTAACATAGTTAGACCTAACCATTATATATATTTAATATATAATTTTTTTTTCTAATTATTTAATTACCCTTTTAAGCTTTATTTATTACTTTTAAAGTATATTTACTAATTATTATTTTTTATAAAATTTAATATATATTTTTAAGGTTTTATATTATTTTTTATATTATAATTATTATATTATATTTTAAAATACTTATTTAAAGCTTATTAATTAACTTTTTAATAATAACTTGCTTCTCTTCTTAAGCCCTTTATTATTAAGTAAGTTATTTACCTTTATAAGTTTTAAATTATTTATATAATTTACTAATATATATTTAATAAGACTAATACTTCTTTTAATTTATCTTATATTAAAATTTATTATATTAAGTATAAGATATATGTTATTATTACTAATATAATAAATAAAAAACTATAAGTTTTTTTATAGTTTTTATTTTTATTTTAAGTTATATTTAACTTATCTTAATAATAATATTATTAATTAAAGTACTAAGGAGTATTAGGCTAAGCTAGGTGTTTTATATTATAAGTATTATAACCTTAGTAACTTATATTACCTTATATAATTAATTTAAATCTTAGCTTTAAGTTATATTTAGCTAATTTAAATTATATAGCCTTATTATTACCCTACTAGCTATTCTTTTTTTTCTAAATTATATTTAATAAAATAAGTATTTTATTTAAAAAACTATAAGTAATTTTATAGCTTATTTTATTATTCTAAATTATATTAACCTTTTAGGAATTTCTAGGAGAAGAATAAGTATTATATTATAATAAAGGTTATTTTAAAAAGTATTCTTATTAACTCTTTCCTCTTATTTAATAATCCCTGCCTTACTTAGGTAAGGTATATTTTTTCTTTTTATATTATAGCTAATATCTTTTATTTTTTTTATAAAGAAAAGTTATATCTTTTAGGCTTTTAATTATAAATTTTAATTTTTAATTTTCTTTTTAACATTTATATGTATAAATAAATATAATTTTATAAATTCTAAGATATAAAATATATAAATTATTTATTAATTATTATAAATAAAATATAAACTTATATTTTATAACTTATTATATAAGCTTTAAAGTAGCCTTTCTTAAAATATATCTTCTTTAGTAATTTATAAGAAGGTAAGTAGTTTTACCTTAGTTATTAAAGTAATTATTATATCTTACTTATTTACTTATTATCTTATAAGCCTTTTATAGACTTTTATTATATAGCCTTATAAGCTTTTTTAATTAAAAGTATTATTAATAAATAATATATTATTATATAATATAAATATTTCTTTAAGATTAAATAATAAATTATAAAAATAAGTTATATATAAATAATTAATAATATATTTAACTACTTTCATATACTTTTTACTTAAATTAATTATAAACTAAGATTATCTTAAAATTATAAATATAATATTTAATTAATTAATAATACTTATATAAAGGATTAATTTAATTACCCTTTTATATTAATTGATTATAAATTAATCTGCCTTTTTTTAATTTAATAGAAATTCTTTTTTTCTTATTAAAGAGGCATTTATAATATTTATAATATATATCTTATATATCTCTTTAAGATATATAGTTTAAGTAATTTAAATATACTTAAAGGTATAATCTTAGATAACTTTTATCCTAAGGAATTATTATAACTTATTACCTTTAGTTAACTTATATTTCCCTTAAAGTAATCTTATAAATTAAAATAGCTTTTTTATTTTCTTTCTTAAATATAATAATTATATTATTTATATAAAAGAAAATTAATAAATTACCCTTTTAATACTAATAGCCTTTATTTAATATTAGCTTATAATTAAATATTTATAAATATATTAATTATATTATATTATAATAATTTAAGATTATATTTAATTATAATTATTAGTAATATTTAAAATAACTTTTTAATAAGGGTTATTATATATATTTTATTAATATTAAATCTTTTTTATTAATCTCCTTATATAATAAGCCTTATTTTATATTTTTATAAATAATTATATTTATTAAATTTATAAATAAATACTTATATATAATTAAATCCTTTTAAGTTATTTATATCTTATACTTAGGCTTTAATTTTCTATTTATATATTTACTTTTTATTATTTTATTTATTAGCTTGTTTTCTTTTTTTATAATAAGAATAACTAGTAAGTTAATATTAAAGGCTTAGTTTAAAATAAAAATATCTTTTTTTTATTTCTTTCTTAGCCTTTTTAATTTAATTTATTTAAATCCTTACTTTAATAAAAAAGTTTAAAGGTAGACTTTTTAATAATATTAGAAGTAGTTTAAATCTTATTTAAGTATACTTTATAAGTATTATACTTCCTTTATCTCCTAACTCTCCTTTCTTAATAGGTAGGTCTTTAATTAAGCTTTTAAGGTATATTTTAAATAAATCCTCTTTATTTAAGCTTTAAACTAGGTCTAAAACCTAATTAATTTACTTAGAGCTTTAAAGAGCTTATAGTTATTATTATAATTCTTTAAAGGTTTATATCTTAATAATTTACTTTATTTATATTTTATTAATATTAAAGAATTCTTTTTTACTAAAAATAATATTTTAATTTATATAAATTATATTTATAATAAGGTTTTACACTTTAAAGATATTTAAGAAATTATATTTAATTAAATAACTTATTTATATTTTTAAGTTATTTTTTAATTAAAGGTATTTTTTTTAATTATATTTTACTTATTAATAAGAATATATTATAATTAATAATATCTATATAATTAATTTATAATTAGTTTTTTTTTATAATTAAAATACTTAAAAAGAAGCTCTTATATAGGGTTTTTTACTTTAATTCTTATTTTACTATTTAATTAAATATATAAACTATTATTTTTATTATTTTAGGCCAGAGGCCTAGAAGGAGGTTATTATTAATTATTAATAGCCTTACTTTCTCTTTTACTACCTTCCTAAAATACTCTTTAAAGCTATTTAATTATTAAGTCCTTAGTATACTTTTATTTAATTTAATTCTTTTTTATAATAGCTATATATTAATTAAATATCTCTTTTATAACCTATTATCTATTTTTATTACTTATAGGATAATTTTATATATTATTTTAAGTACTTAATTAAAGTATTTAAGTATTACTAATAGATTTTTATTATAATAATTTATAAAGTAATAATCCTAATATAGTCTTTAATAGTAATTTATAATAAGAGTATATAATATATAATTATTTATTTTAATTAAATAATTATAAAAGTTAATTAAAACTCTTTTCCTAAGTTTTAAGGATTATTCTTATAGTTTATAATATTTTTAATATTTTATTTTTACTAATATATATATATTATATTTTACTATTATTAGTCTCTTAATCTTAGCTTTATAAATATACTTTATAAGATATTTTAAACTCCTTAGTCCTAGATATCTTAGTTAATAGTACTAAGTTTTAGTTAAGGCTCTATTAGGCTTATTTATAATCTAAGAGTTATATTATAAGTGCCTTATAGTAAATAAGGCTTATTTACCTATTTTAAGGATATATTTTAATATATACTAGCTATGTTTTTAATTAAGCTTATATAATATTTAATTATTTAACGTGGTTAATAAGCAAGTGCACCAGACAAGCGAGTACACCACTTTTCTTCGCCTTTATACTTTAAATCGCAAGAAAAACACTATAAACCATCTGATTAATTGGTTCTAATTACTATATTTATCTCCAGAGGCCTCAATACCCTCCTGACAGGTCCTTACATTATGCCCGGCCTTACTGCATATACCACAACGCCGACCACCCGGTCGCTCCGACCGGCCTCGACCACCACTTCTAGATAATTTAGCCACTACCTGCATATTAACATCTATCTGATTAATTACTTATGATGCTTCCTGTATAGTCATAGCCCCTCCTTTCTGTAGTCTAGTCCTTTTTGCCCTTCAGCGCTGGCTTAGTATCTTATTTGCATCTTAAAGATTCCAGAGCTTATTCCTTAATAGGGTAACCTTATGTATAACTGCCTTTATTGCCTTAGTAGCTGACTTTAAAGCTTTAATAATAGACTCTAGGGAGCTACTATAATGCCTTCTGATTCGCCTTTTGAGGTATTTAGACTGAGATTAGGCCTTAATTATTATCTTTGGGGTCTTTAAAGCCTATGGTGTTGATGGTTTAGTAGCCTCCTCGGGAGGCGTTGGGGTCCGTAACTGCACATCAAGCTTTAAGATTACAGCTTCTAGGTCAAAAGGAGCAAGTCTAGCTCCTCTAAAACCCCCCTGTATATTGCTTTCTGTAAAAGTAGCTTTAAAGGCAGTATAAAAGGCCTGGAAGAACTCGGTCTTTAAAATATAGGTTATAGAGTATCTAATTAGATGCTTTATTTCTTGGCTATATGCCTTTTTTAGCACTGTAAAGCACCTAATATCGAGAGGCTGGAGTAGGTAGGATATATAAGCTGGCATATAAAGCGTGATAATCTTATTCTCCTTGCAGTATATCTTAAAGTCGATGGAATAGTGGCTTTTGTGACTATCTAGGATTAGAAGATAATAGGCACTAACTGATCAGTTAGTTATAGATCGATTAAAGTGCTTTAGCTACTCGAGACCTAGCTTGTTATTTGTCTACCTATTTTAGCTTATTATAATAACCCAATCGGCCGGGAGGTTGCATTCTCGGTACTAATTCGCAAGATGATATTGGCCTGCATTAACGATAAATAGCGCGATCAATTGACCTTTAGCATTAATCGCCTGGATTATAGTAATCTATTCCCGGTTTCCAGGCTGCACTGCTTTTGGTCTTCCTTGCGTTTCTGAACCTATAATAGCCATTCCGGCCATAATAAGGCCCATTATAAAGCCAGTCTTATCAAAGTTCTAGATATTATCTAATTAGATACCATACTTTGCAATTATATTCTGTATAAGCCTAAACTAATTGCGAATAATAGTTAGATCTTTATATTTAGCTCTCTGATAGTTATATCCCTGAAATAAATGCATCTTTAGCTCTGGTTATTACTTTATAAAGTTATAAGCCTAGCGCTTGCCAACAGGTAACATATTATAGTCGGTAAGCAGAGAATTAGCTATTTCTTCTATAAAACGCAGTTGCAAGGGAAATCCTTGCAAATCTAGGTTAAGGACGAATTAGACTATTATCTGCTCCTCCAGATTAGATAGTTTCCTTGACTTTGGAATAGTATTATGCGTTGTAGTAATGCCATGTTGACGGCGACGAAGCTTCCAGTAGTTAACCTCATAGATCTGTGCAGTGCGTTGGAGACTTAGTTTGGGGTTATTTTGAAGGGCCTGAAGGGCAAGAAGGATTCTAGCTTTATCTGAGGATTGGGGTATGTTTGGTGGTTAAGAAGTATCTGATTAAATGGAAATGTTGTAGGTTGAGGGATTTTTGGTGCACTTGCTTGTCTGGTGCACTTGCTTATTAACTATGTTATATATCTTAAGATATTAATATTATTTTAATAGTCTTATTATAACTTATATAATAATATTAAATTAATACTTATCTTTAGGTAATAAGTAATATAATATAATATTAATATATATAGCTTATTTTCTAAGTCTATAACTTAAATTTATATATCTTTATACCCTTAGATTAATAGCTATTTAAATCTAATATATACTTTTTCTTTATATTAAGTAGTCTTTATTAACTTAAATTATTTTAAGTTATTAAATATATATAAAATAATTCTAAAGTCTAAGATATATAAGTTATATAATAGGTATTTAATACTTAATATTAGGAAAATAACTGCCTTTTATAAAATTAAAAGTTTTACTAGGAATAATTAACTTAACTTCTCTTTTAAGATATTATATTTAATTTATAGTTTCTTATAAAGCTTTTAAATTTTCTTATTTCCCTTTAAGTATTATTTAAATTAGTTTAGTTATTTTTAATTTAGCTAAATCCTCTTAAGTGCTGTATTAGAGAATACTACCTAGTATAATATACTATTAGGATACTTATAACTCTTTTTATATAATATATACTTTTCTAGAGTCTTAATAAATAGTTATATATATTTTACTAAGTCTTCTCTGGATTCATAGGTAGCTAACCGGCTTTGCTTCTTTTCTTTAATTAATAAACTTTATATATCTAGGTTTAAGACTCTTAATTATTAAACCTGCTGGGATAAAATTAATATAATTATTATTGAATTAAATTAATGTAATTATGCTTAATTGACCTTGCTTCTTCTCTCTGGTATCCTATTACCCTGCTTTTATAACTCCTTTTAATTATATAATCGGCTTCTTCCTGAACTAAGGCTCGTTTAGGCTAAACCACTTGCAGAATTATATAGTCACGCTCGATTACATAATGCCACCGGTTTAACAGCAATCTGCAAATATAAACCTAGTATGGACTAGTTTCCCTGTTTAAAATTACATTTATTATAATAATTTATTAGGCTTTATATAAAATAATATAATTTACTTATAAAAATATATAAATTCTAATTATAAAATTTATAATTAGTTAAAAGATAGCCTTATATATTTAAAAATAATTATGCCTTAATTATTAAATTTTAATTAATTATAATACTTAGAATTTATAATAAGGTTAATAACTTCTAAAATAAATATAATAATTAATAATTAAATAAAATTATAAACATATAATTAAGGCAAGTCTTAAGCTTCTATTATATAGTTTCTTATTACATTAATAAGTTTTATATTATAATTCATATTTAATTTAAGTCAGTTAATATATAATATTTTATTAACTATGTTTATAGAGGCAGAAATAGTTCTTTTTATTACCTAGCTTATAAAAGCCTCCGCTAAGAGCAGCCTCGACTCTCTAAAAGGGGAAAAAAAGAAGGTTTTTAACAGCCAATATTAAGGAAGACCAGCAGACTAGGTATAGGTGTAAAGGGTGTAATATAGCGATTTATAATAATACTGAGTGTTAGTACTTAAGTCATATGCCAATTTAGGTGTATCTAGAGGTACCACTCATCACGGTCATTTTGATTGGCCCCTTACCCCTGTCGTGACCTCGTGGACGGCTTATGCCACCCAGAGAGATACCGATAGCAGTCCAGAAGTTACCCATGAGCCTCACGCTATGAAGGCTCAGAGGCTTCACGCGGACGGCCTCCTCAGGGCCATAAAGCCTCTCTTACCTCCCAGTCAGTGCTGAGACCCGCTCCTTGTCAGTAGCGAACGTAATCTCTCCATTGGGTCTGAGGCCGTTGCAGATTTCCCGTAGGCCCACCCGTTGATCTGGATTGATCTGTCCGTTAAATTGCATTCACCTGCGGTCGTGTATCTCTAGAAGTTAAGGTGGCAGTTACGCGTCATCGGACTCATAGTGGCTGCCACTAGGCTCCTCTGTGTCTGAACCGACCCCGCATGTTGCACGTATGATTAAGAACCTGACCTCACCTCAGGTGATGTGGTCAGACCAAAAGAGAACTTTATTTGAACATTAGTGTGGATGAGCACTAAAATCATGTTATCGGGAAAAAGCGGCAAGTCATGCTAGAAGAATGTATCAGACCACCGGTATTTCGACTAACTACTACCTACACTCTCACCCAATACGCAATCAAAAAGCCGCCAGCAAGTGCCTGAGCCATGGTTCCATTATTAACTTTGACTTGTTCGTGATTTGGATCAGTTCGCCGTGGTGGTTGTGTATGGCGGAAACTTACGATCATATGTCCAAGAAATCATAGAAGCCATAAGTTCCCTTAGATACAGCAAGAGAACAACGCGAAATATGGCCTTTATATTTCATCACCTTATACCGAGAATTATTCGAATATCAACAGAATAATCAACAGAAAGTCACCATCAAAAGATCATCCATGCCCTATCTTCCTCCAGGTAATTCAACTAGTCACCGCAATGCCTTCGCCTCGAGTACGCCTGTAGCATTCCTTGGCGTACTAGGTAGCATCGCCGGTCTGTTATTAATAGTTATTATTTTGTACGCACATCATTCGAAGTTTTTGCGGTTCATTTCCATGTTAATAAAGCTAGCTTTATCGTAAAATCACGATATCCCGTCCGTCTCCGGACCCTCAACAACGCAAGCCCATCAGAAAAATACGGAATAGTAAAGGGGTCTAAAAAGGAGGCAACGCGGACTATAACGCAACCTAGGTCATTTGAAGTCTGGTAAGTCCTAACTTAAAAGCAGAAATTTCCAACCCGTACTAATATCAGTATAGTGCAATATGCATCGAAGTTCTTAGGGACCAGGAGGATGTCCGACGATTGAAATGTAAACATGTCTTCCATACGGGTTGCATTGACTCCTGGTTTCAAAGACACCATGTCGACTGTCCGTTATGCAAATCAATATTCATTCCAGAGAGGCGCAGCAATCGTCAAGACGTTCCATAGGCAAGGTTTCATCAACAAGAGACGATTTATAAAGGTGTTAGGGTTCTAGTGACCGAAAGATATAAAGAGATCGAATCTTTGAGAAGTTATTCATAGTCTGCAAAAGAGTTGATAGGAGGCTTTTCTTTTACAAGTCGCTTCCTCCTATACGCGAGCCACCTATCCGCTCAATTGTCGAAAGGCTCCCGAAAGTACCTTGGCCCATGTGACCCATGTCACATGGCAGGTACATGAAGGGAACCTAAAGATGCATCATTAACCATTCTTGCCAAAATCGTCATACAGATCATTTCAAAGTCATCTATGAATTCTCGATCAATACCGGGCGAGGCCTTCAATGTATATGATGATAGCAGCTTTAGCAGGGAATATGGCAAAGAAGCTCAAGGAAGCGTTCAGCAAAAATAAGAAGAGGCATCAGTCAATTTGGGGGTGTGAGCAGTGCGATATCGCGTTTATATCTTAAAATATTATTAGGACATCTATCATAGGCTAATTCAGGTAGGAAATAATATACCTTTCATTCTTGCATTTGAATTGGGCAGACATTCCTGGAGTGGCCTAGCGGGGGATAATTTATTATTATAATATCGTATCCCACTAACGAATGCAACAAACCGGCGAGTGCAGCACCTATACTGTACAGCTCAAATCAGAAATATTCGATTTTCCAGTATTGACCACATGATTGATCAAAGCCTAAAAAAGGTATAATATGCTTTCCTAGATTGAGAGTTATAGTATCAAATAAATTACAAACATCATAGTTCGCTCAAGAAATTTGCTACACATTAAAACAAGCAAACAGACAGTGCGAATTGTCTTTTTCTTTTAACAAATCTCCTAAATAAAATGGTGAATAGCACCCCATAAGCTTTTCAAGCATACATTAGCTCGCAGCCAGCGCATCTTGCAAGTTCTGTTTGTGTTCATTGTGGTTTTAAATTATCGCTAATTCTTTCACGACACTATTTTGTGTGAAAGTCGGAGTGTTACACTCGCTGGTTTATGCACTCGCCAGTAAAATACGTTATATGATAAGCATAAGGTTCAGAACTCTTGACCTTCTTAATAAATATCGCAATAAAAGCACAACAGACTGTCTAATCAATTAAAATTAAGTACTATACTCTTCCCCAGAGGCCTCAATACCTTCCTGACAGGTCCTTGCACTATGCCCAGCCTTGCCGCATCTCCCTTAGCACCGAATGTCCTTGACCACCAGTTCTCGATGATTCGGCTACTACCTGCATACCTACATCCATCTGATCAGTTAGATCCCAAACTTCCTCTATAGTCAGCTTCCCTCTATCCTGTAGGCAGGTTCTTCTTGCCCTACGCCGCCGGCCAAGCATCTCATTCGCTTGTCGAAGATCTTATATCTTAGCCCTCAATAAGGTGACCTCATTCATCACTGCCTTTGTTCCCTTGGATATAGACTTTAAAGCATCTAGTATTGACTCCGGGGAGCTACTTTTATGTCTCCAGACTGACTTGGAACCGTTTATTGCCTTCCCGAGAAGGAAAGAAACATTGAAATACAACGCCCTTGATGTACGGCAGATGATCAGCTGCCGGCTGCCCTATTGATGTCCTTCCTTTACCTCTGGGATAATCCCAGTCATAAACTTGGCACAATGTTCCTGCATCGCCTGAACCTGACGGACATAAAAGTTGCAATGTCGTCACTTAGTACATCGAGCTTCGGTGGGTCAAGGCAAGGAATAGGTTCGGTTGTTGGTGGTGGATACTATAGCTGAGATAGTTCGACCCGGCTTTGGAGCACATTCGATATCGCTTTGATCTCTGCAACTAGACGGCGCCGGGTCCCTGGGTCTATTCCAATATACTTTTGGCAAGATGAGTGGCAGTTTCTCTGGCCAGATAGGCATACTGGCATGCCTGGCCTATAAGAATCCGATATTTAGGGAGAAAGATAAAAGGATGCATGGCATTGGTAATCCCACCTTAAATCGCTATTTTTAGAAAACTTTCAAAAGTTGAAATATTACTTAAAATTACTAAAAACTTTAATTATATTAATTAAAACAATCTCTATTAAATATATAGTTTATAAGATAGTTAGTAAGCAAGTGTATTAAATAAGTAAGTGTATTAGTATACTATGTACTTAAAAGATAATTAACCTTACAGTGATTTAAACTTAAAATAAAATACTTAAAAACCTAGAAAGAAATTGTTTTTTATAATAATATAACTAGTTTTAGTAAATAATATTTTTAAAAGTTTTTTAACTATTTTATTTTAACGTAGTTGATAAGCAAGTGTCTCGGACAAGTAAGTGTCTCAAAAATCTAGCCCTCTTAAACTAAGAACTATAATAAAAATATAATAAATTAATTAATCAATTAAAACTACTCACTATAATCTTCCCCAGATATCTCAATTACTACCTGACAGGTCCTTGCATTATGCCCGGGCTTGCTGCATATTCCACAGCGCTGAATGCCCAGTCTGACCGACCGTCCTCGACCACTACTTCTTGATGATTCTGCAACTATCTGCGCATCAACATCCATCTGATCAATTGCTTGCCTTGCTTCCTCTACTATTATTACCCCTCTTTTCTGTAGCCGGGTTCTTTTTGCCCTGCGGCGCCGGCTTAGTATCTCATTTGCCTCTCGAAGGTCCTTAACCTCGGCCCTCAATAATGCATTTTCATGCATTATTGCCGTCGTACCCTTAGTAAGAGACTTAAGAGCTCCTAGAATTGACTCTGGGGAGCTACTTTGATGCCCTCTGATTCGTTTCTCAAAGTATTTAGACTGAGACCCGGCCTCAAGTACTGTCTTTGGGGTCCTTGAAGCCCAAGGGGTCGACGGCCCGGCCTCCTCCTCAACCGGCGTTGGGGTTCGTAACTGCACATCAAGCTTCGAGACCACACTTTCTGGGTCAAGAGGGACAAGTACGGCCCCTCTGAAAGATGACCTGATGTTTTGTTCTGTCATAGTAGCTTGGTAAGCGGCATAAAAAGCCGGGAATAACTCGGTCTTTGAAACATGGGTTATAGAGCATCTGATTAGATGCTCTATTTCTTGACTATAAGCCTTCTTTAGCAGGCTAAAGTACCCGACGTCAAGAGGCTGAAGTAGATGAGATGAATGAGGCGGTATACAGAGCGTAATAATCTGGTTCTCCTTGTAATATCTCTCAAAGTCGACGGAGTGGTGGCTTTCATGCCCATCAAGGATCAATAGACAATAGCGACCAACTGATCGCTTGGTTGTACACTGATCAAAGTGCTTTAGCCACTCAAAGCCTATCTCGTTATTGGTCTAGCCATTTTGGGAGGTTGCAATAGCCTAATCGCCTGGGAGGATGCTATCTCGGTACCAGTTGGCGAGATGATATTGGCCTGCACCTATGATAAACGGCTGGACTGCCCAGCCTTCTGCATTGATTGCCTGAATTACCGTAATCCATTCTCGGTTTCTAGGCTACACTGATTTTGGTCGTCTACGCCTTTCTGAGCCTGTAATAACCATTCTGCTTATAATCATACCCATAAGAAAGCCAGTCTCGTCAAAGTTATAGATATCATCTGATCGAGTGCCATACTTTGTGATTATATTCGCCATAAGCCGAAACTAATCTCGGATAACTGTTAGATCTTCGCATTTAGCTCTCTGGTAGTCATATTTACGAAAAAAACGCGTCTTAAGCTCGTGGTATCACCTAACGAAGTTATAAGCCCAGCGCTTGCCGACAGGTGGCGCGTCGCGGTCGGCAAGTAGTCGATTGGCCATTTCTTCAATAAAATGCAGTCGCGGGGGAAATCCTCGCGAATCTAGGTCAAGGATAAATTGAACTAGTATCTGTTCCTCTAGATCAGATAGTCGTCGTGACTTTTGAATGGTATCGCATCGTGACTGGATGCCCTTCTGACGGCGACCTAAGGTCTTCCAATTGACTGTATATATTGTTGCAGCGCGTCGGAGGCTTAATCTTGGGTTATTTTGAAGGGCCTGAAGAGCAAGAAGCATTCTAGCCTCATAATTAGACTGGGACATATTAGGTGGTTGAGAATTAATTAATTAAATAAAGAAGTTGTAGGTTGAGGGATTTTTGAGACACTTGCTTGTCTGAGACACTTGCTTATCAACTACGTTATATCAAAAACATTAAAACACAATGTATTTTATAATATAAATAGATTTTTAAATTTATAGCTATATAATATTTTTTTAAAATTTTAAAAAAGATTCAATAACTTATTCTAAGGCTTATATATCAGCTATTAATATTATAACTATTTTAGGCTTAGTTTGGAATTTTAAAGAACTTTTTAAAAACCGGGTTTATAGTGAAAATAAAAGTGCAACGCTTATCGGCGACACATGCTTATCAACCACGTTATACTAAATATTTACTATAAACACTTTTTTATAAACTTCCACCCCTTAGGCATATGGCCATCGATATACTCTCAATAAGCCCTCAGTCAGCAGAGCCAGAAAGGACCTTCTCAGGTGCTCGTAGGACCGCATCATGGGACCAGCTCTCGATGACGTGCGAGCGGCTGCAGGAAGTTGAATGTCTTAGTAGTTGGATGCGGAATGGGCATAATTTTGGAACTTGGCCTGGTGGACTGAGCCTAGTATGTGATCCGCGTATTGGTAATAATGAACTTGATATAGAAATTAGTGATATTGAACAGCGTGGCGATTTTCTGTACTTTGATGCTATAGACTTTTATCACCAACTTCTCAGTTAAGAACCTGTCATTTTCATATAATAATTATACGTAAGTTGACTCTTAAGTCTGAGTTAAACTTATAAGTAAGCTATGGTTGGGCCGTAACTCATATAAGTGAGTTAAAAGGGTCGAAACTTATAAGTTAACTCAAACGCCTAGATATAGATGGATATTTTCCTTTTTATTAATCGCCATCACCCGCTATTAAACACTTCATTGGTGCCCATCGGATGTCCATACTCGAAAACACGCAGCCCGACTATACCTTATTAACTATGTCCATCTCGTTACCCCAGCCTCAAAGATCAAGATCATACTGATCGCTGCCAGGCTCTCCTCCAACACGAACAACCAACTTTCCCCTCGTTCTTCCCGCTTTCAGTCTCGCATAAGCCCTTCCTGCATCATCCAAGGCAAACTCCTGCTCGATAAATGTGTTAATCTTCCCATCTCTGATCCAGCCGGCAACTTGAGTGAAATCCCTCTGGTTCGAAATCACCGAATGGTACTTGAACTTTCGCTTTCCGCCCCCGAGCCATCTCGGTAACAGTTTGATAGTAAGAAGAGACTTGAACGTCTGGAATCTTGGTGGTAGACCAACGCAGACATATGTTCCGTGGGGCTTGAGGTATTGGTGGCATTGCCAGTACATGTCTGGATTAACAAAGACCGTGTCAAGGATGCAGTCAAATTGCTCTTCACTTTTCTTGAGCACCTCGAGTGGATTCTCAGAGTTGTAATCGATAATCTCATCTGCACCAAGATTTCGACAAAACTCGGCGTTGGCCGCTGAGCAAGTGGCTGTGACGTGAGAACAGCCCAAGGCTTTGGCAATCTGAATCGCGAAGATACCAACGCCTCCACTACCACCGTTGATAAAAACTCTGTCTCCCGGCTGCAAGAACGGTCGAAGGCATTGCAAAGCAGTTGTACCGCAGATACCAATACAAGCTGCTTCTTTGAGGAACACACCATCAGGCAAAGCAGCTATTCCTTCGCCCCCGACAACAACATACTCTGCCATGGTTCCGCCACTGGGCAACTCGGTTCTCCCAAAGACACGCTGACCTTCTTCGAAGTCGTCCAACGTCGTGGAAACGACTGTGCCGGAAAAGTCAAGCCCCGGCGTGGCAGGCTTGGGAAATATTATGTTGCATAGAGGCATTTCGGCCACTTTGTAGTCGAGATGATTAAGCGATGCATATGCGACTTTGACGAGCGTGTGGCCCTTTGGGAGCGACTGAGCGTGTTTGGGAAGTTTTGCATCCGTGACTAGCTTCAGGTTTTTTTCGATGCCGCCTTTGATTGAGCGCCATTGTACGACGCGCATCGTAAGTGGAAGCGTGCTATTTGACGCCATTTCCTTAATAATCTCAGTAAGAAATCTGTTAATGGTTCAATGAATTGAGAAGGGAACTTCTGCTCCTCATATGCCCTCTCGTGTCAGTTTATACAGTTATTCATCTTCTTGCGCTAATGGCTGACGACAACATGTGTGTGGCACATGATCAGGTGGTTATGCCTTGGCTGAGGTGATCTGACAATGACCAACCAATCCGAACCTAATTATCAAATGCTGTACCGTTGGGTGGTATGCTAGGCTTAATTGATTAAGTTTTCGTCACAGTTGACGGATGGCGGTACGATTCGTGACGAATGCTACTGTGGCTTTCGTGCTGTCGCCTACTGTACCAATTACCATTGGTAATGACCCCAATACCACTTTCTGTGGCCCGTGCACCTCTTCCGGTTCAATGGCAGTCAATAGACAGACGGGGGCTGATGTATTGCTGTCGAGAGAGTCGCCACTTCTCGCGCTGCTGGCTCCCCTACTGACGACGGGTTGTTAACCCGTGCTACCGCTGCGTGACTATAAGTTATCGCTTATGTTACTCTAAAGCTGTTTAAGTACAGCTTTAACTATAGTACTTATCCTACAAGCTGAATAATATATAAGACTTATATTACTAATAGAATCTAATAAAATCTTAACATAGCTAATATAAGTTTAGTAATTTCACTTAGTATATTAATATATAAGTATAGTAATTAATATAATAGATATAATATTAATTTATTAATCCTAGTTATAAACATCTTATATTTATTCAACTACTAATAATACTACTAGAAGATATAGGCAATACGTATTGCCTACTAGGTGTGTATACTGCATGCTAAAGACATGCGACTCCTGTAAATAGCCTATTAACGATTATCTATCGATATCGATAAACCTTCTGTGGCATGGCCGAGATGGTGTCCGAGACTATCTGGATTTGCCATTCTATCACTGTCGGGACTAGGATGTAACCCTGTGCTGGCGTTCTCCCTGATATTGAACCGCTGTACTCATTACGCTGCCTTGAACATCGCGCCTTGTCCTAGGAGGATGAGTCGCCGGAGGTGGCGCAACAACCTTTTCTAAAAGTAAGCCTTCTAGCATGGAGATTGGATCTGTCAATAATGATATGTATGCTTTAGAGATAGGTCTGAGAAGATTCTGTTAGCCTTGGCTTATAACAAGGTCGAGGTATATAAGCTTATATCATCTGCATTTATTGTTATTCTTGATGATATACTTGGTACCGGACTTTAAGTAAGCGGTGCATTTAGTTTGGTTCCCAAGAACCACGCAATCCTTCAGTCGCGATATAATGCACAGGCGACAGAGGTGCTATATCGTATTTATTATTTGCTGGTTTGACGCGCAGTGTGGCTTTTAGGGGAGAAGTTCTTGTGGCTCGCATCCAGGTTAGGGGCATCTTTTGCACCTGCCGAAAGAGCCATGGAGAGCTGCAGACGACCGATTACAGTTGGTCCCAAAGTAGCTTACTATTTGCAAGGCTGATGGGGCCTCGGATACTAAACGTGGTTTTAAATACATATAAAAATAGAGGATCTGGTGGGTTCAGGTAAAGGTATTTTTAATTAATTATTTAATAGATTTTTAAATTAGAAGTAATAAGGAAGGAGAATCGGTGGTCCGGCGAGGGGGGGTGCAGGGACGAACCTCTGCGACTGCGGTAAGTCTTCAGTGATGAAACTCAAATCAGTAGGTAACATAGAGTGCATGACTTTTTCACCGTAGTAGCAAATTCATATAGTATCAGATTTAAAAGCAAGAACCCTCCTATAATGAGATGTTTCTAAAATTAATCTAATAATAATAGAGCAGTTACCTGCTTAAGGATTACCGCACATTGAAGGGTATTTGTAATAGTAATTAAAATAGGCTAAGTCCGAGGGTCTGCCTTATTTCAGGCTGACAGTACTAAAGGCCCCAATTTTAATCATCCCATATCAACGTCATGTGCCTATCAGACTCGGCATCGTTTTCGTTGCAGGCAATATTCGAAGTATTTGCCGCTGGCTGGCTTGAAGTGTTCGACTGGGGAGCCCGCTATGTGGAAACCTGCCGATGAGATAGCTTAAACCAATGGCATTTATATCTCAGGCACCACCTCATCGGCGACAAAGCTTAACCCTGGGCCTACGGAGCCTCCGTAATGCTTTAATTGGCCAACGCAGCAGCCAACACCATTTCGTTGTGAGGGGCGGGTTCAAACTTCACAGGACGTCCTACAGCAAGGAGACCGTACATGATCACACGATGAGCGATGGATCGTGATATGTCTTAGGAAAAGCTTCTATACTGACGTACCCTTTACCCAATTTTCTTTACTATTGGGATTTGTGTATTATGTGGCCGAGTGGGACTACTTGTGTGGGAGGATTCCCACCTCCGAGATAATTATGTAAATGAGTGAACTCTTTTTTCATTTTTATTCAAAAAGTATGAGTCCTGGACTCAAAACTGAATTAGTCTTTCTTTCCCATCATCACAACAGTGGTCCATGCACAGGTAAATGGGAGGTCATATTCGAAGGATAGGGTGAGTGAGCGAACGACAGTGCAACGACTGCAATCGAGCGACGACGGAACCTACCTTAGCTCCGTTAATCGAGACGGGACCTCGAGTCTTGCTTATCCACGTGTGATACTCGAACGAGTGAGAGTTAATCCTTCATGGAGAACAGACAACGACAGTTGGGCCGAGTTGGGTCAAGGCTGTCAGACATTCTTGTATTGCCGCTTGAGGCGGTTGAGATTGCTGGGAAATGTCGTGATCAACTTACGGGCCAGCTCAGAGACTGGCTTTGTTTTCCACCTCTATCATATCTCTTCCAAGTACGCTTCTCTGCGGAGCAGTTCGTCAAAGACGTTTGTGGAACATTACGGCTCGAACGGGCAAGAACTTCAGTCACGTTAGTCGAGAAGAAGGAGACCAATGAAGAGGCACAGACGCGACGGATGCGTGTATACGAGTCTTTGGTGCCGAAACCCTGGGGGTTCTTGACTGGACAGGAGGAGAAAGGCGTGGGAGGCATCCCTGTGATGAAAGTGGAGTTGCAAGTAAACGAGGTATTTGGTTTCCAGTGTCTTCTGATGTTAATGCATTTTCATGTATTTGTGCGGAAGATCATTGAGATGACAGAGGAGCTTGGTACGAGCGAGCCATGTTTTGATTCGGTTCGCATCTCCAAGAACAAGCTAGACTGCGTGCTAGCTAGTGTTGTACAGGTGTTCATCGAACGTGGGGGCGGTCAGAATGAGTTTGTCATAACGTCGTATGTCGGAACAGGTTTCCCAATCTAGGTTGTACATTGCCTCACATTTGCATTTTACGTTATGTCAAAAGTGAGTAGCATGCGGTATAAAACGAATCTTTTCTCTCTTGTTTTTCTAGTTATATATAAAGTGATGCAGACGTACATGGTTTAATTAACTTGTAATGATTTTCTATTAACGTACATGATAAGCGTGGGCAACAGATACCGGTAAGCCTGAGTATTAAACAAAGCGAGCTGACGAAAGATTAATGCTTGTCATCGAGTTAAACGATTGTAGAGTACCATGACTACCGCCAAGGGCAAGCAAATTAGGTTCATCTCCGACTTGCGAGTTTTGAGCTATCACCAAGATCACGATCTATCAAGCCACTGCACCTACCACTCATACAATTATCCTTTCTTCCGCATTATCAAAAACTGAGCACATCTAAACGAATATCTGAGCTCTTAACAGTGGTAGAGGTTGACCAAGTTTTAATGTTGTTGTTCTGGGCGTCTCCCCCTGACTTTGTTGGTGGTTTTATCGGGGTTTTACGGCTGGAAGACGTTTGCGTTCATGCGAGGGGTCAGCGATTGGAATAGCTTATCTTATCACTATCCTGGAATGTCACTTATGGGGTGAGTAATCTGAAGTTCTGACTCAATAAAGGGCCGTCTGTTCAGGGCGGGACATACGTTGTTCGAATAGTTGGAGATACCTATGCAAGGGTACTAGTATTGCATTACCTAGGCAAGCGGCAATATCGTCAAGGCTTCCCCGTACCAATCCGTCCTACACAGCCCCCCACCCCGTTCCACCTCCTCGGCACTCTAAGTTGTACCCGATGCCTCGTTTCATCTCATGCTGGTCAATTCGGTATTTTCTGTTTATCGATGAGGTAATCCATCTGAAATCTTTCTACAGCAATGGCGATAAAAACGTAGAAGATAGAGCTTTGGCAGTCATCATAAAACACCCCTTGAACCATCGAGTTCGTATCCATGGCATCATAGTTTCATATTCGCACGCCGGTTCCAAGTCATATCATCCGTTCAGGGAGGAATTGATGCTTGAGTTTCGGTCTTGGGGCGTGTTTGCACCACCGAACCATCATCCTTTGGCGTTAGGCCATGTTCGTTCTATACATTCATAACTTCCGGCTCCCAGATGACCTCAGCGACCGGGTTAATCTATTTTAGGGAGCACACTTTTGTCACTATTTCCGGTTCATCATCAAACTCTTCCTCGAAGCTACTATTAAATACTTCTCAGAGGACCTCTCACTTGCGCTTCCTGCCGTCCTGTTCCCCAGGTTCTTTCTCCCATGTTTCTATCTCACCTGGATTAATAGCACCAACAACTTCCTGGCCTAAGGCTTTGCCAAGTCTCTCTCGTAGGCCTAGAATCGGCCAAATGGGAACCCTTGTGTATTCGATCTTGAGGCCTGAAACGGCAGCATCGTCATCGTTGAGCGGCGCCTTAAACGGGTCGTGGAACTTTTCCAAAAATTCCTTTGTTACGTATCCAGTGTAGACAATAAACTCTAATGTGTCCGTGTCGTGGGTGAGGATCCTCAATTTGAGGTCGTGAAAGTTAGGGCATGGCGGAAGGCCTTGCCCTGGGGACATTTGCAAGCCGCGTCTGCTGGTGATAGGCGGGGAAGTGTAAAAGCGCTTCTGCGCCATCCCTAAAAATATGCCCACGAAGTGCGCATCGTGATCCGAATTTGAAGGCACGAGCATGCGAGCCCTGAGTTGCTGGAGACGAAACACGGGCTCGTTCCATGATCTCCCCGGGCCGCACACGAAGCGAAATGAGTTGTTTCGGACTGAGGCCAGCTGGGTCTTGCCAACATAACAAATCATAGGTAGATTAACATGGCTTTGATTTGGAGGTAGCTGTGTTGAGATATTGAAGGATTCGACAGGCCGCGTTGATACTGACCTGAAGGAAGAGTAGGAAGACTTTGCCTCATCAGAAGGGAAATTCCACAACATCTGCGCGGGCACAGCATTACGATAAACAAGACCGCCAAAGTATAGATGAAATTCAGGTAAGTAATGCGGCTCGCTAAAGGCTTTAGGCCATAGTGTCATAAGGACTGTCTTGACGGCATTGGAGGAGAGGATAGGGTGCATTGGGTCGGGCAGAAGAATCTGTGTGAGCGCGTTGCTAAGAGTGATAATTGTATCCGACGGACTAAGATGCCCTCGCGAAGGCGGCTTGTCTGGGGTTATCGTAGGCTGAGGTGTATCGCATGGTGGTAGTTCCTCCCATTTCACGCCGAGGAGTTGAGCGTGTAAATCAGTCCAGCAGATAGGGCGCACAAAGAGCGCCGTGCCAGAGTGTTGCTGAAAGATGTCGTAAAGGGAATTCTTGGCTGGCTGGTAGATGCGGTGCGGGCGCCTTTTGGGTGGGGTCACGACAGGCGCTTGCGATGTGCAAGACATCATGTCTGGTGATGTGACACGGCCGTTGCCGTTGCGTAACGGAGTGGTCGATGTAGCAGAAGAATGTGAGGTCGCCATGTCTACCAAATTGCGTAACTGTTTAATAAAGTTACTATCTGGCAAAGGTGCCTTATTGCGAGAAGGTTTAAGGTTCTTTGTAGGTGTCCTTTTGCAGAGTATTGTGTGGTATTTGATGGAGACACAACCGGTTGAGAACGTGTTCAATAAGAAAAGGGATGGCGTAAAAACAATACCGGTAAAAGAACAGAAAACAGAAGTGGTGATTGGAAGCCTCTAGATATTCACGACAGGGATAAAAGATGTTAAAAGGCAAGGGAGAGAAATGGGGCAGAAGAAGGAATAGGTGATGACGCTTGATGATGAAAGGAAGAGCTACGTGCCATTTAAGGTTTTCCACAGCTATAAGGAGACCCCTGCGCTTTCTCTGAAGCTTAGCAGGGTGGGTAGATAATTGTGGATTGGAAAATGAGACCAACTAAACTTAGCAACACTAGCCATGTCGAGTTCCCAGGTTAATTACATTAGCCTAGTATACTGATGTTTGCCATTATGGTTGTAGAATTTGATATAAGATAGAATTTTATTTAATTTATGCCTAGCATGGTATTTAGGGTTGTAAAGCTTGTAATGACACTGTAGAAACAAGAGTTCCGGCTCAACCACCTACGATCATGCAAAGAGAGCTGGATATGTTGATATCAATCATGCAGCCCAAATTCGGAAATCGTATGTTAGGGGTTTTTCCCCTAGCTGGCATTACGCCATCGTCACATCCTCATCACATCAACTTTTCTAGCTGTTCTTAGGGTTCGATGACCTCACTAATAATGTTGGGGAGCGAGACCGACGTCCCCAACGCGCGTTCTACGTTGAGGGCACTCAGAGGGAGGGATCATTGTTCGTGATTCAGCGAATTCTGCAAACAAGACACTTCTTTATCAAGGGGTCACATGGAGTCAACGTCAAGCTCCCAAGACCAGCTTCCCTCAGCGTCCACCCCCAGGAAACGGGAAACCCTCAATGATAGTCCATGGACTGTTGTCCTTTTGACGCAGCCTGCAACGGCAGCACCAAGATATCACGCTGCCGAAGCGGCACTCCCGGTTGGAGCTGGCGCATTGGGAACATGCCAGCTATTGGTCGTCATACTGCTGCCGTTAGAAGAGTTTCTGGGTCGGAACCAAGGATATTTCCAACGAACTCTGATCTAGTGCCCTCAGCATCCTGAAGGGATATTATCAGTAAAGCTTTAACAAATACCAACAGGTACGGCCTACCCCAATCAACCGGCACTTGGATCTATTTCGTATTCCAGAACATACCAACACTCTTCTGGGGTTGTCTTTGCTCTTCCGAGTCGTTGGCAGAAGTAGATGCATGACGTGATCTTAATTAGGGTGTAGGCGCGGTGATCCACTTAGGCTAATGAGTAGGAATTTATAATGAAGAAATGATAATTGTAGAACCAAGATGAATGAATGCTGTGAAGGATTTATCTTAAAAGTACGAAGTATTATGCAGCCTAGCTTGGTATTTATGGTCACCCCATCCCCTTATCAGATCCCCAACACCCCTCTCTAACCCCCCCTCCCCAACCAGCATCGAAGCCATGGATCAACATTACCTCGGGCAGAGCCAAGGTACTGGTACGGACTCGGAATAGGCTTTTAGGGTCTTTGGTCGTTGTGTGAACTGGGAGGCAGGTGCTATTGAATGATTGTAGTAGTCCATGGCTGAGAAGAGGGTAGTATCAGTCAACGTGGCATGAACGAGGGCTAACCACCCAGGGATCCTTATACTCGACTATTCGAGCAATGATGTACAGAAGATCGGTCTCGACTGTCTTGCACAGTGGTCCAAAGTAATAGCTCTGTACCCCGCTAGCGATGGTTTACTGTCCCCCCGTTGGTTGAAATGCAGTATTGGGTGGTTGGGAAAACCTGATTGGAGCCCGGGAATACGGGGGGTTCATTAATTCCTTATTTGTTGGGGCAAATAGCCACTCCTCCAACTGGCACAGCCAAAAGCCATGCCCACTTTCTCTCACAAAAGATTTCCCTCTCATCCTTTCCGGTTATAGTTTATTTTGAATTATCCTCCCATCTACAAACTCACTATTTTTAACCTAACTCCCATATTTTCTCATTACAAACACAATTCTCTACGACATAAATGATCCACCCTGGGTACCGCATCAACTGAGTAAATTCGTTACAGCCTGTGGGGTCAAGCTAATGCATGGCCTGCAGTTTCTAACTATATATGGTTACCACCAATTTGCAAACCTAACCTCCACGGTCCTTCCCTTCCTTTGGATTTCCTTGGTAACTTGCTGATATCCCGACTTCCTATGGTTGCTATGACTTCTAATTTATGGAATGCACTTATTGATATTGTCTGTATGTCTGTGCGGAAGAACGGCATTTTTTGATGATTTTGACAAAATATACAGATGTAACCGAAGATTTCGATGACGATAAATGCTTTGAGATCGGATAGACCTACTGCCTTGGTTATCGACTTCCCTTTTCGCCTGGTTAAGAAGAAGGGATTTCCCTGATGAAAAGTGATACTTAATACGGTTGGGATAGAATAAGAAGTCGTAAATTAGTTGATGATATCCTGAAGAAGGGAAAATGGTGTTTTTGTAAGCCTGAACGCAGTGGGAAAAGGTGGAAGAAATTTGACCAAAGACTCGGCCATTATCGCGAGTGGCAGGAAGGGGAGGCTTTTTTCTGGGTTAACGATCAATTTGACTGTCAGGACTAAGTATGACTATCTTCTGCTATAAATATAGCTCTAGGAATGTCAATTTGGACTGTAATTGAACCCTCTGTTGTTTCTACAGTAGTTAAATGACTTCTTCCCCTTCGTTGACAGCCCGTTTGAAGATGCCAATTGCCGTAATTGGGCGACTTTCAGTCGTCTCAGTGCCAATATGAGGGTATCTTCGTCGTATTCCTCGTCATGACCGAAGGAATGCTCCTCTTCGTCACAATGCCGGTCCACAAGCTCTTCCGACTTAATAGATATATCCCCTGCATTCTCCTAGCCTGAAAAGTTGATATTTTCAATTTCTTTGATGGAAATAAGATGATCTTGACTTCCGTCTGGTCTTGTAGTTATTCCTGATCGAAGGAACGAGTCTCTGATTATATCTTGTTCTTTTTTTAATCCTCTCCCAAGCTCTATAGATAATCCACGTTGTCATGATCCTTCTTTCGCTGATGGTCCACTGGGTCTTT
The DNA here is from genome assembly GCA_020744335.1 of Fusarium sp. MPI-SDFR-AT-0072. Classification (NCBI taxonomy): domain Eukaryota; kingdom Fungi; phylum Ascomycota; class Sordariomycetes; order Hypocreales; family Nectriaceae; genus Fusarium; species Fusarium sp. MPI-SDFR-AT-0072. The sequence goes on from JAHBOG010000004.1 coordinate 4,113,047, forward strand.
CCTTTCCGTTCTTCTTCTAGCTAATATATATCTATTTCCTTATGGTAGAATCGTTTAAATACCCTGTTTATTGTCGTATCTAACGGCTGTAATAGGCTCGTACAGCCGGCCGGATAAGAGCTGGAGTCACAAGCTGTCTCCTGACTTCCTCCTTGACTCGATCCATAAGATGGAAAGTGGCGACATCCATCACCAAAAGGAAGTCCTCAGTTGCTGATTTGCCGGTCGGGATATCATCTTTTAACCAGATTTCCATCAGGTCTTCGTTACTATATGCATAATCATTATATATCACCTTGATTTCTGCAGCATACTGATTACCCTCATCTTGAAACATCCTGGAATTGTCGCCTGGGGAACCTTTAAATATGATCGTAGATTTAAGCCGCCAAACGCCGTCACAGAAGATATATAAAATCGCTGTTGTTTACCGCTTTTCCTACCTACTTCTGATAGTCTTTACCGAGATAGTTTTGGAGCCCTGTAAAGCCTAGGTAGGTATCTCCGGAGTTAATTTTAAGCGCTATAGGCATCTCATTAACATTTAAAGTATACTGTTGTTTGAAGCATCTTCGTGGCGTAGTAAGGATGTTTTTGATGCCTATTTTGGGCGATGACTGCTATTTTAATGGCGATAATTGTTGATTGTGTTATATGCGCTTAATAAACCTATAGAAAGATCTATAAATCCCGCGATAGGCTTTAGGTTATTAGGTAGCCTGTTTCATAACCCTACGCTTGACGATATTGTATCGCTTCCTGAAGCCTGCCTACCAGCCATTAGAAAATATAAAAATACAGCCCGTTTCTCTGATGATACTGATGATCTGAATATGTCTTTTGCCCGTTTTCAGAACCATGCTGTTAATATACCATCCACAACCCCTCTTTTGCCACCACCCCTCTTTCGCCAGGCAAAAAAAAAAAAGCTCCACCAAAACTCACCAACTTCACTTACACAGAATTTGACCAAATTGACAGAAATGCGTAAAATCATTCATTTAATGAGTCATAAGTACACTTATCTATTCCACTCTGGTTTTTTTCACCATCCGCTGCGATCGCCTGGTTGGTTGGTGGGGTATGTTTTCCTCTCTGACTTCTATGACTGAGCCAGCCTCCGATTCTGACTCTTGCTCACTTGAAGAGACAAATTCCACCCCGACAGGCGTATAACGAGTCGCCCCTTCTGGTATGGACTCTTTACCGGCTAGAGTCTCTCCAAGAGTCATGAAACGTTTGTTAGGATTCGGCACAGCCTTCCTCTTCTTCCCTCTCTTCAGCCGAGCCAACTCTTCTTCTAGGCTGGCAATCCTCTGCGTATACGCCGCTACTGTCTGTTGTTGAGCCTCAAAGCCCTTGGCTATCACGTTGTACCGTCTCCGTGTCTTTGGTGTTTTGTTCAGCCCAAGATCTCGAATTTGACGGCTCGTCTGTGGCGTATCGTCCGAGCCAAGATACGGCCTGGGTTCAGGAGTCACTCTTGGGCTGCCGTTTGGCCTATCTTGTTGAATTTCAGGGTGCCGTAACGCTTTCTCACGTGAAATTGGCCAGTTTCCAGTGACCCTCCAGCCAGACAGTATGTTCTTCTTAGTCATTCCAACTCGGCGAGCCTTGGCGTAAGCCCTGATGAAATTGACCTTGTCCATCGGAGCGGAATCAGTCAACGAAGCGAACTTTTCCAACTCTCGTCGATATGCAGCCTTCAACGCGTTAAATACTCCATTGTCCAGTGGCTGGAGTCCATGAGAGCAGTGTGCTGGTAGATAGCAGCAATAAACGTTGTTCAGAAAGCACGTGGCCATCCATTCATCCTTCCATCACTCAGCACTGATCTTGAGATGGGGAAAGTGAAGGACATACTGTTGCATGGCTTCCGTGACCATCTAAAATGATTAGCCTAGCGTCTGACTCATCAGCAGGTGTCGTCTGGGGCAGATAAACTCTTTCAAGCCATTCAATGCCTATGTGGTTATCAGTCCACCCATTGGGCGAAGTTATGTAATACCAGTCTGCTATCTGCTTGAACTCCTCAAGAAACCATTGTTTCTGTAGTTCTTTCCCCTTGAAGATTATGCCAGGAACTAAAGCGCGGCCATCAGCAGTGACAGCTTCGATGAATGAAGTCCAATTTCGAGTTTGTGGTCCTTTGAGAAACGCCTTACGCTTCGGGTCCGCACTTCCAACAACCAAGCTATCTAGTCCTGAATGAAGAGGGTTAGTCGGTCAAAGCTCAAGAACTGATAAGGAATAGAAGTGAGCGCTTGCCGAAACCAGTCATAATACCGCCTTCATCAACGTTAACGGTGTTTTCAGGCTTGATCCAGCCATACTGCCCATCCCGGATATCAAAGTACCAATGAACCGCTCTAGGTGTGAAAGAGTCGAACCTCTTGGCTTCTTGACGTCTACCCATCTTGGTCTTTAGGTCTGCACGGCGATTGATAAACTTGTTCACCCAGTTGCGTCCTAAGTTGGGATGTTCGTCCTGTTGTCTCAGCAGGCCTATGACGCAAGCGCGGATTTGACTATGGGACGGAGCATAGCCCAAGGACTCCTGACGGAGAATCCAGAAAGCCAGCCTATCCTCTTGGCTCTTGGACAGCCGTCGATGAGGGTGGATCTGCTCTTTCACGGCCCCGCGGCCGTGAAGTCTGTCGATTAGAGTCCTTCGGGGCACTCCCCGTCTATGAGCGGCTTGAGGGGGTGAAAAGCCATTGTCAGTAACATCCAATATGGCCTCTGCCATGTCGTCTTCTGTGTATTTCCATCGAAGTCTTGGCCTAGGCATTTTCATATCGTTGTCAAAAACAAAGACCAAAAAACAAGGCAAAGAGCGGTGAGGAATTTAGTGATCAAACTAACGACATTTCCATAGCACAGCACGCATAGATCGCGTACCCCGCACAGCCTTATAAGGTCAGAATCATCACATCCAATCATTTTTATAATCAATAGAGGTAATTTCTTTTGAGTAGCTATACATTTAGGCTGACTTTCGTGTAAGTGAAGTTGGTGAGTTTTGGTGGAGCTTTTTTTATTTTGCCTGGCGAAAGAGGGGTGGTGGCGAAAGAGGGGTTGTGGATGGTAGCGCGCTGTTGAAATCGCAGCTGGATGTACTCTTCAAAGAATTGCTTCTCGAGATGAGACCACCGGACGGAATTGCTTCGTTTATCTTTCTCTTCATTCTGCATATCTTCTCTTCACCAAGAGCTTATCGTGGTCTTCTTAACTTGAAAGTAAGCAGCAGCCTCGCTTTGTAACGGTCTTCTATATACATAGATCGATTTTGGGTGGTCAGGATCGAAAGCCCGATGATGATATAGGAACATCACTACCTCGAGCCGCCTTTCCTTCGAATACCTCTCTTCCTTCCGAAAAAACGGCTTTGCAACCTTATATACCCGATCCTGGATTGGCTTTGCCTTCTGCCCATGCTTCTTGGGTTTAGGCGGTCGGCCGGCCTCAGAACTTTGGGGACTGATAGAGCCCGCTTCAAAGGACATTTAGATATATAATAAATGTGGAGATAGCTTTAATTGCGATGTAAATTGTGGTGTGCGATTAATTAGATGCCAGGTCTGAGTATTTTCGGCCTCATCGTCTGATATGTGCGGGGAAGAGCCGCATGTAACGACCTTTCTATTTGGGCTAGGCTGATACTAATGGGATCCACAGGCTCTAACGAATTTACTTAGTTGATGCGGGAGTGACAAATTATCTCGAATGTGGTCTCAGACTGTGCTCTCATCCAAGCCACATAAGCATCCCAGACACTAAAAAACAAGCGAAGCTTCAAGGTTTCGTCGGCCTTTCGTGAAGTGCCTCTAATCATTTGTCAAATTGTGATTATCGGAGATTCATGAGACGCAGACATCACCACATGGCCAGCGCGAGTGGAGAGGGTCTAGACCGGTCGGTTAATGAAACCCGAGTTCCGAACCTTAAGTCTAGAACGTGATCCACGATAGCTCGTAGATTCTATTCGGCAGAGATCGCCCGAGCAGTGGATCGAGATTCTAGAGACCGGGACATGTTACAGATCATCCCCTGTATGTGTGTCGGTTTAGTGTGAACTTACCAGAAGGGGTCACTTAACAAAATCTCTAAGAAATCTCCAGAAAACCCATTTTCAAAAGATTAAATAATTAACTTACCATTTTATGCTAGAAATAGATTTATGGGTATATTTATCATATTTATTTTTTCTTCTTGTTTTTAATACTATTTTGCTGGAAGCGGTACATTTGAGCAGATTTGCTACGTACTTGAGAAGAGAGTGGGTTGTACTGTCGGAGTCTAGACCATGCGTTCCAATTTTAATTTAGAGTTTATTCTACTGCATAGCGTCTTCGTAGTACACAACCCCTCCTCAAAGTGGCATCACGATGACCCTCCAATAACTTACGTCATTGTGCTACCTGGGCCGATTTATCAGAATGGTGGGAAGAGCTCAGCTCGGTTATAGGAACCTGCGGCACAGCGAAAGGGTGAGTTGAACGGCGTGGGCCGACGGTCGGGGAAATGATGGATTCCGCATGATAAATATGACACTTGAGCAAACCATTAACATCATCCGTTAGATAGTAATACTATACCACTCAAGTTCTTTTTTAATTTTACCACCCGGCTCACGCATGCCACTTGCATAAACTGTTTGCACCAAGTTCCATCATGGCCACCTGTGATTATGCGACTAATCTTGGTGGGCTTTACTGGGATAAAGAAGACGGCCAATTCAAGGTATGTAGAGGAACCTAGCAACCCAGTTCCACCTCTAGGTGACGTTCAATTTACCTCCACCCTCGTCCGTCTACTATTAGGACCGAAACATACTTTTGATCTCACAGCATCCAACATTCCTCATGGTAGCCAGCGCTGACAATCCGCAGTCGTCATTCGACTCTATCTTCAGTCAATTCAATCAAGGTAAGAAGGCCCCCAAGAGTCATGACGTCTTATTTGGCGCTCATGCATCTTAGACACCCTTTTCGTCGACTCTTCATGTGGAATCAAGACATGCGATCTTTCAACAGCTTGCACCGATCCAGTATTTGCGTCATTTCAACCCTTGACTTCTCCTGTTGAATGGTGCACGTCAGATATTGCCTTCTCCTATGTCAACCCACCTGTAAACCGTGACGAGGTCGTCGTCCAGTCAGGTTATACGACAGGATTAGAGAGTATGGAAGGAAATTCCGCCGGTGCCGCGTCTGGCACTGATGAGAAGACAACCTCAGCTCGATTGTCCGAGGAAAATGGCACCAAGGACAACTGCGACGATAATAGCAAAAATATTGAGGGTGTCCCAAACGCCCGCGCAGAGGTCAAACTTCGTTCAGCATCTCGCAAGCCAAAGAGATTTCAAAGGAAGCCAGCTATTGCTCCAAATACCCAGCAAGCTCGCGAGTGCCACAATAACGTCGAGAAACAGTACCGGATCCGTTTGAAGCTGCGCTTCGAAAGGCTGCTTACGGTACTGCCAGCCTCACGGCGGGAAGACGAGAGCCCAGGGGAGTTAAAGCCTTTGGAAATGAACTACTGTCTCAGCAGAGGCGATGTTTTAGATGCTGCAAGGCAGCACATTTTGGCATTGGAGGAAGAAAACAAACGACTCTCATACAAAATCGAAGTGCTCAGTCAGGATATGATGGTTGGCTAGGAAGAACCAAGTCCATATAAAAGCCTCACCGACTTGAGGTTGCGTGGACTGTGATTTACTGCTCGTGTGTGCACTTGACTTGATAATTAATTTGATGAGGGTTTAAGGACAACACTTACTGGTGTTTGTATAGGGGGATCAGTTGATAACATCGTTCGGTATCACCTAAAGCAATAGCTTCCGTCTGGAACAAGAGGTCTACAGTCTTAAGAACAGTTCTGGTCTATGATAGCATGAGCGCAAGAACGAACAACTTGACCACCGCAACCCAATAAGACTGGTGAGTAATTATGCGTTGATATTTACGATATTTATAACTATGTTATGCTTGCATACAAAGTTCGACTTATACCACCGCCAGATCCAAAAAAAGATTAACTGCCCTTGTGCTAGTGGGCCGTATGTATGACAGTCAAGTCTGGGTTATTAAGGTCCAGAGCTAGAACCTAGAGCTCAGAAGACTATATGTAACACAAACTAAGGCAAGGATGGATCTATCGTAGAACAAGGCAGAGTGAAGAAAGACTAGGCTAGATATGAACATGAAGTTGCATTTGTGGCCACAGACTTTTGTTTAACATACTACGTCTGCAGCTTTACCGCTTCGTGATCCTAAAGTGATCTCTTTTGGAGTTCACCATTCCAGGCATCGAAAGGACCGGGAAAGCCGGGCTTTCTATGCATAGATGCCGGAGTCGCAAAATGGACAATGAATATGTATAATGAAAGTCTACACATGCCCTGAGCGGCGGGACATGTGGCCGCAAGGTGGCTCGCTTCTTGCCAGAGCGTCTAAGAATCATTCGCAGACGATTCTGACAGAATCGTCCATATAAATGTGATTTTTCGGGTCGTGCATTACTGCAGTATTGCTTACTGCTGGGCCGATTCGCGAATTGGTTAAAGTTTCGACTTGGGGTTAGTTGGGATTGGGGTTAGCATTATTTTTCAGGTTTATGGTATTTTGGCAAAAGGGGTTCTGCAGTATAAACAATACAATAGCTTTTATTACTCTATTCTATTCTATTACTATATATTATATAGGAATTACTGGCCAGTAATAGATAATTATATAAAGGTTGATAATGAGCACTATATCTTTATGTGCTAAAAATGTAAGACGGCACTCTGGCTGAATATATTTGCAAAGCACCTCCAATAGGCATATAAATTACCTAGCAATATGCTATAAGATATCATTAGTTATTATACTGGCAAAGACTTAGCAGATCCAGCTAACTTAGAGCTTCTAAAAAACAGCAGTATAGTAGTTAGATGGCTCCCGGTGTTAAAAGGGTACAGCTGCGCTATATATAGGTATCTTACAATAGCACGGGATAATATGATCTATCACTGGAGGGAAGCAGAGCATAGAATGGCAGAGATACGTTAGAGGTTATACTACAGACTTAGATAGGTGGGAGGTATGCTTGATACTGGGTTGTCCGAGATGATAGCGATACCTGCATTACGCCAGATAGCGCCAATATTATAAGATACAGAGCTATAGAATGACTCCGGAAGGGAGAGTTAGAAGAGAATATAAACCACAATTCGCCATAGGTCAAGAGGCTAGGTTAGGTATGGCACTTTGGCTCCCGGGACTTACTTAGTATTCATAACATAGCTACATAGGTATAAGCAAGGGCGGTAATAGGAAGTAGGGCTGAGCGAGAAGACTAGAAAGCGATCTGTGAATAACTGCTATTTAGTTAACATAGGCAGAGCTTCGACCGCGAGGTAGACCGCTGCTACTGGCGACTTAGCAGCATGCCGACAGAAATACTGCAGTGGCTTGCTAGTATTACGGCAAAAGGTCTAAGCGGCGTGCTATTTGCCCATAAAGGCAAGGAGGTATTAATAACTAAGTATTATTTTACAGGTCACTACTACTTAAGCTTTTACTAGAAATTATATTATATTAAACATAAGGATTTAAATAATTTAATATATCTTTTCTTTAATATATTATTTATTTATTCTCTAAGTGTATTAAGCTTATTTTAAATAAATTATAAATAAAAATGAATTTTAAGCTTTTTTTATTTTTTTAAAATAATCTTAATATTATAATTTATATATTAAAATAACTTAATATTTAATCTTTTTTAAAATAGTATCTTATAAATATAATACTTTAATATTATATTCTTAAGTTATTTATTAAATTCCTTTATAATATTTTATTTATTTATTTTATATTTTAATTTAAGTATTTAAACTATCTTTTATAAATTACTATTATTTATTTTATATAACGTGGTTGATAAGCTTGTGACCCGGACAAGTATGTGACCCAGTATACTGTGCACCTAGAAATAACCTACCCTATAACATGTAAAGTCATAAATAAATTAGCTAAAAATCTAGTAAAAATATTTCTTATAGTAGTATAGTTAGCTTTATTAAATAACGTTTTTAAAAGATTTTTAGCTATTTTATTCTATGTAGAAAACCTTATAATACAGTGTATTTTACAGTGTAAATAAGTTTTAAAGTTTATAGCTATATAGAATTTTTTAAAATCCTAAGAAAAATAACATAACTTATTTTAAGACTTATATATAAGCTATTGAGATTATAGCTATTTTAGACTTAGTTTGAACTTTTAAAGAATTCTTTAAGAACTGGATTTAAGGTGGAAATAAAACTGGGTCATATACTTGTCTGGGTCACAAGCTTATCAACCACGTTATTTAATTTTATATTTATAATATGTATATTATATTTCTTTTATAATCGGTAATACTTTATTAGTTATATTTTTATTATTCTTATTACTTAAAGTTTAATATCTTATATTATTATAATTTAAATTACTTTAATTATCTAAAGTGTAATTTTTATAATTTACTTAGCTAATTCTTTAATTAAATTATAAGTTATAATATAAAACTTATAAGTATTTAAATACTAGGTTATATTCTTATATTAATATAATATTAAACTTAATATTTTAGTTTTTTTTATTAATAAGTATCTTAAGGTAATTAATCTCTTTAATAATAATTTTATTTATATATTTATAAGTATTTCTTTTTAATTTTTCATTATATAAGCCTTTTTTGTATTTTTTTATAATAGCTTTAATTTATTAATTATCTTAAAAGAAATAAAATTTATATTAGTTTTATTATTTATAAATATATTTAATTATTTACCTTTAATCTTAACTTTTAATTTTAACTAGGTTTTTTAATTTATACTTATTTTTATTCTTAAAGCTTTTTTAAAAAGTTTTACCTTTAATATTTTACTTATTTATTATTTTAATATAAATATTATATAGCTTTTTCCTATAGGTAATTTATATTATATTTATTATAAGTATAATTAATATTATTAGCATATTTCTTTTATTTAATAAAGTATTATTTATAAGATATTCTTTTTATTTTATAATTTAAGGAAAGATTTTCTTTTTTTTATATTATAAGAAGTCTTTTCTTTTTAAAAATTATATTTTCTAAGATTTATTATAATTATTTCTTATTTAATTACTTAGAGATATTTTTTTTAATTCTTAAAGCTTTTTTATTATAATTTTCTTTTATATCTTAGATTTATTATTAGATATCTTTATATTTCCTATTAAGTTTTTCTTTTATTATTTCTAATTCTTATAAGACTTATTACTTTTATTTAATTATATATTTAAAGTTTTAATATATATTAAAGCTTACTATTATATTTTATATAAGCCTTTAATTTAATTACTTAAGATTCTTTATATCTTTTTATAATTTAATATATAATTATATTAATAATTAATTATTATTTTTATTTCTAGTATTTAATAATTTATATTAAAAAATACTTATTTATAATTTTTTCTTATTAATAATATAAATAATAATTTTATAAATATAATATTTATAATACCTATTTATAATTTAAATAATTAAAATATATTATAACATAGTTAATAAGCATGCCGACCAGACAAGTATGCCAACCAAAAATCTAAGCCTTAAACTTTTAAATCCATTTAAAAACACTACAAACCATCTAATCAATTAAAACTACTTACTATACTCTTCCCTAGATGTCTTAATTACTACCTGATAGGTCCTTGCATTATGCCCGGCTTTGCCGCATATACCATAATGCCGACTGCCTGGTCGCTCCGACCTTCCTCGACCACCACTTCTAGATAATTTAGCCGCTACCTGCGTATTAACATCCATCTGATCAATTACTTGCGATGCTTCCTATATAGTCATAGCCCCTCCTTTCTATAGTCTAGTCCTTTTTGTCCTTCGGCGCCGGCTTAATATCTTATTTGCCTTGCGAAGATTTCAGAGCTTACTCCTTAATAAGATAACCTTATATATAACTGCCCTTATTGCTTTAGTATTTGACTTTAAAGCCTCTATAATTGACTCTAGGGAGCTGCTTTTATGTCTTCTGATTTGCTTTTTAAGGTATTTAGACTAAGATTAAGCCTCTGTTGCCGTCTTTGGGGTCTTTAAAACCTATGGGGTTGATGGTTGGCTGACCTCCCCGGGAGGCGTTGGGGTCCGTAGCTGCATATTAAGCTTTAAGATTATGGTTTCTAGGTTAAGAGGAGTAAGTCTAGCTCCTCTAAAACCCCCCTAGATATTACTTTTAGTAAAAGTAGCTTTAAAGGCGGCATAAAAGGCCAGGAAGAACTTGGTCTTGGAAATATAGGTTATAGAGCATCTAATTAGATGCTCTATTTCTCGACTATAAGCCTTTTTTAGCACTATAAAGCACCTAATATTAAGAGGCTAAAGTAAATAGGATGTATAAGCTGGCATACAGAGCGTGATAATCTTATTATCCTAGCAGTATCTCTTAAAGTCAGCAGAGTGGTGGCTTTTATAACCATCAAGGATCAGAAGATAATACCGAGCATTTAATCGTTTAGTTATAGATTAATCAAAGTGCTTTAGCCACTTAAGACCCAGCTTATTATTTATCTACCTATTTTGGCTCATTGTAATAACCCAGTCGGCCGGGAGGTTGCATTCTCAGTACCAATTCATAAGATAATATTGGCCTGCACTAATGATAAACGGCGCGATCAATTGACCTTCCGCATTAATTGCCTAGATCATAGTAATCCATTCACGATTTCCAGGCTGCACTGATTTTAGTCTCCCTTGCCTTTCTAAGCCTATAACTGCCATTCCGGCCATTATAAGGCCCATCATAAAGCCAGTCTTATTAAAGTTCCAGATATCATCTAATCAGATACTATACTTTACAATTATATTCTATATAAGCCTAAACCAGCCACGAATAATAGTCAGATCTTTGCATTTAGCTCTCTGGTAGTTATATCTCTGAAATAAACGCATCTTTAGCTCTGGTTGCCGCTTAACGAAGTTATAAGCCCAGCGCTTGCCAACAGGTAATGCATTGCGGTCAGTAAGCAGAGAATTGGCTATTTCTTCTATAAAACGCAGTCGCGCAGGAAATCCTCGGGAATCTAGGTCAAGGAGGAATTAAACTATTATCTGTTCTTCTAGATCAGATAGTTTCCGTGACTTTAGGACCCAATCGCTTCGCGATTAAATGCCATTCCTTCGGTCACGGAGGGTACTATATCCAACCTTATATATAGTAGCAGCGCGTCGAAGACGTAATTTTGGGTTATTTTAAAGGGCCTGAAGGGCAAGAAGAATTCTAGCTTCATTTAAAGGTTGTAACATAATAGGTGGTTGAGAAGTATCTGATTAAATGGTAATAATGTAGGATGAGGGATTTTTGGTCGGCATACTTGTCCGGTCGGCATGCTTATTAATCACGTTATATTACTAAATTATTAACAATATAATACTTCTTATTACTTAGTATTCTACCCTATGTTATCTACTACCATAAACCTAGAATAGACTAGTTTATGCCTTAGGAACCACAACCATTAGACGAAGCTATTACGTGCTATATCCCGCAACCCATCTAACACTCTTTAAGCCGCCGACGCCGATGGTCTTTGACTTTAGGCAACCTAAACTTACACAAAACTCAATACATTTTCTTCCCAAACCCCGCGATTACCCCTCTTCCATCTATAGTTGTGGTTATTCGGTCTTCTCCAATACCTTGGCCTGCCCCCGGATGGCCTCGAGCCACTCGTTATGCAAGCCGCCGCGAAGGGCCTTAATGAACTTCCGCTCCTTCCGGCTTGGATTCGCCACTCTGAGCAACTTCCCTTCTAGCTTACTAAGTCCCTCTATATCGGTATTAAGAAAGCCCCTGTTAATTAGCTTATAATAAGGCTATATAAGCAGCAGGATCTAGCCACCAAAGACCGCTAATTTAACGCGGCCGGTATTATTCTCTTTTCTTTAGTCTCTTCTGATTCCCATCGCCATATTATGAAGCTTGCCGTGATTATCTTTCTTGATAGCTTGCTCGATCTTACGGATCACGTCGTGGCATTTCGTCAGATAAGCCTCGTTGGGTTCGGGTGGCTGCAGGCTTCTTCAGAAAATCGTGATGGTATAGCTGTGATGCTGTTAGCGGTTTTGATCAGAAGGGAAGTCGGATTGGATGACTTACTGTGGAAGCGTGTTGGATGATTAAAGCGTGGTTGCAGGGGTCGATCCAAGACCTTTGAAGTAAGTTGCAGGAAGAAGATTGGGGCCAGCTGAAGAGCAAGTAAGGCTCTCCAGCTGGCCTTTGTACAGCTAGGGTCAGGCTGCAATTGAGGCAGCTAACTATGATGATATTGACTTAATGAAGCTTTGCCTTCTGAGGGGTGATAGATGTTTAAATTATATTAGACTTTGGAGATGCTTAGATATCTCTCTCAAGGCTGAATTGTAAACTTGAAAAAAATAAATTATAAAATGGTATCAATAGTGGCATAACTTCAAATATAAGTGGGAGTATAACCTAAGGCCTCTTGCCGAAGTATCTATGTGACTAATCTAGACTTCTTTAGTTTGATAATAGCTGGGCAGGTTGTGTGACCTCTGACCTTGATGGTAGGCCTCTTAATCGGTCCCCGAGAGTCGACCGAGGGATCTCACGTTTCTAGGCAGATTTATTGAGATCCGTGGTTTAACAGATCAATGGCTATTCCGATCCATTGGTGGCTAGGATGTAGATGTCTTCTTGTCAATAGCTTCCCCTAGTCAGTGCTAGTCTTTTTATCTTTTAATATATAATAATATGCTCATTTTAACAGGATTTGCTCTGCGAGAGGCCGTTATCTGTGACATCTAACTTTGCTTCAGCAACTTCATCCTCTATATACGTCATGTGTGGCATTTTTAAGGCGATTATTAGGGGCTGGCATCAGGAACATTAGAAGGAGCATCAGCGAGACTAGGTAGTAAAAGGAGATATTTTACTAAATTTTATATTAGTCCTTTATAACTGTACTATATATATGATTAAAAAAAGCAATCTAATAATATTAAATAATATAAATTTCTTAATATAATAGATATTATTTTATACTAAGAACTTTAATTCTAATGAAATACTATATAAGTAAAATTAGGCATTTTATATAAGGAAACCTTTTTTTTTTTTAATTTTGTTTTTAGATGCCGGCAGGTAGGTAGGTGGGTAGTGCATGGTACGCAACTGCCCTTCTCCTTGATCCGTCGAAGCGAGCGCGATACCTTGAAATAAACTAGAAAGGAGAATGGGCTGAGGCTGCCATTAGGGACGCACTTTCGATATGGGAGGAAGAATACAAGATGGCGCCCGCCCTCGGACCTGCCCAGGCGCTGAGCGAAGCGTCTAGGTCGCAGCAAGGGTACTTAAACGAGCTTAATCGGCTTCTGAATGACATTATGGTCGCTGAGGATATAACCAGGGACGTAGATGACTTTGAAAACTTTATCCACAACCAGCCGATAAAGAATCAGAGGCTCTCCTCTGGTCTAGTGTTGTCAGAGAGATCAGGTTCGGACATATTCGCGTCTTAGTCGCATGGCCATCGACATATTATCTCTGCCCCCTGGTTCTGCTGACCCTGAGTCTGAATTTAGTAGAGGAAGACGCAGTTTATCACGGGATCGCGAAAGGGTGTCATGTGTTAATCTGGAGAAGGTCGAATGCATCGGCAACTGGCTGCGTGAAGGACTCATTATACCATCATCACGTGGCAGTAGAGGGCTTGTTATGGACGGTGAAATAAACGGTAGTATTTATGTTGATTCAGATGATGATCTAGACTAGAACTAAATGAAGTATTTACCTTTAAGCTTAGACATATCTGTCGGCATATTATCTCTGCTAAAGCTGCTAAAACTCCTAGACTAATACTATCTCTGCTATCCTGCTAAGCCGATATCATATCAGGATAGGCCAAATCTAGGATTAGTCGATGCTTATCACCATCGAGGAAGTTAACAGTTTAATTTCTAGACCTATTCAAAAAGTTTAAAACGCATGATTTTCAACAAAGCTGGCTGCTCTCGTCACTATCACTGTATTGTTAAGCAAATCAATTCATAAGGATATATACTTAAACGATATGCCTTATTTATAAATATATATAATGCTATGCTCAAGGAATGTACTGGTGTAAAAGCCAATTAAGTGAAAATATTTACAAAGAGAGAAAGAGAATGTAGACAACCCCGACTCTCATACCATATCCCCTTAGAGCTCTGCAACCCAGCTCTGACCAAAGGTAGCAAAGGTCTTAGTCGCAGGAGTCACAACTGTCTTCTTGCAACCCTTGGACAAAGTAACATTGTTAAAACGATCCTCAATCCAGGGAAGATAATCGGCCTGCGCAGCCTGGGCAGTAACATCGTGGTCAAGGCCGGGATATAGCATATACTCGGCAGTCGAGTCAGTGAACTCCTTGCAAGTAGCGTCAAAGTCCTCCTCAGCAAACTCGGCGTAGGTCAAGATATCAGCCTGGCCCTGCATAACAAGCATAGGAGCAGCCAAAGCATGAGGTCCCGCGCCGTTATATCGCTTTTGCCAGTCAACGAAGTCGGGATGGTCGAGCCAGCTGGTGTTCTTATATAACTCCTTTACAGTCAGGTTACCGTAGAGGGCACCTCCAGTGCGAAGACATCCTTGATCGGCGAGAGGAATGCGGCTGAGAACAATGTCGGTGACGTAATCCTCAACCTTGATGGAGGGGAAGAGACGTGCAACAGATTGAAGAAGGAAGATAGAGACAACATCTCCGGCTGGTCCGTCCTTTGCCCGGCGGAATGACTCGGGGATAAGTTTGATAGGTTGCAGAGCTGGAGCGAGGGCCACGGTACCCAAGAATCCACCTGTAGCCTTACCAGGCATAGCTTCCCGCTCACCGGTTCGCCAAGCAGTCAAACCACCCTCGCTGTGACCAACAACAACCCATTCATTGGTGATCATATTGCCGAGAGCCGTGCGAACAGCTTGTAGGCCAAAGCTGACGTCTCCAGCATGGAGGGCACCAGACTCGTACATGAAGCCCTGAGGAATGTCACTGCCCTGACCAGCGTAGTCAGGAGCAATTACAATGTAACCCTGCTGAACAAGAGCAAAAGGACCCGCCCACTCATAGTACAGAGCTCGATGGTTAGATGGCGCACATTGACGGGTACCTCCAGCGGTTCCATGGGTCCAGACAATTGTACGGAGAGGCTCATCCTTGCCAAGAGGGTTCGAGTAAGGAGTGAGGACAAATCCCGTTGCTGGGATGGGCTTTCCTTCGATGTCTTCGGATATATAGAAGAATCGGGACATTGACACACCGCCAGGCAGAGTCCACCTCTTAGAGGCCTGGTCAGAGGGAACGTCCTCCCATTTGACAAGATCACCGGCAGAGTAAGACGAGAGATTCTTGGGGTTTGAGTAGAAGTCGTCTGTAGATACGTTCTGGTTGACCCATCGGCTGGACTCAACGGCGAGATTTTGTCGGTAGGCAAGTTGGCACTGGACGTCGCAGTGGTTGGGTTCTTGGGCGGCAGCAACAGCTACAGCACTGAAAAGAGTGCTGGTAACGAGTTTGAGCAACATGGTGATGATGGTTCGAGAGATGCTTGAGGAAGAGAAGATTATAGTGTTGTGTTTGAGGTGTATATCTTACTATGTGCAGCAGCGTATACTAGTAGTCCTAAGATACTATCACGATGCAGTTGGACCCCACATGAAATACACCAGCGGAGAAATAGTCTGTCCATATACCGAGGCTAATTTCGTAAATAGCTATGCGGACTATGCGGGACACATACCAACTACTGTATAATAACTGCCAAATTGGGTAACTGATTGACATCCCAACCTTTTGATCTAAATATACTCGTCCTAATACGCTGGACCGTAAAGACTACGCATTATCCCACGAGATCACCGGTTATACAAACGTCCGTGATATTAAGTACTGCTCAAACTTCAATGTTCCGATGCGTTGCGTCCTGTGGCTTTGTTCACCCTAATCTCAATTAAGTGAAAGATTTGTTACTTTTATTGCCCACTTTTCCCCTTAAACGACAAACCTTAAAAAGGATAAGGCTGTACGATTTCTCACGAGACTGGGAATGATGATCGCTTAGCGGAAGACAGGGGTAAGGTCACTAGTATGAATTAGGTAACTGTAGGCACGAGTGGATGTCTAAGCAATTATCACGCAGCGTCGCTTCGCGATGACTGCCACGAATAGAGTATACATCGCAATATCCTTAGCGGAAGAGGCTATAAACAAAAAGTAGCACGTAAAACTACAAAACTAGATCTCCCGAGTTCTTCACGAGATGATGTGATGGATCCTTACCTGGGTGGATTCGGTCCATCAAAGAATCCACAAACCATGCTACTAGACCGTAAGGAGTGGAGCACTTCCGCGTTACAAAGGGCTTTCTGTGGGGTCACCGAGCACAAAAACCACGGCTCCCAAGCCTCAAAGGTTTATTATTTGAGTCAAAGTCTATAAACAGCGTTATTCAAATTCCAAATCAATCTGCTTTTCAATCACTCATTGTGCATCATAGCCATCGTATGACCAAAAAAACCCAAAAACAAAAACAGCAATGGTGAAGATTTTCGTGTAAGTGAACTCTTGTTTCAGATCACAATACTTTAGGCAAGCATGCCTTATTATGAATTGTAGTTCTGCACCGCTGAAAGATTAAACTAAACTGACCCTGGGGTCTAGAACAGGTGCTACCGGCTACGTCGGTGGTGATGCTCTCTTCACATTAGTAAAGGAGCATCCCGAGTACAATATTGCGGCTCTAGTTCGAAACAAAGAAAAGGGAGCTCTAGTCACCAGCCGTTACCCCTCTGTGCGCCTTGTATATGGTAGCCTGGAGAATTTCGAATTGCTCGCCGACGAAGTGTTCAAAGCCGATATTACCTGCCACTGGGCTAATTGTGAGGATGAAATGGCTGCGAAAGCAATTGCCGAAGGAATATCTCGGAAGCATGCCGATGCACCTGGCTTCGTCATTCACCTATCCGGTGCTGATATCATTTGTTTCGACGATGTAAACGCTGGGACTTACGGCATTAAAAGAGATCGTACTTTCAACGATTGGGAGGGCATTGGTGAAGTGACTTCACTTCAGGACAATGCGCCTCACCAAGGGGTTGACCAGACCATTCTTGGGATTGCCAAGAAAGGCGGCAAAACAGCCATTGTTTGCCCTCCCACCATTTACGGCCCAGGTCGCGGACCAGGCAATAAAAGGAGTATCCAGGTGCCCGAATTAGTATCCCATATTCTACGAAGGGGCGCCGCTTTTACCGTGAAAAAAGGCGAGAATATCTGGAACTCGGTCCACGTCCATGACTTGTCCCAACTATTCCTGAAGCTCATTGAGGCTGCTGCTCAGGGAGGTGATCCAGCTGACTGGGGAGAGAAAGGATTCTATTTCGCCGAAAGCGGGGACTTCAACTGGAAATCTGTGGCGGAAAGAATCGCTAAAGAGGCAAAGGATAGAGGGCTTATACAAAGTTTAAAAGTAGAAAACCTAAGTCCAGAGGACGTAAACATCATCTGGTCCTATGGTGCTTTTTTCTGGGGGACGAATTCTCGCAGCCAGGCTATCAGAGCACGGAAAGTTGTAGGGTGGAGTCCGGAAGGATGTGGCATCTTTGCGGACATACCTGCCGTTGTCGCATCGGAGGCTCAGGCATTGCACCTCACCAGTTAGAGTGGACACAAACTCAGTTAAGGGGATAACACCAATCAGTACACACACACCTAATTTGACAGTTGATCACGATGACAATGATAATATGAGAAAGAAAAGGGAAGGGGCTAAATGCAGCGCCAAAGGTAGCAGCCTAATTAGGCCTAGCCGGCAAGGCGCGGCACGTCATATTGGATTCAAACTTATTGCCCCTCACTATACCTCTGTGTCATACTGCCTTGAGCATATAGAATAAAGTTAATAGTAAGATTCCCAGATAAATGCATCTCAACTTCCAAATCAAGACTAAACTTGATTCATGACTAGTAGTGCTGCATCCGTATTGCTGCTAGCGTGAGCAAGATCCAGAATTAATTGCATTTCAACTTCCAGATTGAGACATATAGTCTAATCCGGCGCCATACTACCCCGCGCACGCGGATCCTCTACGCTGCTTCCCTGGCTTACTTTCTCGGCAGGTAGCAAGACAAGAGTATCTTTAGTCTATGAGTATGAGTCCTTCTGTTACTGCCCACCAATGGATGAGCTTTTGTAAGTGGGCAAGGGTCTGTATGCTGCAGAGATCATGTGATGTTGTAATATGAGAACGGAGCTACTTAAGATAAACCATCATGGTCCAAAGGAATGAATATAAAGATTCCATTCCCACCTTCTCTTGATCACCTCGACGCAGGAAACATCATTCTTTCATTGACAGTATTTTTACAATTCCAATCTTGGCACATAGGTGATACTAAACCCCCTTTTCAATCTGCCGCCATGAGAGAGTCAGCCGGAAATCCAGCGTCTACGACATGGGTAGTAGTTGGTGCTTCCCGAGGGATCGGCCTTGAGTTTGTTAAGCAGCTTCTCGAGTCGGGGCAACGGGTAATCGCAACAGTGCGCAATCCAGACGGTGCTAAGGAACTGTCGAGCGTGATTGAAGCCCAAGGAAATCCAGAGAATTGCATGATTGAGCAGTGCGACGTTGCCAGCAGCGAGAGTATCGATGTGAGTTTAACGCCTTTAAGCGATTGTGGCATATAGATGTCTAGTGAAAAGAAGCTTACCATTTCAGAACTTTGCTGCAAGAATCAGTGCACTTGTGAGGAGTGGGGTGCAACTGGGTAATATCATCATGAATGCGGGCGTCCTTAAATACCCGAATCGAGCAACAGAACTGTATTACCCCATGGTCAAACCACCCTGTAGGACATGGGTTTGCTTGGTACATAACTGCTAACTTGCTGCTTTTAGAACATACCAGGACTTTGCATTGCATTTGGAGACAAACGTCATTGGGCCCATCATCTGCGCGCAGAAGTTGATTAACTTGGAGCCCAGGTGTCCTCCCTCGAAAGTGATCTTCATCTCATCTGACTCGGGGTCGGCTATCAATTTTCTTGGCCACGAAGATGGATATGCAGCATATGCTGCGAGCAAGAGCGCGCTGAATCAGACACTAAGACATATGGCGGCGGAGCTGAAAAGACGTGGCGGCAGGTGGGCTGAGATATGTGTTCTAGCTCTTCATCCGGGCGAGGTTAATACGTAAGGATGACTCCCCTTGGGACACCAAATCCCGACTAACAAGGAATAGTGATATGAATTCTGTCTCTGTCCCCTGGGATTTGGGAATCGTATTGGAGACGAATGAAAGTGTACAGGGTATGCTTAAAGTCATCGGGGAGAAGAATAACGGCGACAGCGGCACCTTCTGGTGCTGGGACGGCAAGGTAAGCCTTTTCAGTGTCCCCTTTAGATTGATACTGAGCATGCATAGAGCCATCCGTGGTAGCAGCATCCTACTGCTATCCGTCTGTAAGCAGAGCCTACGTTAGGATAAATATATCAGATTACCCAAGAGTGATGTTCCTACTAAGGTTTAGCTCCACCATTAGATTTGGGCCAGCTACTCCGTACAATGTTTATGTTTTTATTATCGCCTCTAACGTGTATGATAAGCGAGTGGAACAGACAAGGATACGGAACACTTCAATTTTATACCTTGAATCGGGATTTTAAAAGAATTCTTAAACATCTAAATTAAGCTTTAACCTTATAAAAGTAAAAGAATATCTTAGTTATAATAAAATATATAAGATATACATTTCTCTAGTTATATATACTATTACTTATTAAGTTGTTGAGAAAAAGCTTATTAGCACTATGTAACCTTTTATATATAGCATATTAATGTATTTAAAAATATAAAAAAAAAAGTCTATACATTAAATTTAAGTATACTAAGCATAAATGGTATATTTTTATAAGTTAAATAATTTATATTAAAGAAATGGCCAACTGACTACTTGCTAACCGCGACGCGCCACCAGTTGGCAAGCACTGGGGCTAATAGTTTCGTCACGCGACAACCAGACCTCAAGGCATGTATTAAGCGGAGATATAACTATCAGAGGACCAAATGTGAAGATCCGACTGTTATTTACAATTGCTCAGGCTCGTATAGAACACAATGGCGAAATATGGTATCCGATCAGATGATATCTACAACTTTCTCCTGTACATTCTTTTTCTTTGGCATCCGCTGTTAGGGTTCTGCCAGGGCAGAATTTTTGCAGGCCAAAATGGCAGCAAAGGCAACTGTGGGGCTAACGGGGCCCTAACAGCTGCCAGAAGAAAGGATTCGGAGAGTTGATCTGTCCTCGTGACGAGTGTCCCCAACGACACTGAGCTTCGCGAGCTCTTGACATCGCCTTCGGGCGCTACTTCCTGCGCGATATTTGCGGCTTCTTACCTCGACCTTCCGGCTTCGCGAGCCCTCGATTTCCCGTACGACCAACCTCTGCAGCTTCGGCTGCCCAGACGACATTTACGGCATCATGCTGAGTAGTATAACCACGATAGTCTTTACAATCTTTGTAATCTTTGTTAACGTTGTGGGAGTAGCCGTTTAGAAAGTCAAGCGGGGCGCGATGTGATACGAAACGGTGCGATGGATGCGGTTGCGGATGGCATCGACGTGAACACCGAGAACCTTAGCACTCAGGACTCTAGTATGCGCAAATCAGACTGGCTGCAAAAGCTAAGAGCAAAAGGAATAGAGAATTTAACTAGTAATATTACGATAGTAATATAAGCCTGGTCCGCGAAGTATATAATAAAATAATAAAATAAATAATAAAGGTATAATAGGAAATTATAAAGGAAATTATAACTTCTTATAAGAGACTTATTAAGACTCTATAGAATAGTTAGAAAAAGGAGCAGTAGGCGCTTAAGTAAATAATTAAAGGCTAGGAGAAAGTAATTAGGTAGTTATAATAGAATATTTAAGGCATTTAGGTATAAGCTATATAAGAATAGAAGCTAATATAGAAACAGATTAATAAGCTTAAATAAATATTATATTTAACACCTATAAGTATAGGCTAGTAAATAAATTAAATATATTTATAAGAAATTAGATATTATAGCACAGTATGCCATGGCCGGCTCTGCCTAGACAAACCGTAGGCAGTTATTTATAGATATAGCTTATATATTAATAACAGAGGGGCAAAATAGCAGTATTAGAGGCCCTGATGCGGTATTATCACCTATGATGCTGCTTTTATCCCCAAGAAAGGACCCATTCTATATAATAGATATATCCGGAGTAGGCAATTATAATAGTAATAAGGCGCAGATCAGAGAGGTCTAACAGGATATTAAAGCCACTGTAAGGATAAGAAAGAAGGATAAGAGATGGAGATGTGTAGCGGTGGTGAGAGGGGCCAGGAATACTAATATTATTAAGGTAATTTATAAAGATATAATAGAACTTTATATAGTTTAATAAGTATTATTAGAAATAAATATACTTGGGGCAAAGCTTCTAAGAGAGCGGCTATACTTAGTTAAGATTAATAGAGCTAACTAGTTAGTAGTCTTATACTTAAACTATAACCTTCTTCCTGGCATTACTAAAGCACTTAGCTAAGAGAATAAAGTAATAATAACTAGGATAAACTAGCTTAGTAATAAGGGAAATAGTAAGATACATAAGTAAATAGTAATTTATATAATAAAAGAAAGTAATATAAGATAGCTCCTAGAAGACAAATACCTTTACCCTATGACTTAGGCGGATATATATATATTAGCATAACTGGGCAAGGGCATACCGGTGATAAGGATGAGAAGCAGCAGACCTAGGGCAAAAGGCCAAAGAGGCGGCAAAGGAGTACTATAATATAATTAGGAGGCAGAAAAAGATATACTAGGATAGCTTTCTTAAACATAAAGCTAATATCTAGTAATTAGCTAAGTACCTCTTACCTAGAGGCAAAATAATAGGTAATAAAATACCTCCTCTAAAGAGAAGATATAAAATAATAATAAGTAATAAGGCAGAATAAGCAGAGGAGCTTCTTAGTATCTTCTTCTTGCCCTTACTAGCTATAATTAAGGATAAAGAGCACTAGCAAGTGTAGTAAGAAATAGTAATACCAGAGTTAATACTAGAAGAAGTGGAAGAGAAGGTAATAGCAGCCAAGGCATAGAAAACCCTAGGCAAAGATAAATTGCCGGCGATGGTATAGAAGCAGCTCTGGCTAGAAGTAGGAGACTGGGTGTTATATCTGTTTTAAGCCTCCCTGAAAGACGGAGAGTTGCCTACCCACTGGTGGAGCACGACTCAGACAAGGAGGCAGCGGCGGATATCGGTGCAGGCGACGAGGTGACCATACATGGGCAAACCATTTAAATAGTTGAATATTTCCTTAAATATTTAAATGGTTTAAAAATATTATAAACAGTTAAATAAATAAATAAATATTTATTTATAACAGTGAGTAATATCCACTGTGCCTGCTCTAATACTAGTTAAAATAATACCTACTATTATTATCAACGTCCTGCTAATCACTCTCTGGCCATAGGGCTCCCATTAGACCTATCCCGTTCTTATACAGAGGCTGTATAAGTCCTTAATCCAACTAATTACTTATATGTTTAATTATCTTAATAGTTTTATATATAATTTATAATCTATCCTATAAATATGTTCTTACTATAGAAAATATCCTCTCCGGCTTTAATGACTCTAATAAGATAAAAAGAATATAAATAGTTATATAACTAAGTTTTAGATATTACTTTCTCTATGGTAATTAATACTACTACTCTAGAGGCATATAATCCAGAGGGATATCTATTATATTAATATTAATAAAGCTAGTAAAATTATGCCTAATACTTATATTAATTATCCTAACCTCTAGCTTTGTTAATAGTATTACAAGTTAATTTACCTTTTTTATTTTTAGTAGTGGCATTACTATAGGGGTAGAGGGATAGTTACTAGACTATTTATAATTAACTTTATTTTACTAAAATACTATAGCAAAGGCAATAGTATCTTTATGCTATTCCTTTAATTAGTTCTGCTTAATATATATAATATATTTATAGAGATAAAGAAGGAGAGTAGTAATATATATAAGAACCTTATTAATTAGGCAGTAGAATTTAAGTAAAATAAGTTATTTCCCTCTATATATAATATTACTAAAGCAAATAGCTGAAGAAACATATATACTTTGCCTAGCAACTCCCAATATCCAACTAATAGTCGATTCTCTCCGATGGCCTCTTCGTGATCAGATATAAAGGACTGGATTTTGTCCTTCTTTCTAATCGCACGATCAATGACCTGTTACCAGGACAGGGCTGGAAAATCGTTTAACCGTTTAAACGGATTTAGCATGCATAAACGTTTTAAATGGAACGAACGAACGAACGAACGAAAGTGCCCATGTATGGAGGTGACCGAGACCAGCAGTAGGAGACAAGTGCTCATCGCAACGAGTGCATCTGTGAGAAACGGCATAATAGGCATAGGCGGCGTTATGCGCAACACCGCTGGCGGAGGAGCTCATAATGGTATCATAGCAAATTAATTTCTCACTTTTGACCTGAGAGACTAACAGAACGCATATACAACCGAGCTGGAAGCGATAGAAGTAGTCCTCAGGCGTATACCTAATAGGCTCTGATATCGAGATATTATTATTATAATATGAAACCGGTCGGCACTATAGGCGTTCACGAAACCTCAACAGTAGTCAGGGTAAGGCACTATTGGGGAGATCTATAAAGATGCCGAATAACTTAAAAAGGGCGGCAATGCTATTAAGATACGCTAGGCATTATCTATGAATAACTCTTTTATACTAGGTATAAGAGCAAAGGCAGAATCGTGAATAGCTATAGATAGCAGATATAGACTAATAAAGCCGCTGTACTAGACCTGATCGACCTGACTGAGAGTACTACTAGTATAATATTAATAGCATGTAAGGCTACCTGAGAGGATAGGCGGCTTTTTATAGCAGCTTAATAAGGCGCTGCCTAGTAAATATATATGCATACTATATGACGCCCTGAAGAGGCATGAATCTGATATCCTGGCGCAACTATGAACAGGGATGGCATGAGTCAGTATGTATCTATATAAGATAGGGGCAGCAGAGACAGACGTGCAACTGCGGTCAGGAATAAAGAACGGTCGACCATTTCCGCTTCTGATGTAAACGATGGGACAAGCAACGACAACAAAGGCGAAATTTTAACTAAGAGATGATAAGTAATCTATTTTTCTTCCTGGAAGGCAAGATAGCAGAGGATGGGCATAGGTGGAGCCTGAACTTAGGAGCGGTACAAGCAGTGATCAAGTTTGCTATAAGCACAGGCCGTTTGGATTCTCTACAGAAATAAAAAACAGATTGAATAAATAAATAAAAAACTAAACATTAAAAATTAAAACTTAAAAAATCAAAATAAGATAATAAGAACTAACACAGCACAGCCTCTGGTAGACAGACCAAGCTTCAACCGCTGAAGATGGGACGCTGAACACTTGGAGAAGTTGACCTTCAAGGGGAGAACAATGTAATGAGATGCAGTGTTGTGGGCCCTACGAGACGCGGAATACATCCATTCATTCATCCATTCATTCATTCATTCATTCATTCCCAAAAAGCCCACTAATTAATGGGTAGCCTACTGAAATGGACTGGATCCGACCCCGAAATCGATTGGCTGCACCGTATAGTTTAGGAGCATGACGAATCCAGCCGAAATGATGCCCCTGTTCCAGCACACCGTTTTTGTCGCCGAGCCCCTGCCGAGCTAGGGTCAGCGTCATCATATAAAACGGTGGACCTAGTGGGAATACGAGATTTCAGGTCTCGACTTCCGTGGAATCGAGGTGAGAGCCGCTTTTAAACAGCAGGTTTCGAGCAGACAAGAATGTAAGATAAGTTTGCACATGCTTTTAAATACTAAGTTAAGATTAAATAATTAAAGAAGTCTGGTCTATAGCTACGGTAAGATGCAATAAGTTTGAATACCTTTTGATGTACTGGCACCCCCAGTCTATTCCTTTCCATTTTAGCTGACATCTAATCCTAGTAAGAATCTCATACTAGCCAAGCAGTACAGCGTATGATAGATAAATACACCGACTTAACTTAAGCAGCTAGCAGCATGAAAGGATACACGCTCGGTATTCAAACTTATTGCAATGCTGCGTGCTATTAATAACTGATCGTCTCTATGCCCTTGGCCTCGTGGCCTGGATCTGGAATATCCTTTATCCCCACTTGGAAACTCGACTTCAACACCATTCGACAAGGCTACGGCGATTCGTATATAGTAGACATGCGATACCTGCGGAACCGAATACCATAGAGAGCAAACCGTGGTCGCAAATCGATAAAAAAAATCCTTCTCCTCGTGAGCCGGAATCCTTTGCCGACCTTATAGTTGACACGCTTGGCGCACACACCCAGGGGACTTTAGCGTACTGCGAGCGCCACAAGCGCCCACCAGGGTTGGTACGTACTTGGAGATTCACCGGATTCATTCTCAACACTGCACACATATTATCTCAACACTCCGTCAAAGAGACGAATCTCGGCCGCTGAGGCATTTGGACACCATATCCTTTAACCCAACTCTCCTAATCCCCGAAGCACACTTGCACTTCGCGTTTGTGTTTTTTTTTTAAAACCGTTGCCGAGACTCACCAAACCCCTCGCTCCGAGTCTGCATGGACGAATTCAATCGCTTTGGCTTCCTGGCCATTGCGGTCGTCTTTCATCTTGTGTATCTCTTTTCTATTTTCGACATTTACTTCGTCAGCCCCATCGTATCGGGCATGCGACTCTTCGCGGTTGAGCGTCCGCCTACGCAACTCGCACCCGCCGACAGATTAGTTTTATTCGTTGGTATTATTCTCCAGTAACAGGCACCCAGAAATGGGCATTTCGACCGAGTTCTTCGCTAACACTTGACGTTTCAAGGAGATGGATTGCGCGCCGACAAGGCCTTTCAATCATTCCCCGAACCCTATCCCGACTCCGACGAAGACTTAGTCCCTCGTCCGCTCGCTCCATACCTCCGGTCTAGGATCCTTGAATCAGGAACCTTCGGTGTATCCCACACGCGTGTTCCTACAGAGTCCCGACCTGGCCATGTCGCGCTGATTGCAGGCGTCTACGAGGATGTCTCAGCTGTCACCACTGGGTGGAAGATGAATCCAGTTAACTTTGATAGTGTCTTCAATCGCAGTCGGCATACATGGAGTTGGGGTAGCCCAGATATCCTGCCTATGTTCGAGCGTGGTGCTGTCCCAGGTCGTGTCGATGCCTTCACCTACGATTCCAAGTTTGAGGATTTCTCTAAAGACGCCACATATCTTGACTTCTGGGTCTTCGACAACGTGAAACAGTTCTTTGCTGAAGCTGCAACCAACCAGACTCTAAATGCCGCCCTTCGCCAGAACAAAATCGTATTCTTCCTTCACCTCCTTGGCCTTGACACAACCGGGCACTCTTATCGGCCATATTCGAAAGAGTACCTGCACAATATCAAGGTGGTAGATCAGGGTGTCAAGGAGGTAGCAGAGGTTATTCAGAAGTTCTATTCGGATGACCGTACGGCTTTCGTCTTTACTGCAGACCATGGAATGAGCGACTGGGGGAATCATATCGATGGCCATCCCGATAACACCAGGACTCCTCTAATTGCCTGGGGATCTGGAGTGGCACCCCCTGAGCGTTATCCCGGTTCCATTGCCCCTGGCCACGACGAGTACTCAGCCGACTGGGGCTTGGATCATGTCCGGAGGCACGATGTTGCCCAAGCTGATGTTGCGTCTCTCATGGCCTACTTGATTGGCACCGAATCCCCTGCCAATTCGGTGGGAAAGCTACCTCTTACATTCTTGGCCGCAGATATTCAGGAGAAGGCTGAGGCAGCAATGATCAACGCACAAGTCGTACTTGATATATATCGTGTAAAGGAGGAGAAGAAAAAGGCGGCAAGTCTTCGGTTTCGGCCATATGGCCCGTTCGATAAGCATGGTGTCGCTCCAGAGAAGCGAATTTCCAATGTTCGCAGCTTAATTACGGCAGGCAATTACGAGAAAGCTATTGAAGAGTGCGATCTTCTGATCTCTGTTGCCTTACAGGGGCTTCGCTATCTTCAGACGTATGACTGGCTTTTCCTACGCGCACTTATCACACTTGGCTATATTGGATGGATGGTGTTTGCGATCACCGCTGTTGGAAACTTATACGCCGTCCAAGAGAGCATCCCGCCTAAGCGTACGATCCTAGGCGGCATCATGTTCTCGTCGGTCTTCGTCGTCCTATGTGCATCATTCATTGTCTCCAAGTCACCGGCGACATACTACGCCTATGCATTATTCCCGATCATGTTCTGGGAAGAGGTATATGCGCGTAGAAGCTGCCTTTCCCAGGCTTGCAATGTCCTGCTCCGACATATCGACTCAAGGAGATCATTGGTAGTATTTCTCATCAATGCCGTTCTTTACCTGGCCGTTATTCAATCCTTGGTGAGTTTCACGAAAGTCGAACTAACTAGGCAAACTAACCTGTTGTAGGCCCTTGGGTACATCAAACGCGAAATCTTGACTGGTCTCTACTTCTTAGGGGCCTTTTGGCCAATCACTTATGGCATCTCTTTTCTCCGATCCTATCTCTGTCTGAGCCTGGCCTGGGCTGTTTCATGTTTGATAATGAGTACCTTCACGCTCCTTCCTGCCATGAAGGTAGAAAACATCGCCCTCATGTGAGATCAATTCTTATCAAGGTGCATGCTGCGACGACTAATGACGGCAGTCTGGTTAGCGGTGCATTGACGGCACTTGTCGGTCTCGGTTATTTGGTATCGGACGGCCTTCGTGTATCAAACCTTTCGCCATCCTTATCCAAGGCGAAGCAGCAGGGAGGCCACATCAACCGTGCCTTGCTTAGCATCCAGGTAAGGTGACTTCCAGTTGATAGTGAAAACACGGCCGAAGCAACTAACGCAAGACATGTAGATTGGACTCGTCATTTGCGCAATGCTAGTAACTCGATCTAGTGCTCTGTCACTTCAAAATAAACAAGGATTACCGAGAGGAAACCAATTTATGGCGTGGTTTGTCCTTGGTAAGTCCTAAGCGCCGAAACTGTATAGATACTCTCTCACTGACAACAGTTGCGTCAATGCTGATGCCCTTGGGATATCGTCTGCAGCCCAACACCAACTACACGCACCGACTCGTGGTGATTTTCCTGACCTGTGCCCCGACCTTCATTATGCTAGCTATTTCATATGAGGGGCTCTTCTACGTGGCCTTTAGCGCCACCCTCTTGACATGGGTGCGCCTTGAGCACAGCGTGCAAGCGTTCTTGATCAAGAGAGCCAGCAAAACGGAAGCAGCTGCGGCGAAGGCTCACAATGCACCTAAGGCTTTCCGGCCACTGACTCTTTCCGATGCACGTGTGGCGCTTTTCTTCATGGTGCTACTCCAGTCGGCATTCTTCAGCACCGGCAACATTGCGTCAGTATCGTCATTCAGTCTGGAAAGTGTGTATAGGCTGATACCCATCTTCGATCCCTTCTCTCAAGGGGCCCTTCTCATTCTCAAGCTAATGATTCCATTTGTTGTGGTCTCAGCAAATTTGGGAGTGCTGAACAAACGATTAGGGGTAGCACCATCGGCGTTGTTCATGGTCGTGCTGGCAGTGAGTGATATTCTCACTCTCTACTTCTTTTGGGTCGTCAAGGATGAAGGCTCCTGGCTAGAGATTGGGGTTACCATCAGCCACTTCGTTATTGCCAGCTTACTGTGCGTTTTTGTTTCTGCGCTCGAGGTACTCAGTTCATTTTTCGTTTCCGACATTGAAGTGTAAGGCAAGGACGCGGAATGGCCCGGGTGTGTTCGGATTGGTGATATCACGCAGGTCACCTCATAACGTAACCTAACTGTCTGTTGAAGATTTCGTCACTTAAGCTGCCTAACATATAAGATATCTGCATTTCCAACCCCGAAAGAGAAAGTTAAGAGCTTCCATATAACTTCTTACATCATTATGGTAAAATAAGTCCATATAACACTAAACGAGACCCACCATCAAGTCAACCACCACCTCGCGACGCGACACCGACGTCCACGGAGTATGGCAGTAGCTAAGGGACAGGAGTTATAGGATCAGAAGAAAATTGCTGAGTGGGCATAGCAGGAGATACAGCAAAGTAGTGGTCAAAAGCGGCGGACAAAGACGAGGGAATGGTGATGCGGACAGGAGCCTCCCGAAGCGGCTTAGTGTCGGCAATTATGCCATTCGGACATCGGGAACGGCAAGGAGGAATATGGGCGCAATTAATAAATGCTATGGGGTAATAATGCCATACCGCCGAGCGGTCAGTGGGATCTAAGGTCTTTTGCATGGTGTGATGTCGGTGGCGACCAGTGGAATGAATGCCGCGAGCATCGGCCCCCGAGCTACTGTAGGACGGGGCTGGGTTGATGGGACGTGCTATCGCGTTATCTAGCCGCGCCCGTCCCGCGGACGACCGACGCGTGTACAACGCACCGCTGGAGGAAGGAGATTGCGGGGTACAGATGGCGCGAAACGAGAGCTACGTTGATTGACCTGGGCTATGATACTTGAGGTCGAATCGGATACTGTCCAAACCCCTCTCATTACGACCAATCTCGGCCGTCGACACGATGCCGAGGCTAGTGTTTCCGGGGGCTTACCTGTCCCTGAGACTCCTTTATCCCTCGTTGCCCCTGCAGTGCAGGTGCAACTTTTAAAAAGCCTTCGACGAAGGACGATCCTGAAAGTACGCCCAGCCCAGAGTACAATTCGCCATTCACCACGAGACTGGTCAACGCTACTCCTGGATATTATCTTCTCCCCATCACCATCCGTCGTTCTGTCAGGACAGTTCAAGACACAATGCTCACCACATCGACAGCTCAGGGATATGACGCCAGCAAGTCAACTTTCTACCCAGTCGTCATCATCGGCGCTGGTATGGGAGGCATCGGCTTGGCCTGTAACCTGAAGCGCCAGTTGGGGTTCGATCAGTTCCGTATTTTCGAACGACAGTCAGGCATTGGCGGAACGTGGTGGATCAACAGATACCCAGGCATTGCTTGCGACATGTAAGTTTCTCCTAATGAGCTGCAAATCGTTGGGGCGATGTAATGGGACTGCTGGCTGATATCATCTCCATCCACTACTAGTCCGGCTGCCTTCTACTCCTTCTCATTTCGCCAAAACCCCGACTGGACGGCCTTCTTCCCCTCGGGCGAGGAAATTCTACGGTACCAGCAAACCATTGTCGAAGAGTTCCACCTCATCGATAAGATCCAGCTCAACACCGACGTATCGCTTTGTCGCTGGGACGAGGTCCGTCAAGAATGGGAGATAACCGTCCGTCGCCTAGTCCCCGGACTTGGCGATCTTAGTGCCGCAGAACGCCGCTCCAGGATCGATACTGACGGTCCCTCGACCGTATACGTCGCCGAGGAGGAGGTTGTCCGCTGCAAAATCCTTATTAGTGCTGTGGGCGGGCTTGTGGAGCCGAGGGCCTGGCCTACGAACGTTCCTGGCCTGGACCGTTTCCAGGGTGAGGTGTTCCACTCGGCCCGATGGAATCACGACATTGACTTGCAAGGTAAGGACGTGGTCGTGGTGGGAACGGGGTGCAGTGCTTCCCAGTTCGTGCCCTTGTTGCCTGGATCTGATATCGGCGCGGCTAGGGTGACGCAGGTTATGCGGGAACCTCCCTGGGTGGTGCCTCGGGTTCACCCGCCCCTTGGCGATCAGAAGTGGGCTAGTTGGGGACCCTGGCTCTGCCGCAACATACCTGGTTTTATGCCCTTGCTCAGGGGAATCATTGCCTCGACAACAGAGGCCGACTTCCTGTATTTTGGAGCAAGCGCGGCGAGCGGCAAAGCGAGACAGAAGCTGGCCAAGGAGTTGACTGAGCACATCCAAAAAGCAGCTCCGAAAAAGGTCAGAAGCTCCATCCCATTATACATGCCCCTCCTCAGCTTCTCACCTGTTTCACCACTGACTCCATCTAGTATCACGAGATCCTTACTCCTAATTATGACGTGGGCTGCAAGCGTCGCATCTACGATACGATGTGGTTCACTAGCTTGCATGACCCACGCGTTGAGCTCACAACACTCGCCCTCACAAGCGTCCAAGAAGACACGGTCACGCTGTCCGTGGGTGAAAAGACGCATCCGTCAGAGAGACAGAAAGGAGAAACGACGATTCCAGCCGATGTCATCATTCTTGCGAACGGTTTTGAAGTTAATCGATGGTTCCACCCACTGGAAGTTCACGGAATAGGGGGCAAGAGCCTGCAATCCGTGTTTGATGAGCGTGGGGGCCCGCAGATGTATCTCGGAATAGCAATGGACGGGTTCCCAAATCTCTTCACCCTCTTTGGGCCCAACTCATTCACCGGTCACTCAAGCGTTGTGCTTGGGTTGGAAAACCAAATCGGTCACGCCTTGAAACTGATGCGGCCGATCCTTGAGGGGGATGCATCCCAAGTTGCAGTGAAACGGAATGCGGTTCTTGCTTACAATCAGAGGATCCAAGCGGATCTCAAGGACATGGTGTGGAACAGCGGAGGATGTTCGAGCTGGTACCTCACAAAAGACGGCCACAACTCGGTCAGCTACCCGTGAGTCCCCAGCTTCACTAACAATGTCTGTTACTGAACCTGCTAATATGTAGTCCAAGGTACTCGATGCTTTGGCAAACTCTGCGATTTGCATTCCCGACCTGGTCGGACTGGAGCGTGAGCTTGACATCTCAAGGCCTAAGACGACGCCGCATAGGTCATCTGGCGAAACTACTTGGATTTGGCGCACTCATTTTCAGCCTTGCGTATCTAGTCCCGGGGGCGACTGAATTAAGGAGCAAACTCGGGTTACTTCTTGCAGTCTACTCGCGAAAGGCCAAGGACCTTTCATCCTGAGCAAGGATTGTTGTAAATAGAGTTGGTCAGATTGGGATAGTGAGAAGGGTTTCTTCCTCAGAGTAAACTATAGTGACGCTTGGAATCTTGGCAAAGGCATCTTTAAACACTCAACTGTGAACTCGGTGCCCGTGCATTTGACTTTGGGAAAATAGCATGGAAGTCCCGCAACTACTCTTCGCATCCTCGAAGATGACGTCGAAAGCGGCGATTTTTGTTAGTGGACAGCGAGAATCTATAAAAAATGAACTCTATCCGGATGCCGCGGTTGGGAGTTGTATCGAGCAACTTGTGTGTAGTAAAACAGAAGCTTAACAACACCTGTTTGCTTTCGCTGCTATTCGCGTGAAGTTCAGAATCATCCTACTCACTTATTACAGAGTCCCATTCATATACTATTTTTCCTGGCTCAGGTCGTTGAATGACATGTTAGAGGGTTCATCTGGTAAAGAGGGAGAGACGAGGAAGGGAACGGACAGCAGCCTCTTCCGGGGGCTTCAATCGTGAGATCATGGAGATGAGCGTTGTAACAATGTCTCAATTGCACAATTAGTAACATAATCCATAAGCGAGCGCCGCACTTTCTAGCACTACTTAGCAATTGTCCTTAATTATATTAGCATTATACTGATAATTAATAATAATTATGTTAGAAATAAATACAGCTAATAATTCTATAATCTCTAGGTAAGTTTATATATTATACCTAGCTTTAATATAAGTGCTATAGCACTATAACTTTAAATAGGCATTTCCTATATAACTGCTATTCCAGTACCTTTTCTGGGGTATTTTCTTATTTATAGCCTTTTAGCTAATAAATCCTATACATCTTATATAATAAGTAATCCTCCTAGCGTTATATATAGTTTTTTAGCTCTCTGGTATTTATTAAGAGCTTTACTAGCCTTATAAAGAGAAGAGACCCCTGCTTTTAAGAAGGCTATTTAATACATTATTACTTTTATACCTTATATAAACTAATTAATTATATTAATTATTAATATTAAGGAGCTGTTTTAATAATTAGAAATATAATTCTTAATTAATTCTAACTATAAGTTAGCTTTTAAGGGGTTCTATGGCCTCTTAGGGATCCAAGGGTTAACTGAGGTTAAAAAGGGTATGATAGTTATTAAAGTCTATATTTTTATATCTAGTTTAAAAAGAACCCTTTTTAAATTATATAACATAAGTATAAGTCCTATAAAGCCTCTTTATATATCTTTCTCTATTATAAATATAAAGAAGGCCTTATATAAGATATAAAAGAATTTAATCTAATATATATATATAATATATACTTATATTAAATCTTTAATTTATTAATTATATACCTTTTTTATTAGCCTAAGGTATCTAATTTTTAGTAGCTAAAGGTAATAAAAAGAATAAAAAGATATATAAAATATAATAATATTATATTCTTTATAATATAGTTTAAAAATAGTAGAGTAGTAGCTCTTATAGCTATTCAGGATTAATAAGTAATAGATGCCTTTTATATAACTTATTATATATATATTAAAGTACTTAATCTAATCTAGGCCTACTTCATTAATAGTCTAGCTATTATCTATAATTATAATTATTTAATTAGCTAGAAGGTTACTCTTTATATACTAGTTAGCTATATAGTACTATATAGCTAGGATAATAAATAGTAAGATAGCCTAGCCTTATATATTTATACCTTAGATTACTATTACCTACTCTTAATTACTAGGCTATATCAGTTTGGCCTTGCTATGCCTATCTAAGGTAGTGACTATTATATATATAAAGACAATACCTATTATTAACCTAGTCTTAGTAAAGTTATAGGTATTCTTATCTAATATACTATACTTAGCATTAGTATTTTATATAAATATAAACCACCTAGAAATAACTTTTTAATCTTTGTATTTAGCTTTCTAATAATTATATTTCTAAAATAAATATATAAAGCTTTAACTAGTATTTAAGAAAATTAAAAGCCTAGTTCTTATTAATAACTAATATATTATATATATAAAGCGGTTAAATAGCTATATCCTTTATATTATATAATCTAGGTAAAATTAATTAAATATATAACTTAATTATATATTAAATAATAACGTCTTTATCTAACTATATAAGCTTTCTTTAATTCAATATAGTATTATATTATATAACGGAGCTATTATATTATTAGCAAATAGTCTAATTAAATACTCTATATAGATCTTTACTGCGGCCTATATACTTAGATTTTGATCTTTCTAGATAGCTTTAAGAGGTAGATTTACCCTGGCTTTATATAGAACCGAAGATATGTCTTATTATAACGGTTTTTAGGTATTAAATGTAGAATAGACGCGTCTCGTGAAGAAGTGCGGCGCTCGCTTATGGATTACGTTATGGAAGTTTATCGAGTCAAAACTCTCAACGAACTGGTCTCTCATAAAAGTACATTAGCAACACCGGCCTTTTCCCGGATGCCACCTAGAGCTACTTTCGCAACAAATTGTCCCGGCCGTACTGAATGGTCATTCTATCGAATCTCCGACGTAAGAAGGGCCAAACGAGAGAGCCCGCAAAGGACATGAACATATCATAAAAAGGACTATCGCGAGGGCTTGGACCCCGCATATTGTTCAAAGTCAGGTCGGTCGTCAAATCCGTTGTGATGTTGTAACGTCCCTTCCTGATACCGCACAAGATCCCCGCGGCTATTTCTTCGCCACTCTGTAAGTTCTTTAGCAACTCCTCCCCGTCCGAGTAATTTGAACCTTCCATATTCTTCAAAAGCTCTGGCTTCGTCGTCTGCTCCAGGATAAACGAATCTGTGGTGAAATTCCCTGGGAAAGCAATGTGCACCCGATACATGCTCTCATCGCCATATAGGAGGAGCTCCTGGCGGAGTGTGTCTGCCAAGGCTCGGACGGCGGCCTTCGTCGGGGTATAAGCGATGTAGCCCGGGAGGGCGACAAAAGCTGCGGCGGAGGCGATGTATACCAAGCGTCGGGTGCGACTTGGATCCGGCTGTTGAACCCAGCGCTGCACACACCACTGCGTAACGAAGAGGGAAGCATGGTAGTTGGACAAGAAACAGGCTGTGAGTGCTTCCGGTGTGAGGTCTGCAAGGAAACCTAGCTGAGCCGGTGTAGTGCCACCAGCACTGCAAACCAACATGTCTGGCACGACGTTGTGTTCCGATAGGGCATTCCTCAGCTATAAGATAAATTAGTATAAAATGCCGGCCATGGATGGATGTTCTTGACTTTCTTACAGCATTATGATCGCTAAGATCGACTGGCATGGCATGAACAGTCTGCTCCTCTGATCGACGGGCGGCCATGATTTCTTCCTTGGCCTCATCCAGGGCCTTCAGGTTCCGAGCGAGAATGATGACGCTGGCCCCTGACAGTGATGTTATCAGACTAAAATGGCCCTCTAGAAATGCAGTACCCGGGGACTTTTACCTTGTTTCGCAACCTCTACCGCCATGATCTTGCCCAGACCTCGAGATCCGCCCGCGATGCATACCGTCTGTCATAGCTTCAGCTAGCTGATTCCCCCCAATCACAAAAAGGCGAGTACATACCTGGCCGATGTATGTACCTTGGTCTGCCATTTTAAAAGCGTATCTTGATGTCGTGTTTAACCTGAAGGTTCTTGGTGATGCTAATAAATTGCAGATAGGTGAACACTGGTTTTAAGAGCATCGCAGGCTGAGCTAAATGTACGCCTCGGCCCTCCACGGACAATATCAAGAGGGGCGCCATAAGCTTATCGCGGCGCGGCTAGATAAGAAGGCTCGGTGTTCGGGGTTCAACCGAACGGATAGTCGGGTCCCGCTCATATCAATTAGTGTCACAGGGTAGGCATGATCTTCACGGCGCCTCAGGAAAACCACTGTATTAATTTAGTAATCTATCTATGTGCTTTAAGTAACTGCGGGATGGACTACCCCACACAAAAAACACTAAAAAAACTCAAAAACAATCAATCAACACATTTGCTTTAACCCTAAAAGCACACACAGTGCGAGAATTAGGAACCATCGTTAGGCTGATTCAACGGTAATCGGCATCAGGGCACTGAGCCAGAGGTCTGGCGATGCTTCCGGGGGCTTGCGCATGATATGACGGGCTGGAGTCCCCTGCAACTATTTGGAGCTGGAACGAAGGGTATCTAGCCGCACACTTGCTGTAACTCATTGTTTGTTTACTATCTAGCCGCGATGCCAGGTCATCGGTTCAAAGGTGCACTGTACCGCAACCCCGCCACCAGGAATTAAAGCCGGCTGCTTTCGTCTTCGTCGCAGGGCGATTAATCAATACTGTCTTTCTTCAGTATCGATCTTGTGAGATAAGCTGAAGCTCTCAGTATGACTGCCGTCTTCAACATCAACAGTAGGCACCTAAATAGCGTCGTGGACCTATTAGTCTAGGATAACTTTCGGAAAGCCATAAGACGGCGAGCATGCTACGTACTAGGTTAGGATGGTCTGGCGGCAGACCAGACACGGCATCGCGGTTTCCCCCGCTCCCCCCCTCATGACTGCATTCTAGCCATTCCTTAGCTTATGCCGGTATTTTTGAAGACCATAATCCGTAGATTGTTGATAGCCTATACATGGCTGCATATCTCCAGCCAGCGGTGAGGGCTCGACACTCGTAGATTTCAAGTATATATCCTCGGTTCCCCTCGATGTGCCTCCATGTTCGATCTGAACTGTAAATTGGAGAATTGCAAATTCCTGGAACACTTTCAAGCTTTGCCAACCCAATTACCGAAGCAAGACCATTATCGTCACCCACCATGTTCACAGACCGCCAGTCAGGCACGCCAAGTAGGTCGTCCATTCTTCCCTACCTCGTATGTAGGTGTGCTTTCGCATCATGTTGCTGATTCAAGGAAGAAAAGAGCGATGAGGTGCAACATGACAAGGAAACGGACTCGAAACTTGAGCCCTTCCCTAGTACCCAAGCCGGGGTCATCACCCTATTTGACACGGACCGTCGCGAGATGAAGAAAAACATGGGTCCGCTGACAATGATTGCCGTCTGCTTCAACATCTGCAATGGCTGGGCCGGTATCAGCGCCAGCCTACAGATAGCGTTGCTCCAAGGCGGGCCTGCCACACTCCTCTATGGCTTGTTCGTCAGCTCTTCGCTGTATATGGGCATCGCGCTCACCATGGCCGAGTTGGCAAGTGTTTATCCCACAGCCGGCGGCCAATATCACTTTGCATCCATTCTGGCGCCCAAGAGAATCAACAGAAGACTGTCCTACGCGTGTGCCCTGTTGACCATGCTCAGCTGGGTTTCTATCGGGTCGGCCATCCTGATGATTCCGAGCGCGCAGATTCTGGCGTTCGTTCAGTACTGCCACCCGAACTTTGTACAGAAGCCATGGCACTACTTCTTGATATACGAGGCCGTCGGGTTGATTCCCCTGGCTTACAACGTTCTGGCATTGAAGAAACTCCCCAGAACTCATGATGTTGGCTGTGAGTGGAATCCTGTCCCGTCACCGGGCTACCTGAAGCTCACTTGCCGTTTGGGCTAACGAAGGCACGCTGAAGTTGTTCTTACAATCTTCATGTTTTGCACCCTATTCGTCACGATGCTGGCGCGCTCGTCTCCCAAAGCTGATAATACGTTCGTTTGGGGTACTTTCATCAACTCCACCGGATGGCCTGATGGCGTCTGCTTCTTCACCGGAATGCTCCCGACATGCTTCATCTACAGTGGACTCGATGCTTCCTTGCATTTGGCGGAGGAAGCCAAGAACCCGCGAGTTTCGGTTCCTAGAGCGAGCGTGCTTACAATCTCGATTGGATTCGTCACAGCCACTTGCTTTACCATTGCGTTGTTGTATTCCATCTCGGACTACGAAGGGGTCCTGGCCATCCAAGAGTGAGTACACGCACTGGCCCCGTTGATGTGTCTGGTCCTAGCTAACCCGTTGCTTGAAGATATCTTCCGTTCGAGATCAATCGACAAGTGATGAGATCTGATGTAGCAGCAAGCGTTTTTCTCCTGCTCGGTATTGTGATGACGTTGTTCATTCTTAACGCCGTCATACAGACCTCTTCCCGTATTACTTGGGCTCTCGCCAGAGACGACGCGCTGGTTTTCTCCAAGTACTTTCAACAGATTCATCCCAGTCTTGGAGTACCCGTCCGGGCTCTACTTCTGAACTGGTCAATCTTAGCCATTTGTGGCTGTGTCTTCTTAGGTTCATCCATTGGTTAGTCCAATCTTCTGTGCCATATCGTCTTTGCACCAAGTCCGGCGCTGACTGTAACGTCTCTAATGCAGCCTTCAATGCCTTGCTCGGTTCTGCTGTTGTACTTCAGCAACTTTCCTTTGTGATCCCGACAGCACTCTTACTATACCAGCGGCGTTCCGAAACATATCTTCCCAAGGACCGTGCCTTTCGTCTCCCAAGCGTACTTGGCTGGGTGGTCAACGTGTGGGTTGTGGGACTCGCCACTGTTCTGAGTACCTTCTTTCTATTACCGCCATTCTTGCCAGTGACAGCGGGAACTATGAGTAAAATAAATCTAAGCCTCGTTTTTCAGACTATTTGCTAACGATCTTGACAGACTACAACTGTGTCATTCTTGGTATTGCTGCGATGCTTGGTGTTTTGAATTGGATGCTCCACGCTCGAAAGCACTACCAAGGTCCTCGCATCGTTCTCGAGGAATGAGATATGCAACGCCCCGTGGAAGAACGTTGTCAAACTAATGAGGAAACTTCTAGAATGATCATCCTTGTCTTCCATGGAAACTTCTAAAACCAACAAGTCATGCAAAAAGGATTGACTTTGGACCATCATTAGATAGAGAATCAAGAGTCTTTCAATATCCGGGTCTATCCCTAAGTGCGATAAACGTACTGCATATATTCTCATACCTAAGTAGTATTTCAATGGAACGATTTATTGATCTTGGTCCGTGATTATTGTGTCTACCGTTGAGAAAAGTTCCGGTCTTAGTCCAAGCCAAGTACGTCGTTGAATCCGTCCTCCCGGCGGCGTTACAATTTCCACCACACCCGACCGCCTTGGGCCACATTAATAGTGGGTGGATAGATACACTTCCAGCGAGGATGTTTTGATGGTGGAACAGACACAACGGCAGGAACACACAAAGAAACAGCCCACAGGCCACAATAGCAGCAGATCCATCTGATCATTGATTTGGGTCGGGTCGGGTCGGATTGGTTAGATGGGCCAGAACGGTCTGTTGAGACGGTCGAGACTCATTTAGGGCTGAGTCGACATCAATAGGGGCGAGAAGGAAGGAAAGAGGTCAGATCAATCAAATAAGTAGGTCAATTAATAAAAGGGTCAAATCGTTCATATACATCGGGTCCAAAGAGCCCATCAAAGGGTCAAAATATAAGAGTCGTGACTAGCTATCGCTATCTGGGCAGCTAGGTGCCTGCCGGCAACACCACAGTATTACAGCGTGTCGACCAGGTCACTTGGAAACATATCATTAGATTTTGAAGGAAACAATGTTGCAAATGTGCACGGAAAGCTCGACCGTCCCTATTGTGTGGTACTCTTAACGACATAGACAGCGCAGCCATTCGTGTCTTCATAACTAAGGGCATCTAAACATGTTGAGATTCCTCGAGCCTCGATCGAGCCTACGAGCCGGCAGGAAGTTCAGAAAGACAATCCTTGCGCAAAGGGCAAATATCAGTGACCCGCTCTTAAAAGCCTCCTCGACCTTGAGCCTTGGATACACGCGGGCCGATTATGGGCGTCTTGCTTCCAGTCTGATCCAACATTATAAGAACCTACAAACGACCACAAGAGCTGACCTCCACGACTTCCTTTGCAGCACGCTTTCCTGCAGTAATGGCACCTTCTAAGTATCCCTTCCACTCGTACGCCGTCTCGCCACCGGCGAAATGTATGTTCAAGTAAGGCTCGCGCAACGCCCAACCGTACTCGCTCAGCATCTTTGGTCCCATAGCGCTAGTTGGAGCGCCGCCAATGTACTCCTCCTTGGTCCATTCGACGTAGTTTACTTCAAGCACATCTCGTGCCTTGTCTGCCAGCTTAGGTCCAACCAGAGACGCGAAGTGCTCGATGATCGCCTCCTCACGCTCCAGTTCGCTCAATTCATGCCAAGCTGCGGCAGTATTACCGGCAACAAAGAAAGCGAGCGAGTATTGTTTGGTCTTGTCATCGCTGATATCCCAGGAGAAACTGATAGGACCCTTGAGAGACATGAACTTACCCTGAAGGCCAGCATCTTTCCACCATGAGGCAGTATAAGTCACGATAATCTTGGCGTAGATTCCGGGCTTCGTACGAGATATAAGGGCCTTCTTCGCAGGCGGGAGCGGGGGCGAGAATCGGATGTTCGTGTATGTGTTGGTCGGGATGGCAAGGATGACCTTCTTCGCCTTGTAAGTGGCGCCTGTGGAAGTGGAGACGGTGCAGCCATTCTCATACTGAGTGATGCCGTCAACGGGGGCGTTGATTTGCACAGACCCGGGCTTCAAGGCACCCGCTAGTGAGGTTGCAATAGCGGAGGTTCCTGTAGTGAACGATGTTAACACTGGCTTGTCGCACGAAGGTTATTTCGGGTTGCTGCCTACCTTCTTTGACCTTTAGCTCTTGAGCACCGCCTGGACCATCAGCATTGATGCTGGAGAGGCCAGCGGCCGACTTAACATAGTCCAGAATGTAATGAATGCCACACTCGTGCGGTTCGCGGCCGACCCAAGCAGTGGTGAGGAACCTTGTTAGACCCTGAAGCAAGGGGTCATCGTAGAGTCCCTTTGCAGTCAACCATTCCGTGACACTGACATCCTCCTTATGGGGGAAGGTCTTGAAGTTGCGAATATCTGTGCTTTCTGCGGCAACAGAGAGAGCTTCTATGAGTTTCTGAATCTTCTCAGCAGCCTCCGGATTTTTGATCTGTTTTAGAATGTCCGAGTCAGCACACAGCTCATCTAATGCTACAGGTTGATGGGCAAGGGATGCTTACATCAGGGAGGCTGCCAGTGCCTCTGACAACGGTTCCATCATGGAGCTCCCAGACGACATCACCCTCGATGTATTGCTCCGCACAACTAAGCCCGAATCTCTTCGTCAACTCATAAACCGTGGGCTGCGTCTCCTGATTAATCCAAGTTGCGCCAAGCTCAATAAGCCCAGGTCCGCTCTCAAGTTTCTGAGTCCGGCTCCGTCCGCCGATCCGGTGCTTCGCCTCCAAAAGTACTACACTGAGGCCTGCCTGCTGAATGTCGTACGCGGCCATGCAGCCGGAGAAGCCAGCGCCGACAACAAGTACATCGACCTCTGTAGGAGGCAGGGGGTTGTTAACAGACTGATCTCCGTTACCCCAAGGCCGCTGAAGACCGCCGATGGACGCCACTGCCTCGATCTCGAATTTTGCTTCGGGGGATGCTAGCTTCGGGACTGGGACAAGAGTCGTAAGGGGCTGCAGAATAGCACTGCTGCCCTCAGCCGCAACCGACGTAAGGGCTGCAACTAGGTCCCCGTACAGGCTTTCGTTCCAATCGACGGCATAGAATGTCAGCTTGACGATGTCCTTGGCTGACGCTCCAGCCGCCCGAAGGACATTCAGAAGGTTTTGTACAGCCAATAGCGCCTGCTCGCCGAATGTGCTTGGAAAGGAGCCATCCTTGTGCTGGCCAAGCTGGCCCGACGTGTAGATGGTACGCTGGGCACCGTTGACAGAGACCGAATGCGAATAGCCGCGAGGTTCGACGACATCAGGTCCGTTGACGAACTCGTTGGAGGGGCGCACGTCTCGGGGTGCCATGGTGACGGATGGAAATGGAAATGGAATGAATAGACTTGCGAAATTCTGGTTGACCTGGATTGAAGCGGTTAGATGCAGATGAGGTCTTGGGTGGTTTGGGGAAGGCCAGGCCAGTCTATTATATAAGTCTTAAAGAGTTCAATCCTCAATCTTTTAATACAAGTGAGTGACATCCTCAACCCAGATATGATAGATGCGCTTGCGGATCCCGATATCTGTTGCTGTACAGATTGCGTTGGGGGTGGTGGTACGGGCGTTACGTCCCGATGCTGCACATGTCAGTACTGGGCTATTAGTATCTAGCCGCGCTGCCCACACCACTATGGTCGACGGCGATTGCTACCCCGCACAACAAGATGGCCACACCGACATTCCAACATTGCAAAGGAGACCGGGAAACCACGAGGCCGAAATCTTCATTCAGCACCTAACCTACGTCCAAGGATCGCGACAATGACGGTCAAGGTCAAGTCATTCACAACGAACAAAAGCTAAATCCATGTTTTTCCATAACCAGGTGCAGTCCGTAAGGCCCGTATGCCCTT
This sequence comes from Fusarium sp. MPI-SDFR-AT-0072, assembly GCA_020744335.1. NCBI lineage: Eukaryota > Fungi > Ascomycota > Sordariomycetes > Hypocreales > Nectriaceae > Fusarium > Fusarium sp. MPI-SDFR-AT-0072. Next base: position 4,155,422 of record JAHBOG010000004.1, read on the forward strand.
GGATCCGGATCCGCCCACAGAGCATCCAGCAACTGACACGCTGTCTTTGTGTGGCCCATATGGTAACGGGAGGAGGACAGGCCGGACAAGACACGTCTCTTCAACGACTCCTCAACAAGGCATGAGCCACAGATTATGATGGGCCAGAGAATTGTGTAGTCAAAACATGACTCCTCGAGTAGCGGGGCCAGGTCAAGCACAGCCTCGACGTGCCCCTGTATCTCGTCAAGCACAAGTCGGCCGGCGCCACCCTTGCCGGCCATGGACGCTGCAAGGTAGATACTCAGGGCGTGGCGATATATCTCGCCGGAAAGATAGCGCTCCTTCCGCCGGCCATCGCTCCCGGCACCAGGGGTCGTGCAGGTCCCCGGGTCGTTCGCGGGATAGAGATGGGGAGGCAGAGACCAGTTGTCTATGAGACCCCGGAGTATCCTGTACATCTCGAGTGACTGGAGTGAAGGGCAGCTGTCGGCTCCTGGCCCGAGTCCTTCGTCTTCTCGTCCGTCCTCTCTCAGACGCTGGGCGAAAAGCACCGAAATCTTTGGGATGAGCTCAAAGAGCGAATGCATGCCTCCAAACATTATGCCGAACGTTTCAAACTCGTCCAGGCTGCTTAGCGAGAGGATGAACGAATCAAAGGGTATGGTGCGCTGTTCAACAACACCATACGGAGTGAGGATGTTCATCAAAACGAGGTAAGCATACAACTCCATCATGAAACCAAACATTGGCCTGGAAGTGCCGTCGAGCGCTCGGCTGCGTGCCCAGAGTATGAGCTGCCGGCTAGCGCGCAAGTGTTGAAACATGTTACCCTTCGTGTCTCCCGAAATGACCTTTGGCCGTGGAGGGTTCATACGTCAGTAAGACTAACTAGGGTGGCATGAGGGTTATGTGTGACGTACCTCGAGGTGGCACAGTATTATGAGAACCATGAGCAGTCGTAAAGTCTTATCGGGATTGTCCGAGACGGCTGCGTGATCCTGGATCTCGGACCGTAAACTGCGAATGACGACCAAGTAGTGCCTCCATGTTGCGTGTTGGATCTCCACCGAATTAACCTGCTGGTGACCAAGGTGGCTGCCACTGAGAGCCAGGATGCTATGCATCACCAGATCATCGGAGAATGCCACCGGCAGGATAAGACGAATGAAAGGATTATGGCTCATGGGAAGGGGCACCAGTAGAGCAGCCGTTTGTGTCAGGTAGTGCTCGAATAGAGTGCTCGAGACGCTGGTCAACGAACATGCCCGCTCTCTGCTAAGGAGCGGCACGCCTCGATTGTTCCACGTTGCTACAGCATCCCTTTCCATGCCGCCTCGTTTGGGTTCTAGCTGCTGGAGCGGTTCCGTCGGAGTCCGTGAGTCTCCATCGTCGTCCCTGGAGGCGGGTCCTGGCCAGCGACATCTCACATGGTTGCGGAGACAATTAGAACAGTTAGGCTTTCCCTCATCGCACTTTTTCTTGCGCTGCCGACAAGTGAGACAACCAGACCTGCACCTCGGGTAGTTGCGTCGAGGCCTGTGCAAAACCGGGGCGAATGACTGGATAATTGTCGTGACAGGCATTGCTGCTGGGTTGTCCATCGCCGCGTCGGAGGGAGGGAGGGGCAGCTCGGCAGCTAATGTGGGCTTCTGCTCCGTTATGTGTGATGGAATGATTTGAGGACGGGGTATCAACGCCGAGGCGGCTAGATAAATAATGAGATACAGGTGGGCACCAAGGGATGATGATTATGCGGAGTCGAAGCAACCGCGGCTAGATAAACTACTCCGATAAGGTGAGGAGCTCGTCCGTCGGAATTATCCCTGCTCTTGAATGCGGTTTGGAAGCTAGAACTCCACATCAAACCTGCCCTGGAGAGCCTGGTCTCCCCAGATGGTGTCAGGTGCCGACAGGCCTTCGTAGCGCCGAATACAACATGTCATTGGATGTTATTTACAGGGATTGTGTCGGCACTTGGGCTCCGATCAACACGATGCATTGCGGGGTCCGAGGGGTCCGTGTTTTAGACTAGAGGATTTACAGTGGGGTACAATAAGTTTGAATACCCCTAGAGGTACCGGCTATTCCCCGTGAGCCCCCCGCAAGTACAATCTAGGCCAACTATTAAGGTTAGGCAGTAAGAATATTCACTAAAGACAATAGTCCCGGCCAGTGGAGTCAAACATACAATACTGACATACACCTTGAAAGGACAAGAAGTTAAAGGAGCCGACGGTAATGCATGCAACGTAAAGTTTGGAAGCTAAGCGATTTTATTTCCTATGTGAGCGAAGTAAGTCAAGTTAAGCTTAGATGAAGTACAAATTATAACCTAGCATTCAAAAACATTTCCTAACACCAATTCTGTAAGTTACCTGACTGTAAAACTAGTTACAAAGGTGTCGGACAAAACGGGCGAGAGCTTTTTGGGATGTAACCTAGAAAAGAGGGAAATCCGCTGTTAGATTAGCGGCTAGGAACGGGCTCCACTTTGCTTTATTCAACTTCGCTCACTGTTTCAGCAAAGCAGCAATGGAATCGACCACGCTCTCTTCCAAAGATCTGTACTCCACCTTCAATATATCCCGAGACAAGGCAGCATCCACCCTACTTGGTGTCACAGGTAAATCACTAACGCAAACTTTGGGGAGTTTGTCTCTGAGCTCTGGGAATCGATCTCGCGCAATCCTTGCGATGTCGGCGTTAGAGTAATTACCTCCGCAGACGAGAAATCGCTTCCCTGCCGCGTTGGGAATGCTCAGAGCCTGAATATGTGCAAATGCAACATCTCGCACGTCAACCCAATGATAGAGTCCCGTTGATGGCGCCCCGCTCTTCCACGACCCGTTGATCAAATCAACAAAGATTGAATTTGAAGTATTAATCGAGGTTAGGCTCCCAAGGCGGTGGCCCACGGGGCCAAATATCAATGGCGGACAGATGGTGGTCAGATTGAAATGCAATCTTTTGTTTGAGACGAACTCCCATGCCGCCTTTTCCGCAAATGTCTTACTGCCCAAGTAGGCAGAGCCTGGGTCATTGAGTGCCTCTGCCCATGTCACTGGATTCCACATCTCAGGGGTGTAGACCGCGGAAGGATTCTTCATATTGAGCACAGCCGCGATCGATGAAGTTATGACGACGTTGCTGACGCGTGGGGCATGTTCCGCAACAGCCTTCAAAATTCCGGTGGTTCCCTGGACTGCGGGATCGAGCATATCGGCCTTCAGATCCGAAGCGTGGAAATGGAAGGGGCTCGCGAGATGCACCACAGCTTCAAAGGGTGGGTCTGCCTGAATGGCGCTATCGTATGCCCCTTCAGCGGCAATGTCTGTGATAATGGTATAGGAGAGCCTATTGCTTGGGACAACCCCAGCATAGTGATCTAGGATACCCTGACCCTTCGCATGGGATCTCACAGCTACCACAACATGGTGTCTGTTATTTATGGTCAGCGTTATCATGCCGAGATTTGCTCTACATACCCTCGCTCCAGTAGAAGTGAGAGACAGTGGCCTCCAAGAAAACCATTGCCCCCGGTGAGGAAAACCTTCATATCGAGTACACCTAGTAGTCGTAAAGTTTGAGGGCTCGCTGAGTTGTTGACAACGTGACATCCTCAGCAAATATTATATAACTCAGTTCGTGCCGATGCTGAATATAATATTCATAACCGCTTATGGCAAGCGCTCTGTGTGATATTCAGGCCTGGTATTATGACTGCAATAAAAACAGTGTGAAGGCGTAGCGTACCTTTTTGCAGCCGGCTACCTAGTCAAACACCATCACTAATTACCCTTTTACCCGTTGGCCAATCACCACATTATTATCAGCTTCAGTCTGGCTAGTTTGGTTTGGCTTTTTGGCCTAGCGCCAAATATTGCTTCCTCCTCAAATAAATAAAGTTTGTTGTACAGTTAACGGCGACATTCCCCGAGCCTTCATGTTGCGTGCTCGGAGATCACTACTGCATACCAATCTATATTCATCGCATGACTAATGAGAGAAGCTGGTCGCGAGCAGACTAGAGGAACACCTGAGAGGAAAGTAGGAAAAAACAAGGGCAGCAAGGCTTGGCAAAGTTTTCATGCTCTATCATCCAATTTGGCTAACAAACCGACCGACCTAGACCGGCCCCTTTTGGTCTGTCGGTTTGGATTGGTCAAGGCTCCTGGTCGGTCGGTCTTGGTCTGATAGTCCCATACCGGGGTTCAACCGATGCAATTGAAATGATTCCCTAAATGATTACTGGATACAATGATCTTGAGGTTCATGGTTTAAGGCTATTCCGATCCATTGGTGGCTGGGATGATGTCTTGTCAATAGCCCTCACTCAGTCATACCCTGTTACCGGTCAGTAAAAAAGAATTTCCCTATACAAAATGTCCAATTTCATTTACACGGTCGTTGCCCAAAATTAAAGCTATTATTATAGGATAATGTCTGTATTATTAAGAATTTAATGGCATTTGATATTATCATACTAATTTCGATCACGTATCCGGTATAGTCGCATACCACTACTGCAAAAGTTCTACAGATACCTCCCTCATATACCCACCTCGGCGAAGCCTTATCGAATCTTTATCTACACCAGCCTTCCATAATTACCCTAAAAATACCTCAATTATATTATTACGGAGCATTAAGTTATAGAGGCTATACTAGACGTCACAGATAACACCACCCCCCCCCCCCCCCCCCCCCCCGCAGCACTAGGTCGCCCAGAGTCGCTGCATCCCTTGGACGACTCTTTCAGAACTATTTTGTGGTCCACCGTCCAAGTCTCAGGTCATCCAGCCTACCAAGCTATATATCCAAGTCCCAGGAGGCTAGGTTAGTCACCTGAATAGTTCGGTGAGCGGACTTGGGCGATGCTGCTTCTGACAGTCAAGTTCGCGCCATCTCGCTGCTGGCTGTCAGGCAAGAAGGCCGGGAAAGGGCTATCAGTGTACACTAGACAGGGAGGTTCGTGAAACGTCATCCAGCCATCCAGACGAAGATAGGGAAACGCCAAGAGGCCTCAAGATTCAATTATTTTACACCAATGGCCGTCAATTGCTACTCTGATATCCGGGAGAGCAAGTATAGGTGGATCAAGTCGGGGACCACAGTTAATGTTGACGAGGGCTGTATCATGCGTAGATTTGGTGAGTAATTGACCTTTTTGATGCTATAGTTAATTCATTCATTTAACTCTAGGCTTGTATTCTCTAGTTATTGGAAGTAGTGACCGCAAGAGGACGGCCTCCATCGGAGGCCCTTAGTCCCGCGCTTAGACTAACTTTATTGAAGCTCTCACTGCAAACGACTGCCTTCTGAAACAAGTAGTCATTGCCAAAGATAAAAGAGCTTCAGCAGTAGTAGTTTATTAAGAAGTCCGAGAAGATAGCCGACTGGAAGTATGTCACTTCTGACAACGGCTGGACAGAAAAACGTATGGCAGTTGAATGTGTCCAACAGATCTATCTACCCTCAAACCAGCCAGAAGATGAGTCTAGCGCCAGCCTTATTCTACTAGACGGCCACAGAAGTCATGTATGCGCAGGTGTCTAGCTGGCCGGGATTATGAATGTCGCTGATCCAAAAACCAGGAGAAATGGACATGCTACCCGGTTTTTGAACAACATATACCTTTGTTTCCTGCCACCTCGTTGCTATCATAGTCTCAAAACGCTGGACAATGACCATCTCAAGGCCTCCATGACTATTTTAAGTCCAAGAATCCCACACAGCCTCGCTGAGTCCAAAGATAGCCTGTTTGGAGGAGGGAGTCGGGCCCGAACATAGCAGCAGTGCGAGCGGCGATCAAGTTTGCAATAAGTACAGGCAGTTTAGTCACTATACAGACGTGAAAAGCATACTGATAAACCAATAAGATAATGCAATAAGAACTAATATAGTATAGTCTCTTGTAGATAGACTAGGCTTTAGCAGCTAAAGATAGCATGCTAAACACTTTGAAAGGTTGGCCTTCGAGGAGACCTATTGCAGGGACAAGCGAGGCTGGGAAATGTGGCGAGGAGTAGGGATTGATGAGGTTTGAGGGACTCAGGGCTAGAGGTCAGAAAAGAAGGTAACAGGACGCAACGTTGTGGGCCCTATGAGACGTATCCTCCTGGGCGGAATAGATTCACTCATTTATACATACATACAATTAAGGACATCAAAGCGCACGCGATCCATTCAACAAAACCCCCGTAGGCGCAATGAAACTGTCTGGATAGCTCAGCCATGCAAGCGCATAACTCTTCTTAAGAGCGATACTCCGCGACGCTTAATTTACCCCTCATTCTTACCCATATTTACCCCGCATTAGCTTCATGTGTATTCATCGAGTCATCGGTCTCGAGCCCCTTCTAGGATTAACATCTCGCCATTCTAGACCTCCAAGGGAGACCGCTTTACAGGATTCAGTATGCTACTCGTAAGTCAGCATGGAGGCAATTATCCGGCCGCGGTATATCGCCCATCGAGACGATCCTATGTCCTCGAAACGATGATTCGCACAACACCTAGTTAGACAATTTAAAGGACAGAGGTAGAACCATGATTGTGATTGAAATTTCTCTATCTAATACAAGGCGCACGAGCTGAATTGTAAGGTTCATTTCTATCTATCTATTTGCCTCCTTCTTTAATACACCATGAAAGCCCACGGCCTCGGACTCGGATTGATCACCTGGACAGTCACTTTCACCAGCGTGTTTTGCATTGACGAGCACTTCCAGCCCATCGAAGTTCTGCCGACCAGTCAGTCACAACATCATGATATTTGATACAGTTCCTCGTCACGAGCTGACAAAACATTCAGACCATATGGCCGGCTATGGACCTCGACAGGAAGCATACCTAAAGGCTCGCAATTTTGTCAATCAATTGACGCTAGCAGAGAAAGCCAGCATCGTCACTGGGACTTCTGGACCTTGTGGCGGCAATATTGGCCCGATTCCGCGACTTAATTTTCGTGGCATTTGTTTTCAAGATTCCCCTGTTGGTGTTCGCGAAACAGACTTTACCACTGTATTTCCTGCTGGCCTTTCAGCTGCGGCGAGTTTCGACAAGAAACTAATTCTCGAACGAGCAAATATGATGGGGTCCGAATTCCGCGGCAAGGGCATCCAAGTAGCAATGGGGTATAGTATTCCTTATTGTGTTGGTATTTTGAGTTTTCCCTTGCTTCGTGTGGCTAATTGGCTATAGACCAGTTGCTGGTGCCATGGGTCGGCATGCTCTCGGTGGTCGAAATTGGGAAGGTTTCTCAATTGATCCTTACCTGGCGGGTGTGGCGATGGAATTGTCCATCACAGGCCTCCAGAACCATGGTGTAGCTTCTGTTGGTAAGCACTACATCGGCAATGAGCAAGAAACTCAGAGATTCCCTTCTAAGGAAGGTGGCAGAGAGATTCTCGCCCTGAGCTCCAATATCGACGACCGGACAATGCACGAACTATATCTTTGGCCCTTCGCCCAAGCGGTCAAGGCAGGGGTCAGTTGGATCATGTGCGGGTACGTTTTTAATGACTCATTACATCCACCCTGTCGAAAGCTCCACGACCGAATACTTATTCCTTACACTCTTAGCTATAATCGATTGAATCAGACTTACACATGTGAGAACTCAAAAGCTCTCAATGGGTTACTCAAGGAAGAATTGAGATTTGATGGTGCGATCATCTCTGATTGGGGTGCTACGAAATCTGGCCTTTCTTCCATTCAAGCTGGGCTAGATGTTACTATGCCCGGGGGGGCAAGGTCGCCATTCGGCGCGAATATCGTGGCACTTGTAAAAAACGGGAGCCTTCCAGAGGAACGACTTGACGATATGATTCACCGAATCATGACCCCCTACTTCTTCTTCCGACAAGATGAAGACTTCCCACCCTTAGATCCGAGCATAAACGAGCTTAAATCCAGCCCGGTATCGGAAGAGGAGCTTGAAGGCTACTTAATTGGCGGTGAGAAGAGTCGAGACGTTCGCGGCGATCACAGCAAGCTTGTCCGTGAATTAGGCGCGGCTTCTGCTGTACTCGTGAAGAATGAGGGAGCTCTCCCTCTTATAAAGCCAAAGAATATTGCGGTCTTCGGCAATGATGCCGCCGATCTGAGCGAAGGTCAATTCGAGGCAACCTTCCTGAAAGATTCCGTTGGACCCAATTTCGGCACTATGGCTCAGGGAGGTGGTTCGGGGAGTGCTCGATACACGTACTTCGTTTCACCTCTTGAGGCCATCAAGAAACGTGGTGAAGCCCATGGAGCCTTGGTTCAATATATATTGAGCAATCAACAGGCTGCAGATTCGATCCATACCATCTATCCTCTTCCTGAGGTCTGCTTGGTTTTCCTTAAGACTTATGCTGCTGAGGGATTTGATAGAATATCCCTTGATGTGGATTGGAACGGCACAGCTGTGGTCAACACTGTGGCCGCTCGTTGTCCCAATACCGTTGTCATCACACATTCCCCAGGCATTAACCTGATGCCTTGGGCTGATCATCCAAACGTCACAGCTATCATTGCTGCCCATCTTCCCGGACAGGAAGCCGGACACTCAATTGTGGACGTGCTATATGGCGACTATAACCCGACTGGCAAACTGCCATACACAATCGCATTCGAAGAATCTGATTATAATGCCCCACTGATTAACCTGACTACGCCTGTTACGAACTCAAATGCGTGGCAATCTGACTTCACTGAGGGTTTGTTCGTTGACTATCGTCATTTCGATGCAGCGAATATCACACCACGATACGAGTTCGGGCATGGTCTCAGCTACACGACATTTGGAATTCACGAGGCTTCCATTGCGAACCAAACTCATGGCTTGTCTGCTTACCCTGAGGTTGAATCCGCGCTATCACCAGGCGGAAACGCTCATCTATACGATACAATCCTGGCTATCGATGCGAGAGTAGTCAATACTGGCGACGTGGCAGGAGCTACGGTTGTTCAGTTATACGTGTCTTTTCCAGGCAGTGCCCCGGAGGGCACTCCCGTAAAGGTTCTGCGCGGGTTTGAAAAGACTACTGTGCTAGCTTCTGGAGTCAGTGAAACGGTAACATTCGATCTGCATCGTCGTGATGTAAGTTTCTGGGATGTGGATGCGCAGGACTGGAAAATTCCTCCTGGACTCTTCGAGTTCCAAGTCGGATTATCTAGCCGAGACATTAAGCAGACTATTAAGACTAAGCTTCGATGCGAATAAGGTAATCGAGCCTATCCTAGGCAATTAGCAGTACATGATAAAGTTTATCATCAGGACGAGTCAAACGTGGTATGGACAATTATCAACATCTTATCCATCATTTTCCTGCAGAGCATCTACTTGGATCTTTAGATTTTGGGATCTCAGGGCTACGAAAGAAAATATTCTCATGGTTCTGAAAACGAAAGTAAAGATCAACATTGGACAAGCTCATGGTAAACTCAGATCAGGTTCTAACCAAGAGGTGACATATGATGAGCATAGAGCATTAATTCTTGGCAAGACTCGGACTTTACGGCCCCAAGAGCAGAAATTCGCACCATACTCGGCCACGCTTTTGGATATTTATTTTCCGAGGAGCGAGCATCACGCATCACACTTCGGAATGTTATATATTGAAATGAGTAGTTTGGCGATCACAAGATCACCAACGAGTTCTAGTCGCGGAGTTGTCGCTCAGATGTAGAGAGCCCGGGGCGTATCCATGGCCCAGGATTATGGAGTATCGTCACGATACTGTCTAGTTCAGGATTACAGGGTTAACGCCAGAGTAAAGTTGAGAAACCCTGCACGTGTTGAAAGCTTCAGAATGAACATGAATATAATTCCACGCTCAAGTGCATTCATTAAAGTAACACAAGTCAGCTAAGCTGTCCATGTCGCCGCCAATTCCTTCACTTCTGCCTCCAAAGGCTCACTCGTTTGTCTGTAGTCTGGTCGCGACGCATAGGCGCCAACCCTAAGATTCCAATCCTTGCCAGTGCCATCTTCATCGTAAACCCAGCATATCTCGCGCAAAGGGAATTTTTCCCCATCTTCTTGGACAAAATATACCCACAGACTAACACCGATTATGTCTTCTACTCGCTCAACCAGGATCCTAATAGTCTTGGTATCGGTAACGAAACTTAGCGGTATAACGCTCCAGTCCGCAAATCGATCACAAGCCACGGTACTAATTTGAGGTTGGTTTCCAAAGAACTCGAATCCCGCTTTGATCCATCTGGGGTTCTGAGTCCCGGAAATTGATTCCAACTGGAGAATAAGCCCCGTCTGGTCATACTCAAACTCCCACTTAGCATCGAAGCATATGGACGCAGACTTGAATGCATCAAGGCGTCCTATCTGCAAATTGCGAGAAGCAGCTGTAAAGTATGTAAGCCTTAATAAAGAAAAATCGGACTTAGATAAGATGTTGTCAGTTTTACCATTGAATAAGTCCCAGTTGGGTGGCTTCCTCCAAATATCATTACCGGGAGTAGCAGAAAGAGTAAAAGACTCTTCTTTAGTTGTCATTTCTAATGAGACAAAATGCGGAGAGGTGATGTTGGTAGAGAATAGTGTTGTGTAACCCTTTTCTTTAAGTGGAAGAGTAGATTTCAGCTGTTATATTACTTGGGATATTTATACTTTGAGCAAGACGCATAAAATACTATTCTTGACGCAAGTCATACTTCCGCGGACTCCGACTGCTTTAGGCTAATAGAGTTACTTGGGACGTACTCGGTACTAACGTGCACTAAAGTAGGCACAGTTTGAAAGAAGTGTTAAGGCCGGGTCGCGCGGACCGCGTTTCAATATCCACAGTAGGGTAGCCGCAAGGGGCATCAGGTGACCTATCGTCATCCGTCAGCGAGGCTAGGCCCGTTTAGGAAAGCATAATAAGCAGACCCCTAGCAGAAGAGTTGGTCCATTGCGGTATACACCCGACTGAACACCAACCGGAGTGTGATCTCACGACGCCGGAGCGAACGGCAGACTCAAGACTACTGTTCAAGAATGGACCGTGGAATGCAAGCAGGGAGAGAGTGAAAGATAAGCCCACACCACTCCCGTGGGATGGTGACGTCCATCAGAGCTGCCGTCAGATCAATCAAATCAGATTAGGGCGTAAATCTGGAACTAAACTGATAATCTGCCCTCTATATCTGATCTGATTGATTTATTGATTAATAGATATTTGATATGTAATAAGTCATGTGAAGCTATCCCCAGCCTTAGAATCCTGCCCTTGAGTTCTGACTGGCCTTATTACCTAAACAAAGGCCCCCTAGATTAACACAACCTCCTCTAATCCAGTTCTTCAGTAGTTAGACCAACTCGATGCTTAATCCAAGTAGAGAGCTTTATTATAAGATGACTATAAGCTTTATAAGACTAAATACTCTCTTAAAGTTAGTGGCTATAGCCGGACCAGAGAGGATATTTAATATAAATCTACTTAAATATAAAAAAGTATTACTATAATTAATCTACTAATAGATAGGGTTATTTACCTACTCCAGCTTAAGACTATAATATTATTTAAGCTTACTGCCGGTTAATAAGAGCTTAGGCTATTAACTTTTTATTTACTACTTAAACCTACTTTACTTGGATTAAGGGATTAGGGATAATATAACTAAAATCCTCTAAAACGTATTATTATTATTATTTAAGTGTTAATACTTAAAGTAGGCTTTAATATTATTCTTAATATCTTTAAGTTATTATAATTACTCGAGGGAAGTTTAATTAGTCTTAAGCTACAGAAAGCCAAGGTCTAGATTTAAAATAAAAGAGGCTATTAATAGAGGTAATTTTCTAAGGAAAATTTAATACTTATTTAACTTAATTTAAGTAATATATATATTAACCCTAATACTTATATATTCTTAGTTCTTTATATTAATAATATTATGTATAAAATAAGTATTATACTATAAATAGTTTTTTAAAAAATATTTAAGAAGGGTGTTCTTATTAATCTATAGGCTAGTAAGTAGATAAGCTAGAAGAGCAATTTTATAGTAGTAGTATAATAATATAATCTTATAGCCTGCGAATTGGTATTTCTGGTGCTTGTCGTCCCAGTTGCCCGCGGCAGCTCCGCTAATAATCTTTCACAGCCAGCATAGTTTAGTATAAGGTAGTGTTGGAGCCTGAGGTGCCGAGTCAGGTATCACCAATTCGCAATGGAAGGACTTACCCGCCCAGTATACTCAAACTTTGGCGGGTTACCACCTCGATTAAGGGAGAGCTTAACAGAACCGTCCTTTCTAAAATAGAAGAAGTCATCTAGAAATTATCAGCATTCGGCCGCATCATGCGACATAATTAGTAGGTACATACCTAACCCATCGCCGTTCTGAACATCAAGTTTGGTCTTGGTGAGTAATCAGATGGAAAATGAATGGGTCGTGAAAAACTCACAAAATCAGCAAAGTCATACCCATCTGTTCACAGCAACAAATTAGTTCCGCTGGACTCATGAGCTTTTTAAGAGGAGGTAACCAGACGCGAAACCACCGTACTCCAACTGCTCGCAGTTCTGGACAACATGGAGCTCCTGCGACTTGTCAAATTCGCCATTTCCCTTGTTTCTGCGAATATTCCAGACATAATTCTTAGTCTCAGCATCCTCATTGTTCCAAACGCGGATCCAGTCGTCAAGGGCCTGCGAGCGCTCCGCATTGGGATTAGTCTTGATCAAATTGGCAAAGAAAATACGGTCCGGAATCTTGGCATTCGTTAAAGGTGAGTCGCTCTTGTGCTCAACACGAGCACTTTGGAGTACGCCGAGACTTTCGGAGGAATGTCGGTAGTTGCCATCGTTCTTACCGCTACCCTGTTGAAATTTCACCTTCCTCGCGGTGCCAGCCACTTTCTTACACGTGTTTTCGCCTCGTTTCGAATCATCCAGGCAATTATCCAAGGGCGGTTGAAAGACGTTTTCCATCTTGCTGATGGCATCCCACCAGACAAATATCTAGGATTAAGTAGAGATTACCTAGAAAATCTACTAATAGTGATTTTATTAAAGGCACTTAGGTTAATTAATAAGTAATATGATATTACTTATAAGATAATGCCTACCAGGAAGAATCCCTTTCTAGAGCTTTTCTCTAATTATAATAATAACTACTTAGTCTTTATTAAGCTTAGGGTCCCTTATTATTATAAAGTCTATATAAAGCTAGGATTTATAATATCTTTTACTAGATATAATATTTATTTATATTAGTAATTATAAGATTTATTATCCTAAGATCTAAATTAATAAATTCTTAATCCTAGGATTACTACTACTCTATATAGCAGGCCTAAGAATACTACACAGCCTATACCTTTACGAATAGCTATTAGCAGAAGTAGCCAAAATATTAATTAACTAACCAGCCTAGCAGTAAGAAAGCCAGCAGGCCATAAGCAAGGTCAGCTGCCGCAAATTATTTATAAATCTACACTTACCAGGGTCTTATTAGAAGTAAGCCAGTATAGTAATATGCAGGCTAATATTGAGGTAAGCAGCATATCAACTTAATATCAGATATAAAGTCAGTTAGCCACGCTCGGATCTAGACAAATAACAGGAATCCGTGCTAATAGTCAGAGGACATAACCTAGTATCCAGAGGATAAGGAATTAATAAGAGGTAGTTAATAGTAATAAAAATACACTTCCTTCTATAATAATCAGAGAGTAGAGTATTAAATATATTTCCTAAGTAATGAATAGAGTAAGAATTTTCTATTTTAAATAAGACCTCTTAAGATACCCTACTATACTAAGATCTTAAGCACTGGGAGAGCTTAAGGTAATAATAAGGATATAATAAGAGAGCTATCTATGCTAGGTTCATCAGGAAGTATATATAGGTCCGCGAAAAACTAACCAATTAAATGCTATATAAAGTCATACTGCTATAAGGTTATGCCTTTACATTAAAACCGTTATGCCGCTCTATTAATTCCAATTATATATATTAGTTTATTAGCCTTTAGGTATTAGTTGCTAAGCCTAAATATATTACTTATCTTATCTTATCTAGGCTTAAGATAATAGTCTTAGTATTACTACTGTATTAGTTTGTTAAAAAGTATTAATAAAATATTTATAGATATTATACACCTCGAATTAAATCACCTCTGCTGCAATTACACATAGCCATTTTTTGGATTACTGACTAGCACATTCTTTTTATACAATTTTAGAAAGCCGTTTACATGCCAGCCGCTGTACACCTGCGACAACGATGAAATGGACGACCAAAGGAATTTGCGATGAAGCCCGCAAAAGCATTCTAGCAGCAGTCGCAGTAGCAGCCAAAGCAGTGACTCAAATGATTTGATGCAACAGCCGACCTGCTTGCGCCCGAAGAGCTTGAGCAGACACCCAAGAGCGAATCTCCCTCTTCGTCCCCTGCACTCCACTCCCGATATTAATGACAATGCCAACGCTGATAACACAACAGAATATCGCATCCTGATTCTTATGCTCTAATAAGCCTTTCTATATCTTTCACAGCCAAACTCAGTGCCAGTAGACCATCACTTGCGCCAATATCTCGAACGTGACGTACCTGAACAGGAAGCAGCATTACAAGCTAAGCGCGCTCAATAAGCCCGGTTAATAACCCTGATAAAGTCAGAAATGATCTACAGACAGGCAATGATGGTAAGGTTACCAAGAGTGCCGTAAGTTTAAGTAGAGTGATACTGCCCAATATGTTCACTGTAGCCCTGAATGCAACGTCGATGGTATTATTTCGTGATTCCGGTGGGACATATCGATATTTCCGAAGAACAACTTGAAAAGTGAAGCAGACGGTCGAAGCTCGATTTCATGATCAGCAATGACGTTATTCGGGTTGTTGAGGTCTGAGTCGGTACAGCAAAGAGGGGATACAGCCAGCAACCAACATGCTTCCGGCTGACGAACAGAAGCGGCAGTATATTAACGCCTTCTTGTGCCTAGTGTCAATAGCGCCAGGAATATTCTGTTCTAGGGTTATTAGAAGCAGCCAAAGAACAAGGGCAGGGAAGAAGCGGCCACACAAAAAGTGTGTAGTTCACTAAATTACGAGCAGTCTTTGGTACAGTCGTAGTAGTAAAGTTCAATTCTCCACCTTGACAATCGGCAGAAGAGGAAAGATATCAGGTATTCCTTGGGCCAAAAAAGGTTCAGTCTCGGGGATCCGTTCAGCGTCGACCCAATTGCCATAAACTGCGGACCTGAGGCCTATACCCAATGGTTAGTGAAATGAGAAAACTGGCGCTTAACTGATTGCTACTCACGAAATGCCAGAATGATCCTAGAAATTTGTTCTTCAAAGTCTCTTTTATCTTAAATAATATATCAAGGTCAGCTCCTCCTTGTAGCCCCTGGAAAGATAGATGATATTACTCACAACTTCGTTTCGGTGTACCCGCATGTTATCGATCATGGATGGTAATGAGAAAGCCATCACCTTCTTCTGCATCAGGGTTCGTGGGACAGAATTACGGTTACCAAACCAGACAATCAGGTCCTAGGATGAAGTATTACACCTTCCCAGTTTTATAATCGAGACGGCCTATGGCATTGAGTCCTTGGTACAGCGTTCCCCGCGTCGGGCTTGAAACAATTCCTACATCTCGGAAAGGATTATACACGGCACGGAATAACCTACCTCTGCTCATAAGAAGACCACTCATCGATACGTGGAAACTCGCATGGAACGTCGAGAAGAAATTCTATTAGTCCTGCGTGTTACTATCTGGAAGTCGAGAGTTGGCATTGTTCTCTTACCTGGGTCGATCATGTCTTTGGAATCGCTCGTTGGGTCAATGCACCATTTCACGTAGTTGACAGTGATGTCGCTAGAGTATGGGTTCTTGCCGTGGCGACAGGCCAACGACTGTTAGCAGAGTGACTCAGGCAGATCTATCATTAGAGTCTCACAAAGAAAAGAAAAGGCATTATGCGAGGCCACTGTTGCATCAAAATAACTAAGATACTATTAGGTTGCTGTCGGGATTCCGGTGCTAGGTCACTGGCGCACATTTTACCGCCTTCTTCCGATAACGCTTCAAAGTGAATAGCCCTGCAATTCTTGTATTTGAACCAAGGCCGGGGTGAGCATGATTGTGCGGCATGACACCAAAGCAAGCTAAGCATTTCTCGTTATAATACCTTCCAGACCATTAGCTGAGTCAGTCCTTTCTATTCAAGACTGTATCAATACCACTAATGGTATCTTGATTCATCGTGATCCTTCAGATAAACAAAGAAGGGCTTGAACATGAGAATAACGTAATTTTCGGTCTGTAGTAAACTGTTAGAAGCCCTGTTTGTGGAACAGCGACTCGTACATACAACTGCGCAATCATGCGTTATCTCTCCACCAGGGAACACAAGATCTTCCTTGAATGTTACCTTTCCATCTCGATCGTTGATTTGAGCACAAATCTAGGTGGAGGTTTAACATCTCATTGTAACTCTTTGGGACTTGCGGAGATTCTGACCTAGGGAGTGCCGAGTCTTTCCTACTGATAGCCAAATCCAACTAGGTCACCAGTCATTGATTGGATTGACCTACAAGCTGTGAGCCAAGGTTCTGCAACAGCTCAAATTTATGTATAACATACGTGTGGGTGGGCTGTGAAAAGCTTTTCTGAGCTGACACCGATGAAGACATCATGGCCAATGGTGGATAGGGTGCCTAGCAAATGTCAACTGACAACGGACAGTCATGGCATGGCAGCTTACTTGGATCCATTTCGTAAGCAGGGCCAAACTCACAAAGAGATAGCAGCTTACTCGCATGTACAATGACGTTTGTCTTTGCGATGCTATCGTAACGGCTGGGACACAAGGATGACTTGAGAAGGGACTGGCAAGCATGCCAAAGAGAGCACGGCCAGCCTTTGGCTCAGCCACCAGGCGTTCAGTCATGATATATTTTTGCTGAAATAATGCTTCTCCGTCTTGATACGGAGAGCGCTGATACTGCCGTCGCCGTCTTGGACCATCGAGATAATAATCTCTCTCGTAGTACGGGTCCTGCATGACCCAAATAGAGAGAGGGCGAGGCGTTTTGACTTTTCCTGGCCATTTTGATCACCGTAGAAAACGATCAGCCGGGGCGTCAGAGGCTCGCCCATCTTCATCTTTCATAAACTTAGTAGCATTCTCTACATTGACTGACTGAGAACAAAGTCAAATAATAAGTACCCTACCCAGACGAACCCCTACAGCCAACTCTCGTCGAACGAAGTCGCCCAAGCTTGCTATCATCTGTAAGCAATGTGGCTATTCAAAAATAGCAGACAAGGATCGCGTGTTAGACATCTCGGCTATATTCACCAAGTCGACAAAGCAGGCCATAGAGGCTTAAACAAGTTGGATTGTTCACTGAATCTACATGAGTTAAAAACTCCTGCTTTGCAGTAACATGGCAGTGCATCTATCTTTCCCTGAAAAGTCTAATAGGCGTAACTACCTACAAGCTCTGTGGTCTAGTATCGATTAGCGGCGCTCTCATCGTGCCCTTGACTTCCCTTTCTATTACTGCCTTGAACCCAAAAACCACACTCCCCTGCCAGCAGCCACTAAAAGTCTTATCTCTGCAGCTTCCAAGCAACCAAGCTGGTAAAACTTACTCGTTCAACCTTTTTCCTCCTTTTTCCTACATACTTCTTATTTCCTTAGCTTCAATGCTCGCATCCCCGCTTGTAATGTAATTCTTTATCTCCTCCTAGCTCTGCGCTCTCGCCCTTCCCCCCTTCGACATACGTCCTCAGTTTATTGAGCTCTTCCTGCGCCCTCTGGTAGGACTTCTTATATGTAGGCGAGCACTTCCCTACGTGCTTGAAAGTATTCTGAAGTGTTGTAGTCTCATCGCTCAGTCGAACCATCATTCTCCCAATGCCTTGCGTGACCATGTTGTTAAGTTCCAGGGTGCCTTGATCAGCTAATAAGATAGGCAGGCCTGCGACACGAGCTTTGGCTACAGACAAAGAGGCCTGACATCTATGTTGACGGCATGGTCTGCTAATGTAACCAACGCGGGGAAGTTTCTGGTCTCGATGATGTTTGAAGACATATAGACCTCGTTCAAGACATCATTGAAAGAGGTGATGAGGTTTTTGTTAATATTCGCGACTCGCAAGTAATAAATCCCTGCTCGGACTGGACGCGCTCTATCATATCCTTAGGAGAAGACAGCTCTTTGATTTGATACTCACAAAGTCCATCTTGTCTTGCTGTTTCTGTATCTAAGTCTGTAAGCTCCTTCAGCTTGTCGGAGATGAGCGCATCAACTGCTTTGTGCATATTGCTCATGATGCTTAGACCGCTATACAACGTGCCCAGTTTTACCAAAGCCTTTTTCTGCACCACGGTCACTTCTTTAGCCGTCATGTCGACTGTACTGAAGATTTCGGACCGGTGATTGCTGCTTCAATAGGCATAAGACAATGACATTCTTTGCCCAACGTTAGCACGGCACTTTCAATTGAAATTGTAATTACTGCCGGATCAGCAGCGGTCTTTTTGACGAGATCAATACTCTTCAATGGTCTTGGCATCAAGTGTTATTTAATACATTTTTATAATACTTCTATAGTAGATATATAATACTATGGTTTCCTAGTTAAATAGAACCACTTAGTCTTACTGATCTCTAGCCTAGTTAAATTCTAACTTCAACCTAGTTACTGGGAGTTATTCTTCAGAAAGGCCGCCTGCATTAGCAACCTAAAAAGTTCAACATCGTGCCTGGCATCGGCGATGCTTGTCTTGGGTTTAGTTCCACTCGTAATGTAGCCGTGCCAAGCTCGAAGCTCACAGAGGTAGGGATCCTCATACGTAGTTCTGATAGTGCGCTCCTGTAACGATGCCTCCCCGTTTAAACCCAATGTCTTCTCCCGCACAGAAACCGTAATTGGCAAGGCTTTGATATATGGAGTATCGTAATTGACGCGCACGATCTTGGTCGGAGTGTAAAGCTCGATATGGGCGTCGAATACAGGTACGTCATTGATGCCAGACTCATACACGACTGAGAAGTTGCCATAGTCGAGGAGGGCTGTCCAGATGGGCCATTGTAGATTGGCTGCGCAGACGGCTCGTGGCATGCCAATGAACTCACGCATGAGGCTCAAATCATGCGAGCCCAAGCCACCAAGAAGATTCAGCATCTTCCTCGTCTCGTCATTCAACGGCAAGCCGAATTCGTTGATGAGCGCTTGCGAATGCATATCATTGTCTACAGCTTTCAACGCCTGCGAATCAGCTGCGGATACGTCATCGAAACGCCGGGGGAATTTGCCCGACTGCTGTACGAAGAAAGCGTTGTCGCCGATGATGTCTCGAATGCGTACATGCTGAATCAGAGACTTATCGCCGAACTCGGCCAACGCTAGCTCCAGTGCTGGCGCGTACCGCCTCATATATCCCACCATGACCGAAGCGCCTGTCTTGGAAGCTTTCTCAGCCGCCTCGAGAGCGTTGATATCACGAAGACACAGAGCCAACGGCTTCTCAACGAGGGCGTGTTTCTCATGCTGGAGGGCGAGTATAGCGTGTCTCGTGTGAAAAGCTGTATGGTTGGCGATAAGGACGGCATCGACGTTGTCTGAAGCGCATAGTTCGGCGGCGTCGGTGGTTATGAGTGGCTCTGGGCATGGAACTTTGGCCTTGCAGTGTTGGAGCGCCTTGAGAGATACGTCGCACAGGTATGTGATCTGGAAGAGGTCTGATAAGTCGCCCAGCGTGGCGATGTGCGAGACCTGGGTAATCTCGCCGCAGCCTATGATGCCAACACGAATCAGGCGGGGATTGTTGCTGGGCATAGCTTCTTTGCCCAATGGGTCAAGATTTGCTTTTTTTCTTGTCATTTATCTCTGTCGGTTTGTCGGAGTTGTAAGTCTGCGTGAGACAATCGTAGCCAACTTCAGTCCTCAGTCTCGTCTTACCAGGATGGGCTAGATTTTAGTGTTTGGGCGTATTGCAGGATACACAGCTATGCGATGTATTGGATGAGTGTATCAAGATGTGGAATAAAATGTTGTAGTATTATTGATTGTCGACTTGATTCTCTGATCAGTCTGTCAGGGACCCTGCTTTGCTAGATATAAGAATATTAGGAGAATGGAGCCTTTCCCACCCACTCTAACACGCGTTCACGCTAGCCAGTATCTGGTCTTCCCGAGCGTTCCCGGTCGCCCTAGTCCCAAGCCCGTTGTTCCCGGACTTCCCGAGTGTCCCGTGACTAAAGGCCTTTATTAGTGCCAAGCAGGGATCTTTGTCTCGTCCCGATTCCCGACTTGAACTGAACTCTTTTACTGCATCTAAACCTTGCCAATTTCAATGTTTTACTGCCAGTTTGCTGATCATGGCATGGAATCCATTCAACTCCCGTTGGCCAACCGAGCGCGGCTACGATCAAGTGACCAGAAGCAGCATTTCCATTTCCCCACTGGCTAGCCAGGCATCACCTGAGATCCGCCATCAGACTGCCTACGAGTCACGGTCTCTCCCGAAAGATACTTCCTCGACCTGGGCAAGCCCTTCTAGGCCGATCAACAGTCCTCATTTTACATCCACCGACCAGGACTCAGATGCAACTCCTGGCCATCCTCCACAGCCGATCAGCATTCAATGCACAACTTCACTCGCCGGGGAACAGTCCCGATCCCGGCCATGCCATGAGCAGCCCTCGGTACAGCTTGCGCCTAGCAAGAAAAGGCAAAGAAAGGTTGATGAGCGCGACACCATGCCTGCTACACATACACTGGGCCCTGGCGTTATTCGTAGAAGGGCGGTCACGGCATGTCAGATCTGTCGGGCCAGAAAGGTGAGGTACCCAAGCACGACAATACCACATGCCCGTCGTCTTGTGCGCTAACATAAGCCCCCATGGTAGACAAAGTGTGATAACCGGAGACCTACATGCGGGATATGCGCGGTTCTCGGCCAGCAATGCGTGTATACCGACAATCCTGAAACTGATCCACCACGGTTTGGCTACCTGTTTCCTTACTCCTCTAGCCCGAAAGGTACTCCGAACATTGAGCTGACTATGTGAACTCGCTGCTAGTCACTCGGACGCGCCTATCACCACCACGATTCTCGAGAGAGTGAACCACGCCATAACGATACTAGAGAGCCACGGCCGTCAGCTGTCAAAGTTGGGGCTCGAGCAGCAAAGGGTTCTCACGCTTGGTGAGTCAGGGGATACCAGCCACGATTCCTCTGCACCCACCGACACGCTGATCGTGTCGGACTGTTGCTCCAGCGCACGGATTCTAGAGTGGCCCATCTTCGGTCCAAACAATTACACATCAGCCATCAACGATGCTTTTCTACGGCAGACCCGCAGTACCCAAAACCCACCATGCCGTACATGCAAGACAGGCAGAGGCGTTCGCGAAGAGGATGCCGTGTCGCTTGTGAGCTTGTTTCTCCAAAAGGTCCACATTAAAAATCCCATTCTCGACCCCGACGCGCTCATCTCTATGGCCCGGCATGTCGCTGAGGAAGGCTATTCGTGGGACGAGAAGTCGTGCCTCGTCATGATCGCCTGTGCCCTCGCGAGCATTGCCAAGGAATTTGCGCTGGCAAAGCCCAGTTCCTCCAGCAGCTCGTGTGATGATGTGGAGGATTATTCTACCGCTGAGCTTTACTACGCTGGAGCCCGTAAGCGAATTGGTGTACGTTGCGTCTCGCTCCCCGCTCCTGAGGATCGATTACTTACTTACGCTTTGCTCAATCTAACAGGTTCTCGACCATGCTGTACTCTCGACACAATGCTCGTTTCTCGTCGGAGTATACGAGATGTACTCGATGCGACCGCTTAAAGCTTGGCTTTCATTCAACAATGCCAGCATGATATTCCAGGCCTACCTACACTGTAGCCCTACCGATCGACTAGACCAGTCCACCAGGCGCATGGAACAACGTTTATACTGGACCTGCCTTAAATCCGAGTGCGAAATGAGGGAAGAAATCGACCTCGGCGCCCCCGTAGGCCTCGCGCGCATGGAGTATCCAGACGGACTCCCTTCGCCTCCTAGCGAGACTTGGCCTGTGTCTGAGGCTGAATCGCTGGCCGACGACGTGGCTTCTGGGGCAGGCTCGCGTACGAGCAAGCTTACCGACCAGCTGCGACCGTGCTTTCGTCGCAGTTGGTACTACTATCTGTCAGAGATTGCAAGTCGACGTATTGCAAATAGTATCATCCATGCCCTGTATGCCGATGCCCCCCAGGCTTGGTTATCGAGCGACACAGAACGCCTCCGCCGCATTGCTACTGAGCTGGACGCCCAGGTCATTCAATGGTCAGAGCACCTCCCTCTTGAATCTGTCGATGACCCTGCATCGGACGAAACACCCGACGAGTTACATCACCTTTTGAGGTCTCGCTTCCTTGAGCTGAGAGAGCGCATATGGCGCCCGTTTCTCTTCCTAGCTATACATTCAGACCCAGCCACCTCTTCAAGTCCCGAGATCCGAGATTGCGCCGAGACAGCGCTGTCGCTCGTTTTCCAAAGCATTGAAAACACGGCGGTCAAGCATAGACATCACGGTTCTTGGTATGGAGCACGGGAGAATTTCAGCAAGGCCCTGCTTATCCTCGCCGCTATGAAGAGCGGGCGTATTCCTGTTGGGGCGGGATGGGAGGCGAGTCTTGATATGGTTCAGACGCAGTTGGAATATTGGGAAGTTGAGGCGCCGGACCTTGGTGTTGCACGGCTTGCGCTTGCGGAGATTGCTGAGCAGTGTCGGTTCATAGATGGTTGAAGTGGCTGTCAACCATTGGAAGTTTCAGAAGACAGCGGGATGAGGATACCAAGGGCTATGATAATTTTATAATACACTGAGGTGTAATGAGTTTATAACCAGAGGTACCGATCATTAAAACTAGCCATAAGGATTGAAGTATATCCTCAAGGCTTGCAGTCCCTCAATCAGCCCCTCAAACAGTAGCCATAAGGACCGCTCGTAATTTTGCCGCTTTAAATATCGCAACTTTCACTTTATAGGATCAATCAGAACAGATGTAGTGCTTGTCTTATCGTGATTCTTATCAATTTGGTGATAGAAATATCCTTCCCTACATGATTTACATATTCATGACTGTAACAAGGACACAAGCTCCTTGCTTCAAGGCATCACAAGGCGTTATGGTATATGTGTGGGGGAGAAAGAAAAAGGAACATCAAAAACGCAGCCTCGATCGGGACAACTACAAGTGTATATTGTTATGACATACTGTCGCAATCACCATTTATTGTTGCTTACTGTCCCCATTACAGTCATCCTGAGGGAAACGAGCACCACCCTGTCTACGGACCTCGTCAAGAATTTCCAAAACCCGAAGTGTCTCAGCGTGCGGCATAATAAAACTCTCGCATCGCCTCATCCCAAGGTCCAAAGCCACCGCATCAGCCTCCCAGTAGAAGCCCTGTCCTGGCTCTTCAAAGTCATACGAATGCATCTTTATATAGGCGTCGGCGCCATCACCTGACGGGTCGCCCGCGACGGGAGCAGCCCGCTTTGTATAGATTGAAAAGCCGGCTGGGTTAGACGTTCCTGGTCCATGCACTGTAATATAACCTTCGGTGCCTTCGATTCGACAGAAGACGGACGGAGTCTTGAAACCGATTGTCGATGTGAGAATACCTTGTCGCCCCGATCGTGGATATTTAAGCACCATAGTCGAGCTCACGTCAATGCCCTCGCTTATTGTCTGCACTGCCTTCACAACAGGCTGCTCGGCTTCTGTGCCAGCGTCCTGAGGATCTTCCAATGTCAGAAGTCCCCAGGTCAGGGAGTAAATGCCAATGTCGAGGAGACTCCCCGCCCCAAGCGCTGGGTTCTTGAGGCGGGAGTCAGGGCCCAGCGCCGCGAGGTTCATGTCCAGTCCAAAGTCGCAAAAGGTCCTGCGCACGTCGCCGATGACCTTGTCCTTGCCGAACAAACGGTTGCGTAGCTCAGATACAAGCGGCCGAAAGCGCGTCCACATGGCCTCCATGACAAACACACCCTCAGCCTGCGCGGCAGTGATTACCTCGCGAGCTTCTGCAGCTGTGACAGTGAAAGGTTTCTCACACAGGACGTGCTTATGAGCTCGTATCGCCTCGAGACAATGTTCCTTGTGGAGAGCATGTGGGGTGCCGATGTAGATGATGTCGACATCTTTTGAGTGGAACACCTCAGAATAGCTGCCGTATAGTACTGGTCGACTCTCGGGGATGTGTGTCGCAACGAACTTTTGGCCCTTTTCGATCGAGGAGGAGCCTATAGCACTGATGATGTGCTCGGCGCGCGCATCGGTTCGAGGTAGAGTGATGTCCTTGACGAACCAGGACGAGATGAGACCAGTACCTAAACCAGGAGGGAAGTTTTGTTAGAAAAACAACGGCGTGGAAAGCAACAATGCGCTGTAGGTGTACTGCGCAAGACGTTCAGGGAAGCTTACCTATGATTCCCCAGCGGAGGGACGGTTTCTCCATAATGATACTCTTTCCACGGAAATATCGAGATAAATTTTTCCTTGAGAGGTGAGCATATGCTACTGATCAAAGTAATTATAGATACTAGCATATATTACAATAACTCGCTAAGAATGAGGTTGGCATTGCAATTCCCGAGGGACTCGGGAAGCTTCCCGGACTCAAAAGTGGGTTCACAAGGCGATTTACTAGTACAAATAAATGGTGTTGTTCATCTACATTGGTACGCAATAAGTTTGAGTATCTTTTGAAGTACCGATACTTCCTTTTTGTATAGCCCCAGCCCTAGTCCAGGCTGTCTCGTTTTATCGCTCACTAGCCGGAGAGACTCACTACCGAGATGCGGCAGGGAGCACCACTACCGCTTCCAGAGTTCGCAGGGTTACGCGCTTCCAAGGAGATGTCGCGGAACATTTCAAAAAAGTCAACGGCACGAGGATGTGGCGAGCTTGCCTTGTGGCGCACGATCAGAATGAAATGATGGGCACATTGAAGGCCCGTAGACAATTACCGGCAGAAAGCCTGATGAGGCCACCACCAATGGTGATGACAGGACTGAAGAGATTCTTGGCCCTGGTAAACAGTCTTTGGTCCTGTGGACTTGGTGCGAGGGAGGATGACTTGGTTGGAATACCCTCTTCAGTGGAATCTTGGAGCTGCTGAACCCATCCCATTCGATGTAATAATAATGATGTGGTGTTGAGCTCGCCTTAGTAGTAGTGGGATAGCAAAGGATACCCGCTTCGGGCCTTAGAAAAGCCCGAGGGTTGCCCACTTGCGGGGTTTAGAAGAGTGCGACAAGATTGGAGCCACTTTATCTTCTGCCTGGCTCGGAGATTTTCGTAACTGTTTTTGTCCGCTTAATGGGCCTAGTTGAACCGAGAGACGGTAATCAAGGGCTGGGCACTGACAATTACGACGTCGCCAAAGTACAGCTGCAGCCACTATCTTTCTTGGGAATGGCGGCAATTCTGCAAAACTGTAAAGACCTTTCGGTTTGGGCTCGTTTGACCCTTTTTAAAGTACGTACTGTTTCAGCAGGCTATGGGGTCTCTATGTATGTATGTATATTTTTCGTGCTCAATACCCCTAAAAGGCAGCTCTCTACTCGTAGCTGGCACTACAGTAGTTGCCGCTGAAGCACGTCCTACAGGACATCAATACAATTGATCCTGGCAGAGCCTCCGTCCAGCATCGCCTCCATCTAGTTTATCCAGCATATCATCAGCACAAAGGCGCTTTACGTTCAAGAGGTCATCCCGTCAGCAGGAACTATTCCTCTCTAGCCTAGAACTCTCTTATATAGATAAATTAAGTAGCTTTTTATACCCTAAAGTATAATATCTATAATTCTCCAATATTACCAGTAGCTATAGCCTAGAACTATATATCCTTAGGAAAAACCTTTATAAAAGAAAAACCTAAGGCAGCTAGAATATTAATTTATAAATAAGATAATTATCTTATTTTATAGTTTTTAGGTAAGCTTTATATTATTTTAATCTAGTAGTTTTATTAAGTAATTTTAGCTAGTAAGATAAATCTTTTAAGCCTAGTTATATTTTAGGTGGTAATTAAGGCTATAAAGAAGAAGGTCTCAAGGTAGTATATAATTACAGAGATTAGTTAAGCACCTTCTAAGCTATAAAGAGGGCAGTGAGCTATATAAGGCCTGTGTATTAAGGCTAGAGTATTAAAGGGCTTAAAAAGTTAAGTAGTTAATGACTGCTAGGGTTATTTAGGTAGCTAAAGCTATTATAATTAATTATATAAGAAGTTAAGGAATATAAAGCCTATAGTATTATAAGCTTATAAAGTTTAAATATTAAGATATAAAAAAGCTATAAATACTATATATAAAATAATACTTATATAACAATTAGGTCTAATTATTATAACCCTTGCAGTTATATTATATATACTCTATAAGGATCTCTACTTTTTTTACTAATTATATAAGAATTAAATAATTTCTTTTTAATCCTCTATCCTTAATTAATTATAATAGAACTAAAATACTAATATCATAGTCCTTATAAAGGTATTACTAAGTATCTTATACTTAATAGCATATAAATTATATTTATTTATACTTTTATAAATTCTAGCTTATTAGCTCTTAATAAAACTTCTTTATATTAATTAAGTCTAATATATATTAAATCTACTATTAAGAAATATAATACTCTAGTAATACTTAGTTTATGCCTTATGCAATCTGCCAATAACAAACCTAGTATGGCTTAGTTTAATATAGTTGGACCTAACTATTACACTAACTATGTTAAACTAAGCTGTGCTAGGTTTATTATTAGCAGATTGCATAGGGCCTAATGCTGAGTGTCATTGAAGTATTATATCTCTTAATAGTAAATTTAAAATATATTAGGTTTAATGAATATAAAAAAGTAGTATTTATAATTAGTAAGCTAGAATCTATTAAAGTGCTAATAAATATATTTTATATATATTACGACCCACGCGGCTGCGTCACGTGGCCCCCACAATTTCCACCAATCATGACAGGATCACTTCTCCCAGTAACGATCCTCTCCCATTGGATCCCTTGGATCACGACGATCCCAGACTGGATCACCATGGATTACCAGCGATCCCCAGAGATCCAACCCTTGGATCACCCTCATTCTTTACTGAGCCACAGGGCTACCTCTAGTATATAGACCACATTCATTAGTACTTTCATAGACTTAGCTCACCAGCTATGAATAAGACTTCTTTACATCAATAAGCCTAACACGCATTGCTTGATCATCAAGAGACGTGACAACCAACCGCTCAGTCTAACGTCCTACGCCATCTGCAAACATAAACCTAGTACGGACTAGTTTCCCTGTTTGAAACCACATTCGTCACAATATACTAGAGGTGGTTATATAGCTTAGTAAGGAATAAGAGTAATCCAAAGGTTAGATCTTCGGGGATTAGTAGTTATCCATAGTGATCCAACCTTGGATCGTCGTGATCCAAGTGATCCAATGGAAGGGGATTGTTATCAAGAGAAGTGATCCCGGTGTGATTAGTGGAAATTATAGGGGCCATGTGACGTAGACACAGGGCGTAACAACCTGGAGGTAATATTAAGAGCTTATAAAGCTTAGTGTTATGATAAATATTTCGCTAACTAACAGGTGCCAAGGAAAAGTTTTTACAGGAGAGAGTTGTAGGCTATTGTGTCACTCAGCAACAACTAGAGGTCCAGGGTAAACATCCATTGAAAGACCAAAGCACGTATTAATTGTTATATACCAGTACATAAAAAACACTTATGACGGCCAGCTATTGTCACCGATTTTGCGATCAAGATTGAGATTCAAGAGACCTTGTATTATCCAAGATAAAATAGTCGATGCAAGGCCGATTTATGCTCAGCTGTTTGCAGCCCAGAAGGGAAATGAGGCCACAATGAGCAACGAAAGTATGGTTCGGGTTACCTATTCCCCGACAATACTACATAAACTTTGATCTGGAGCTTGGGAGATCGGGAGGCTGAAGAAGGGATAGAACTTTAGCCCTTGCAGCTGACATGTTGAACCCTTGTCTTGTGCTAAACTTCCTTGGGAGAAGGCGCGACGTGCTCCTGTTTCTCGGCGTGGCTGGTGACCACCGTCTCGCCAAGCTTGGTCTCGTCAGTAGCATTAGTGCCATCGAACACCGTAGTCATCTCTTCCAGTGTATGCCCTCTGGTTTCCGGATATGCAAACCAAATAGTAACAGTAATAAACATGAGCAAAGCGACATAGACAATGTAGTACTTCCACTTGATCGAGTCCAGGGCAATTGGATTGATGAAGACGTTGAAGAAGATAGCGAGCTGGGTCGCAACGTTTTGCATCGCAAGACCACGGGCGCGCAGTGTGTAGTTCCAAATCTCGCAGGTATATGAAACTGATAGTGGAGTGAAGGCAATGTCGTAGAAGCCATAGTAGATGAACAGGAAGGGAATGACAGCTACGCCCGTTGCGGAATGGTGTGTTGCAGCAAAGGAGCCAGACAGGGCTGTGATGAAGATGTAGGACATGAGCATGCCCAAGCAAGAGGAGAGGAAGAGAGTTCGACGGCCGAGACGGTCAACCGAGAGGGCGGCTCCGACGGCAAGGATGAGATTCCAGACCTGCAAAAATCCCGAGATCATGGTCTGGTCCGTCACCGACGTAACTCCTACTGTCAACAGAACAGGTGCCAAATAGTAGCTGGCAATACCAACGCCATTCCACTGCGCGAAGATACCAAGACTGATGGTGATGAAAGTTCTGTGGCGGTTTCCATGAGTTCGGATCATCTGCCCCCAGCTCGTCTCCTTAGCAACCCTTCTTTCCAACTCAATCGCCGACGCGATTTCCTCATACTCGTACTGGACCAGGGGGCTATCTGGGTCACCATTGCCGTGATATTTGACGAGAATGGCACGGGCCTCTTCGAAGCGGTCCTGGGATATGAGCCATCGCGGAGACTCAGGGGTAAGTAGGTAGCCCGGCAGGGCCATCAAGGGCACGGCAGCCTGCAGCAGCGAGGGGATCCGCCAAGCCCAGGTGTCGGCGATATCTCGAGTGCCAAAGGTCACCCAAGCGGCAACGAGCGAACCAATGTACCATCCGCAATTGTAGAAAGCTGTGATGACTCCGCGGTGCGTGGGGAAGGCTGTTTCCGTCATGAGAAGCGGCACCGAGGCGCCGAAGAAGGCAGACACTCCACCAATACACATGCGTCCGATGATGAACATTGCCGGGCTCTGAGCGGCTGTCTGGATGGATACGCCCGCTGTCAGCCAGAAGAAAGCGACGGCGATGGTCTTTTTACGACCGAATCGGTTGTTGGACCACGCCACGAAGGGATAGCAGACAAAGGCACCTAAAGACTGCACGGCGTTGATGAATCCCAGCCATGCGCCCCTGCGGTAAACATCTGTCAGCAGTTTGTCCCGGCAGAGACGATAAAGGATCAGAAAGGGGGCTCACTTAGGATGATGGAGGCTTTCTTGCCATTGCGGCAGAGCCTGAAGACCATTCATCATGGAGCCATCATACCCATTGGCAGCAGCGAAGAGGAACAAAGAGAACAGACAGAGGTTCAACCTCAATAGACTTGGCTTCTGCCACCATCGCAGGCCATCCTGCGGTAGTACAGCAGCCAATGCAGGGCCAATGCCACGTTCGGCTGCGCTTTTGCCCATGATGGAAGTTGAGAGTTGATGTTCAATTGACCTTAAGCCGGTATAATAGTGTAGGTACTTAGCAGACAAGTGAATAGCTTGCAGTTGATGATGAATAGAAGAGGTGGACTTGACAGAGTAAGTTGATACAATCTCAGAGTTTATATAGAGAAACACGCGATGCACATCGAGCCATGCACCAGCCTGTCTCGCAGCTCTTGTTCTTTGCAAATTTCGATCTAGACCCAACTTTCTCTCACCCCACAATGCGGGGTATCCGGGGTTGGTTCCCCAGAGACTCCAGAGACTTGGTAAGTTGGAAGCATCACGCGTGCGGGGATGTCGAGTGGTTTCTCCAAAGGCATGTATTCAATACTGCGTATACGCATAAGAGTTTTTCAGCTCCGCTTTGGCTAGCGGGGAACTTACAGGGATATGGTATAGCATGCTTTCTGGTCGGCACCAGTGCCGCTAGATAGGGTAGCTTGTTCGGGAGTGTGTCCGGGGGAGCAAATCACAGCGCTAATTTGACATGACCAATTCAAGCCAATAGTATTAATAGGGCCTGGACTTGGCGTTGGCTCCATTTCATTCCTTGTTGGCCCCTACAGGCTCTCCCGATTCCCGAGCGCTCCCGGCTCCCGACTCCCGACTTGACCAACGTGACCCTCAGGATGGTTACTAAGTAGTCCGAGCTCAGCTCAGTACCTAGACCGATAGTGGCAATAGAAACATCATTATTCTGGGTATACCAAGGCGTTTTCCCGGTGCTTAACCAGGGTAATGCCGGCTTCTTGCGGAGGTGCTTGTCCTATGACTCGATTGTTGATGTAATCTTTAACTTGGGATCCTGTAGATAATTATCTTCTTGACTTGGGTTGCTATACATAATAAAAACCCCAATTCTCCGTGATAAACAGTCAAATTCTATTAACGACCACTATAGACCTCCCTCGACTTATTCCTAGCCGGAACCGACAAAAGAGCATCAAGCTAGGACTAATAAGCAACATGGCAACTACAATTGGAATTGGCAAAAGTCAAAACATAGACGTGGAAGCCACTCTATCGCAGCTTAACATCACTGAAAAGATCTCCCTTCTTTCCGGCGTCGATGCATGGCATACAGCACCAATCCGCCGACTCGGCATCCCTTCTGTCAGGATGTCAGACGGCCCCAATGGCGTCCGGGGTACACGATTCTTCAAGGGCGTTCCCGCAGCCTGTCTGCCCTGCGGTAAGTCTTCTTGTTCCCACCTTGCGTCTTTTTTCTATGTTTAGGCAGAGCTGATCATGTCAAAGGTACTGCGCTCGCAGCGACCTGGGACACTGACCTGGTAGAAAGAGGCGGTGCCCTGCAGGGACGTGAGGCCATAGCCAAAGGAGCGTCGGTACTACTTGGGCCTACCACCAATATACAGCGGTCCCCTCTCGGCGGTCGAGGATTCGAGAGCTTCAGCGAAGATCCCTGCCTGGCCGGTGCCATGGGCGCTGCAACCGTCAAAGGAATTCAATCGACGGGTGTTGCCGCTACGATCAAGCACTATGTCTGCAATGATCAGGAAGACCAAAGGAGTGCCGTGGACAGCCTGGTGACGGAACGAGCCCTTCGAGAGATCTACCTCATGCCCTTCATGATTGTGCAGCGGGATGCAAAGCCCATCTGCTACATGACTTCCTACAACAAAGTTAACGGCATCCACGCGAGTGAGTGCCCCCGGCTCATTGGAGATGTCTTGCGGAGAGAATGGGGATTCAGCGGTTTGGTAATGAGCGATTGGTATGAAATTCCTTCCCCACAACCTCTTGGATAATCCTGCAAAAGGAAGATGAAGCTGACAACGCGGTTTTGTATTACAGGTACGGTACCTACTCAACGACTGAGGCAATCAAGGCAGGCCTTGACTTGGAGATGCCTGGTCCTCCTGCCCTTCGCGGTGAGCTGATCAAACAAGCAATGATGTGTGGAAAACTCCTGGAGCATCACTTGGACGAAAGAGTGCGTAAGGTCCTTTGGCTGGTCAAGCAGGTCGAGCCGCTGGGACTCCCCGAGAGAGCACCAGAGGGTACGGTCGACACGCCAGAAACGGCCGCGGTCCTTCGGAATCTGGCAGCAGACTCAATTGTTTTGCTCAAGAACGATGCCGGCTTACTGCCCTTCAACAAAGACAAGACCACAGCCGTCATAGGCCCCAACGCCGCGTATGCCGCTTACTGTGGAGGTGGTTCAGCGTCACTCCTCCCTTACTACGCAATCAGCCCCTTGGAAGGAATCCGGAACAAGGTGCCCAATGCTCAGTACAGCCTTGGCGTGCCAGGTTGGAAGAGTCTTCCAGTCGCGACCCGAGTGACGAAATGCTCTTCAGGCGGGCCATCTGGCCTTACCATGAAGGTGTTCCTGGACCCTCCTTCAGTGACCGACCGTGAGCCCATTGATGAGTTGCAAATCACCGACTCCAACATCCTCTTGAGCGACTACAAGCACCCAAAGCTGACCTCGGAACTGTATTGGTGCGAGCTATCGGGTGTCTTTACCCCTGACGAAACCGCGCATTACGACTTTGGCCTCGCGGTTGCTGGTACGGGCAAGGTCATGGTCGATGGCAAGTGTGTTGTCGACAACGAGACCTCGCAGCGGGCCGGAGGTTTCTTCTTCGGTTCAGGCACCGCCGAGGAGAGAGGCAGCTTGGAGTTGGTTGGGGGCCAGACATACGACATCCGCGTCAGCTACGGCACCTTGCCGACTATGACATTCCGCACGGCCGGGACGACAGGGTATGGCGCCGGTGGTTTGCGCTTCGGTCTAGAGCGCACCATTGAGTCGACTGCAGAGGTTGAAAAGGCGGTGGAACTGGCGAGACAGGTTGAACAAGTCATCCTCTGCATTGGCCTCAACAGCGAATGGGAATCTGAGGGCTTCGACCGTTCGCACATGGATCTTCCGCCTGGAACAGACGACCTCGTCCGCGCCGTTCTTGCCGCCAACCCCAAGACAGCTATCGTGGTGCAGTCCGGTACGCCAGTGACCATGCCGTGGATTCACAAGGCGCCTGCTGTGTTACATGCCTGGTACGGCGGCAACGAGGGAGGCAATGCCGTTGCTGATGTTATCTTCAACGATGTTAACCCTAGCGGAAAACTGCCCCTCAGTTTTCCGGTTCGCAATGCAGATAACCCTGCCTTCCTCAACTATATTTCCCAGCGAAATCGTGTTATCTACGGCGAGGACGTGTTCGTTGGATATCGTTTCTATGAGTCTACCAAACGGGATGTCGCCTTTCCTTTCGGCCACGGCCTGAGCTACACCACTTTTGAACTAAGTCTTCTTTCCGTGGAGGTCGAGTCTGATGGCGACAGCAGCAAGGACCTTGTTACCGTGTCAGTGCAAGTTGCCAACACGGGTTCATTCGATGGTTCCCAGGTTGTGCAAGTCTACGTCCGCCAGAAGAACCCTGGCCTTATCCGGCCGATCAAGGAACTCAAGGGTTTCGACAAGTTATTTGTCCCTGCTGGCGAGACCATGACTGCAATCATCAAGATGCCGAAGCGGTATGTCATCAGTTTCTGGGATGAGTGGCGGGATGCCTGGGCTATGGAGAAAGGCGAATATGAGTTGCTCATCGGCGATTCCAGTGCCCATACTCCGCTTAGTGCAAGTTTCTCTTTGGATGAATCGAGCTGGTGGCGCGGGCTGTAAAAATGTTATCTGCGGTCGCAGAAAGCTTGATATGTAAAATTTGCCCTTACTGGCTGGTTAGTAAGCTTACTTGTGTAGTTAAACACAAAGACTTTTCAGTCGATGGGCTTTGAATTACTAGCGTATGGACGTTGTCAGGGTATCCGAATGTTCCAACCAGCCACTGGCGTACAGGATGGCATAGGAGATGTTGTCAATGATGCTTTTGTCTGTTGTAGGCGTTCAAAATTCGGCTCTGTTTCAGAGTTCTCGGTATTGAAATGCTGGGCAATGCGAATTTGTTGCTCTGGTATTAGAGGCAGTCTTCAAGATAGATCTGGAATTGTAGAGGCGAACGACCTGGCACCTTTGTTTATTGTAAAACCTCCGGCGCTACCGGGTAAGACTTGGGTTCCATGTGTCTGACAAGCACCGGCTATACTCTTGAACAGTATCGGCCAGTATTTATGTGCAAACTATCTCATGGCCCCTGATTAGGTGACATTAACATCTATTCGTCAGAGAAGTATTTCTGCCATAGACTGCACTGGCGGATTTTAACGTATTTCGCCACCACCTCGTACACCCCCCGACCCCGCACACTCGTGACAGCCTCACCATAGAATCTATAGATGACTTTAATCAATTATATAGCAATAAGTATCTATTCAATTAATCTAAGATTTCAGATACTAATTAAAGGATAATCTCTAAGCTATTTATATTTTTAGCAGCTTTTTCCCCTATGGTTTTCGCTTATTTTCTTTGATCTAATATAATATATTCCTTTCAGCTTGATCTCGTGCTGTTATAATCTGTTTTATCTTAGGAAAAGCTTGGTTAGGGTTAAATTAAATAGGGACTTGGCCTATAGAAGCTTTTACTACTGCTAATATATTAAGAATAGCTTTTTCCTCTTCTAGGCACTATATTTAATAGTTCTTCTAATTAATTGACTTTATTGCCTTTATTAGTATATAATTAAAGTTGCAAATTGATGAAATATTATCCTTTTTAGTAGCTTGGAGCTGTTTTTAGATATTATTACTTCCTCGAGGGGTTACCTAGATGGTCTCGGTAACCACTTGCAGCTTCCTTAGTATTATAGGCCCTTTAAATACTTTGCATTTCTTTTCTTTAGGCTTTAAAGATTATAATATTCTCTATAAATCGATAGGGAATAGACTAGTGATTAAGAAGCCACTTAGAATATTCCTATGAGTTAAGGCTTTCTATGAAGCCTCTTTATAAGCCTGTAGGAATAGTTATTGCTGATGTGGTGAGGTTGCTTTATATAAGGCCTAAAATCGGGTTAACTAGCGATAGTACCATTTTAAGGGTCTAAATACAGCAATATTAGGCAGCTATATAATATATAAAGAATATAAGGGTAACCAAGAGAGCTAAATCTTATATAACTAAGCCTTTTTTATTAATTCCCCTATTATATATAACTTATGCTAGTCTAGGACTAAAAGTCTTTACTGTAATAGGTCTAATAGTATAATCTCTGGTATAAATACCTATATAAACCACTTAAGAAAGATATCTATATTAGACTAGCCTGTAGGACTTATAGTATACTTCTAGTAAGGAAAAGCCCTTAGAAACTACTATCCTTAGAGGTTTTCTTCCTTAAAAACGACCATCGGGGTAAGACGCCGTCTGTCCGCTGATATAAACTCTAATATCGAGCTCCAAGTCAAATTATCTGACTTGATACGCTCTGAGCTAGAAGTTATAACGGTCCCGGCCACAGTCCCGCCATTAGTTTCCCCTAATTGGACCCCGGTCTCGTTGATATTATATGAATATTGCCGTGGAATGTTCTTAGAGCTAATAACCCAGTTAAGACCATTATAGTACTCCCCAAGCGTCTCCTTCGTGATACAGCATTTCCTCGCAATATCTATGACTCTCGATGGCTTTATTTCTATAGTCAGATGGCGTGATATGAATCTGTCTACCTAGTTCTTGCCGAGATGAGAAAACTCCCTATTGACCAATAATAAGGCTTATATAAAGTCGCATATTTCCTGCCTTATAAGAGGCTAAAAAGCGCTCTCTCTCTTGATAATATAGTTAACAAGGTCTTCCTCCTGTATTACCATTAGCAATAGGTCTTTCTAATATGCTGTTTTAATATCTTGGCTGCTAACGCATTGATCTCTTAAAGTGAACAGTTTAATTAAATGTTTTTGCGCCAAAGCTTGTAATCTAATTAATTTTTGGTCCTCTATGGCTAATATGACCTTCTATTTATAATTTAATACTTATAATTCCATTTTTATTAAAAGTAAAAAAAAAAAAAATTTAATTTCAAAAATACAGAATTAAATAAAGTGGCTTTTATTGATGATGCATAGATGGTGTTGAGGTGTGCGGGGTCGGGGGGTGTACGGGGTGGTGGTGAAATACGTTAGATTGAGGTGATGCGGGGTTTAGGCCAACCGCGTAACAATTAGATGACAGTGCCCGATAAAAACCTGGGTACTTCCAGCTTGAGATTTCAAGGGCGTTTATATTTAAGACCGTCGCCCGGCTTGAGAGCTATAACCGTCGTGGTGTTGTCAATGGTAGATAAAATAACAAGAGATTGTTTGTATCAGCATCTTCGGGGCCATTCTTGGTTGGTGAAGCACTAGAAGCAGTGCATTTTTAGTAATATACTTGCGGATTGAGATTGAGCCAATTATAAATTAACATGGTTGATAAGCTTATGCACCAGACAAGCATATGCACCAAAAATCCCTTATCCTATAACATTTCCATTTAATTAGATACCTCTTAACCACCTAATATGCTGCAGTCTTTAGATAAAGGTAGAATCCTTCTTGCCCTTCAAGCCCTTCAAAATGACCAAAAATTAAGTCTCTGATGTGCTGTATAGATCTATGCGGTGAATTATTAGAAGCTGCATTAATAATATAATAGTATGTAATTATAATATAATTAGATTCTAAGATTATCAAACTTATCTAATTTAAAGAAATAAATTATAATTTAATTTATTCTTAATTTAAATTTATAAGGATTTCCCTTATAATTATATCTTATAAAAGAAATAGCTAATTCTCTGCTTATTAATTATAATATATTACCTATTAGTAAGTATTAGGCTTATAACTTTATAAAGTAATAACTAAAGCTAAAGATATATCTATTTTATAAATATAATTATTAGAAAGCTAAATGTAAAAGTCCTTTTATTATTTATAGCTAGTTTAGGCTTATATAAAATATAATTATAAAATATAATACTTAATTAAATAATATTTAAAATGTTAATAAGATAGGCTTTATAATAAGTATTACAATAGCTAGAATAATTATTATAGGTTTAAAAAGGCAAGGATAATTAAAATTAGTATAGCCTAGAAACTAAGAATAAATTACTATAATCTAGGTAATTAATACAAAATGTTAATTAATTATACTATTTATTATTAGTATAAGCTAATATTACCGTACTAATTAATACTAAGAATATAACCTCTTAGGTAATTAAGTTATTATAAGAAGTTAAAATAAATAAATAAATAATAAGCTAGGTCTTAAGTAGCTAAAGTACTTTAATTAGTTTATAAAGAATTAATTAATTAGTTCTTATTATCTTTTTATCCTTAATAGTTATAAAAACTATTACTTAGCTAACTTTAAGAGATATTATAAGGAGAATATAATTATTATACTTTATATACCTGCTTATATATTTTACCTACTTTGACCTCTTAATATTAGGTGTTTTATAATATTAAAATAGGCTTATGGTTAAGAAATAAAGCATCTTATTAGATACTTTATAACTTATATTTCTAAAATTAAGTTCTTCTAGGCCTTTTATATTACCTTTAAAGCTACTTTTATAGAAAGTAATATCTAAGGGGGTTTTAAAGGTATTAGATTTACTTCTCTTAACCTAGAAATTATAATCTTAAAGCTTAATATATAATTATAAATCCTAATGCCTCCCGAGGAGGCAGCTTAACCTTCCTCTCCTTAGACTTTAAAGACCCTAAAGATAATAATAGAGGCCTAATCTTAGTCTAAATATATTAAAAGATAAATTAAAAGATATAAAAGCAGCTCCCTAGAGTTAATTATAAAGGCTTTAAAGTTAAATATTAAAGTAATAAGGGTAATTATATATAAGGTTATCTTATTAAAAAATAATATATAAAATCTTTAAGATATAAATAAGATATTAATCTAATACTAGAGGATAAAAAGGACTAGATTATAGAAAGAAGGGACTATAATTATATAAGAGGTATTATAAGTAATTAATTAGATAGATATTAATATATAGGTAGTTATAGAATTATTGAGAAGTAGTAGTTAAGGAAGGTTAATATAAATAGGTAGTTAGTATTATAGTATATATAATAAGGCCAGGTATAATATAAAGACCTATTAGGTAGTTCTAGAATTATCTAGGTAAGAGTATAGTAATTAAATTTAATTAATTAAATAATTTATAGAGGTTTTAATTATTTTTAAAAAGAAATTGCTAAAATTTATAGTATATATACTTGTCTAGTGCATAAGCTTATTAACTATGTTATCTTATTTTAAAACCAGCATTGCTTAATATTGGTTAATTGCAGCTAAAAGACTCAGTATGGAAATTTCAGGGGTTGTGCCTTATAGTAGTAAGCTGTTTGCCTATTTAGTGAGTAATTTACTCAATAGAGGCAAAACTTCATCCACTAGCTTGGCCACTATATTGAAGCTATTGAGTTATTATCTACGCTTAAAATTTCTAACTTCTTAGTTTCTCATGCTAGTTTTATCTTAATTTAATTAAAACAGCTCTTGTTCTTTTTCTTTCCTCTTTTTCTTTTCCCCTTCGGCTCTTTCATTTAAGTCTGCACGGTGTTACATCTGGCGATCATGCGTTCTAGCGTTCTTCATTCTGTAGCGCTCAGTCTTGCTGGCCTCCAGGCCGCAGGAGCAAGTGTTTGCAAGCCTAAGTCTCTGTGTAAGCTCCCCATTTAAGATTAAAAAGCATAAATTAAACAAATCTGGTTCAGCATCTCGCGTTTCGACTATCGCATCAACGACTTTCATGGCATTGGAAACAACAAGATCTGGTTTCGCTTCAGAGTCTTCGGCGCTCAGCTCGACTATAATTTCAGCTTCTGCTGAGGTCACAATCAGAGTTGGCACTACTAAGACCGAAGCAACCACTGATAGGCCTTCAACATCCGAAGTCACTACCACTGTCGCTGCTATTTCTACAGGTGGCTCAACCACTGAAGGAACTTCTACTGCTGAAACAACAATTGCGACTGAATCAGTCTCTTCTGTGGATGTTTTAAATACTACAGAGACCACTGATACCGAGGCCGATACACCTACCACTGAAGCATCATCTTCCACTGCTATATCCGCTTCCAAGGATGCAACTCAAGCAACATCTTCCACCGAGACTACAGTCTCATCCGATACGGCTTCAGTCAGCGACACAACCACGGTCCCAACCTCAATCCATACCACTACTACTACCGAAGCTGTAACAACCACCACCGCAGAGCTCCCAGCCATTACCGATTTCCAACTCAAAGGCACTCGCGCCCCAGTCCAAGGTACACCCATCTATTCAAATAGCGCCAAGGGGAATTACCTGCTTTTCGCTTCAAGCTATCCAGGCTATACCCCTGCTACCTTCAGGGTCGAAGCAATCACCGGCCGTCTCTTGATCGATAACTCACTACCCGTGTGTGCATTCTTCCAACCCGACCAAGACCTTGCAGCACTCACGACGTGTAGTGACCCTCTTAAGCCTCGAGAGGTCGCTATTACTTGCACACCGCCTGCTAAAGATGGAGGCGTCTTGAGCTGCAGTGTGCCAGCCCAGACTTCTGTTGAAACCCCAGTCTCGTTCTTTGAAACCGTCTACACATGTGCGCCCACTGGCGAGATACTTAGTGACATGTCTACAAACTTCAATTATAATATTAACCAGAATATTCCTGTAATCGGAAAAAATCACTAATGGAGTGAACTTTGCAGTTTATGCAGTTCAGGCAAGGAAGTCCAGGAAACACATTTATTTATATTCTAAAGATATATTGTCTTCGCACATATATATTTGCTACTATGAGGATTACCTTGGACTCAACAGGGACAAAGCCAACACGATGAGATCACTGAGACGAACTAGATGCCATCGAATTTCCTTCACTACAGCAGAAATTGAGAATACAATTTAGACTAGCTTGTTCCGTTTCATGCCGCTGAAATAACAAGCATAACACTAGTGATGCTCACCGTCTTGCCTAAAGAGATGTGCGTATTATTCTCTTATGTTATTGTGTACCTACATAAAACAGCAGATGGTGCATAGTGATGTTTATCTAGAAGACCCAATGATGTGATCACAAATAAACATCCTCAACTGGCTGATAACTATATAATAACAATAATTATCCATGCAGTTGATGTTATGAGAGAATATTTTGGTATTGAGATGCAAGGTTGCTTTCTTCCACTTACATTAAATGAGTCTTGACTTATCCCTTTAACTTTGATAAAAGACTGACCTAATCCCTGATCTATTCGTGTTATGATTTTATAATATACTGTAAATTAACTACTACCTGTTGGCTCGAGCCAGGGGGGGGGCCAACTAAGCAAACTTAGTTAGGCACAAAACCCTGATGTTACAACCGCAGCGGTTCCAACACGTGTACCCCACATTTTCCACTAATCACCCTAACTCCCGCTAAAAACAATCAGCGCCAAGACTCTACGATTATACAGTGGGCGGACAAAAGTCCCGACACATTTCGGATCCACCCAACCACCTCGATTGAAGACAGCCATTTCACTATGCAATTGAATAGGCAATATTTATTCAATTATAATAAAATATATATTAATCTGTAGGGAATTAGAAGGAAATTCCAGAAGTATAGCTTAATACTTGGTGTAGTAGCCGTTTGCGTTCCAACACGCATTAAGTCAGTCAGGCATCGATTTTATCACGTTTTTAACTACTTCATCTTCGACCTCTAACCATAACTCTTCTGCAGCTTCAATAAGCCGGGCCATAGCTGCAGCTGACTTTAGATAAGCAGCAATTTCAGGATATGTCTCGCATATCCGTTTTTTTAGGACTTTCCAAATGTTCTCAATGGGATTGAGGTCAGGGCTATACGGAGGCCAGTCCGTAAGAGACACTCCGTGTCTTCTAGCCCAAGGAAGCAGCCATTCCTGAACTATCTTGGCTTTGAAGGTACGGGCGTTATCATGCTGAAAAGTCTCTCCTTCCTCGACCAGTCCGGGAAGATAGGACTGTAAACAGGCCAGAATACATCGGCCTGTTACGCCTCCCCTCTCAGACTGAGGATCTCCCTTAAGAGGGACGATCTAGGACGGTTTATCATAGTTAATTGCACCAAAGAACATCTGTAAGTATCTAGCAGGTCGTCTGCGAGGTTGGACCTTATCTCTGTGAAGTCTCTCGCCCTATGGTGTTATCAGAAGAAGCTTTTGAAATAGAAGTCCCCAGACTTACGGCAGAGTAAAATGACCACTTAGTATAATCGCCGTCTATACGGTCAATTAAGATCTCGTCAGAAAACCACTAACTATACCAAAATGACTCATCTTCATAACGGTATTTGTCGTAGAAAGCTTTTCTCAATTAAGCACTTTCATCGCTGAGAAACAGGCATTGAAGTGCAAGCTTATGTTGTATTCCCGTCTTGAGAAGCCACCGACGAATTGTCGGTCTTAAGCAGGTTAATCACGCCTATTGCTTAATTTCTCTATATAAAATAAAAGTGTCGTTTTTAATAAGTATTTTAATATGCGTTTTATCTATATCTGATAACGCTGGTGGCCTCCTAGAGCGAGGAAGATCTTTTGCAGACTGTTGGTGTTGATATCGTGGAATGACTCCGTAGATCGTATGACGACTTAACCCCTCTTTATCTGCGATATCCTTGATATGAACGCCTGATTCATACATCGTTATAAACCTTGTTCTCTTATGAGAAGAATGATATGTCTTTTGCCTAATTCTGGGCATTTTTATCTATTAAAATAATGCGATAAAGTTATGGTGTTGATGTTGGTGTTTTGTTGAAAGCGGGGTCGGACCCCGGATGTGTCGGGACTTTTGTTCATCCACTGTAGCTAATCCACTATAATAAGTACTAATCCACTAGGATTATTACTAATCCCAGGATACCTTTACTAATTACTATTAACCACCTTTAGTATATAAAACCTATTTATTTATACTTTTATAAATTCCAGCTTATTAGCGATTAATAAAACTTCTTTATATTAATTCAGCTTAATATATATTAAATCTACTACTAAGAGATATAATACTTTAATAATACTTAGTTTATGCCCTATGCAATCTGCCAACAATAAACCCAGCACGGCTTAGTTTAACACAGTTGGACCCAACCGTTATACCTAAGACATGTACAAAAAGGTGAGACATCCCGGGGGTTGGTTTTGAGGTGGTAAAAATAGCTTTTTTAATGGCCTAGTGCTCTTATTATATTATAATTACTTAAAAATAATAAAAAGGCCTCTTACTTATTTATATACTATCTTCTTTTAATAAAAGCTTAGTAATATTTTATATATAATTCAATATAATCTTTAAGTAATATGATCTTATAACGTACACGATAAGCGAGCGGCTCAGACAAGCGAGCGGCACACCCCACTTTTCACCTTAAAGGCAGGTTTTTAAATAATTCCTAAAAATTCAAATTAGGCTTAAAATATCTAAGATTTTAATAACTTATATATAACTCCTATAATAAGCTATAACGTGTTTTATAAGCGAGTGACCCATATAAGCGAGTGACCCAAAAATCTTAACCTTCTCAATTAAATCGGCAATAAAAATACCACAAATTATCAGATCAATTAAAACTAATCGCTATATTCTTCTAAATTAACCTCAATTTCCTCCTGACAGGTCCTTGTATTATGCCTGGCCCTGCCGCATTTACTACAATGTGAAACCCTTGGTCCCTTTGACCTTCCGCGACCACCACTTCTCGACGATTCGGCTGCTACCTGCGTATTAACATCCATCTGATCAATTGCTTGTGATGCCTCTTCTATAGTCAAAGGCCCTCCTTTCTGTAGTCTAGTCCTTTTCCCCCTCCGGCGTCGCTTTACTATCTGATTCTCTTGTTCAACTTGTTGAAGCCTATCCTCTAGTAGGA
Organism: Fusarium sp. MPI-SDFR-AT-0072; assembly: GCA_020744335.1. Classification (NCBI taxonomy): domain Eukaryota; kingdom Fungi; phylum Ascomycota; class Sordariomycetes; order Hypocreales; family Nectriaceae; genus Fusarium; species Fusarium sp. MPI-SDFR-AT-0072. The sequence continues at coordinate 4,197,924 of JAHBOG010000004.1, forward strand.
CTATCTTATGGATAAGGACGCTTATTGCCTTCTCAAAATGCTTAACAGCCTTAATAATTAACTCTGGGGAGCTGCTCTTATGATTTCTAACCCTTCCCTGTAGATATTTAGAATGCGATTGGGCCTCTAGTAGTGTCTTTGGGGTCCTTGCAGTCCAAGGGGTTGAAGGTATCGTGATATCTGCGGGAGGTGTCGGGGTCCGTAATTGCACATCAAGCTTTGAGATGACATTTTCTGGGTCAAAGGGAGCAAGCCTAGCTCCTCTAAAACCTCCTTTGATATTACTTTCTGTAATAGTAGCTCGGTGGGCGGCATAAAAGGCAGGAAAGAACTTGATCTTGGTGATGTGGTTTATAGAGCATCCCATTAGATGCTCTATTTCTCGCCTATAGGCCTTTTTCAGCGGCCTAAAGCACCCTACATTAAGAGGCTGGAGTAGATGAGAGGCATGAGCAGGCATACAGAGGGTAATAATCTTATTCTCCTTATAATATCTCTCGAATTCGATAGAGTGGTGGCTTTTATGACCATCGAGGATTAAGAGACGATAAGAACCAACTGATCGGTCCTTTGTTGATCGATCAAAGTGCTGTAGCCAGTCAAGACCTAGCTGGTTATTAGTCCATCCATTTTCGCTCAATGCAATGACCCAATCGCCGGGGAGGTTGCATTCTCGGTACCAATTGGCAAGATGATATTGGCCTGAACCAATGATGAATGGTGCGATCAATTGACCTTCTGCATTGACCGCTTGAATCACAGTAATCCATTCACGATTTCCAGGCTGTATCTTCTTTGGTATCCCTTGCCTTTCTGAGCTTATAATAACCATTCCGGGCTCAATCATACCCATCATAAAGCCGGTCTCATCAAAGTTCCAGATATCAGCTAATTGGATACCGTATTTTGCGATCGTATTCTCTACGAGGCGAAACCAGCCCTGAATAATAGTCGGATCTTCGCATTTAGCTCTCTTATAGTCATATCTCCGAAATCGACATGCCTTTAGCTCTGGTTGTTGTTGGATAAAGTTATGAACCCAGAGCTTGCTGACTAGTAATGCCTCGCGATCGGCAAGTAGAGAATTGGCCATTTTTTCCACAAAATCGCGCCGAGGGGGGAAACCTCGGGAATCTAGGTCAAGGATAAATTGAACTATCGTCTGTTCCTCTAGATCAGATAGGTTCCGTGATTTTGTGGTTATATCACGCTTTGAATGAATGCCATTCCGGCGGCGACCTAAGGTGCGGTGATTGACCTGATATACAGTCGCCGCCTTTCGGATACTTAATTTCGGGTCATTTTGAAGGGCCTGAAGGGCAAGAAGTATCCTAGCTTCATATGAAGGCTGTGGCATATCGGGTTGTTGAAAGATATTGAATTGAATGATGATAATGTAAGTTGAGGGATTTTTGGGTCACTCGCTTATATGGGTCACTCGCTTATAAAACACGTTATTATTTTTTTTACGTTTTTAAAGGAATTCTTTATAGCTATAAACTTTGAAATCTATTTACACTATATAATACACTATTATTTAAGGTTTTCTATATAAAATAAAATTAATAAAAATCTTATAAAAATATTTCTTTATTAAGCTAGCTATACTATTATGAAAAATAATTTTTCTAAACTTTTAGCTATTTTATTTAAGAAGTAAATTTCTATACGGTAAGTTATTTCTAGCTATACAGTATGCTGTGCTGCTTGCTTGTTTGTGCCGCTCGCTTATCGTGTATGTTAAATAATATTCTAAATATACTTAAATCCCTAACCTTTTAAAGCTTAAGATAATATATATTATTATAAAGCCTTTATTAAAGATATAATAGTTACACAAGCTGTTAAACAACAGGGCAAAAGATCGGGCTATAATCACTATGCAAACAATCATGGGTATGCTATAGCTGCCTTATAGAAACCTTATAGCACGGTTACGGGCACGAATCATAACAATAAGTATATATATAGCTCGGGCTATTAATTTACCTAGGGATTTATAAGGAAAATATAATTAGTAGCTATTAAAGCCCCCCTTCCCTAGGTCTTTAGGCCCTCTTATATTTAATTATTAAGTTTATGCCTTTATAAAGGTTTTAATTAATCTTATATTATATATAAATTTTAAATTATACTTTACTTAACCTAGGTAATAAAAAGGACCTTTTAAAGGTATTTTAAGCTATTAAACCATGGAATAACCTTATATAAATGGTATTAGCCTAGCTCTATATACTAGGAAATAATATTACTATAAATAAGTATATAGTCCCTTTTATAGGCAGGAGTAAAGATATATTACTTATTAAGAATAAGCCTATGCCTATAGGGTTTAAAGTCTAGGTAATCGCCTAAAATGGCTTCTTTATTCGGTGACTATGGCATATAAAGGCATCACTATATACTGCTGTTATTATTAAGCTGCTAAATGTAACGGTTGCACAAGCCGTTAATCCACAGGGCAAAAGATCGGGCCATAATCGCTATGCAAGCAATCATGAGTGTGCTACAGCTGCCTTATAGAAGCCTTACAGCGCTGTTACGGGCACGAATCGTAACACTAAAGAAGAAGAAGAAGCCGGCTATAGAGTTGCAACAGGGGAAGAAGACAAAGGGAAAGCCTAAGGAGACTATAGCCCTCAGCAAGATGACAGGAGTTATTATTTACCTAGTTAATATACTGCGGAAGCAAATATATCACGTTTTATAGATAACCTTTTCTCCTCGCCTAATCACTTCCATGCCCTTCGAGAAGCCGGTCACAGAGTATAGGCACAGCCTGCCCTAACTATAGCATTACTAAGAAGCTTAAAGTTATAAAAGGGAAGGATAAGGCTAGTGCCTTAGGCTTTAAGTATAATAAAAAAAAGTTAATCCCGATAATAGATAATCTTATATACCTAATAGACTTAATTATATGCAATTCTCTTATTAATTAATCCATCTTAGGTTATTTAAATTACTTAAAAGGATAACAGCCTTATATTATGTCTCTTAATTATAGATAATGGTTTTAATAACTAATATATACCAACGAGAAGAAGGAAGCCTACTAATAAAGGGGCATAATTTAAGTTAATATAAGAGACATTTAGGAATACTATAATAAATGTTATTCCTATATTAACTATATCTGCTTCTTATAATAATAAAATAAATTACATAGATCAAGGAGATTGAATAAGGTCTTATATATGCTATAAGCACCGATTTCGCCGTAGCCCATGGCAAGCGCTCCTTTAGTCCTTCCTTCTTAATATAACACTTGCAAATAGCTTCATTTTGCTGCTCAAGACCTCACAGCCGCGGTGGCCGCCTGATAAAACCCTGGAGAGCTAGAAGAGGAACATTTCTAACGCCCTATTTATTAAATTTAGCCAAGAAAGTGGCGCAAGGAAGAGATCTAGGTCAGGGAAAGAGGAGGACTTAAACGATACTTAATCACGGCAAAATCATCTGCAAAGGGATATCAATTATATTAATAGTGGGATATTCTCGGATTGCATTGCTTGCAAAGGCTTCAGGCAGGGGCAGCCCCGACCCTTTAAAAAGAGGAAGGTTAAAAATAGCTTCTTTTTGCAGCCAATAATAGATAATACATAAAGTCGGCACCGAGGAGGCTTAGGTAGGCAGACCTTATATAGCTATAAAGTCTGTGAGGTAGCGATTTGTAATAATTAAAACTGCTAGGACTTTTACTATTATATAAATTAGTATATATAGAGAAGTACTACTAGTTTTATCTATTTTAATTAGTCTTATACCCCTGTTGTGACCCCGCCTAAGGCCTTTGGCACTTAAAGGGATAATAAAACAAAATTAATAATAGTTTCTCTAACAGTATTATAATTCGGCAACTAACCTGGATAGGGAATAGCATTGGGATTAGTCTCTACCCAAGCTAAACTAATTGAGATTCTGAAGTTTAATACTAGCTTTCTTAAGTTAGCTTCTCCACAGGACAGAGTAATAGGTAAAAGGGACACTTAATTACATACTTAACACTGCTGCCTAGCTAGGCAGCAATGATTTCAACTAGCTCTATAATCTAGGCATAAACTTTCTTATAGTATAAGTTGTCATAGATGTGTAATAGGATTTCCTTTTGCTATTCACAGCTATTATTTCGTTCATTCTCATTCTACTATGTCACCTCCACCTCCCCTCCCACCTCCCCTCCCCTCTACTCATCTTCAACCATCTCAAGATAAAAGCACCTCAGCTAATTTGCCTCCTTTCACTGTCACATGCGACCACAACTATGATAAAAACACTCAATTCGAATTCCCCAAAGCTGGCTCTAATTCCGGGTCCACCTCTCTGAGAACTGTCATCACACAGTATTTGGGGACTCCCCATATATCGAGGGCATCCGCCGATCAGCTCTTTCAGATACTCGGCCGTCTTCGCTGTCTTCAATATACATTGAAGAGGTATAACTCAGGCTTGCAGGAGGTCACTCCCGAGTTTTTGACTTATTGGCGACGATTTACTCTGGATTTGCTCTCTGGCTTTGGCTTTCATCTCAGCCAGCAATCCGAGACAATTGTTATAGCCGGCCTTGACGACCTGATTTGTCGAATTGAGGATATCTACGCGCCAGAAATATCTGACTATAAGGATCTGTTAAACAAAGGAATGATTAGTTTCTCAGGGTTGCTTGAACTTTTCAGACCTGATGTCCCTGTAAAGGCACCATTGCTACCCGGTGGAACCCCTTGTGTATTCCGCGTCATAGATGCCTTCTTCCAGGAACGTCGCAATTCCTTTGGCTCACGATCAAAAACCTTTCATGTTACTCTCGAGACTGTCGTCGCGGTCGGATATCACTTCTCCGTCGCTTCTTTCACTGAAGTCATGTCTGCTTGGACCGGATCGCAACCCAGGAGTCTATGTGATATGGCATATCGTCCAACCGTCGAGTCTGAACATGGCCTGCTTCTTGAAAGTGCTCAGAAGACTGTAAGGTACGGAAAAGGTGGTGTGAAGTACCTTGCCTATGGTCCAAACAGCTTCGTCCTTCACACAACCCGAGCGCGGAACAAGTCTACCATGTCGCAATCGACGAACAGTTCCATCTCCTTATCAGATGGTCGTGTAATGGTGGACATGGCTCGAAGTGCGTCACTCGGTTATTATCCATGCCAAGGCGTCGATGAAGCTTCCGTTGCGATTATACAGCTTTCATCGCGATATAGGCACTGGTTATCCAAGCGCGACTGCTCTTCTTCCCTTGACAACGAATCTCTCTATCTATGGGACGATGTTCCTCATGAGTTCCTGATCTTTTGTTGGCCTGCTCTAGTCGGATTCAGCTTTACTGCTAAAACCTGGGGTTTTGTTCTCGCGCATGGTCTCTCATATATCAACTTTCAGAATCAAGCCTTTGACAAACTTGTACTTTCCCAAGAACGAAAACAGATAATCCGGGCTGTTGTTCGTTGCGGAACGTCAATGGAGGTCCAGGCGCAGGATCTCATCAGCACCAAACAGGGTGGCCTCATCTTTCTGCTCCATGGCCCACCAGGTGTTGGTAAAACACTTACTGCCGAAGCGGTAGCAGAGCTGTTGCACCGTCCGCTGTATTACGTCACCATGGGCGAGCTTGGTGTCACACCGGACGATCTAGAATCAAGACTCAGTGATATCATGAACCTCTGTGCTGAGTGGAATGCCTTGGCTGTCCTTGATGAAGCCGATGTCTTTTTAGAAACTCGGAGCACCTCTGACCTGGTACGCAATGCTATGGTGTGCGTTATGCTTCGAATTCTTGAGTACCATCCAGGAATTCTATTTCTCACGACTAACAGGGTGAGAAGTTTGGATCCGGCTTTTGAAAGTCGCATTACTGTCTCAATTCGCTACGAGGCTTTGAAGCTTGATGCACGAGAGCAGATCTGGAAGAATCAACTTCATAATCATTCTAGGATTGACATGCAGTCATTGAACTATCGGCAACTAGCTGAGCAGCAGTTAAATGGTCGACAGATTAAGAATGTGGTTCGCCTAGCGTTAAGCTTGGCTATAGATCAAGAATCGCTTGTTACACAGGAGAGTTTACTAAAAATAGTTAAAGTTACAACACTTGGACATCAAAACATTAAGGAAGATAGTAGTTGGGAAATGTCTACTAAGTTAGTATAGTAACTTAGCTTATCCTACCTATGCAGTAGAATTACTAGTAATTCTATTTAAATTATAGTAAAAATATTATAACCTGTACTTATATCACATAGACCTTATAGTTTTTACTAATTATATGATAACTTACTTACACCAGTTATATAAAACCATAAGCTACTAGACCCTAAGGCTCAAAAGTTATAATTAACTTATAATAAGAGTTATAGCTTATATTTTAAGCCCTTAATATACTATTAGCTACTCATAATATATATATATATATATATATATATTTAATATTAAATAGAATTTAACTCATTAGTTATTAATAAGACTTTTTTTACTTAAATATACCTAACTTAGTTGCTAGTCTAGGTGTTATTTTAAGTAAATAAACCTATAGGGTTAGTAAAAGTATATAACTATTATAAGTAATATATAGGCTATCCCCCTAGGATAATATTCTACTAAGGTAAAGGTAGTTATTGAGTAAAGAGTTACTAAAACTACCTATTACATATTTCCATTAGGAATGCAGCCCATTCCTATTACTATACTAATTATCTTATCCTACCCATCCTTACTTACTACTAGCCTAGGAATAACCCGATTTCTAAAATCTATTTTATTTCCTAGGTAAAATAAGAATTATCTAGGAATAGGTCCCGTTTTCTGCACCTCCTAATAATAAAGCCAATTACCATTAAGGGACCTATACCAATTAATTATACCTATATTATTATTCCAGCTCCAAATTCAAGTTAAAAAGGACTTTAACGCATGTTAATTAGGCCATTATCCCTATTTTCCTTATTTATTTAAAAGGGGCTACTTGGCGAGACTGCTGCGACTCCACTTTTAGCAATAGCAGGGGCCCTTAATGATCTCATTGGCGCTCTGGTCCTAACCCTGGATGGTTCTTATAGAGTTTAAGGCGGTAGCTTAAAGCTTTATAATATATATAATATATATAATATAATTAAAGTTTGATTATCGAATTCCATGTAAACAGCGCGTCTTTAATGCGCGCTTTTAAAACAGGTCTTAACTTTATAAAGAGAATAGCCCTTAATGTTCTTTAAAGGTGTTACGATTCGTGCCCGTAACAGCGCTGTAAGGCTTCTATAAGGCAGCTGTAGCACACTCATGATTGCTTGCATAGCGATTATGGCCCGATCTTTTGCCCTGTGGATTAACGGCTTGTGCAACCGTTACACTAACTACCCACACATGCAAAACTTAACCTGGCGAAGAACGAGGTCGGTCTACCGTTGTCATCTTGATTTCATAGGTCCGGGAATTTCCTCATCCTACACTCAATTAAATCGTACATAACTTTGCTGCAAGTAAAAAAGAATTGTCAGTTTTATCGTGACATGGCTTGAATTGCCAGACAGCGAGGAGCCCGTTAGAACACGGGCAGAGAGGGAGGTTAACTGACAGAGTATTCAGATGGATTGCTGACAACTTGAGTCCAGTCGAAGGATTCGTCCCCAAAATCCTTGCCACCTCCGATGGGATCATTCTTGGCCGTCTCCCCATCGAAGACGATAGGATTCTTACACCGCTGGCGCAATTTGTGGGCTGTCATGGCCTGCCAGGGCTTATAAATCGGGTATGCCATATCGGGCTCCACCATGATGCTTGCACGGACAAGGCCTCCTGACACAGGCCAGCGCAGGACGAGGCCGGCCTCGATATCAAAGGGAATGCCGATGCACTGGATGCTATTTTCCGCGATCGACCAAATTGCAGTGTTCATGCTGTCGAACTTGTATACCGAACTCTTCATTCGAGCTTCAATGCTCATCCGCCGGTCCAAGTTGTGTGTGACTTTCCCGTCACAAGTCATTTCTAAGCCTGCCAATGCTGGTGAGGGAACTGGAACACCGACCGACACCTTTAGGCCCGAGCTTGACTCAATAGACTTGCTTTGGGATTCGCCATAGATCCGGTCAGGGAAAAGACAAATGATGTGAGGGATATTTTCAATGCTATCTTCTTCATCTTCGTCTTCGTCTTCGTCTTCTTGGGGCTCGCAGGCAGTAACAGAAGCGAGTGTAGCAATCTTATCGAAAGAAATGGTAATATTTGCGGACTTGAAACGTATATTGGTGTTTCGCGGCCAGAAGAATGAAAATTTGAATGAGAGAAGACAATCTCGCTGCTTCTTGTAAGATCCGTATTGGACGCGGTCGAGTTTTGCCTGAAACCCGATATTGCGTGCCTCCTTGTGTGTAATGATGTCCCGAATTCTCGGACGAGCACTCTCCTCTCCAAGTGATGGTTCCTCTTGGGGCAGCTCAAAATCTGTGGACCGAGGAGTTCAGATATTCCATGACTGGGGTTTTAACAAAGCCGGATGTTGAATGCTATTGAGGAAGAAATGAAGATGATGCCAATAGAATTCCACATGTCCAGGAAGATTCCGAGGCCATTCTGGCAAAGCACATGTTAACTGAGCTAGTGCAAAGGCTTGGTTGTCACTACCTACCTTGTATTTGGTGCTTGAAGCTGACATGGGGCGCCACGTCGCGTCATAATAACGCATTGGCTGCTTATACGGAGGGAGTCGCTAGTTACACTAGGAGTGGAGCAGTAACGAAAATCTTGATGCCACTGGTGTTTATTCGTTGCTGTTTCTTGGACATGGCTAGGTACAATCAAGATTTCGTCGAATCCCAATTCCCAAAGATGTCTGACAGTCTGGAGGTCTCGCCGCAGGGCAGGTGAACATAAAATGTGTTCACCTCGATCAAATGTATAACTATATCTTACGTTTCAATTGCTTCAAGAATGACAGGCTCGGGTCCTAGCTCCTGAAACTTTACGATTCTCGTTAGAATTCGCCCTGCTGTAATCATCCTCTACCTACTTACACCAGGTCAAAGGGCATCGGGGAGCCACAATGATTAATCTTCTCAGCATGGTGGGCCTATTCGCTCAAGGGGCGGCAACTCAAGCCTTCCTCAACCGCATCATGTTCTTGTGCCAGCGAGCCTACCAGGATACATTCAATCGAGATCACCTTCATTGACAAATTGCCAGCGAGGTCTATAATATGTTCAATTACACGCCTGCTTTTGCTCATGAGCAAGTTGCAAGCAATCTGTTGTCGGCCATGGCTCAGTCTCCTTTTCCTGTTACACAACTGCGACCCCTGGGGCCTCGGGAATGCGCACGGCAATTCCCTGTCATTGCTCCTGTAATTTATGCTACTGCGGATATCCTGTTACCTGGTTCGAACCAGACAACGACGGTTGCTTCTAGCCAGCCATGGAGAAACCCCCGACTCGAGTGGACCACCCAGTCCTCTTCGGTATCTCTTCCTTACCGTGGCTACGACATGCAAACACTGCCTATTCAACAACAAGCCACACGGTTCAGCCCCGAGCTATCTCCCGCTTCTGTGGCCCAAATCTCAGAACAGACTTCAACCCGCACTTCAGCATTGACTGTGCCATCCGCTGTTAGATCTGGCAAATTTTACAACTACGGCCCCCGGGATCAGCCTGCCGAAGATACCGACCCGTTCCTCGTCAATTTGGCCAAGTTCAAGAATGCCAAGACTCCCGAGGAGAGAGAAGCCGTCAAACGTGAGATGGTGGATTTTCAAAACAGGACCGGGGCACGAATCGACGAGCGGATGGAAAATGTACTTATTCGCTCCAGGGGCCAGCAAGCGGAGAGAGGAGACACACAAGAAGACGTTGAAAGACAGCGGAGAAGAGAAAATCTGCAGGAGGATGTGCTCCGCCTTACCGACCAACGCAACCTCTTCATGGCGGGCGTAGACAAGCTCCGAGAGCGTGATGGGTCGAATTCGGTGTCGGACTTGCAGCAAATTGTCGAACCTATGCGTTCGATAGTACGCCAGTCCTATGGAGACAGCCTCGTGGACCAGTTAGATTCTTTTCTCAAGGATGAGGCTGAGAAAGAGCGGACCAGGAATGCCAATGATCCTAGGGGAAATGATACCGACACCCATGCAAGGCAGTAAGAAAATGGCGCCAACGAGGGGGACGAAGCTGACCATTGTAGGAGTATACGGAGAGAACTGGTGGCATCGGATCAAATCGTGGACATCAGAGAATATTCCTCTATCAAGGGCAAGAGTTTAGAGGCACTCAAAGAGCAGGATGTCTGCAATGTAACTAATGTGAGCGTACATATCCGCCGTTTGCAAGAGTGCAGGTTTATGGGGAACTGGGAGAAGTCTAATTACATATTTTCATCTCTGGACTTGGAAGAGAGCGTTAATCCAAAAGTTGGGATCGAAATTGGATGGAACTTATATCTTCAGGGTTATGTGAGGATGGCACTGGGTGTGATTGAAAGCTCGTATATCCCAAGGACAGATTCAAGTCAGAATATTACGGCCTATAACACGCTCTTGATGATGCAGTCATATTTTGCTTTTCTCTGCGGGAGCACGTTGAAGAATGGTCTCAACGCGGTCATATCTATCCAAGAGGTGGATAAATTTACTTTCACGAATGAATTCTCTAATGTAATGGTATGGTTTGTTACCGGGCTTTGTGAGGTGTATTGAAACTTGTCACTGATACAGGATCCTAGGTCGCGTCAAATTATTTCTACTGCAAGATTCTTATCGCTGCTATTTGGGAAGGTCTCCTGAACGCCGCTGAATGCAAAGTCGCTGTCCAACTACGCTTACAGATTATTTCAGAGACTCTACTACAAGCTGGTCATACCCATGAATCAATTCTCTTCGCCATACTCCTCAGCAACGAGCTAGAGTCCACTCAAGAGCAGATGCAGCTCTGGAAACAGCATCTCCGAGATCCCCGATTTTCAGGTATTGACAGGGCAGAAATTTGCCTTAAAGTTGGTGGTCTGATGGCCCAAGAGAGGGATATTATTTCCTCGAAACACCACTTCCAGGTGGCTGAGCAAACATTCGAGGAGCTGGGGTGCGCTGAAGGAAAGCTTCGGACCCAACTGCAACAACTGGAGGCAATTCGCCTGAAATCCGGCAGATGCAGCAAATAGCCAAAGATTTCGAGGCTCTCGGCTCGCCTGCGCTGCAAATCACGGCCTTGTCTCTTGCAGTGGCAGAAGGAGCCGATGTCTTACCATGGGCTGACATGGTCGACACATTCAGCCATCTCGAGAGAGTTCTGGACCAGACGTCCAACAGATATGCAATGTTACGACTCGGCGTGGAATTCTCTGCCGCAGCAATACTAAGACAAGAGCACCTTGGAAAGACATTCGAATATTTGCAAAAGTCCGTGGATGATGCATGGGAGGAAACCCCAAAGACTACTGGTCAGCTATTTATGCAGCTCGGACAGGCGTATGGCTCGCTGGGAGACCAGGATAGAAGCCTCAAATACGTCAAGATGGCAGTGCAAATGTTTGAGAAATGGCGGCTACCGGGCATGCTATCTGATGCGAAGTTGGCACTCGCAACGGCTATGACATCGGAAACGCCTGGACCTAATCATAAGGCGGCCATCGAGATACTGAAGGAGTCGCTACGACTTGATGAGAAGCGCAATGATGTGCAACGCCAACTCAAGAAACTCGAAGCCATCGTCAGTCTAGAGGGATGCTTAGCCAGAGCGGATCAGGGCGACCGCCACAAGGAACTCCAAAACTATTGGATGGGGGAATCGGAGCGAATCGGAGAAAGGTATCATAATGATGATTCCATTAGACAGGCCGATCTGTTCATGGCCGGGGGAAATTTAAGAGTGCCGAGAAGCTTCTGAGACAACGTCTGGTGAAGTGCATGGATGAAAAAGACCTCAGACGGATTTCGAAATGCCAACACCTAATTTTCTCAAGTCTCTTTCTTTCATTTGGTTCATCTCTGCTTCCAGAGGACAACCACTCCCAGGTCCGAGCAGCAGTAGACCAAGCTGCAGCCGCGCTGGCAGCCTACAGAGAATTGGGACCTTACAGCGTTCCCCTGGAGTTTATTCTTCATGTCTCACAAGCGCTTAAGTCTCTCGGCCAGAATCAAGACGGACAAGAAAGGAATATGCTCTATGCTGAGGCTTTGCGGTACCTTGAGATCGGGGAGTCCATCTCGGAACGATTGCGACGGGACCTTTGTTCGTCGTCGGGTTTGGAGTCATTGCGCCAAAAGCAACTGCTTGTCGCTTCTTCCACCCATGATGATATCTTTAATCATGCTCTAGCACTCACATTCGCACTAGGTGATGCCGAGAAGATGTGGCGATGGACCCAGAGAGCGAAAGCAAGGGCATTGTCCGACTTGGTGGGTTTGCAACTTGATTTGTACACCAGGCAGCGACCTCCTAATTTTGCCGTCGATGACCAAATCGTAAAGCTGTTGGAGGAAGAAGCGAGGCTCGTGCGAAAACTCGAATAGGCAGTTTCCATAGACAAGATTTCGACGAGTATGGAACTGGAACGTGTTCGCTCGATGATGGAGGAACGTCCGCGCCTCGGCCGTCTACTTGCCTCGAGAGCGGGCAAGACCGATCTGCAGGATCTCCAATGGCTTTTTGGAAATGGAAAAGATCGGGATATTTTGCCCGGCTCCAAAGTTGTATTAGTCGACTGGGTTATTATAGGTGACAAGATTGTAATGGTCACACTGGATGCGAGGCTCGAGCCGCAGATGTCAGTGCTCGACATAGCATTAACTCACGTGCGTGTGTGGAAGCAGAGATACCTATCCTCGCACACGCCGCTGGTGTCATCGGAGAGGCTGCTCGAAGAAGGAACACTTGACAAGCTCAACTGCCTTGTTTCCAGACTTTCACAGTGTACACATGAGGGCGATCTGCTCATCTTTTGTCCGACGAGGACCTTGAATGCCATCCCCTTGCACGCGTTGAAGATAGAAGGCGTGCCTGTGATCTGGAGGAACCCCGTGGTATATACAGCGAGCGTATCATTACTCAGGCAATGTTGTGAGAGAGCCAACTCGAAACTACACGAGAGAGCTGGCGGATTAAGAACCGCCTTCTTCTCAGCTTACGAAGACCATACCGAGGACAAGGTCAAGATAACGCAACGCGAGGAGGCATATAAATGCATTAGAAAGCTGGCGTCTGACTTTGGCTCGGAGCCCAGGCTTGGATGCAATGCCAACAGGGAAAACCTGACGACAGTGGTGAAGGACGTTGACATTTTTCATTTTCATGGACATACAGCGACCCATCCCAACATCATCTACCAGTCTCTCGTTCTAAGTGATGGAAAAACATCAGAGACAAGTTCCGGTGTGCAAGAGTTCCATCACACACAGTCTTCAACATCCCCCTACCGGCCAACGTTGGGGCCACACAAGGATGCCTTCACGGTCCGCGACGCCTTTTCCCTTAACCTCAATCTGTCACTCGCTTCCATCGTCGCATGCTCCCCTGGCGTGCAGAAATATGGCACAGGGGACGAGCCGCAAGGGCTGCTCTCGGCGCTGTAATATGCGGGCTGTGCAACAGCCATAGGTACCCTATGGCCGGTTCGCAGCGAGGACGGGCGAGCATTTACCCTGTATTTCTTCCAGTCTGTGCGGCGCCAAGGGGACACCATCGCGTCGCCATGGAACCTGGCACTCTCGTTCCAGAAGGCGGTGAGACGACTCCAGGGAAGAAAGAAAGCAGGCTTGCGCTTAGATCACCCTTATTATTGGGCAGCTTTTGTAATCCACGGTGCGTGGTATTTGTAAATCGGTTGGCAGAGGTACGTTACGAGGACAATATTATAGTTATGTTAACGTGGTTGGCATCTATTAGATTGAAATGGGGCGAGGTTAGTACAGCTAAGCGAGCGAGACAGTATACTGTACAGCTAAAAGTAACTTACCCTATAGTATTTTAATTATTAAATAAAATAGTTAAAAATTCATAAAAAGCATTTTTAAAAATAGTATAGCTAATTAAATATAAATGTATTTTTATAAGACTTTTAATTAATTTATTTTATATAAAAAACCTAAAATTACAGTGTATTTTACAGTATAAATATATGTTAAGGTTTATAGCTATATATTTTTTTTTTTAGAAATTCTAAGAAAATTCATATAACTTCTCTAAAGACTTACATATAAGCTATTAAAACTATAGCTATTTTAAGCTTAAGTTAGGTATTTTATAAGCTTTTAAAAATTAGATTTTAAGGTGAAAAGTGGGGTGTCTCGCTCGCTTGTCTGTCTCGCTTGCTTATCGCGTACGTTACAGTATTATTAAATCATTTAATAAAACCTTCCTCTTATGCCCCTATAATCGGACTCATTTATGTCATTAATTAATGCCATGGTCCGACGTATCCTAAATTCTTTGTCCATGTAGTGCAAGCACCACTACACCCTCAGCCAAGTTGGAGATTGCAACTACTGCCGTGAGGAGCCTGGCAGGCACGTCACTCACATCCCGTGACTTATGACAGCTTTCTGCACGAACTGTATGAGGTATAATTTGTTAATATAAGTATTGTGAAGCTAGGATAGGTATCATACTCAGATAGGAATATCAGGGAGGTCTGCAGGGTTGATAGCTTGCCAGCATTGGACGCTTGCCCAACCCCCACCGTTTGAGGCACAGTGATTATCGATGAACGGATTCTTGAGTATTACGAGATTATCGTCGCCTCGACAATTTGACTCGGTATAAAAAGCGCATTGACAGACGTTGTTGCCATCGCAATTAGTGAGGTAGGCGCTGTTGGTTCCAACAACCTTGTAGTTGTAGCACTCGCCATCAGTAGGATTAAATGAGAGTGCGTAGTTCTGACAGGCGCCATCCCAGTAATAGTTGACCTGGAGCCTTGCGGAAGCTACGCCGGCGAAAATAGTCGCGGCTGCAAAAGAGTTAATAGACAGCTTCATATTGGTGGTTTGGCAATTGAAGATGGTACAAGTTGGAACGAATATGAGAGACGCGTACTGATAGTTTGCCGGAGAGTGGCGGCGTCAGAATTTAAATAGCTGGACAAGGTGGGCGAGAAACCAGACCAGTGCTGATATGATGAAGCGACGGCGATACCGATGGTCTGTGGAACGTGATAGGGAAATATTTCCTTCTGGTCAACTCGGTCCTACGAAGGACATGCCCATATTACGAGGCACTGATACTAGCTGAACTGGTATAAGTTTCAGCTTTGCGAGACTCTTTGGTAGGCTCGGTTTATGGGGCTGTGTGACAATGATTACTGGCGGTGAGGGGCCGACCCCTGACGATTACGCGTATGCAGGGAGATAAGGCTACTAAAAGAATTGGCGGGAAGCAACCGATCCCTGATAATAATTGAAGCGCACACCAAAGTTGAATGGTTTGCGGAAGACGACCGAACCCTGAAGGTTACTCGTACGTAGTATGCAAGGGACTATGGGCGACTGTCTTGAAGAACTTTAACGCCCATGGCTCACACTGGAAACGGATATTGCTTGGGGCTATAAATGCATAAGCTACTCGGCTTCGGTTGCATCGTCCAAAGTCTGCCAGACTAGCAGTAAAACTCTCTCCTCTTTCCTTACCAATTTGAAAGACTCAACTACTTCCATAACCTCTTTTCAAAATGGTCTCGCTTCGGAGCGCCTTGTCTGCTGTCGCCATGGCTGTGTCCACAGCTGCCATCACTGTCAATGTGTATAGTGACGGTGATTGTACACAATATGCCACATCATTTAATCCCGTGGAAAACGGGTGCTATAACTGGGACTGGGAAGGCTCGAACAGCGACCTTGTCACCGACTGGCTTAACGGTTGCAAAAACTGCGTATGTCGTTTCTACAAGCAGCCTAACTGCGATGGTACAACTGCCGGCCAGAGTGCAACTCGGGATGGACAATGCGTTTCGAGTGGTGGTGGCTTCAAGAGCGTTTTTTGCCTGAACCCAGCACATATCTGAGTTAGTGGTCTGCATGCTAGCCGTTTGGCTTTGTGGACATTTACTAACATACCGTAGAGGGATAGTATAACGCCAATCAACCGGGAAGCTGCCGGATACCCGCAAACTGGTAGTTTTAAAGGCTCATTCGTATACTATGATAGCTACTAGGGGAGATTACTTATAGCGCTAATCATGGATAAAATCACCGATATGAATAGCACGAAGAAGAACATTAAACTATATCCCTTTGCATAAGTGACCATTCGTGACAACAACTAGCACAAGGCAGCACTATTGTTGTTTACAGATCCTTATTGCTGCCTGTAACTCTCATTGCTGTCTACGATTAAATACGCCTATAAGAAACCAACTTCTAGTCACTTATTTAGATGGAACTTTAAGAGTTTATCTTTATCTGATCTTTATCAGAAGGGTGCAACATTTTATAGTGTATCCTTTAGTTTGACAAGAGTCATCTCGCCTGGAGTTTTTTTTCATCTTTCTCTAGTGTAAGCGCTATTGTACCTGTGCTTGCGCGATTCCCTAAAATGCCCCGGTTTCCCATACTAGGCTGATTCGGCAGGAGAGATTGCGGCAGGATGACATTAGAATTGTTGCACCCATATATCATTCATACTTGGTTTTCTCATGGGCTGACGCTCTGTGCTCACACAATTGTCGTCTAGATGGTGTACTCCACTCGAGCTGCAAGTCAATAATGCCCCATTGGTTGCGTCTGATTGGGGCAGGGCAAACTTGGATGGAATCATGCTGTGACTAGACTAATATTGACATGCACGACTCCCACTTAATGCGCGGAGTGGGGCCGACCCATGATGCGTAAGACAGCCTCATTCCATCCGCCCGCTCTAGGAAAGGCAGTCACCGTGAGATCAAGAACCTTGTGGAAGAGAGATAATAACAACATTACGAATCGGGGGCTTTGGCAATCTCTTGAATTTACAAGCCCAGCAATTACAAGAGCTTGTTGTTGCTTAATGTATATCGTCAGGGGTACCGCGACCAAGCGTCAAACTGAGCTTGCTCTCAAAAGCTTGGACGCCGAAAGTATGGACATGACCTATCCATTCTGCGTATTAGAGATGGTTGCAGGACATTTGTGCTGTTAGTTGATGGGTATCCCGCATGCCATGTCGTCATGCCATTATAGCCGGTCAAGACGACCATGGCTGGCTTATTTTCACGCTACAAACATGCGTGGTTTTTATAGTTGAACAAGCCCGCTATGAAATGCGTCTCACTTGGCAAGGATCGGAAACATTCCGATCTGCGGCCTCCAGACTCTGGTGGGACAGACTGTAAGTCACAGAAGGAGGTTCTCCTCCTACACGCTGAAAGCATAAATAGAAGGGCCTGCCTCCACAGCGACTTGGAATGTAACATAGGGCTAGCCTCTTCATTACCAAAACCTAGCTGTCTAACCGTAGCGATGAAGACCGTTTCTCGGCTACTCCTCTTCACGGGTCTGCTTGGCTCCTCAGCCGCCGACGACACAACCCACCGACACCCTAAAGCTATATGCGAACATTTGAAGAAGCCATACATCCCGGGGGCTGAAGTTATATCCATTACTGGAACAAAACTTCTGAACCACACTGTTCCTGCCTCTCCGGGGCTCCTCCCCGAGCCCGTCTCTGGACTCGACGTATGCGCGGTAGACGTGACACTCAGCCACCACGGCGCCAACGATACGGTCCTCGTCAAGGTTTGGATGCCGTTGGAGAATTGGAATGGAAGATTCCAAGCCAACGGTGGATCAGGATATGCAGCAGGCGCACTGGACCTTACTCTCGCCCCTACCGCGAAACAGGGCTACTCGGCCGCATCCACAGACGCCGGCGTGGGATTCAACCCTCAGACACCGGCACTCTGGGCTTTGCGCCCAGATGGCTCGGTTGATCAGGATGCGCTGGTGAATTTTGCCTACCGCTCTGTTCAGGATGTGGGCCTGGTCGGCAAGGCAGTCACGGCACAATTCTACGGATGTGAACCTCGATACTCGTACTGGAACGGATGCTCGACGGGTGGGAGGCAAGCAATGGTCGCAGCGCAGAGATACCCAGACCTATTTGATGGGATCCTGGCTGGCGCGCCTGCAATCTCTTGGGCTACCTATGTCATTGCCGAGCAGTGGCCACAAGTAGTCATGCACGAGGAGAACACCTTTCCTTCGCCATGTGAGCTGAAGGCATTTACTGATGCTGCTATTGCCGCGTGCGATGACCTAGACGGCGTCTTGGATGGTGTCATCAACGACCCTGACCTCTGCCATTTCGACCCGTATCGACTCGTTGGGCAGGACGCCATATGCGACGAGGGCAACATCACAATCACCGAGTCAGTCGCAAGAGTGGTTCTCAAGATGCTCCAAGGCCCCTTCGATGATGCTGGCAAGCCTCTTTGGTATGGATTGAATGTCGGCGCTGCACTGGACATCTTGGCAAACACAACCACCACCGCTAGCGGAGAGCGCACCGGGTATTCCTTCTTTGTCAACGATGCCTGGATTCGGTACTGGGTCGCCAAGAATCCCAATTATAAACTTCAAGACATTGATTATACGACACTGGAACAGCTGTTTGTCGAATCCACCAGAGAGTACGACGGCGTGATCGGCACGGACAACCCGGATCTCTCCGCGTTCCAAGAGATGGGAGGCAAACTGCTGATGTGGCATGGCCTCTCTGACCAGATCATCTTCCCCCAAGGTACCATCGACTATCGCGGCCGAGTTGAGAGACTGATGGGCGGACCGGCCAAGGTGGACCAGTTCTTCCGCCTGTTCCTCGCTCCCGGCGTGGACCATTGCGCCGGTACGCCGTCCCTCGGGGCCGTTCCGATAGACCCATTTGGAGCGCTGGTCAGCTGGGTGGAGGAGAAAAAAGCTCCGGCGCATTTGTCCGCGGAGGTGTCTGGACGTCGGGGTGGAGCCCGCATCATCTGTCCCTATCCCTTGACCTCCAGGTACGTGGGAGGCGATACGAATTCGGCCAGTAGTTTTCGCTGCGTCTAGTCATCTCTTGGGCGAATTCGGGCTCACAATCTAATGATTCCATGCCGTTGGGTTGCAGACTGGGAATTGTCACATCTGATGTAAGATTTTAGTTTCAATCGCGCGTGCAAAATGAGGGGATCCAGTGGGTTTTTACTTATTGATGATCCGCATACGGGAACTTCGGTCAAGCCCCGTCCTTTCAGCCCTCGGGCACTCCGTAGATCTGTTCAAAAATAATTTGGGGGCCATCGCTCTCTTGGTTTCGCTTCGTCGTGGAATTGATCACTTGGCAGCATTTGCGCGCCTGTGTATTAGCCCATCCCCACGAATTGTACAGGTGAGCTCGATGGCTGCTGTGCCCGTCAATGAAGGATACGCACTGCAAGCATGCGACCACTGCAAGGCGCGGAAAAAGAAATGCGACAAAAGGTTCCCAGGCTGTACAGCCTGTAAAGAGTGAGTATTCTCGCCTCTGACTTCCCGGTTGCCATTGCATGCACTGACTGACACCGGCAGGAAATTCATAAAGTGTAGGTATGATGAGAGCAGAACCCAACATGAAATCCGCACGCTTCGGTCGCGGCTGGAGCGTCTGACGAACCTGGAGTTGCTCGGTCAGAGCTATACCAAGCCCCCTGCCCAGTATCCAATTCCATCTCAATGGTACATGCCACTCCTGGTGAACCACTGTAAGTCCTCTTCATTGCATCAAGAATCCGGAAAGATGCTTATTTTGCACTGATCATGGATTGTGTTTCCCAAGCTTGGGTCGAGCCGAGCGCGGTGATGCTCACGAATTCTCCAAAAGTCAGTGGATGCAAGCGGCATTCTCTGATCCGTGTCTGTTCCATGGCATCCTTTTCGCCGCATCATCTCATCTGGGGGTACTGCGGGACGAGCGCGACAATCCCGTGACTCTGTACCACCAACGATATGCTACAAAACTCCTTCTGGACCATATTTCAACATCGCAAAAGGTGTCCGAAGCAGCGATTGCCACTGTCACGCTACTATGGCATTACGAGGTAACCACAGGCCCTAAAAACCTCCAAGAAACATGGCTGACCTGGCTAAGAGCATGAACTCTCATAGGAAGGAAGCAGAAATTCACAAGAACGGCCTTCGACAGATGGTGGCAGCCAATGGCGGACTAACAAGTCTTGCCCTTGGTGGAGGATTTCTGCCACATCTGATTACACTGTAAGTCTGGGAGAACAGCCAAGTAAAGGTAATATCGGCTATTAACTCGAATTTTAGCATAGACATGGGTGACGCTGTTCTCAATGCTTCCAGGCCAGGCTTCAATACCACAGAAAGCTGGCAGCTTCCCGCGGCACCAATATCCCTCCTTTCCACTGTCCTGCGCCGGTCAAACGAGGAATTGCGCGCCAGCGGAATCGGGACGCCGCTCATTTCCTTGCTCAGGCGGGTTCACAGAGCAACAGTGCATTTCGAATGCGGTGTCGTGGCTGAGCCTGTTGATGAGCTCACATTTGATGGATTCGAGATGGAGACTCCATCATCAGCGGCGATCCGATGTGCTGCGGAGATCAGTTTGAACGCTCTCGAACACAGCTTTCCGTTTTCATCAGATATAAATCTGGCACTTGTGGAACAGTTACGATCCAGCATTGCATCCCTCACTCAGGACGGCACCACTGACGTCGAAGTTGAGAACGAGATTCTTGTCTGGGCGTGCTTCACTGGCGCTGCGGTGGCAAGGGAGAAAAGGACATGGTTCCTCGCCAAGGCCGGACCTGTAGTGATGTCTCTTGATCAGAGTCAATTGCATCTCTTCAAGATCGGAGCCACACGGTTCTGCGCAATACTTCAGAAACTAGACGGCGACGAGGTTGCCCAATACAGGCCCAGAATAGTCACATGTACATGACGCAACGGGTGGCATCACCTGGGAGGGCAGCATTTTTTCCCCAGGTCGGTGCATAAAACTGTTCTTTCGCTCCTGCGTGAATCCGAATCCACAGGCCGTAGCACGTTGTTACATACATCAGGACATGCTATCACTTCCGTAGTAACACGTATGCGTGTATATCTCTCAGAAGAGGAGAGACTGCCCTCCTAGGAAGTTGCTGCACCTCGTGGGCCGCTTATATATGTAACAAGTTAATTTATCGAAGCTTGAATTTATTAAGTTTGCGAGCCTATACTAAACCTTTTCGCTACTTATATTTTAGGTTTACTATAATAGTTTCCTTTATAGATATAAAATAATAAATATAGTCCCTATATAGAGACTAATTATTATAGTACTATTAGTTATATTTATCTTTAATAGAATTTTATTAATATTAACGTACACGATAAGCGAGCGGCTCAGACAAGCGAGCGGCACACCCCACTTTTCACCTTAAAGGCAGGTTTTTAAATAATTCCTAAAAATTCAAATTAGGCTTAAAATATCTAAGATTTTAATAACTTATATATAACTCCTATAATAAGCTATATTATTTTTTTTACGTTTTTAAAGGAATTCTTTATAGCTATAAACTTTGAAATCTATTTACACTATATAATACACTATTATTTAAGGTTTTCTATATAAAATAAAATTAATAAAAATCTTATAAAAATATTTCTTTATTAAGCTAGCTATACTATTATGAAAAATAATTTTTCTAAACTTTTAGCTATTTTATTTAAGAAGTAAATTTCTATAGGGTAAGTTATTTCTAGCTGTACAGTATGCTGTGCCGCTCGCTTGTTTGTGCCGCTCGCTTATCGTGTACGTTAGTTTTATTTATTAATTAATAAAAGGACTCTATAAAGGATTACATTATTATAAAAATATATAACGTAGTTGATAAGCGAGTTAGCCAGACAAGCGAGTTAGCCAAAAATCCCTCACCTTACATCAACACTATCAGATTAATTAAATCTCAACCACCAAATATGTCGCAGCCTTCAAAAGAAGCTCGAGTTATTCTTGCTCTTCAAGCCCTTCAAAACGACCCTAAATTAAGTTTCCGACGCGCTGCTCAGATATATGAAGTTGACCGTAATACCCTAAGGAATCGGAAGAACGGTAGACAATCACGACGCGATACTATGGCAAACTCACGGAAGCTATCAAAGCTAGAAGAAGAGACTATACTTCAATATGCTCTTGATCTAGATTCGCGAGGACTCCCTTGCCGGATCTCTGTTATTGAAGATATGGCAAATCGACTGCTTGCTGCCCGCGATGCACCACCAGTTGGCAAGCGCTGGGCTATCAATTTTATTCAGCGGCAACCAGAGCTTAAATCGCGTTATTCAGCGGCAACCAGAGCTTAAATCGCGTTATCAGCGGAGGTATGACTATCAGAGAGCCTTATGTGAAGATCCGACTATTATTCGCAATTGGTTCAGGCTTGTAGAGAATACAATTGCGAAATATGGTATCCGATTAGATGATATCTGGAACTTTGATGAGACCGGCTTTATGATGGGCATGATTTCAGCCGGCAAAGTAGTCACAAGTGCAGAGAGGCGTGGAAGGCCAAAATCAGTCCAGCCTGGAAGTCGAGAATGGGTTACTGTGATCGAGGCAGCCAATGCAGAAGGTCAATCGATCCCGCCGTTCATCATAGTTACAGGCAAGCATCACCTTCGTAACTGGTATAAAGGAAGCAGCCTCCCGGCCGATTGGGCTATTGCCACGACTCCAAATGGATGGACAAATAACGACACGGGTCTCGACTGGCTAAAGCACTTCGATAAGCATACAATCAACCGATCAGTTGGTTCCTATCGCCTTCTGATCCTCGATGGTCACGAAAGTCATCACTCGACCAACTTTGAAGCATATTGCAAGGAAAAGAACATTATCCCGCTTTATATGCCTCCTCATTCCTCTCATCTACTCCAACCTCTTGATGTCGGGTGCTTTGGGCCGCTGAAAAGGGCCTATGGTCGAGAAATTGAGCATCTTATAAGACGCTCTATAACCCACATCACCAAGACCCAGTTCTTTCCTGCCTTTTATGCCGCCCACTAAGCTGCTATTACAGAAAGTAATATACGAGGAGGTTTTAGAGGGGCCGGGCTTGCTCCCTTTGACCCAGAAAATGTCATCTCGAAGCTTAATATACGGCTACAGACCCCAACACCTCCCAAAGAGGATACAAGCCAGGCTCAACCTTGGACCCCAAAGACACCAAGGACTGTCACCGAGGCCGATTCTCATTCAGAATACCTTCAGAGACGGATCAGAAGACATCATAGTAGCTCTCCAGAGTCGATCCTTGAAGCTCTTCGGTCTCTTACTAAGTCAGTGATGAGAAATATGCATAAGACTGCCCTACTAGAGGCTGAAGTCGAAGACCTTCGAGAGGCAAATGCAACACAAAGCCGGAAGAAAAGAGCAAAAAGAACCCGGCTACAAGATAGCGGCAGGATGACTATAGGGACTGGTCAGAGTCAAATTGATCAGATAGATGTAGATACGCAGATAGTAGCTGAATCGTCGAGAAGTGGTAGTCGGGGAAGGTCGGAGGGACCGAAGGTTCGGCATTGTAGGACTTGCGGCAAGGCCGGGCATAATGCAAGGACTTGCCAAGAGGCAATTTAAGTCACTAAGGATAAGGATAGTAATTAGTTTTAATTGATCAGATCGGTTGTGGTGTTTTTATTGGCAATTGAAATATGAAGGTTGAGATTTGTGGCTAACTCGCTTGTCTGGCTAACTCGCTTATCGATGGTGCCCGCAATTACGTCGTAATTCGCTCAGACCACGTGACGACTTATCCCCCGCAAAAAGCGGCCCGTGAAATCGTGTGCGCGGCGCCTGATAAGTGCATTTGATAAGTTCCCCGCAACTTATCAGGCCCCAGACAGGAAACAAACACCACGTAGAAAGGCCTTGATCGACCGAGATGGCCGCAGACGACTCGTACACGGCCGCAGACGAGCGTGCCCGTGCCGCCCGGAGGGCAGGCCTTCAGGCGAAGAAGGACGAACAGCCGGCGAACACGGCACGGAGTTATGCTGCGAAGCAGCGGGAGTGGAAGGCGCGTTCCCCCGGCCGCCGCCCTCTCTTTTCCCCTTTGCCCTTGTCTCTTTTTTTTACGTAGAGTCCCATGGGCGGCTAATAGACGAGAACTTATAGGCCTGGTGCCGTACGCCTCGGGCTGCGGCAGACGGCTCACTTTATAGCTGGCCCGACGGCGAGCTCGTAACTCCAGACAAGCTAGCAGCGTGGCTCAAAGAGGATATCCTCTTACGACGCGTTGCCCCGCCGCAAAAGAAACCACGGGCACGGGGTAAGGGCAAGGGCAAAGGAAAGGCTGTACAGTTACGGCGGCAGCTTGAACAGGAGCAGCTCGAGGCCGCGGCCCTGGCAGAGGCCGAAAGCCTAGCCGAAGCCCTAGAGGTCCCCCTGGCCGAGGCCGCCGAGCTGCTTGCGGATGACCGCGAGGGCTACGTGCCACCTACGGCCCTTGCGCCGGCTGCAGCAGACCTTGCCGAAGGATCTCTGCTTACAAGGGGCACTATCGACGCCTATATCGCGGCCGTTATCGAGCTCTGGCGGCTCCAGGTAGCCCACGGCAACGCAAACACGGAAAACCCCCGGGGCGCCGCCGTACGAGGCTTCCTTGAGCAACGCGGCCGGCAGCGGGGGAAGCACGACCGCGCCTCCTTTAAAGACCGCGGGACTGACGGGATCCAGGCCGGCTATTCACCCGACGAATGGCTCCGGGTCCAGGATCTCCTTCTCAGCGGGGCCGCATACATGCCGCAAAACCTCCGTACGCGAGTTGACCTCCTATTCGGCCACTACTACCTCTTACGGGGGGAAAACCGCCGTAAGATGGAGCTTGCAGACCTGTCTCTACTCGACTATCCGTCTTCAGAAGGCCCGACCCCCTGTGGCTGCCTCGTTACCCTTTTGCGAGACGGCAAGCTAAACAAGACGGCAAAGAAAGAGTTCATGGGTGCCCTCCGGCATAAGGACCCCTTGTTCTGTACGCAAGGGGCCTTAGCACAGCTCTTCTTCTGGCGCTGGCACGTCGCCGGCGAGCCGTCCCCGTCCTTTCGGCGCCGCCAGGACTGGTATCAGATCAAGGTTCTTGTCGGACGGGACCGCGAGCAGGAGCTCTCGTACCCGACGCAGCTACAAGAGACCTGGCGTATCTTCGGTGCTGCTGGCCTTATGGCGTCAAAGAAGACGCACCTCCCGCGCAGGGTAGGCGCCCAGGACGCGGAGACCCACGGCACGTCGCTCGCCCAGATCTCGCAGGCCGGCCGCTGGAACCAGAGCGTGCTCTGCCAGGCCTATCTTACGCATCTACCGCGCCAGTTCATGCGTATTGTCGCCGGCTTCTCGGCGTCACCCGGGGACTACTTCCTCGCGCGTGCGGCCCACGAGCCCCCATACGTCTTACAAAAGCAGCTCTGGCCGTGGATCGAGGAGTGGGAGCCTCGCTTTGAGGCTCGCGCGCGCCGGCAATGCTGGGCAGAAGGTGGCCTCGACGACGACGACCTAGCCGCCGACGGCTTCCTTAAGCTTATGCGGCGCCTGCGCATAGTACTATTACAGGACCTGGCTATATTGCAGCCTCGCTATCCGTCGCTACCCTTCTTCGCCTACGCCCCTTTTAACGGGCCCGAATGGGATGAGTTCGCCGTCGCCGTTCGCTCTGACGCGGTAGGGGCTACGGAGCCGTTAAGCCTGCTCGTACAACGCGCGCTGCCAGAGCTTAGCGGTGTGTTAGAGAGCATACGCGAGGCCGTCTTACAGAATAGCCAGCGGCTGGCCATCCGGCTAGAGGCCCGGCTAGAAGGAATTCAGGGCGGCCTCGATGCCCTCCTCCAAGGCAAGGTCCCTGTCACCTTTACCGGCCACTTTGGAGCCGGGCCAGCAGTGTCGCTGGCGCCGGCGCCGGCGCCGTCGACAGCCCCTACCTTGAACTTTAATACGGCTCCGGCTCCGGCTCCAGAGCCTCCAGTACCAGGTATGCCCGTCGTTGCAGCCCTGGCCAAGGTCTTTACAGTGCGGGATGTCTGGAAGGAATGGGAGGAAGGGATTGCAGGTCAGCCGGCCGTACGGGTGCTAGAAGAGACGTGGGGAAGCCGCTGGCGCCCGGGGAACGGGATCAGGGTGCAGTTCTGTCGCCGGAAGGTGATCTGGGACGAGCTCTTGGCCCGCACGGCGTCCGGCAAGAGCGAGGAGGAGGCAGTTGCAGAGCTAGAGCTCTTACGCGCCGGCCGGAGCTTGAACCAGCTCGTCGACGAGCTCAAACAGCGCCGCCGGCGGGGCCAGGGCCAGGGCCGGATACGGGTACAGGTAGGGACCCCCGTGCCCGATGACCCAGGCCCAGGACCAAGGCCGACTCGGGGCCAGGGCCATCGGGGGCGCTGGGCTCGGCTAGGGAGGAGGCGGACCGCCCGTCGTCGACGGTAAGCTGGCCGTCAGGTAGGATCTTTATATATTTATAGCGGTAACTAGTCCGTATCTATCTATCTATCTAGAAGGCGTAAACTTTTTTATTTTATAAATATTAAGGAGCAGCAGGATCAGCGCATTGCTATGTCGTAGTCCTTGCAGCGAAGCCTGGCCCCCCAGCCGCTGCACACGCAAATATCTCAGCGCCCGCTCGTCTATACAGCGTCGTTCTTGAACCAAACGGACCGCCAGAGCGTAGCAGTCCTCCAGCCCTGGAATTGCATCGATTTGGCTCCTAACCGTCGAGATATTCGCGTTCGCGGCGCCGGGCACTTATCAGATGGTAGTTGTGTAATCACATACGATTTCCCGAAATTACTCCGCAAAACGACCCCACGATAAGTTCTGCTTATCATGTATGTTATATTTAATGAATTGTAAGCTTGCATATATAAACAGTATTCCAAGGCTTCCAACCTCAGCGGCGGGCTTTTCCTATTGAGGAAACATGCCTCGGCATAACTATCTGGACTACCCCAAGCCAGCCGAGGCTGATTTTCGAATTGAGTTGTACTATTTGGCACAACAAGGCCACGTGACTGCAAAATTCTCTTCAAACTTTGAGGGAAATTCGACTTTTTCCCTTTTACACATACAAATTAGCATATAAAACAAAGAGTTATGATAATCGAAAATAAAGGCTGAAAAGTCAAAAAGTCGGTCTATTTAATTGATCTAAATTGCCGGCTGATAAATCGCAGCTCCTTTGGTGTTGAGGCCACCGTGGCTGCAACACCCCTGCTGCCCGATCGACTGACGGTTCCCTGTGACGGTGTATTGCCACCAAAACCCGAACCTTGTGATGATCGTGATGAAGATCGTAGCAAGACCTCGTCTTGCGAGCGGATTTGTCGGGCTCGGCTTTGCGGTCGGTCGGTCGGTCGGTCAGTTGGGCAGGCGGCTTTGATGAAGCTATCGCGAAAGGGGCTCTAGCTGTATAGGCATAAGCTGCTTGGTGTTGATGAATAATGTGTAAAATCGCGTTATTGAAGTTATCGCGAAGTTGATCCTTGGAAATTGAAAATCGTCCGGAAGAATGTTATTGCAGGCTGCGCTAAACCCCTTTTGGACTTATTGTGCCAAATAGAGATATTTGTTGTGCCAAATAGTACAACTCTTCGAATTTTCCTACCCACTCAAGTGTCTCATTCCGGGTCTAATCAACATGGACGCGCCAAACGTCAAAGCTTGGACCAGGACTGAGAGTCATTTCAATTAATTGCTGGCATTAAGAAGTTTAAATGGCGTTTTAGCATTTGTCAGTGTCTCGAATCCAATAAATAGTGGATGTCCACTAATACCCGCTGGACGCTGACTCAATAATACGTTCTTAGTAAAAGGCATTCTGTGACCCAAATTAAAGGCCAGTGCATTATAAGCTGGCTCTAACACTACTGAAGTTAGCGGGCTAGTTAATATTCTCAATGATAGTATAGACACTAACTTGGATTCATAGTGTCTGGAATAGTGCCATTGCACAGCCACTTAGGAATGGGTTTCTCTTTTGAATCCAATGCAGCATGTAACTCGAGGGCCGCCTTAACACGCGCACCAACGTCTGTGGATCTCCACACGTCCATACCTTGGATACGCAGCGTCTCGGCGATGTGAGAGATGGATGAGATGCCAAAGCTGGTGTGGGCAAAATCTCGGCAGGTCTCCTGCGTGATGCCACTAATCGGGAAGGTTTTTTGATTGTGCCAGAATTTGATAATCTCCGCGGTGGTATTGATCCGACCACGGCCTTGCACGGGATACTTCCCATCAGAGGTCAGGTAGATGTACGCGGGAACCCGGCCGGAGAACAACCCCAAGGACTTTTCGTACAGAGCTGCATCTTCAAGGAAGACGGCAGCCCCTATGGTAGACTCAATCATCACTACGAGCGTCAGCAGATCCGCTAGTGACAGTAATACAGAAGAAGTGGACCCACCTAGTTCCCAGTTTCCATTCTTCTGCGGGGCGCCGTCCTCGATGATGGGGATGTAGGCGTGTCGTAGCATGTCAGAGAACGTCTTGATACTCTTCTTGGACCAGTGTTCATAGCTCGAGCGCATGATTTCACCTGCACGTACCCAATTAGCGGACGACCAGGCCGCCTGCAGTGGTGCGTTGCTGTTGTTGTGGCCTTGGATCGTGCTAGACCAGGCATCCATATAATGGATGGATTTCTCAGCATAGTGCTTGTCCTTCGTAATCCACCATGCCAATGCGTTCATGTATGCCGCCATGGAATCCTCGCGCTCCTGATAACACCCAATGTTGGGCGTCGATGTCGGTCCGCACTCGACCGTCTCATATGGCTCGGCCGTTCGCGTAGGCGAGATGTACGACATGTTAAGCATGGAATCCAATGCCTCCGTCCAAGGATTCTCCCTAGCCTCGATCCTCTTGGCAATGTGGTCGAGCTGCGGCCCGGAAACGAAAACTCCTGGATGAACCCATGTCTTGGGCGCGTTGGTTGGAATGGGAAAATAAGGAGTCGCGTTACTATCACTTGCCGCATATACACATTTAAGGGCAAAGGAAGCTTCTAAACCAAGCATCAGGAATTGAAGCTTCATCTTGTCGGTGAAAATAGTGATAATTTACTCTGTAGATTGGTAAATATAGTGGCTGTTTTATACCGCATTGTTATATATTAATCTCACTAGGGTTATATTTTATTTCCGGAATAACAGTTTCCACTAATAATGTTTTGGTAAAATTTGAGATTTTCCACTAATTAGCTAGCCCCCTCTGTTCCTCTCACTCACCCCTCAGTTCCAGGTGAAACATTCAATGCCATAACTTCCTGTTACATCCCCATTGCCCCTCAATATGTTGCTTACTGGAATTCAGTCCACCGCGAAACAACCATCCTCAGTTTCCGTAAAGCTTCACAAACCAAATTGTATAACGCTAATCGAAAAATCCTGAAAATTTGAACCCGCCCCATATATTCGCGATTCGGCGAGGGACGCAATGGCCGAGTCATGCAATACAGACTTGTCATGTATTTCTACGAAATGTAGTTCGTCATATATGATGCCTCGGACAAACATCACGCCTCGACTGACGGACTTGATAGCTTCCTGGATTGCCCTCCATGAGATTCTATTGTTCTCATACTGGGCGCTTCATATCATCTGTGCGCACTCCCTGCCATCATACGATGTCGACAGGACAATGTCTTCTTTTACGCTTAGTCTACTTGGTCAGCAGTATGTTTGCCATGTTTTGGTCGTGGGGGACATCTAGGAGGGTTTGCTCGCCAACACTTCACCGCTACTTGTAGTCAAAATAATCTGTTATGTCTGAAGGAAGAAATCATCGAGTTGAGTGAAACGAGGTTAAAATGTGGTATTAGTGCTGTCTTAAGGAGGTGCATTGCTCTGCTCAAGCTGCTTAATTCCGCTTGCCTCAGAATCATCCTTAACTTATATCTTTACCTTATGTTCCAATCTGATAAAGAGTTCATTATGCTTAAACCAGACGCCTTTTAAAATAATTTATAACTTATCTTTTAAGATTAGTAGACAAAAGGCTAGCAGCTTAAGCTACTAGCCTTAAGAAGTTTAATTAATATAGTAGACTTTAGCTTAAATAATACTTTATCTTTATTCTTATCTAGACTTTTAGGAAATAAAATTCTTAATAAGCTTAAAAAGTACTTTAATTTTATCTTTACTAAAAGGGTAATTTACATAATAAGCAAGTGTCATAAACAAGCGAGTGTTACACTATAACGTGGTTAATAAGCATGTTGATCAGATAAGCATATTAATCAAAAATCCCTCACCTTACATTATTCCTATCTAAATAGTTAATTCTCAACTACCTAATATATTATAACCTTTAAATAAAGCTAGAATTCTTCTTGCCCTTTAGGCCCTTTAGAATAACCTAAAACTAAGTCTCTAATGCGCTGCTACTATATATGAGATTAGATTTGGTACCCTGCGTAACCGAAAGATAGGCATGTAATTATAATATGACTAGATTCTAAAGTTATAGAAATTATCTAATTTAGAGGAATAGATTATAGTTTAATTCCTCCTTAACCTAGATTTGCAAGGATTTCCTATATAATTATGTTTTATAGAAGAAATAGCTAATTCCTTGCTTATAAATTATAATATATTACTTATTAATAAATGCTAGGCTTATAACTTTATTAAGTAATAACTAAAGCTAAAAATATATTTATTTTATAAATATAACTATTAAAGAGCTAAATATAAAGATTTAAGTATTATTTATAATTAGTTTAGGCTTATATAAAATATAATTATAAAGTATAATATCTAATTAGATAATATCTAGAACTTTAATAAGATAGGCTTTATAATAGGTATTATAATAGCCAGAATAGTTACTATAGGTTTAGAAAGGTAAGGATGACTAAAATCAGTATAGCCTGGAAACCGAGAATAGATTACTATAATCTAGGCAATTAATGCAGAAGGTTAATTAATCATGCTGTTTATTATTAGTATAGGCTAATATTATCTTACTAATTAGTATTAAGAATGCGACCTCCTAGGCGATTAGGTTATTATAATAAGCTAAAATAAATAGATATATAATAAGCTAGGTCTTAAGTAGCTAAAGCACTTTAATTAGTCTATAAAGAACTAATTAACTAGTCCCTATTGCCTTCTAATCCTTAATGGTTATAAAAGCTACTACTTGGCTAACTTTAAGAGATATTATAAGGAGAATAAGATTATTATACTTTATATACCTATTTATATATCTTATTTACTTTAACCTTTTAATATTAGGTGTTTTATAGTATTAAAATAGGCTTATAGTTAAGAAATAAAGTATTTTATTAAATACTTTATAACTTATATTTCTAAGACTAAGTTCTTCTAGGCCTTTTATATTACCTTTAAGGCTATTTTTATAAAAAGTAATATCTAAAGGGGTTTTAAAGGCATTAAACTTACTCCTCTTAACCTAAAAACTATAATCTTAAAGCTTAATATATAATTATAAACCCTAATGCCTCCTAAGAAGGCAGCTTAACCTTCCTCTCCTTAGATTTTAAAAACCTTAAAGATAATAATAAAGGCCTAATATTAGTTTAAATACCTTAAAAGATAAATTAAAAGATATAAAAGCAGCTCCCTAAAGTTAATTATAAAGGCTTTAAAGTCTAATACTAAAGTAATAAGGGTAATTATATATAAGGTTATCTTATTAAGGAATAAGATATACTTTAAGATATAAATAAAATACTAAGCTAGTACTAAAGGGTAAAAAGGACTAGATTATAAAAAGGAAGGACTATAATTATATAGGAGGTATTATAAGTAATTAATTAGATAGATATTAATATATAAGTAGTTATAGAATTATTAAGAAGTAGTAGTTAAGGAAGGTTAGTATAACCAGGTAGTCAGTGTTATAGTATATGTAGTAAGGCCGGGTATAATATAAGGACCTGTTAAGTAGTTCTAGAATTATCTAGGTAAGAGTATAGTAATTAAATTTAATTAATTATATAATTTATAGTATTTTTAAATGGATTTAAAAGCTATAGGCTGAGATTTTTAATTAACATACTTATCTAATTAATATACTTATTAATTATATTATTATATAATTAAAAGTACTAAGATTTAGTATTTTAGAAATTAATTATATAATTGAAAAAAATCTTAGAAAAAGAATTTACTATAATCTTTATATAGTAAAGTATTATATTAACTTTATAAAATTCTTCTTAATTTATTTAGGCTTATATTTATAATATATAATATAAATAGGTTTTCTTTATACTAGCTATTAAAGAAATTATATAAAATCTAGAAAAATATATTTTATAAATTTAATTATAATCTATATTATATTAAAATTTCTTTTATTTTAGAAATAATTTAAATTCAAGAGGGTTTATTTTCAATTAAATATAAGCTAGTATAAATTTTTAATATAATATTTACTTATTTATAATACTTGCGTTTTATATATATTAAAGTATTAGAGTTAAGTTTATCTATTATAAGTAAGATTAAGTCCTAACCCTAAATTCTTAATTATATATAGTATGTATAATTTAGAATCCTATATAAAATAAAATTATACTATTAATAATAGGGGGTAGGTGTAAATTAGAAATAGAAGGTTAATATAAATTAAAACTATAACGTACACGATAAGCATGCCGATCAGACAAGCATGCCGATCAAAAATCATAACCTTCTTAAGATAAATCGCAATAAAAACACCACAACCTATCTAATCAATTAAACTAATTACTATTTCTATCCTCAGTGACTTCAACTACCTCGTGGCAGGTCCTTGCATTATGCCCGGCCTTGCCGCATTTGCTACAACGCCGAATACCCGGTCTAACCGACCTTCCTTGACCACCACTTCTCGATGATTCAGCTACTACCGGCGTATTTATATCTATCTGATTAATTAAATCCTGGGCATTCCCTATAGTCATATTCCCTCTTTTCTGTAGGCGTGTTCTTTTTGCCCTACGCCGCCGGCTAAGTATATCATTTGACTGTCGAAGGTCCCGGTTCTCAGCCTCTAGTAAGGCTATCTTGTGTAGAAGAATGCTCTGTCCTTTCTCAAAATGCTTCACGGCTTCAATTATTGACTCAGGGGAGCTGCTCTTATGATTTCTGATCCTTCCTTGCAGATACTTAGAGTGAGATTGGGTCTCTAGTATTGTCTTTGGGGTCCTTGCAGTCCAAGGGGTTGAAGGTTCAATGGCCTCCCCGGGAGGCGTTGGGGTCCGTAGTTGCACATCAAGCTTTGAGATGACATATTCTGGGTCAAAGGGAGCAAGTCCAGCTCCTCTAAAACCTCCCCGGATATTACTTTCTGTAAAAGTGGCTTTAAAAGCGGCGTAAAAGGCAGGAAAGAACTCGGTCTTGGATATGTGGGTTATAGACCTTCTGATCAGTTGCTCTATTTCTCGACCATATGCCCTTTTCAGTGGCCCAAAGCAGCCGACATCAAGAGGCTGAAGTAGGTGCGATGAATGAGGCGGCATACAGAGTGTAATAATATTATGCTCCTCACAATATATCTGGAAATCGGCTGACTGGTGACTTTCATGACCATCAAGGATCAGGAGGCGATAGGGACCAGTTGATCGGTTAGTTGTAGCCTGATCAAAGTGCTTTAGCCAGTAGAGGCCTGTCTTATTATCTGTCCAGCCATTTTCGGTTGTAGCGATAACCCAAGTGGCCGGGAGGTTGCTTTCTCGGTACCAATTAGCAAGGTGATATTGGCCTGCAACCACGATAAATGGATCGATCGCCTGGCCTTTTGCATTGATCGCTTGAATTGCTGTAACCCATTCCCGGTTTCCAGGCTGAACTGATTTTGGGTTCCCACGCCTTTCCGAGCTGGTAACCACTATACCGCTTGATATCACGCCCATCATAAAGCCGGTCTCGTCAAAGTTCCAGATATCATCTGATCGGATGCCGTATTTCGCGATTGTGTTCTCTACAAACCTAAACCAATTGCAAATAATAGTCGGATCTTCGCATTTAGCCCTGCGATAGTCATATTTCCTCTGAAAACGTGTCTTAAGCTCTGGTTGTCGCTTAATAAAATTGATAGCCCAGCGCTTGCCAACTGGTGATGCGTTGCGGTCAGCAAGCAGTCGATTCGCCATTTCTTCAACATCGCGATGTCGGGCAGGAAATCCTCGCGAATCTAGGTCAAGGATATACTGGACTATAACCTGTTCCTCTAGATTACTTAGTTTCCGTTGCTTTGGAACCCAATCGCAACGTGCAGTGATGCCATTATGTCGGGCATGAAGGGTCGAGAAGTTAACGTCATAGACCGTTGCAGCTCGTCGCAGACTTAACCTTGGGTCTATCTGATAGGCCTGAAGTGCAAGAATAATTTGAGCCTCTTTATTAGATTGAGACATATTATTTGGTTGAGAATTAATTGATTAGATAGTGATATGTAAGGTTGAGGGATTTTTGATCGGCATGCTTGTCTGATCGGCATGCTTATCGTGTACGTTAGTAAGTAATTTAATAAAACTAATATTATTAAAAAGTAGAGATTTAAATAACTTATCTATTTTATTTTTAAGGTATAATTAGTTTATTTATAATTATAATATTAAGTTAAAGTTTAAGAGTTAATTAAAGGATATTATAAAAAGTAGATAATTTAAGGAGTTTAATTTGCTAAATTAGATATAAAAAGTAGGCTATTAGTAATAGAGTTTAATATTTAAGATTAAAAGGCTAGATAAAAGAAAGTAATAGTAAGAGTAAAGAGATAAAAATATTAAGTATTATAACTAAAAAGACTACTAATTACTATTTAATTTTCTAATATATATATATATAATATAAATCTATTTATTTATTATTTACTAATATTTCTATTCTCTATTTATAAAAAATATTAAATTGTATATATTACTAATAAAGTAATTACCTATTTAAAGAATAGCTATAGACTAATAATTACATTTAAGGCAAATTAGATATAAAGAGTTATTAAGGTAATTCTTAGTATTATTAAGGACTAAATAGAGTTAGAGAAGTAGGAATTTCTATTACTAATTATTAAATAAATCCTATATATATTACTACCTAAAGATAATAATAAGGGCTATAAAGAGTATAAGTATATAGAATTAAATACTAAGTATATTTTAAATTATTATAATATTAAGTATAAGTTTATTAGCAGCTAGAAGAGAGAATAATATATAGGATAAATAATAATAATTAAGATATTATAAAGAGAAGGTATATAGGGTTAATAATTATTTTAGTCTTAAGTAAAAAGTAGTTTTTTTAAAGTTAAATAAAGTATTAAAGTTTATAAAGATAAAAACTAAATATAAGAAGGTATTAATTAAATAACTAAATTTTTAAAGCAAATTTATTAAGAGGATAAAGATATATTTAAAAGTAAAAATAAGATATAAATATAAAACATTTATAATAAGTAAAAAAAAAGCCTATAGTTAAATTAAATAAAATAGCTAATATATTTAAATAGGTTTAAATTAAATATATTAATATAGTTAATAAGTATATTAATTAGATAAGTATATTAATTAAAAATCTCAGCCTATAGCTTTTAAATCTATTTAAAAATACTATAAATTATATAATTAATTAAATTTAATTATTATACTCTTACTTAGATAATTCTAGAATTACCTAATAGGTCCTTATATTATACCTGGCCTTACTATTTTTTTATTAAATAAGTAGTCCTTAAGTTTATTAATAAATAATAATAGTATTTTATCTTTTTCTATAATTTTATTAAGTTATTAGTAATTTACTATAAGTCTTAGTTTATTTAAACTAGGTTTTAATATAAATATAACTAGGTATCTAGCTAAGGACTTTAATAGTTTAGTATATCCTTTCTATAATATATTATTTAATTATTCTTTAAGTATATTAAGCTTATCTTAAGATAGGTTATAAATATAAAAGAATTTTAAATTCTTATTATCTTTTAATATAATTTAAATATTATAATTTATATATTAAGGTAACTTAATATTAAGTTCCTCTTAAAATAGTTTTTTATAAATATAATAATCTAATATTATATTCTTAAGTTATTTATAAAATTCTTATTTAATAATTTATTTTATCTATTAAATATCTTAATCTAATTATTTAAACTATCTTTTAAGAGTTATTATTATTTATTTAATATATTTTATTTTACCTTTATAATACTTATATTATTTTCCTTTTAGAATAGGCAATTCTCTATTATGCCTATCTTTATTATTCTTATTAGTTAAAGTTTAAGATCTTATATTATTATTATTTAAATTATTTTTATTATCTAAAGGGTAGTTTTTATAGCCTACCTAGCTAGTTCTCTAGTTAAATTATAGGTTATAATATAATAACTATAGGTATTTAAGTACTAGGTTATATTTCTATATTAATATAATATTAAAGTTAATACCTTAGTTCTTTTTATTAATAAATACCTTAAGGTAATTAATCTCTTAGATAATTTTTCTATTTTTATAATTATAAATACCTCTTTCTTTATTTATTATAATATAATGTTTTTTTTATTTCTCTATAATAGCTTTAGTATATTAACTATATTAAGGAAAATAAAGTTTATATTAGCTCTGCTATTTATAAATATATTTAGCTATTTACCCTTAATCCTAACTTTTAATTATAGGCAGGTTTATTAACTTATTTTTATAGTTATTCTTAGATCTTTTCTTAGAAGTTTATTTTCTATTACTTTTTTACTTATTTAATACTTTATTATAGATAATATATTCCTTTTCCCTATAGGTAATTATAGCTATATTTACTATTATAGTAGTTAATATTATTAAGGCAGTTATATTTTATAGCTAGTTTATTTTAATAGGCTTTATCTATTTCCTATACTTAGTATTCTAGGTTGCTATTATTTTTGTTAAGTTACTAGGATAGTTATTTATTTATTTAGCTAGTTTCTAGGGTAAGGATATCTTCTTATATTTCTTTCTCTAGGCAATTTACCTCTGCAATAGCTTTATAAATTTCCTAGTTAAGGGTATTCTCTTCTATATCTATTTTATTTTAGATTCCCTATCTCTATTATATAATAGTTTTAGAGTTTTAAATATATACTAGAGCCCTTTCTTATATCTTTATATAAGCCTCTAGTTTTACTACTTAAGATCCTCTATATCTCCTAGTAACTTAATATCTAATAGTATTAATAAGTATATAAGGTCTATATTTCCTATATTCTTTAATTTATACTAGAAAGCAATTCTTAATTACTTTACCTTACTAATATATTAGGTAGTAGTATTATATATATAATATTTATAATATCTACTTATATTTTAAGTACTTTAGGTATTTTTATAAGTCTCTCTTTACTTAAATTTCTTCTTTTAATATTATTAAATCTTCTATTTCCTTTTTAATATATACTTAAATATAGATATTATTATTTTATTTAGTAATTATATATTCTCTTATAAGTTTTATATATTTCTAATACTTACTAATTTAAACTCATACTGTATATTTATTATATTAAGATATAATTTTAATATTTTAAATAATTTAATTCTCCTTATACTTAATCTTCTTAATATTAAGTTCCCTTTAAATTCTACTAGTACTTAAGTAATTTAGGTTGTTATAATATTAATTTAATTATTTTAAGGTACTTCTAATAGGGATTTTATCTATTACTAAATAACATATATAATAAGCATGCATAATAAATAAGCGTGCGTAATAATATACTATGCAGCTAAAAACTACTTACCCTATAGTATTTTAATACTTAAATAAATTAAATAAAAATCTAGAAAACTTATTTCTTAAAATAGTATAGTTTATTATATAAGAAAGTATTTTTTAAAGATTTTTAACTATTTTATTTTATATAAAAAACCTTAAAATATAGTGTATTTTATAATATAAATAGCTTTTAAAGTTTATAGCTACATAGGAATTTTTAAAAAATATAAGAAAATTAATATAGCTTATTTTAGGACTTAAATATAAGTTATTAAAATTTTAGATATTTTAAGTCTAATTTGAATTTTTAAAGATTATTTAAAAAACTGCCTTTAAGGTGAAAAGCGGATTGTTGTGCACGCTTATCTGTTGAGCACGCTTATCATGTACATTATAGGTTATACTAAATAATACTATTTTATATTTTTAGAGACATTCCTATTTTATTAAATATTTATTAAAGTATATTATTTATCCCTTAATTAAATTCTTTAGTACTTAGTTCCTTATCTAGTTTAAGGTTAATTTCTTTTCCCTTTTTAATTATAGTAATGGTTTTTCCTTTAATAAATACTATTTTAACTTTAGGTATTAGTATCTATTATAGTTTAATTTACTTATTTTATTTTTTATTAGTATATTTATTTTATTATTTCTTATTTACTTCTTCTTTAATTTATTTAGTTTTTATAGGCACTATATAGACTAGGATACGTTATTATTTTAATTTAATTTATAAGTAGTATTTATTAAGTATGTCCTTTTTATTAAGGAATAGGTTATATATAGTAATATATTCTAGTCCTAATTAGTTATATCTAGATCTTATTATATTAATTATCTTAATTACTTCCTGTAGTTTATTATCTCTTTTAATAATATTAATTTTCTTATTTTTAGGAACTGGCCTGTATTTCTGGTTAGTTTTAACAGGGTTCTTATATTCTAAATTATAATAACCCTTCTTACTATAGTTCTAGTAAGTAATCTTAGACTTATCCTTCTTAGTTATTCTAATAGTTATAGGTCCTGGTTTAGTATTATATTATATATTAACTTATTAGGTTCTTCCTTAATTTATATAATACTAAGGTTTACTATCTTATCATTCTCCATTTTATATACTATAGGTTTTCTAAGTAAATTATTAGTTATTGATTTTAACTACTATATTAATATATTTAACTAATATCCTAGGATATTCTTTATCTTATAATTCTTATTAAACTAGTTCCTTAAGTGTATTAAAAAAGAATAATATTAATAGGTCTTAATCCTAAGATAGTTTACTTATAAGTTATAGAAACTCTACCCCTAAGGCAGATATTAATCTAATTTATTTAAGTATTTTAATTTTTCTCTTTACTTACCCTTTTTTATTAATAATTCTAAATACTATTTTAAGCACTTCTTATAATTTATATCTCCTATTTTATATAAAAAGTAAGGCTATTTATAATTAAATAAGATAGAATAGGTTTATTATATAATTATCTATAATAAGTTAAAACTATTAGGCTGCAGTTTTAATAAGTTTTCTGGCTATATATATTACCTTAGTAGAATTATTATAAAACTAGTTTAGGTAGTAGGTAATAAAGGCTTTACTTTATATAAGGAATATAGGTAGCTTACTAAGGGTATTATTAAGGCAATGACTAGAGACGCATGATGTTTTGGCTACAGACGCATGATCCTTTCAGACGCATGACTTTTATGCCCTCTTATTGGCTTAAAATTAATTGATAGTGTAATTGAATTCTGCCACTTCTCGAGCATATCACTTAGGAATTTAGTATATATCCTGCCATTTCCCTTATATATCACTCGGTAATTTAATATAAATCCTGCCCGATTTAAGAACCCTCAATTGGGCGAGATTTAGATCTTGCTATTATATATCATATCCAGTATTATATATATAACTTATTTAAACTAGCCTATCTCCCACTGACTTCTTTCTCGACGTATACTAGACCGTAGCCTCTGCCCACTTGAACGCACCCCTGAGCTCCTTCCAGCACCAAGCCTCGCTGACCGTCTTTGTGTTTGTCGTTGAGATAGATTAGTTTCTTGAGATGAAGCTTGGTCTTGTGAAGGTGTTAGCCTGACTGTTATTGATCGATTTAAACTTCCTCGAGGTCGGCCACGTTTTCGCTTTGGCAAAACTTGAATTGACTGCTCTGATCTCTGTTATATCGGCCTGTTAATTGCCAGCTGCGATAGAACACTTTGCGCTGTATTCTTAGGCCTTCCACGAAGAGATGTGGTTATCCTTGGGTCTATTATCCGTCGGTAGGGGTCTTAAGATAATGACTCCCGTATACGCCAACGCGGGTGCACTTCCTGTTTTGTGAAAGAAGTCCCTGAGGATATTTTATAATATATCGTGTGATAACACGGTATGCCGAGCTCGGTTGGGACAGAGCAAACGCAGCTATTAAGAGGAGGTGGAAATGGTCTATTCCCTGTTGGCATTGCCTTCTTTGCCAGTCGATATTGTGTTGTAATTAGTGCTAGGCACTTTGATGAGACTAGAGTCCGGAGTTCCCCTAGGTAGTCTATACTCAGCCGGTGATACTCAGGCGCAGTAAGTACCTCATCGTTTGCACAGGCATCAACAAAGTCTTGCCTTTGATCTCTAATCATATCCTGCATAGCTTCGACTAGCCGATATAGGTGGCTCATTCCATTTAGCAGATAGCCCTTGATATTATTATTGCTTGCCTCAGTACCGGATATAACACGAATACCGAAGTTACGATAATGACGAATAAAGCAGCGTGCCCATTGTGCCCGAACAGGCATATAGGTGCCATGGAGATACCGTAGAATAGGGCTCTGGTCATTAAACTTTTTACAGAGATTGATCCATGCCTTCTCATGCGCCTCCTCAGTCTCGGCAAAGAGGACCAGTTTCCACATAGCAAGAACACCACTATATGTATGAGAGATATCATTACCTACTGGCGCAGAGATAGACTCTTGGTCGGTAGGGTTCAGTTGAATCTGATCTGGTGGATCTGCCTCTATATCTGAACCACCACTGATATCGCTACTAGAGCTAGGCCTCTTAAGCCATCTCTGTTTCGCTCGAAGTAGGACATTTGAGTTGATGTGGTGGATACAGAGTTGCTGCTGTATATCGGGAAACTGGTCATTAAGTGCTGCTTTCATCGAATCGTCAAAGTCGGTGATAATAACATCTGGCTGACGTATAGAGTGTTACTCCATAAG
The DNA here is from genome assembly GCA_020744335.1 of Fusarium sp. MPI-SDFR-AT-0072. NCBI lineage: Eukaryota > Fungi > Ascomycota > Sordariomycetes > Hypocreales > Nectriaceae > Fusarium > Fusarium sp. MPI-SDFR-AT-0072. The sequence continues at coordinate 4,238,812 of JAHBOG010000004.1, forward strand.
CTGTTTTATACTCTCTGAAAGGAACTGGAACCCTTCTCGTCTCTCGTTATCGATAAGGCCAAAGGCAGCATTGAAGACAGACCCAAGGCATGTCTGCCCTGTTGCTTGGAAGAGGGGAAGCTTGAACCGATTGGTATTATAGGTATTGTCAAAGCTGATGACCTCAGGGAATCGTTTCCACATCTGTAAGCAATATGGAAATGTCCATACAAGACCAAGAAGACGGTCTGGGTCATCATCTGCCCATTTGATAAGATAAGGTATCTCATTATCGTCAAAGAGCTTGATAAGTGCTGCCGTAGGTGTGAGACCTCCTAGCTTCTCGCGGTTGATAAGAGATCGGGCGTTATAGATATCTTTCCGTGTAAATGTAGAGTCAGGGTATTGCTCCTGAATAACAGCTCGTACATCACGGGCCCGAACACCAACTCGACGACTAGTAGATATAATCGTTGCCTTTGTAGCTTCGGTCAGTCTTCGATGAGAGGGGTGTGCAGATGGTCCAATGCTTGGTCCATGATTATGCTGATGATGCTCGGGATTGTTATGTAATCGTAAGAGCCACTTCCCCTCCTCAAGTGCCTCAGCTATAAGCTTCCATTTACAGCCACACTTGCGAGACTTACGGGGCCTTATTTGAGCTCCTTTGCTAGGTTGTGGCTCCCCATATCGATCACATTGGAATGAATACCGTATCTTGCGGCCCTTATAGGTATACCCATTATACTTAACAATCCCGAAGCCATGTGCCTTTGCAAAAGAATTAACTTCCTTAAAGAGAACATCAACTGAGGGGGCTGCAGTACCTGGTATTGGTGGGTTTGGGATTTGAGTGGGTTCTGGAGACGAATCTAGGGTTTGGTCTTGTAATTCTATATCTCTAGGTGAGGATAGGAGACGAGTGTTGGTATGTTGTGCTTTCCGTGGGGGTGAATATGGAGGAGGCGATATAGATTGGCCTGGACTAAGGGATGAGTAACCCCATTGTTCACGCCATTGCCGAACGCGTTCTGCTGCTTCGAGAGACTCGCGAGTAAGTCTCCGCTCGGTTCCAATAACATCTGTAACCAATTGTAAAGCAGATTTAAATTTGGCACGTGGTGATTGAGTATTATGTTGTTCTTCGGTTGCGTCACTTGGCTGTGAAGGGTAGGGAATCGGCTCGGGGCCTGGTATCGGTCCTCGTACACGAGTTGGTTGGCCATTTGGGACTGGATAGTCATTGCTTAGATGAATGTCATGATCGAATTGTAATGCCCATGAAGGCTCGTTTAGTCCACGCATGCCTTCGGGTCGTAGGACTGTCGATAACATCTGAGGATATGACGCGAAGATATTCTCGAGCGCGCCAGTATCTTCAAGTGGATAGTCAGATGGCGACGGTTGACGTAGGTTAGAATTAGCGCGCCGCTTTCGCTTTCGCTGCTGAGGCTGTTGGAATGGGTCAGGGCTTGGTTGCTCCATAATGAATTAATCTTGCGGGTTAGTGTAGAACGAAGGTAAATAATAAGATCGTAGTCCGGCGCGATTGAGAATAAGGTTAGATATAAGGGATACGAATATATAGCTATCTAATTGGTTTAGAATCGACTCTGTTAAGCGAGATATCTTCACCGCCTTGAGGAATATGTACTGGCAGCTTAGTAAATTTTTAAGCCAATAAGAGGGCATAAAAGTCATGCGTCTGAAAGGATCATGCGTCTGTAGCCAAAACATCATGCGTCTCTAGTCATTGCCATTATTAAAAGGCTTAGGTAGGTTTGGCTTAAGAACTTCTCCTAGGTCTCTCTTATTATTAGCTATTAAGGCCAGATTATATATTTCTTACTAGGTATTATTATTACTTTAGTTTTATTACTACTATAAAGTAATAAATTCTTCTAATATCTAGTATATTTTATTTATATTATTAATAATATTCCTAAGTTATTCATAAAGTTATTTAACTTCTAAGTTATTAAATCTTTAGGATAAGTTATCTATATTATTTATATTCTATTTAATTAGTAAATAGTTTGCCTAACTAAGATTAGCAGGTATAGTAGGCTATTAACCTTAAAGGTTAGTAATAATACCCTATTAGTAAATAGGATTAATATTTATAGATATTATATTTATATTACTTAGTATTATATATTATAGTTTAAATAAGTGCTATTAATATATAATAGGTTAGTTCCTAACTATAGATAAATTAAGCAATATTAGGTTTATTATTAGTAAATTATATAGGATATAATATTAAGTATTATTAAAGTATTATATCTCTTAATAGTAGATTTAATATATATTAAGCTTAATTAATATAAAGAAGTTTTATTAATAGCTAGTAAGCTAGAGTTTATAAAAGTATAAATAAATATAATCTATATATTAAAGGTCTTTTAGAAAGATTAATAGTATATTAAAATTAATCTAAGAAAGACTGATATACTTTATATACTGGTCTAAGAGGACTGTTAAGTAGGAGTTGTTAGTCCTTATCTTATTAGTAGACCAAATAGTTTAGAAAGTCGGTCTAACGTGAGATAGTAGGTCTGCTCTGTAATTAGGGAGAAATAATAGGGTATATGTAATATAACCGCTAGGGTCGTAACATCTCGTTAAGACGTTATAAGCTTTAAGTATTAATTAATTACTGGCATAGCCCTCTGCGCAGGTCACTTAAGAGGGGGCTGGTCATGGTCTTGGACCACGAGAGCGCGACTAAGACAAGGGGGACGGCGTAGGGCGATGTGGATAGGAGAGGGGTAATCGCGGGGTTTGGGAGTAAAATGTATTAGGTTTTATCTAAGTTCAGTTGCCTAAAGTTAAAGACCTAGAGTTATAATATTTAATTAATTAATTCATAGTTAAAGTTTATAATATCTTAAGGAGATATATTAAGCTAATATACTAAAAAAATCTAATTAACTTTAGCTTGTAGAAGGTAATATATATATACTCTTAATAAAAATAAATCTCTTAATTAAAAATAAATAATATATTTTTATTAAATTATAACTTAAATAACTTCTAATATTAAATTTAAATTATTATATAATAATAATTAAATTAATATAAAAAGTATAATTATATTTATTTCCTTTACTTTATAAGTTATATTACTTTTTTTTAATATTATAATAAAGGTAGTTCTTTTAAAGCTTTTTTCTTTTTTTTAAAAGCTTAAAATATAATTCTCATCTTACTTATAAGATTAATTATAGAAATTATTTTATCCTAAGTAATACTATTAATTAATACTCATAATAGCTAGTAATATACTTATATAATACCTAAGGATTATATATAATATTAATTAAGCTCTATTTGTAACGGTTGTGGGTTTTAAATAGGGAAACTAGTCTATAGTAGGTTTATGTTTGCAGATAGTGTAGGGCGTTATGTCTGAGCAGGTTGGTTATTATATCTCTTAATAATTAAGTAATGCATATTAGGCTTATTAATATAAAGAAGTCTTATTAATAGCTAGTAAGCTAAGTTCTATGAAAGTGCTAATGAATGTGTTTTATATACTTATATATAGTTACTGCTGGGGAGGGCAGTTACTGAGTGATTCTTAGGGTCACTGGTGACTCTTAAGAATTACTAGTGTTTCTAGTCAGTCCTTAGTGATCGGGTCTTGGCGGTCACTTATGGAATCCCTTACTGTGTGGTGACTGTTCGTGATTGGAAAGAAAATGTAGGGTATATGTGATGTAACCGCTAGGATCGTAACACTATTATAGATATTATTTACTTTTTAATTTATTAAATACCGCTGCAGCGTTATTATACTTCATTTTCTCTATAAAACTATAAGTACTCTTGGCTATTTTAATAAAAGTTACTTGCTAACTTTAATTAGGTAGGCAGAAGCGTTAAAGAGATCGCTGCTTTCCTCGGAGATGACGTTTTAGTTTCACCTTCTCAGGCTGAGGCAAACCTCGGCCACAATATAGAGGTCTATAAGTTGGGGGATCCGGCTTCCAGAGAAGTATTCTGTCCATAAATATCATTACGTAGGTGAATAGCTTTGATCATGCACAGGGGACTCGAATCGAGCCAGGATATGCCAACGGTTTAGAAAAGTAGGCTTAACCTTTAAGATCTAGTCAAAATATAATATAAAAGAAATTCCAAAGTGTATTGCTTCTATGCTAAGGCTTGCCATCAACGTAGCCTACAACTCTTCCTGCTGTGAGTCTATATAGAGCACTGTAGCAACGCGACTGGTGGTACACCATGTAGATAGCCATAGTCACTGTTCTGAGAACAAATTAATATCCTTTATTAAACGGTCTTATCGACTGGTCTAGATATATCTCCTAATAACGCAATGCCAAGAACGGATATAAAATCTACATCTCTTTCTTCCAACTCACATATCACATAATCACACACTTCTGGACCCCGTAATTGCGCAAGCTCACTGTCTGGGTATTTCAGCAAACCTGACCAAGGCACATGTGGCGCCACTCTTTCGTGTCCATATAACAACGCTTTAATCTGGTTGTGAAATTTAACATCCGGTCTATAATAGACACTATCCTCATAGTCCATATCTGCGATAAGTATTATGTCAAACCTGGATATAGGACCATCCGGGATGTGGATGTTGAGATTCCAAGAGAAATGGGTTGATAAGAACTTGTCTAGTAACCGGTATGCCGTTTTGAAATTCCCAATAACCAGGGCGTAGTGATTATCGAATAGGAATCTTCCGGGCTCTTGCATCAACGTAAATGGGGATGGATGGGGTTCCTCTAGAAACTCAAACAAGAAGGGATGATGCCAGTCATCTTCACTAATCAGAGTATTGCGGAGCTCAGATAGAAGTTTCAGGCTAGAAAGTCCCTCTGAGAGCATTTTGGAATCCACAGAAGCTATACATTGTAAACAATGAATGATATACCAGGAGTGCAGAGTCCGGATAGCACGGTGAGCTGTGCCGTCATGCAGTGGCTCTTCTCGGTCAACGGATTGGAAACGACGAAGAAGATATCTCGGTAGTGAAGCCGACGAGTCTTCGGTAATCAAAGAGACTGTCCAGGCCTGTGAAAGCGCTCGAAGAATGATTGGAAGAGAATCAACCAATAGGGACGTGGCATAATTGTTAAGTAGCACCGAAACAACAATATTGGCATCCCGGTGATCCATAGCAAAGAAGACCACAGGAATGCTCACTTCCAGGAATTCCAACTCGAGGTGACTGAAATTAGAATAGAAACACTTCGGTAAGAACCAATGTATGTGGCCGCCAAATAATCCGGATAACTGCCATTCTTTAACAGCATTAAACCAGATGCGCCTAGATGCCCCGTCTGAAGGGATATGGCCATTGAGAGCCACAAGAAGAGCCATGATCAAATAAGGGTCAGAAGAAAAAGCGTGACGAAGGAACATATCCGTGAATGTCCACTTGTGGTCGATGCCACGATTAACATGAATAAAACGAGCCCTGACAAGATGGGCCGCGAGTAGCCTTGATGCTTGGTCAATTTTAGACGAGCCACAAGCGTCATGGATCTCTCGAATAGGCACAGTATCCATAAGAAAGTCAAAAGCAGTCCTGTGGATAAAATTGACCTCTTTGTAGTTGTAATCACATAGACGCGTATCTCCCATAAAGCTGAACTGCTTAGATTCAGCGCTGGGACTTGTTATCTCAAGCAGACCGCGAGAAACCACCTTGAGTTCATTCTCGACTTTCGAACACCTATCTAGATGTTCTTCCACAGTCACACTTCGCCCCATGCTCAGTATAGACTCCATTGAACTAGCTTGTGCAGCTATCGCGATGACGAGCAGTGAAGACATTCTGGAACCCCAGTGAAAGGATAGAGTATACCTGGTCTCAATATGTTCACGTCTCCACAGACAATAATGAGACTGAAGTAGCGACAAGCAGCCGTTCGAACACTTGGCAACTGACCATCATCTCCAATTCGGCCCCACATACCGGTGTAGGGCATCCTCAAGTCCGAGGGGGTCTGCTGAAGACGCTCTTGAAGCATCCCAATAGTTGCGTAACGTTGACGAATGGCCCGGTTCAGACGATCTACCACAAGAGCCACCCACAAAAACACGCCCTTGGCCTTTTTCACAGTCTCGTAGATAAGTCGATCTCGATCACGGTGCTCGAGCCCGTAGATATCGAGCCGTTCACGAACGAAAAGAATGATATCGCGCTTGTTCAGCCGGTGTATTCTCAGTCGGGATGCACCCTTAAAAAAGGAGCAAAAAGAATGTTCCTATCTACTGGATGCGCATAGCTTGACATTCTCTAACTGTGAAAGTCGATGGATGACTTGAGAATCAGTCCATTTTGGCCACGGTAGATGCTCTAGCTCTTGCACCTCATCCAGACCATCGAGGAAGACAAAGAAAGATTCTGGAGAAGCCTTCAGTGTCCAAAGTAGGGCTTCTGTTAGGTCATCCAGGCTCCAGTCCGAATGGCTTCTCTTGTGTCGCACGGGAGGTTGGGCTTGACACAGCTTTCGACAAAGGCCATGCTTACCATCCAGGGCTTGATAGAGAAGCGACAAAACCATGCCTTCCACATTTCGTTACAACAGCTGACCAGGTTTCCAGAAGAAATGCGTAAGTATTTGTACATCGGAGTGCCGTGAGTTGAGATGTTTAACCGTTGAATAGTTGAAAGCAAGGAACTTCATGAGAGAGCTCTTCCCCGATGCTGGTTTGCCGCTGATCCAAAAGAGGTTTGAATCTGATTCTAACCAGCCAGGAAAACAGTCAAAGTCTGGCTCGCCAGTTGTTCCGGTATCATCTGGGCATGGACAGATGTCCATGTCCCTACTCTCTGTATCTTCAAATGGTTGACTGTCATTGTCTGACTGATCAAGTTTAGATGCCGAGGCGTGGTTCGAATTCCGCGCGCCATGCCGATTGAAGACCCAATCAAAAGTTCCAGGGTAATTGCTTGATATATGATTCTTTCGACTGTTCATTTCTGGGAATCGTAGACTCGATAGTAGATGCTCATATTGTTTTTCAAATGCTTTGTCTTGCTCACGCTCGCGCAATTCTTGACGAAGCTGATCGACGGATTGAGAAATACTCCGACGAATTGTATTCTCTGCTGAAGCCACCTGTTCTTCAATGGCAGATCGGTTAGTTGCATGCTCCTCGCCAAGCCGATCGTTCATGTTTGAAGAGAATTCTGCGATCAGCTCTGAAACTTTAGTGGGGCCGTCTACCAGCTGTGAGATAATGGTTTGCAAAGCACCTTGGAGATGCTGAAAAGATTCCAACGATGTGATTTCAGCGGGTTGGGATTGGCTGCACACACGATCCAGGAGGAGGCTATGGAGGAGCTGTTCATGTCGCTGCAGGTTCTTCTCGGCACCTTGGAGTTCCTTTCCACGCCATAGCGCTAGTGCGCTTTTCTTTGACGCAGCCATTCTGCCACGAAGCCCTCTTTTTGAAGCTTTGTTGACATGAAGTTTGTCAAACTGTTGTTGCAGCTCGTTCACGCAGTCATGGACCTTTTTGCCAACATCAATGATCCTCTGCTGCTCCTTGCTCAGTGGCCCCATTTGCGCGGCAGTTTGATTCATCTCATCAAAAGAAGCCTTCGCATTCTTCAGGTATAAGTCCAGTTTTGGGTCAGGAGCTCGACCGTCGCGAATGTTGCGATAGACGTGTATAGAGTCCTTGGCGAAGGTGAGGATCTGCATTGCATTGCAGAGAATGCTCACTCCGAGGAGGGCAGCTTCAGCGCCAGACATGGTAGCGAGTACCTGTCGTCAATATTTGCTTCCGTATTGAACTAAATGTGCCAGGAATAAGCCAAGTGAGGAAGGGGAGTTCAGCTGAGAGGAGATGCGGCGTTTGCATAAAAAATGAGGCTGCAGATTCAGGCTGGGCAAGGGACAAACGTCGTTAGTTGATAGCTCTTAATTGCATATCTTACATACTTGTCTCTGACGAAAGATTTACTTATATAAGAGGATTAGTAAAACTGTGCTTTATAACAAGCACTTTGAGTACACCACGCATTGGACATAAATCAGGCCGACTCCAAAGTATACAAGCCAGAATTGCCGATATGGACTTCACTACAAATGCCGCGTGCCAGCCGCGTCCTTGAATTCACACTACGTCATAACATATTAGCATGTAATATATGCAATTAAAAGTAGTAAACCAATAGTTGTCGATTATGACTTGCTCAGCCTGATTCTGCCGCCTCATTTTCAACCCCCGCATCCGTGCTTCGCCCAGCTTCTTCGCTAACAGTTGCTTATCTGACAACTTGATGCTTCTTATTCTTGTACATTTGGTCAAGTCCGTAACATCATGGCTACTACGCGGCGCGCCTTCGAAGCGGCGATGCTTGATTTTATGGACAAGCTCAAAGGCCATAGTTTCTACGACCAAATTATCCAAACGACTAGCATCGAGCAAGTCTACCAGGACATTGAGAAGCTTCAAGACAAGCAGGCAAAGTCCGGCCGCCTTCGCCACCTGTCCAAGATTGAACTGTTTCTAACTCGACTTCGCGAATACAGTAGTGTCGTTGAAACCTTCATGCAAGCCAAGCCCGACATCCTAGCGCTCATATGGGGCCCAATCAAGCTTCTGTGGCTGTGGGCCGACGTTCTTAAACAGTCATTCGATGCTCTTGTGAATGCGCTGGAAGAGATTGGGAACGCTCTGCCTGATTTTTGCGAACTGGCCGAAATGTTCGCCGATAACAATCGTCTGCAGGAACTGTTGGTGCTGTATTTCCGCGATATTCTTCAGTTCTACTTGATCTCTACCAAATTCTTTAGTATGCGCCGTGAGTTTCCTAGACTTTCGATTCTGCAACCCGTTTTAATAATGAAGACAAGGTCTCCGAGCTGTGTTTGAGATGTTCTGGCCAAGCCACAGAGACAGGATACAGGTCGTGGTAAAACACATGGCAAGCCATCGCGACCTCATCAGAAAGGAAGTTCGCATGGAGGAGATACGCAGAGCAGACGAATTACGAAACCGTGAATTGCAGCATTTCGTACAAACAGAGGAGAACAATATCGCACAAGACTATGCCAGTCATCGAGTACACTTGGCACCTAAGAACTACGATGTCGACCTGTATCGTTTCAGCGAAGCTGTTTGAAATGGAACCGGGAAATGGCTCTTTCGGGACAAGTCATTCCAGAATTGGCTCGCTGGTATAGGGAATGCAAAGCCTATCCTATGGCTCCGAGGTATTCCAGGAGCCGGTCAGCCTATAAACCTGATACAATTCAGGAGACATTTGCTAATCAATCACTGATATAGGCAAGACGCTGCTCGCAAGTAGCGTGATCAAGCACACTCAGTCTTTGGATGGTACCCATACCGTGTTTGCGTTTCTCACATACCTTGACAGTCATATTTCCGCACTCTCTATCCTCCAGTCATTAATATTCCAACTAGCCTCGACATCCCTACCACTCAAGACAATTCTGTGTCAGTCCAACCTACAACACCTGGGCAGTGATTTCAACGTCGCTTCAGCTCTTCTACAAACCCTCATCCAGAGTGCAGGCGTTGTACATCTCATCGTAGATGGCCTAGATGAGGTCGAACCTGTACAACGCTCAAGGCTAATTAAGGAGCTCTTGAGGCTAAGCGGCGACAGTGAAGAGTGTCACATTCTGTTGACTAGCCGTGCTGAAAGTGATATCTCTCGCGATTTGGACGGCAAGACTACAGATGTACAGGTCGACAAGGATAACGCTGGTAGTATCCAGGCTTTCATTGACCAAACTATAGGAGAATGGTTCAAAGAGAGGGGCTTCGTTCCAGACATTCAACATCAGATCCGAGGATGGGCTGCACCGCTAGCATCACGAGCCAAAGGTTTGTTTTTGTTATCTTGTCCGAATTGCAACCTCAAAGACTTGTAACCAGCACCACTGACATTATAATAGGAATGTTTCTTTATGTTAAGGTTATCCTGAGGATAATATACTACATCAATGATATTGGGGATATACAAAATCAACTAGAACATCTCCCGACGTCTTTAGAGGATGCGTATGCGCTTGCCTCCTATATCTGTTGTCTTGCTAATATTTGTATAGTTATGGCAGGGTCCTACAGCAAATTAATGCATCTCCAGATCCCCAAAGAAGAAACCTTGCTCGCTCGATACTTGGCTGGGTGGGATGTGCCCCATCGACAATGACCTTGAAAGAAATCGAGCAGGCCTTGCTTGTTGACCCTGATTGTCCCTGCAAATTACCGAGAGTTCAAGCAAGGGTCAATGTTATACAGATCTGTGGCCCGATTATCGATGTAGTAGATGGTTATGTTCAATTCGTCCATTTTACTGTTCGAGAGTACGTCAAAGGAAAAAACTCTCTATCAATGACTAACACCAGTCAGATACATCTTCAGCACCAAGATCCAGAACTCGATCACTCTCTCTGAGACGGCGCTTGACTTGACTATTCGCTGTGTGGTGTATATGTGCCAGGACCACCATGACCCAGACCTAACAGAAGATGAAATTGATGCCAACATGCTTTGGGGGGCATATCGCTTGCATCACTTCTCATCGAGCTTCTGGCTTGACTTAATCAACGAGTATTTAACTTTGTCTGGTTCAGAAACAATACCTCATACTCTTATTGATCAGCTGAGAATACTGCTCGAGACACGATCATCAGATCATTACACTCAGAGTAACCAAAGCAAACGTTGCCTACATCCAGCCATTCTTGGCCTGGAGGATCAGGAGCCTGCTCTGGTAGAGATGCTGAAGGGCTGTATTGAATTTCAGACATCATCCTCCAAGTCGGACTTTCGGATCAACAATCGTGAGTTAGTTGACCTTGAGATCCGGTAATAAGAACTAATCCAATCAACAGCAGAGCAGTGGTTTCACACCAGCCCGCTCTCCATCCCCAAAATTTCAATTGCCCTCCATGAGCGGCTCGATGGCCTCGAGGATAGGAAACTTTCGATTCTGAATTCGGTGTCTTACCATTACGGACCCAAATACTTCAGATGCGGGTTTTTGGGCTGTTATTATAATCGTTACGGCTTCGAAACGAAGACAAGCCGCCAAGCCCACGAAAGGAATCATCAGAAACCATGGAAATGCAACCTCCCAGGCTGTCGCTTCGCGACCCAAGGCTTCATCTCGCGAAAGATGAGAGATGACCATTTGAAGAATGGCCACTCACATGCTGCAAATCCTGGTTTGTCAAGCACTTCCCCCCCTCCAAAGATTGAAGACGAAGAACTCCAACCTCTTATATTTGATTTGATTGAAACCAACAGAATGGAGATTATAACGCCACTGATGCCTCGTTTGCGCAATTTAGACCGGTATGTGCAGATGGAGATGGCAATCCACGCTGCCAAAGTGGCTTCTCACGAAATCCTACAACTGTTCAACGACTCTGGGTTACTCACGGGAGCATTCCTCACGAAGGATGGTCTAGATGGTCTAGAAGGTCTAGATTGGGAGAGGCTTGGAACTCTAGCCAAGCTGACAGTAGGAAGTGGGAGCATCGGCCTCTCCAAAATTCTGCTATGCTGGGTTGCGACGCTGCACAAGCGTGTAAACTATGCGATTGGATCTGGAGTAGCAGTGAAGAAAACATTCAGAGCCATAATGGAATTGGAGTCCGAGGATATATTTGAACTGTGGAAGCCAATACTGGCCTCAGGCTTCGGCATTGAGGATAGCACCGTGCATGTTACATATGCATTATCGGTTCGGGGTACCATAAGCACCACCAACAATATCCCAAGCCGCGAACGCATGCTGCTGGGAATCTGGGAAGTATGCAGGATTCCTGATACAATGAAGCCGCGAGACCGGAATAAGCTTCTTCGAGATATTGCCGATAATACCTGTTCCGTCAACCTGGCGCGTTATGCAATTCAACATGGCTGTGAAGTTGACGGCAAGGCACACGAGAACTCTCCAACAGCCTTGCAATTTGCAGCAAGAAAGACCACACAACAAGCAGCAGACCTCATGAAGTTCCTACTTCTCCAAGGAGCAGACCCTAACATGGGGGCGGCGAAAAACAAGGGATCGGCGAAAATCATGATTAGGGACGAAAAAGGGGCCCGAGAAATCTCAAAGTGGCTTGAGCTGACTTGGGAAGAGTTAGTTGAAAGAACTAATGAGGAACTTCAGAGGATTAAGGGAAAGGAAGGTTCCCATGGTGATTGAGAGATGGGTCGAATATATCGTTGAATTATCTTGTGTCATATAACCAGCTCGGAGTTCTTATTTGGATCTCTATTTATATCTATCTACTCCGAGTGAGCCATAGTTCGAGTTTCTGAAAACGATTAGTCTGATATCTCTTTGCCTTAATACGTGACTACATACCCTTGACGTCTCATCGTCAATACCATTTCCAGTAGAGCCATCATGGACACTCCAAGTATCCTGAATAAGCTGTGTTTTCTTGACTTGAATACTTTGAACATACTACTCTACGCAATTAGATCATTATTGATAGTTTCTGGTTTAACTAATGGTCGTACAGGGATGTCACTAACCTCCTCAATTGAGTCTGGAGTAATATACTTGGTAGCAGTGACGTGCCGCTGCTGGCCTATTCGATGAACACGTGCAATCGCTTGCTCTTCCGCCATGGGGTTCCAATGAGGCTCAAGAAGATGCGCATGATTAGCTGAGGTTAGATCAATGCTAGATATTGGTTATAATGTTAGCCTTCGCTTCGTCGATGCGCCTGAACACCTACCCTTCTCCGCCACTCCCAATAGTGGCCAGCATTACAGTACAGCAGGGGTCGTTTGCAAATCTAGACAGTGCTTTCCCTCTTTGCTTGATGGAGTACTGGCCATCAATTCTCTCGCATAAGAAACCAACCTGTAAAAGAGCTTTCTGAACAAGATCGAGCATCTTCGTCCAGTAACTGAAAACCACGCTGATCGCAGTTAGCATTGTTTGTTTATTTTCGTTCGGTACTCATACCTTTTTGCCGGCAGAAATGATGACTCTGCTAAGTTGTTTGTTTGTTCTAATCGAATGTTTTGTATCAATCTCTGCACCTTAGCAGACGGCGACGTGTTGCGGTATGAATCAATACTAGAATTCGTTCCACGTTGCTGTCTAGCACTAAAGTGCATAGTCTGAAAATCTGGACCTTGACCTCTCTGAATCCTCCAGGTTTCAGTGTCTGAAGCAGATAAGAGGTCTTCTCCATGATCGCAAATTCGGCGAAGATTGTAGATCATGGACAGGACATTCTTCTTTTCTCTACCCGTCGCTGAAGCGTTGGCAGGACAGTTGTTATAAGAGTCGGTAGCGTTTTTGGCAGCTTCAGATTCGAAGAAATCGTAAAGAGCGCGGTCATACGGATGCAGGTCAACCTTTTCTTCGCGGACCGTTGGAGGAGGAAGTGCCAGCGAAATGCTAGATTTCGTCCGGCGGAGACACCAGCGCCTCGATGACTGGAGCTCACACGCGGCCTGGAAGACTTGAGTTGACCTGTTACCAATTCGATGGGCTTCATTCATTAACCACTTGAACGAGTCGTGATACGATAACGATTACTGACCTTCATCTAGAACAACGCGGAACCATTGCTCTGTGAACAATGGACCCTTGTTAGTCCACTCAGACCTTAAGGTTTGATACGTTGTCAAGACAATGTCGTTGTCTCGGAACTGCTTGGCAAGGGTTTGTCTACCAGTACCATGATAGACGGCAACACGGATCTGACCCGGCATAATGTGGTTTTTTATCTGGGCTTGCCAGCCAGGAATCACTGCTCACCGTTAGTGAAACCCTCGTTAAAACGTCGTCGCGGGCCTTACTGCTCTTAGGTATCACAACTAATGTTGTCGAAGACTCAGAACCATTCCCTTGAGCTTCTGTGTCCCGCAGCGAGTCCAGCGACCAGCAAATGAGGGAGAGTACGCAGAGTGTTTTACCAAGACCCATCTCCTGTAAATTAAACCTAGTCAGCTCTGGATGATAAGCAAAGCGAGGGTGTGAGGGTCTTCTCACATCAGCAAGGATGCCTCCAGCACAAATAGGGAGGACATTAGCCCTATGCCCCGTTATCCTGTGGCGGTATCCTCTGTTTGCTCTTAGACTTCAGTCTCCAGTAGATTCCGTCATCATTTCATACCTGTCTTTGCCATCGGATGCATCCCGTGCAATCCAAAGTGAAGGACATTGAGGACTCTCAACGTTGACGCATTCCTTCTCGCTCATCACCGTAAGAGCTTTGAGCTGATAGCTAGATGGTATTAGTCGTCAATGGAAGAACAAGGAACCCATCGTGCTTACTCTTTCAAGCGAGTCTGTAGGCGCGGACTTGGTTCAGTTGTGGGTCGAATGGAAAGATCAGCCGTTGTGTCGAAAATGCCTATGAGTTGACCTTTTTTCTGCTCATCCAGCGTAAGAGAAGCATTCGATGTACTGTCATTGTATTCGATAGCAAGATCTTCCAACTGCGGCATACGAGATCCCGGAGTAACAAGAAATTGGGGATTAAAGTATTCCATCTCCAGCTCAAAGTATTCGATTTCTCGGGGTGATGGATGTTGGAGGAAACGGTCGTTATTAGATAAGATAGTTCCAATCTCCGCTGCTTCATCGATATGACTGAGGATTATGACGCGAAGGGATGATGGGGCAGTCAGCAGAGCGCTGAGCTTTGCCGAAGGGCGGTGTAGCAACTCCGACGGAAACGAGTCCATAATGATCCCCGCGTATGCACCCGTGTCTACCGTACTCAGCTTCGTGATACCGCCACACTGCTGCAGATTGACTGTGGTGTCTGACTCTTGTCGCTTCTTGAAGAATGATGATGTGGCCTCCAAGGTTATCTGTTCCAAATCAGCGCCCGCTTACAGTAATTCTCTTGAAGCTCACCGTTCCGAGGCAGACATGGCGAACTGTGTCTGCGTCGTCTGCGACCAGTGCCTTGCCTACGACATCAAGTCTCTCTTCGTCTTTATTTTCTTCTGTAGGTTCTAAGATGCTGGTCCAGAAACCGTCGTCGCACGTAAGCTGAGGAAACAATTCAGAGTCTGACAAGAGAAAGTCCTCAAAATTGTCACAAATGACGTCTGGCTCTGGGCATTGTAGGCGTATCCTTTTACAGGGTCGTTCCATGTTTTGATCGTGCAAATCCATTTCCGAGGGTACTTGAGTAAGCTGTGCGTGAATAATGCGATAAGATCAAATGAGAGCACGATTCTTGGGATGCAATGTCAAGATGCAGGCTGGCTTCTGAGAACGCCTTGAAAAAAACGGCAGCCCTGTTCAACGCCTCGTTGATGCACAGCCACAAGTGAATCTGCCTCGGCGTTAAGTGCTTTGAAATGATTGGCCGCCTACTGATATGTATACGGCCCTTCGACCAATGGAAAAGACAAAGTTAGATTAAAGGTAAGTAGAATAACGCCCTACGCTTCCTTCGCTGGGTTGAAATGCCTCATCGGCAGGCTTACCCACCAGTCTAGATGCATATTCCTTGTTGATAGAGTGAGACCCAGACAGGTGAACTACAAGCTTTCTATCCATACTTCATCCTCCATACGGCGCCT
The DNA here is from genome assembly GCA_020744335.1 of Fusarium sp. MPI-SDFR-AT-0072. Classification (NCBI taxonomy): domain Eukaryota; kingdom Fungi; phylum Ascomycota; class Sordariomycetes; order Hypocreales; family Nectriaceae; genus Fusarium; species Fusarium sp. MPI-SDFR-AT-0072. Next base: position 4,254,346 of record JAHBOG010000004.1, read on the forward strand.
TATGGAAGATAGAATGCAAACCATATAGAACTTCACCTATACATATGGAAACTAAGAAGTGACGTTATTTAGATGATCAACTAAGCCGAATCTAGGTTAGACTCTGCCAGCCAGCTGAATTTTCCAAGCCTTCTACGTTGTTATCCTTAATACCTTCCGCTTTAAGTAAACCAGCCAGATAACCTTATCTTATCCCGCTTTTAATCCAACTCTTTATGCATTCGCCTCTTTCAATCGAATGACTACCTAATTAGCACCAGTTCCATGAAATTTTGCTTTGTGCCCCGGAGAAGATACGCTCCGGCTCGGCAGACATGGCTGGTATGGAGAGGATATCAACAGCCATTCGAGAGTGACATGGGGAAAGAGGCCGAGGGCAACTCTGATGCCTGGATAGTAGTCGACCCTTAGTCTCCTTGCGCGTTATCCGAAGCGCGCCCCAGAGCATCCTCGCCGAGCATCCTCGCCGAGCAACCTGCCGACGGAGCCCAAAGCGCTGACACACATGTAAGTGACGAGCGCAGGCGCTCCAGTCGGAGCAACATGACCAACCTAGAGCGCGGGCACCGCGCCGAGGGGTCGGACCTACGGTAACATTGAAACCTGATCCATCCAGAGGCTACTGTCAGCGGCCTTACACCTCTTCGGTGTAGCTGGTCAAATTCAGGCCCTGACAGTTTGACATTCAGAAAGCTCATGTTTCTCCTCGGTCTCGGCGCCGAAGGCCGAGTCTTGCATGCCGCGGGGGATGACGGACATGGACTAATGGATGTCCATACCGTGATGCGGCGTTCACCAAAACCTACTGGCCTAATTTACCACCTAATCAGGCACATGATGCATTACCCCGCGAATTGCCCCTTTCTGTTGACAAGGGATCAAGAGAGTTGGGTATCGTGTTGATGCCGAGGTTCTACCCCAGAGTAACGTCGGGGATGAGCCATTGCGGGGCTATATGTAACTTCACAACCCATCACCATATGTTGGGGTTCAGTCGGCCCGGTTGGAATGCACGAGAGTCCAAATATGGGCTTCATCTTGCAGTACTTCTATGTTAGTTCCTGGATAGGTAGGTAACATAGGAAACAAGACTATCACTCCTATAGTACCACCGATTCGTTTGGATAAACATTGCCGATTATACCCTCCACCACGGCCAATGCCCTATTTCAGAATCCTCAATGCGCCGATGAAGAATTACGAGAAGCCTCTTCGGACCGAACCGACAATATCATGTGATGCGGGGTGTATAACGAGAGATGAGCGATACGGATAGAGGGTATATTTTATCTTCAAGAGAAGGATAAATAGCCAGCCAGCTCCGCGTTATCAACAGTCAACTCCATCTACAACAACGCTACATAACAACACTAATTAACCAACTTGGTCATCCATCTCCTGTTTTCAAAATGTTGAACACAGCTTTCCTCGCCTCTCTTTTCCTTATCCCATCGGCCATCGGCGCTCCGGCCGTTGACATCGAGGAGCGCCAAGCGCCATGTCAAAATGTGCACATCTTCTTGGCTCGTGGCACTGACGAGCCTTATCCAGGTCGCCAAAGCTCCCTTGTCTCAGCCATTTGCAGTGGCCTGCCTAGCTGTGGCTACGAGAACATCAATTACCCGGCTAATTTCAATACATACTGTACTTCGATATACGCTGGGATCACCGGCGGTCTGTCACAGATCACGGCATATGCGAATCGATGCCCTAATTCCAAAATAGTCCTGAGCGGCTATTCGCAGGGTGCTCAGCTCATTGGCGACATCCTTGGTGGCGGCGGTGGGCAGAGCTTGGGATGCACCCAGCAGTCCAACCCTGCGCTAAATCCTGCGACTTCGCCTGGCAATAAGAGTAAATCCTTCTCCTTAATTCGTGTAGCGATAATAGTGTTCAGGCTCGAATGGCTAATCTCACCTTTATAGTTGCTGCTGCACTCTTCTTTGGCGATCCTCGCCACGCTGCCAATCAGGCCTACAACACTGGTACCGGTGCTTCAAGAAACGGCGTAAGCAAATCAATGTGTCCTAGCAGCGCCCGACAAAGAGTTGACATTGATTCTTTAACAGATAAACCCTCGGAATGGTGCTCAACTGACCTCGCTGAACCGCTTTTCCAACACAATCCGATCCTGGTGTTTGGCAGGCGATAATGTGTGCGCGCAGGGTACTGATCCAAACGCCCACACCTCCTACTTTAATGTGTTCTCTCAGGAGGCAGGTGCTTGGGTTAAGACCAAGGTCTAAGGGTTCTGTGTGACTCGTGAAATGGGACGTAGGGGCGTTGATCGTGGCGGTTCAGTACCAGTTACTAACTAGCGATGGTCTTTGCTGTCTATGCGCAGCGCAACTTACCTCAGTCGCTCTTTACCAGTATTTAATGCAGTAACTCATTTTCCAAGTATACCATTTTGCTTAGATTTGTACCACCAGCGACTGTATGTACGGAGCTGGACCCGTATAAATGGTCTTGCTTGTCATCCCGTAAGTCGCGTTCATGAGGCGCAATCTCGCTGCTGTCCTTAACCTTATCTCCACCTCTACCACCTTGTGTGTATATACGCTCGGGATGATTCCTTAGGCTTATCCACTAGTATACATCAAGCAGTATAGGTTATGACTTGGGAGCTATCTAATGTCTCCGTCAGGAGCTTCTTAAATGGTTACAGGAAGCCCACGACGCAAGCACGGCGCCTGTCATGTTGAGGGTAAAGGCAGCCTGGACGTTTTGCCATTAACGATATAAAGGTTGCATTGCTGCCTTGCAATATCCTCTTAAACTCCGACCTACTGAGAATAGTCAAGACGCATCATAAGGCACATCATATCTTCATGCCTTGAGTCAAGTCCCAGGTAGTAGCCCTTATCCCGAAGACGTTAAGGCACTGTTGAATGGGACGGCTCACGCCGCCGCACAAACCAGGCATGTGGCAACACCCAAAAGATAACCTCATTTGAGCGGCCGGAGCACACAGGGCTATCAACGCTAGGCGTTTGGGCCATGTACAGGGGGTGGCGGGGGGGTGTTGGAGAGTATTCGACCTCCTGCTAGCTCGATTAATCAAGCACTTATTACGCTGCGAGATGTAAGATAGGTTAGCCTCGCTGATTCTATGCAAGGCTGAGATTTTATGCTTTATAAAGTAGTATTGTAAGGGCTCAGATAGGCTAGTTAAGGAGTCCCAGTCCACCGCCATCATGGCAGACTGGTTCCTTATTCCGAAGTTCGGGCTCGGACGCTACTGGCTGCACCAGGGAAGTCAGCCAAGTGCCGGCCCCAACTGCCAAAAGACATGCACACGACTGTCGTAGGAGCAGTCCGCCTCTGCCCCTACTTGAGTCGAAGTTGATGATGCGTGACGTGCAACTGAACAAATGGTAACAGATCGAATATTTGCGCAGTCCTGTATTACAAAGAGAGTCTGTGCTGTGTTGGTACTGTAACCTTTTAGTTTTTGCCTATTCTACTCGCCGTTGTATGATACGCCGCGTAAGAACTCCATGTCATCTCGATTCTCACCAGCTTCCATGCGGCTACCTGCCCCACCTCCAGTAAGACCCACTAACAAACAGCTTGTCAAAACAGATCTTTAAGGATTAGGAGTTGAACTAGTCAAGGTTTCATGAGCGTGGACTTGATAGATGGATGTGTTGCACAGAATATGGAACTTGTAGCACCCAGACCTCCTATGGTCCTAGGTAGATACAGAGTTCGGCGCGTGTGAGGCCTGCTTCGAGCCAGTCAACGAACACTCGCCGTCTGTCGGATCCCGCCCTTCCATGCAAACAAGACAGCCGCTAAACTCCGCACAAATGCCGCTTTCTAGCAGGGGAATTATAGATTGGTCACAAAGCTAGTTAAAAGATTCTTGCGTCATGACGTGCCAACCCCGACAACCAGCGGGCCATGCAGAGTGTGGTTCCATTAGCGCCGCACAAATCCCGCACATTATACGTATCTTCATATGAATTGACAGGGGTTTGCATTTGTCGTAGCACCGATTCTAGACAAGAAGAGCCCGTAGGATATGTCCTGGGTACTTCTTCAAGCTGAGTTTGTTCATTCCCTCTGATGGGCCTGGCTGATCTGGCCTTGTAGGGGCTCCGTTTGGTTGTTTGGCCTGGTGATTTCGTAAGGCCACAAACTTTCTGCGCCCCTCCGCCTTTTCTTTCTTTCTTTCTTTCTTTCTTCCATTAACGTGCTCCTTTCAGTATCTCGTGTAGGACCGGCTCGGATCCCGGAGCGCAGCACATTACACGTCAACTCCAGCCTCTCCCGCGTACACGACTGCAGTAGGACCACATACACGTTGACGCTGAGATGCTTGTGTCATCTCTTGTTGTCGTCCTCTACGCTGTTGGCGCGAGAGCTGCTCTACGCCAATTCAATTTCACCGCTCACAGCGCTTTCAACTCTCTAGGCATGTCATTATCCTGCCTCAAAAACTGAATGAAGTACTCAAGCCAGTGACGCTAATTGCTGCACAGATGGATTCGAGCGCGAGGTGTACCTCATCAATGATCAGCAGCCAGGGCCTTTGGTCGATGTAGATGAAGGGGACGATGTCGAGATCTTTGTCCATAACGACTTGAATGTCGAGACGACCATCCACTGGCATGGTTCGTTATCACTTTGATCATAGGTGCAGCATTAACAATCACTAAAAACAATTCTCCCGACTAGGACTCCTGCAGAGAGGAACTCCCCACATGGATGGTGTGCCAGGTATTATAAAGGTTAGATTAACCTCCTCCGAGCATCCCCTTTTCCATTGTACCAAGCCTTACAGAACAAATCTATAGGACCCCATTCCTCCAGGGGGCAACTTTACCTATCGGTTCTCTACGGCATCCGAGTACGGATTTTTCTGGTACCATTCTCACTTCCGTGCCTATTATAATGACGCCATTCGCGGTCCACTTCTTATCCGACCGGCCGCATCACGCCAACGTCCGTTCAAGACACTGGCTCAAGATGAAGACGAGCTCGTAACGCTCCTAGCAGCTGAACGAAATGCGAAATATGTCCTTCTGAGTGACTGGACGCATGAACTCTCGGATGTCACTTTTGCTCGATATATGAAGACCGGTGCTTTCCCGTCGTGTGTTGATAGCATTTTAGCCAACGGCCAAGGAAGGGTACAGTGCCTCCCGAAGAGCGCCCTTGAATCCGGACCAGGGCTCGGAATAGAGCCGAAAAGGACAACTACAGCACTGGGGACATCAGCGAACACGTCCGAAATGCAACATATGTCGGATATGCCAAGCATGGATATGTCGAAAGGACGCGAGATGCATGACATGCCCATGGAGTCACCTGTGAGCCCAGTCACATCAAGGCCCGAGACCTGCACCAACACGACGTCGCCTTTGCTAGTCATCTCTAAGGATCAGTCGAAAGGTTGGTTTGCTCTCAACTTGGTCAATTCTGGTACAGTCAGTGCCTTGAGGGTATCGCTGGATGGGCATTCAATGTTTGTCTATGCTGCCGACGGCCTTTATACTAAGCTACAAGAGGTGAATGTGAGTATCTCTTGGCAGTATCATAACGGACTTTCCACTGATTTAAGTTAGGTACTTCACATGGAACTCGGCCAACGGTATTGCATTATGGTTAAGCTTGATCAGTCTCCTGGGAATTACTACCTCAGATTCGCTACATTCCCCAGCGGCGACATGCAGCAAGTCCTTGAAGGGCAGGCGATCGTATCATATAATTTAAGTGCGCTGGTCTCCAACAGTTCACACATCAATGGTAGCTTGCGAAACTCTGACTCTCTAGGCTGACAATAGTTCTACTACGGACGTTATGGAAGATCCAGCGAAGTCGTGGATGTACATTAACGGATCAGCCAAGGCAGACGCTGCCCTACTTGACCCCTCGGCACTATCTGCATTCGACGGCCACAATTCGCCGCCTTCGGGGCGGCCCGATAAGACTTTGTCTTTTGTCGTGAGCCAGACAGACATTGTGACCTGGGTAATCGATCGTGCTCCGTTCTCGGAGCCAGATGTCCCTATCATCTATGGGGAAAACTCCTCCGGCTGGATTTCAAGCACGACCATGCACTTACCCATCAACTCAACTATAGACATCATCATGAACATTTCAAACCAGTCTATGGATGTGGTGCGTTCTACCCTCTGTCCGGCCTAAGGAAACAGTGTCGCTTGATTGCTAAGTACTGACGAAACTGGGAAGATGGGTCATCCGATACATCTTCATGGCCATAAGTTCTGGGTTCTAGGTTATGGCAAGGGATTATTTCCGTATGCAGCTGTCACAGACGCGCCAGAGGACCTTATTAACCTTCGGAATCCTCCTTACCGAGACACGATGGGCCTCCCTTCGCAAGGGTGGGCTGCGATCCGGTAAGTCTCGTCGAGAGGAGATTAATATCTGCACTGCGGCTAAGAAATCACTGTATAGTTATGTCACGGATAATCCCGGTGCGTGGATGTTCCACTGTCATCTTCAGTGGCACGCCGTTGTGAGTTTCTCAACTGATAGGCCCGATTCTGCCTACTGACGGTGAAATAGGTTGGCATGGCGATGGTGCTTGTCGAGGGTGGAGACCAGCTTCCAGCACTGGTTGGACAATGCAATAAAACTGCAGATAGAAGCGGGGCGACGGAGTTGATCGCGAGTCGTTATGGTCCTTCCGCCACACTTGTTGCTATCGTGGTTGTCGCCATCACGCTTTGGTATTGATCTCCAGCCCACGTATTATTCGCAGACGGTTCAAATTAAATCGTCTACTAAAATGGGTTAGTGGAATCAACCGATTCGCCTTTTACGGCTTTGGTTTACGCCGAGTCGCTGATTGGTTATTTAACCGTATAGGCGCAGTTTTACCGTCTTAAATACTTGCCTGCCCAAGGCAGAATTAACTGAGGTCTGAAGTAGAGGGACGTAGCGATTTTAGATTTTAAACTGGCGCAAACATACCTGGGCGTCCTGACTACCAGCACGATGTGGTGGCCCATAAGACGCCCTGGTTAATCAATTTTGGCTGATGTATCGAGGCCCTGCGCCCGTTTTAAGCAATTGTTTTACCACTGCAAAATGCCCGTTCTCTGTTGCATAAAAGAGTGCAGTCTTTCCGTGACGATCCTTGCAGGTTGCATCTCCGCCGTGCTTGAGGAGAAGATCAACTATTTCCCGGTGACCATACTTTGCTGCAATCAATAGAGGTATGCACCCATTGATATCTGCCATGTTAACGTCATGTGCGCGTTCGACACAATACTTATCTATCGGCGATGGTGATTCTCCGTCATCAGTGAAATCCGCTTCGTTGATGCTTAACTTTATAGTAAGCAGCTGTTTCATCAATGCCACATCCCCAGTCTCTGCTGCATATGATAGCAGCGACTGTCCGTCCATGTAGCACAGCGGTGTTTTCAAGTCAACTCCGTCGGTCGCCAGCAGTAAATCCATTACCGCTCTCTGCCTATACTGTGCTGCATACACTATCGGGCTCTCTAGGGCTTCTTTAGCGTTAACATCAGCTTTTCCTTTCTTCAATAATAACTCGGCCACAGCCTTGTGACCGTTTTCAGCAGCGTGGCATAACGGCGTTTTTCCTTCACGGTCTTCGGCATCAACTTCAACTTCACCTGTTGAGAGTAACAGTTTAACCACTCCCTCATGCCCTTCTCTCGCTGCTAGTGCCAGGGGTGTCTGTCTCATAGAATCCCTGTGATCGGGATCTAACTCTCCAGTTTCCAGTAGTCGCTTGGCCACCTCCTGGTGTCCTTCCAATGCCGCTTTCGACAGGAGTGATTCTTCGTTATAACTTATTTCAGTGACCTGTATCTCGCTCTCCGCAAGAAGTAACTCGACCACCTTAATCCGCCCCTTCCAGACAGCTCGCCTAAGTACCGATTACCTGTACAACTTGTCTTTGTGATTTATATCAACGTTCCCCGTTCGTAGCAGCCGCTGTATTACCATATCATGCCCATTTTCCGCTGCCCTCATCAGTGGTGTTTGTCCATCTTCGTCCTCACTATCGACCCTATCCTCATCCATATCGAGCAAGAGTTCTACTACAGCGTCGTGACCACGAGCCGCAGCGTAGAAAAGTGGCGTTCTTGAGCAAATATCAAGATGACTCGGGTCTTCCTCAGCAAGATCCTTCATGGCCTTTACAATACCGAAGAATGCCGCCAAGTGTAGCCCCGGGATTTCTACTGGGAGTCCTCCATATAATTCCTGCTGAATCTCTTCGATGCCCGCCAATACCTGACTTGATGCTGCCAGGCTCTCACTACACCTCAAAAAGCTCATGACTTCCCCCAATGGAAACGAAGCCTTCCGCGCATGATGTCCCCAGTTAATCGAAGCGTACTCGAAGAAACTGTAAGTTGCGTGTCGTCCTTCGTATTCCTCGTTTGTCTCGCAACACCCCCATCTGAAAGCCTCCAACGAGAGATAGGCCACACAGGCTATCGCTATCTCTCGCTGAGCATCCGCTGCGGCAATCTCGTTCACCTCAGGCTTGAATAAGGTGAGAGATCTTAGAGCTTCCGGGTCTTCTAAAGAGAAAATTCAAGCAATATTGGCTTGGAAGTATTCCAAGGTCGTATAATGGAGCAGGCGGATAATGCCACTTCCCTCTTCGACTTTCACCAAGCCCATACACACATCAACCATCACACTGGTACTCTCGAAGTCATCCTGATCGAGTGTTGTGATACTAGTCTTCATGGCAAGTGCGTGTCGAAGCTCAAGGGTTGTAAGTGGTCTCTCCGTACATGTCAGCCATAGTAGAACACGTCTTGCCAGATGGCGGAAGCCCGGTTGCTGATTGCTAATCCTTTTGATAGTCTTCCCATATGCCTCATCATAGGCATTTAGACCTGTAGGAAGCTTCTGAAGAGCGTTTATAATTTCTTTTGGCGTTGTCTTGTCGGTCAGGGAATCCAGGTGAAACCGCGCGAGGAGAAACCTGCAATCAATTAGCTAGTTGTGCCTAACGGGATCAGATTGAACGCACATTCCATGCACAGATTCAATGACCTGGCTCTTTATATTCGCCTTTAGTTCTGACTTCCTTATCTCATGCAAGTCTTTGTTGTCTTCTCGGAGTAGCCTGAGCTCCAATATGCGGTTTTCGACATATGCTTTGACGTCTTCGTCACTAGCCTTAATATCGAGCGACAGGCATCCGTTGAACCTCTGCTCGATAGTTTTGATAGGCCGTGAAGTTGCGAAGAGATTTGAACCAGTATCGTACTGAATGGCTAGGATCTCTGTAACAAAACGCTCTTCATGTTGACATTCATCCAAGGCATCAACAATAATAAATGTCCTCGCATACCGGAGAATTACACCCTTGAGAATTCGAGACAGTTCATCCAAGGATGGCCTCGTTTGTCGACTCTTATGCGAGGTATACAAAGCCTTCATAGCCTCTGGAAGAGACGATTGACGTTGGCATAGCTGCTTCAGCAGGCTTGCGAGCAGGTCCTCGGCCTTCTGCTCATCCTTTCGCTGGACGTCGCAGTAGACAAAGGCAACTCCGATGCTTGTATCATTCCGGAATAGACTTAGAAGCTCCTCGACCACAACAGATGTAATTATTGTTTTTCCGGCGCCGGGAATACCTGGGCAAAACATCACCATGCCATCTTTTTTAAGCCACGTTTGGAACTCGGTCGAATCCAGAAACCATTGGCAGGTTCCTGTCTGTCTCATTTTGATGGTGGAATTATGCTTAGAGTGATAGCCGACAGTGGTAACCCATTCAAGGATGGATTCGTCCTCTCGAGAATGCTCTCGAGACTCCCAGTTTGTTGACGATATTTGATACTTGCTCTAGCCGGCTATTGATGTCTAAACACAACGTATTAGAGTAAACTCGTGAACTCTGGAAAGCTATAATGATACAATTCTAAATGGAACGCTGTTATTGCTGTAGACCTTAAAAGGTTGAAAGAAATGTGTATGACAGTAATTGCAAAGATATAACGCGCCAGAAGCAGTCCCGGGCGGCGAGTCTCAGGAGTCCTTCTGAGGGACTGAACAGACCCTCCACCAAAGGAATGACACACTTACCCTTGATGGTTTTCTCTTCTTCAACGGCTTGGGTAGATATCCTTTGCAGTAGTCTCTTAGCATATGCAGCAGCAACAACTGCTGCGTATGGCTGCCATGCTTTGTTCTTGTGTGAGTCGGCATAGTCGCTGATACCTCGGATGACCAAGCAAGGGAAAGTGTGCATTATCCCTGCCGCCTCCATCTCGAAGCAAATAACGTTGTCCTTCCTCGATATAAGGTCGCGTTTAATGGCACTTTTCATGACTGTGTTTCCGGAGCCAATATTGCCATAAAAGATCCTGGGATATGTTGTCTGGCGATCCCGAAACTGGACTATGTCTGTCGGCACAGCCATCTTAATGCATTGGTTGCAGTCGTGGTTTCCTTCAATGTGGTTGAAAGTTGATTGGAAAAGTACATTCCTCTCAGTGTCGGGGTACGTCCACTCGCTCATTGGCTCCTTTATTCCCCGTGTAGTATCTTCGACGATCTTAATAACCTTCTTTCCAACATCAAAGACCTCAAATTGGTGGCAGCTGTCAACAGAACATTCGGGGGTGCATTCAAATGCCCCACGCGCCGGAACTCGCTCGTCTCCTCCCGTCCAAGGTCATATTGGATAACTCCTCCCCCTTGGCCGTCTGGATAAGACACAACGATATCACCAAGACGGATATCATTTTGATTGCTGTGCACGCCGCCTCCAATTCCCACCATGAGAACAAATCTCAGTCTGGGGAACGTAGATTGCATATTGTTGGCTACAACGGCCGCGCGGTCCGTGCCGTAGAATGGGAGGTTGGCAATGACGGTATTGTGTTGTTTAATACGGCCTAGCACATAGTTATTGCTGTCATGCTTAGGCTGACCTTGCAGCATCCGGTGTCTTTCATCAAGCATAGCCCTTGCCGCCTGCAGTTCACTCGGTAATGCGCATATCCAGCCAACTGTGTATTCTCCGGGATTTAAGCAGGCAAGTTCCGCGTCTGAATCGGAGTCGGCCATTTCTGTGCCACAAGATGTATCAAACGGCATAAAGAGAGGAAGGTCTAGAAGCGACAAGATTGAGAGTTTGAAAGCGTGGAGCAAAACTGTATTATAAATCCCTCATTTCAAGGCTTTGGCAGGGCGGAGAAGGAAAAAAAGGGTCAAAAGAAGAAGGCGAGTTCCAGTGCCATCTCACCAGTTAAGGTAGCCAGTTAATTGTGTTGGCTGCCTTATCACAGAGGTGGCTGGGCAGACCTGGGTCTGTTTCACCACTTATAAGCTGCACTTTTGGCAACCATGAGCATTCATTAATTTGATTGAATATCACTACACATAGCGCAGTCTCACCGCTATTCTTAGAGTCAGCCACATGCAACTAAAGACTGCGACGGACAAATGACAGAGCTGCCCGCTGTGACATCAGCACTTACGTACATATCCAATTTCTTTCAGATTCTCTGTCCTTCCACGGGCATATGCAATACATATCCCGTCTTGAGTGCTAAAGAGGCATATATGCAGACGGGATTTACTTTGCGTCAGCTAGCCTATGATATATGCAGGATCAGCCTCTTAGAGTAGGTACTTATGTACGTTTAAAACAATTTCGGGCAACTTTGATATACCTTGAAAAATGATGTTCATCCTGGAATTAGACGATATCTCTTTGCCTTATGTATAATCTAAAGCTCAACTACTAGCTTCTTTCCACTCACGCCTTTGCCAATCGCATCTACAGCGTCCTGGACGCCCTCAAATCCTTTCCCAACAACCTCAGGATGGGGCATACACTTCATAGTTCCATCATCGAGAGCTCCAGGAAGCCAATCAACCCAAAGTCTTTTTCCAGTCTCAGTCGATCCCAGAAGAACATGGTCATTGATCAGGACTTGCACGCCGTCTGGTATCGTTCCAGGGACCGGCAAACCAGGAGGAAGCATAGTTCCCAGACATTTCTTTCCCTGAAGTCTGTCTGCAATTGTCGCACAAACCGTAATAGCAGTATCTGAGTATACAGCACAGTAAACTCCTGCAAGATCGCCGATGCCACTCAAAGTGTTTATAATCTCTTCCGCAATACCATCTTTCTTGTAGTCAAAGACAGACATAGGACATGCGAATCGGGCTCCCCCCAGGCTTGGGTCCTTGGTGGTCTTAGTGGAATTCGCGCTGCTACAAGTGCCGTGCGGTTCTGTGCGTCAAGAGAGTGCAGTGCGCAATATTCCTTGATATACTGCACAGCGGTGTCGAAAGTCGGACACTGCATCATTATTCCAGCTCCAAATTCAAGTAAAAAAGGACTTTTACGCGTCTTAATTGGGCCATTACCCCTGTTTTCCACTTTCACTTGAAAGAGGATAATGTAATAGCCGCAGCTCCACTTCAGTCACAGAGCGGGCGCTTCATAGCCTGATTGGTTCTTTGCTTCTAACCCTGTATAATTTTTGCATTTCTAACCCTAAGTAAAAATAGCGGCAGGTAAGCTTGCCCTGACTAACCGCAACTAATCATCTAAGCATGGGTTAAAGATTCCACGTAGCCGATCAGTTAACCCAGCCATCTAACTATCGCCGTCTTAGCAGAATGAGTTTTGTTAATGCTTTAAGATATATGGAGCCAATCCTCTTTAATGGGTCTAAGAGGGACTAAGCATATAATTATAATTAGGAAACAGATAACCAAAGACTAAAAATAAAGCAAGCCCGAAGATATGTAAATATGTATTTAGCATGGTGACTTATTTTGTTACATGGGCGGGATAAAGATGCTGAATAAACACCAAGCCGCAGATGCGCCTGGGCCCTGTCGTGACTGTTTATTGCGCCAGGGTTGCCTAATCCCCTTGCTCAGCTTAGCCGCAACGCCTTTTCTTATAGGATGCAATGCTGCCTCTGTCCTCCCTGTTTTAGCGCTTTCTGAATTCCTAGTAATATACTCTGTATTCTTTTCGTATTTTCCAAACAAGCTCCTTTGCCTAATATGACAGTCGGATCGCCACTAAGTTAAGCGCTCGCTCTTATCATCGGCTTAACCAAATTTATAATAATACCCTGCTTCTAGTACTATTCTAGTTTAATTAAGATAGTTACCTATAAACCAATTAACGACCCTTAGCAGGTGCTTATCTTGCTACAATATCTAAGCTATACATAGAAGACTATACGATTAGCTAGATCTATGCCTTACAGGAGGAGTATATGGCAGTATGCTATATACTTAACGACGAATTCAAGGGTTCAGAAATAAGCAATGCAAATAATAATAACACCTACGTATTTAACTGCATTTATAAACACAATATAGTTATTAGATATCTCCCTAATAGTTCATACCATGCAGTACCCCTCTACCGATAAGCAAAAAAAAAGTTTCCTCATACAAAATGCCCAATTTCACTTGAACGGTGCTTGGCCAAAGATTGAAGCTATTTACATGAAACAAGCTGTGTCTCAACGGGAGTTTCATGTTGTTTCGTATTATGCTACTCTTTTTTGCGTCGTATGATCGGTATGGTAGTGTGGCACCAATGTAAAATCCCCATCAATGCCTCGTCTTCGAACAGTCCTCCCCATGACTTTTAGGTTTTCTATCTACACCAATCTTCCATAATTGCCTTGAAGAATGACTCGAGCGTGTTACACAGAGGATGACGTTATTGAAGCCATATTGGATGTCACCGATAACGGCCTCTCCCAGAACCAAGCACGGCAAAAGCATGGCATCCCTCAGCCGACTCTCTCAGACCGATTAAGAGGAGTACCATCAAAGTCTGAGGTCACCCATCCTGCCCAGTTGTTATCCAAGTCTCAGGAGTCCAGATTGGTTACCTAGATACTTCGACAAGAGGCCTTAGGCTATGCCCCTTCTCATAGTCAAGTTCGCGCCACCGTCACTGTCCTCCTACGACAACAAGGCAGGGAACAGCCCATCGGTGTACATTAGCTAGCCAGATTCATGAAACGGCATCCATCCATAAAGACAAAGATAGGCAAACGCCAGGAGGCATCTAGGTTCAATTATTTTACCCTGACCGCCATCAATTGGTACTTTGATATCCGGGAGAGCGAATATGGCTGGATTAAACCTGAAAACACAGTCAACGTTGATGAGGGCGGAATCATGGCAGGGTTTGGTGAGTTTCTGTCGATTTGACCATCAATCTAGCTGATCCATTGCGAATCTAGGCTTGGATTCTTTGGTTATCGGCAGCAGCGATCCCAAGAGGAAGGCCTTCCTCAAAGGCTTCCAGTCCCGTGCTTGGACTAGCTTTATCGAGGCCGTCATGGCAACTGGCCGTCTTTTGAAGCCTAGGATTATCATCAAGTGCAAAGAGCTTCAGCAGCAGTGGTTTGTCGATGAGCTCAAGCAAGTAGCTGACTGGTATTATATCACGTCCGAGAACGGCTGGACGGACAACCATATCGCAGTCGAGTGGCTCAAGGAGGTCTACCTTCCCCAGACTCAACCAGAAGACGAGTCTGACGCGAGGCTCGTCATATTGGATGGACATAGAAGCCATGTATCTGTACGTATCTGGCTATTTTGGATCTACTTAATCGAAGATGTTGTTGACTCTAAATCTAGAATGAGTGGATAGTTACGTGTTTCTTAAACAATGTATATTATTGTTACTTACCAGCTCACTGCTCTCACGGCCTACAGCCACTTGACAACGGCGTATTCAATGCGTCCAAAGCTGCCTATCGCAAAGAACTCCAAAAGCTAACAAGCCTGACTAATTCTGCGCCGGTGGATAAGGTCAACTTCATTAAGGCTTATGCCAAAGCAAGGGAAGTGGGTATGACGAAGGAAAACATCCTTTCAGGCTGGAGAGTAACTGGGAACTGGCCGATTTCACGACGTAAAGCACTCGCATATCTAGAAATTCAACCAGAGAAGAAGGAAGTGACGCCTGCATCAGATGGCCACAGGGACGGTTAAGTCGACTCTAATAACACGCCAAAGACCAGCCGCCATATCAGAGATCTAGGCAAGAATAAGACCCCATCGACAAGAAGACGCTATTCAGTGATATGCAAAGGGTTTGAAGCTCAAGAATCAAAGATTGCCTCCTTAAGCACAAGAGTAGCCAGTTTAGAGGAGGAAGTGGGGCTGTTGAGCAGAGGCAAGAAGAGGAAGGCGGTACTGAATCCCAACAGGAAGTTTATGACATTAGCCGAAGCTTTAGTGGCTGGTGAAGCGATTCCTGAGACAAGCCAGGCAGCTGCAGAGACAGAGGTTGTTGAGGATGTAATCGAGGTGGGAGGAGCGGAAGAGGATATGAGCACAAATTCGGAGGCAGAAGAATTACCTGTCGCATGAACTTGCGCAGGCCGCGCAGTCAAGAGACCAAGAGGATATTAAATTGCATGTAATTTTGAACCGAGAAACATCAATCAATTTGTTTTTCGTATTTCCGGTAACTCTTGGCAAGGTGGCTGAAAAACAGCAGTTTGTATGGGGAAACTTTTTTTTTGCTTATCGGTAGAGGGGTCTTATCGGTAGAGGGGTACTGCATGGTATAATATCGGCTTAGCTGCAGTTATCGCCCAAGATATAGTCTAGTTATTTCCTAGCTTAAGGTTCGCCTTAATGATAGGTATTGGTAGAGGCGCCCTGATGCCAGAGGGAGATATCCGCCTTAGAGATGTAGTTATTAGCATACTAAAGGGAAAGTTAGGAGGAGTAATATAATAAGACTTTAGGAAGAGGCTATTAGATAATAAATTCTAACTTACTAGCTAGATAAACTTAACCCTAGAGGTGCTGCAAAGAGTGATTCCTAAGATATAATGCCGATATAATAACCCTTAGAAACTAAATAGAATGTTGAAACACCTTATGCGGATAGAGGATATATTTAAGAAGTACGATGCTCGCTCAATATGTTATAATCTGGAGATAAAAGATATAATCTAAGTTATGCCATTTAAGATGCAATCATCACTTCCTAGACAGACTATTCCTATATTACACTTGCAATATTATATATAAGGTGCTTCTCAGCGTTGGTAACTTTTCTCGTTTGCGGGCTTCGGTAAATGTGTTAAGTCAATCAGTTAATAAGAAACCGAATCTGTGTACTCTATGGGACTCATTGTGTTGGAAAGAGATGCTTAATAGAAAACCTGGGGAAACGGTTCCTCGAAAGCTGCCTCGTTGAGCACGTTTTACATCTTGACTGCTCCTCTGGAATCTCGTCGTTAGACTCTGCGCTGGCTATCATCCGCCGTCAGATCATGTCCATGGCTGGTCTGGATTGGCTAGAAAAGCATCAATCTCAAGAAGCCATTCTTGAAGCCATAGCCGTACAGGCACTGTTCCGAAGACTAGCGAATTTGTTATAATCCTTGGCACTTACTCCAAGTCTTCTCTTACATGAGCGGTACTTAGAACTAATCTAATGCAGCTGGAGCGTAATAGTAAGCAAGGCAGCCAAATTGGAACTATGTAATAAAAAATAATATTAAAAGTCGCCATTTGAGATGGACGGAACAGCCTTCCAAGCCAGTTCGAGGTCTGCAATATAAACCTCCGCAAGGACAAACCCTCGGCTTCTAATCTTTTCTAATAACGAAATAACGCGGTTTCTGTTAATTAAATCTTTCACCTCAATTCCAATAAGTATGAGATGCTCGATATAAATAACAGCCTCGAGCCCGCAATTTTGTAATCTGTTGTCGACATGATTCAGAGCAGATTGTGCATAAGCTTGAATATCCGAGTCTTGCAAAACCGGTTCAGAAAAAGGAGCATTTTGCCAAAGGAAGTCGGAAAACAATCGAAGTGTGCCTATCTTTAAACACAAAGAATGGGCAAAAAGCATGTCGTGGGATGTCTTATGACCCGACTTTGAGCCCCTTACAGCATGTTCAAAACGTTCAATAGACTCTAACAACTCTGAAGCTTGCCGCATGATACTTTGTCCTGTTGCAAGATGGTCGGAGTAATTTGAAGCCTCGGCACAGATCGAACAGGCACAGGCCATGGTGGTAGTGGTGCAGCAGAATTGAGGTACGCGAGTAAAAGTCTTTTCTTCGCTGAGCCATGCGCGAGACCTCAGAATCGAATTAGCGAATTAAGACCAGGCTACTTCGGTATGAATGATGAATGTACATACTGAACATTGATGTCACCCAGCAACGCGATAAAGGTACATATGCACTCAAAGAAAAAGGTGTTCTGTTCGCTGCCGGTAGTGAATCGGCTCAATTCCCTATCATTTGTACTTTTGCACCACTTTGCATCTAGAAATGTTGTGTCTTGATCGCGCATCAAACTTCCTAGTCCTTGAAGGATACGAAATAGTAACAGAGTAGACTTGTCGAACTGTGTCCAAAATCCATGAGGGCCACGAGGGTGCACGATGTGCAAGGCCACCTGGTCCAAGATTTGCAAGGGGATATTACAGGTCTTGTTGCACATCAACTGGTATTGATTAGTTAAGAATTAAAGCATCCCGGTTCTCTAGGGCAATACCTGCAAGACACAAAAGAGAACAGCCAGCAGCAGGAGAGAAGGGTCTAGGTGTGGCTCAGGTTTTTGTAGACGTGTTTGGATCGTGGTATAGATATCGCGTTGCTCGATGTCCATAAGCATGCTCTCGTCTCGTCTTTGCACTGGCTGATTGCCATTGGTGACAAGGCCGTTACTAATATGATTGAGAGTGTTTCGAATACTCTCGTCTTCTCGGAGCCACCACATAAGCATATCTGTTGAGAAAAAGTCCGTTATAGGTGAAGGGCAAAGCCCAACAAATTCGTAGACGTGGTGCAGGCAGGCCGTCGTGGAGCGCAGCTGGTCCTCGGCTGGGCTGACCAAGGTGATTGAGATTCCTGGCGAAATGACTTCGAGTGAGGTCGTTTTCCGAAGGGGCTGATCTGTGCAACTAGTCAAGCGCACTCTGCAGGCGTTGCATGGTCGACCTCCATCACACTGGTTAGACCAGCCAGGTCAGCACTCTCATGCAAGCCAAGAAGAGAAGTTCAAACGCCACAGGGTCACCACTTGCCTTGATTCGACTGATGCGGCACTGCTCACAGCGACGAACGATGCGGCGCTTGTCCCATGGACCGACGTTGGTGACTCTACGGCACTTCCGCAAAAACATGGTGGTGTTCCTATTGCCAACGGCTTCCACAGACTTGAAGAAACGAAACAAAACAGAGCACAAAGGGGCTCGGGAATCCAATGGGACAACCTATCCCTTTGAGCGGTACAGCCCTTCAGTAGGTCACTCGCCCCACTTTGCTTAGTCACAAGGTTAGTACGTGCGGGGTACCGGAAGGTCGTAAGATATTTGCCAAGTCTGTAAGGTACCTCTTTGTAACAATCAAAACTGCTGGGACTTTTACCATCATACAAATTAGTCTTAGAGAGAAGTACCGTTAGTTTAATTCATTTTAATTGGTCCTACACCCCTGTCGTGACCCCGCTGAAGGGCTGTACCGCTCAAAAGGATAGTAGTAGTATTATGATGGAATCAAAGTTTCTTCATTATGGAACGTCATAGGCTCTAGCCGTATTTAGTAGTCATCGCGCGACCCTGGTCTCAGATCCTAGCTAGTCTAAGTTTTGACCACAACTTGCGCCACCTCCTACTGTGTTATGTGGCTTCGGTGCGGTTATCGGCACCATTGAGAAACGAATTGCTTTTAGTCTAGTTCGCTCCACCTTGAATTCTGACCAAACAAATATCTCTATAACTCTCCACCCAGCCAGAAACCACAGCAACACACAAGGGGTTTTGATAACTACTACGAAATAGCATACGCGAGACTGTTGCCAGGCAACCATTCATCGCTGAAGATCCCAAGCAAGAGGGCATAATAGCCCGCCATGACGTCGGAGGTACTGTACCTCTCCAATGACCACTGCTACTGTAACAATCGCCATTCGCAGAAGGCGGTCGGCTTCTATAATCTCAAAACAACCGAGTATTAGCCTTCTACCTTGTCTCACGGGACCAGTTTGATGTATTATCAATTGATAAATCAAGACCGGTCAAAACTGACCTGGATCCCGTATTAAACGCCCCCGGGCTGTATTGGTAAGTCTTAATCTTTTTTGCAATTGGCAGTGGGCCTGTTGAATCAATACAATAGGCTGTGCTCATTGTTCAAGATGCGCATGTGCAGGTCAAGAGATGACAGGTCTAGTTAGACCCGATAAGAAGTGGACAATGGGGAGTGGAGTGTATATTACAGCTACATGCATGAAGATCCCTTCCCCCCAAATCAAAACTACTCAAGTTAAGATATACAAGAAATAAATGCCCCGCTTCCATCCTTCCCCCCAAAACACTTAACATCGTTTCCCCAACATCTACCCTGGAAAGTCTAGTACTTCAAAAAGCCCAGCAGCGGCTCTTCGTTCAAGGGAAGCTCCAGCGGTGCTTTTGCCACGGCTAAATCGAATGGCTGAACTGTAATATCTGTCGATTTACCATTTCCACGCTTGCGGGCAAACTGATTGTCTAAAAACTCCAACCATTGTGGTGCTGAAGCAGTTAGAGTCGCCGAGTGATCCAGTCCAGGATACCGAATCAAGTGAACCTCATTTCCTGCCGCGACGGCCGCGTGATACGCCTCCACGGTGTTTTCGGGGAGAATTGAAGTGTCATTCCAGCCATGTATAATTAGGAGTGGCCGAGAAGCTGAATCACCCTGTGCCGGAGCATTAATCGCTTGGAACTTCTTCAATATCTCATCTTCTCCCGGGTTTTCGCTAGATACAATGAGTTCCTCTCGTGATAAGTCGAATGACAAACCCATAAATGCCAGGGTACAGTATTGTCCGAGACTGGCAAGCTCGAGCCTCTGCTTCATAGCCTCGCCGAGCCATGAGCATGTGTAGTTAGGAAATGCTTGCATGACGCCATATACAAGCGGACCCATCTCAGCAGTGACGACATATTGGTGAAAGTCAGGTCGAGGGAAATACGAATCGTAAACAACTTTTGCGGTGTCATAGAGCTTGGCTCCCGGAGATACCGCAACAGTTCCAAGATAGCCTGAGCTGGCCTTTTGCACAAGGGGATGCTCAGACAACTTCCATACCGCGCCACCTCCCTGAGAATGACCGATACTCATCCACTCTTTCGTGAAGACTCCAGGAAAGGCTTTGCGAGCAGCCTGTACTGAATAGTATATGTCATTTGCATGGGCAGCATAGCTAGAGTATTTGTGCGTCGTGAAGTTATTCCCAAGACCAGCATAGTCAGTTCCCACAATAGCATACCCGCGCATTATGAGTGGCGACCAACTGTCATAGTTGAAAAAGCTAGGTGAAGATGACGGCGCACAGCCACGATACACACCGATGGTGCCGTGAGCGTACGCAATCAGAGGGAGCTTTCGACCGCGGGCAGGCTTTGCAAATGGGAAAGCGATAAATCCAGTAGAGGGTACAGGGCTTCCATCTAGGTCCCGAGAAGTATACTGGAATCGAAAAGTAGTCATTCCAGCAGGGACATCTAGATGAGAGCTGTTGATCGCCGCGAGTTTCAGCAAGTCGCCTGGAGTCGACGTAGAGAAATTATCTGCCGTTGCGTAGAAGTCAAAGTCGAATGCGGTTCCGAGCGTCTCAAGGTCGCCCGCGTTGGTGATAGCCAGGACTTCTTGGCATGTCTCATTGCACCCGTACGACAAAGCCACTTCTTTGCTTATGTTGAAGTTTGATGCTTGGCCTATGCCTGTCTGAGCCTGAGCTGTCGACGCTAGGAGCAGAATGGTGAGCCCGGTAGAGATAATCATGTTGAGACTGTGACTGAGATTGAGTTCAACAAAGATGTTTAAAAGATGAGTTTAGATGATTGACCTTAGAGTGTATCTTGCAAGAGATAGAGGAGAAGGAGGAAGACGGTGTTGCGTACCTTTATATTTTGGAGAATGAATCTATGCAGATTGATCGGACGCCGCGGAGCTGTGGAGCACATGAGGCTTTGTCCTCTACCTGTTTGTTGTTCACCGAACATAGCTACAGCGGCGGCAATTAGCAAACGGCTCTTGAGAACAAGGCTCGCCTAACTCTTTCAATCTTGGGCTAAGCGCAAGGAAAGCGGATCAGGGACTAAGATCAACCAAAGAGGTACGCACTTCGGCCCTTATCCTCTCGGACCTCTCGGCCTTCTCGGCTGCCGGTCATCATCAATTGCATAATAGGTTGATCCATGCATGCCTCGGATATTCTAGAGCCCAAGTGGAATGCTATGATGAGTTTCGAGCAGAGATCCACCAAGAGTAAACCTAATCTTAATGTGACTGGCTCCTTGTTCTTTATTGCAGGGATCGCGCGATCTATTCTCAATCGGGATAGCCTGCGGATCCATGAGGCATTCTGCGGCTCCCACTTATTTCTAATTCTATATGCACGTAGTCTCTCGGATGTACCCAGTGCTCTTTACTGGTATTTAGTAGGAGTTTTTTTTCTTCTAAATTCTAGCTGCTGAAGGATATGCGGCTAGTTATGATGCTACCAAACTGTAATTTTTATTTTTATTTTTATTTTATTTTTTTTTTCCGTTCGAGGATCGCACGATTTATCCTTGGTCGAGATACGAATCTACGATATACTTCGTTACTCCTGATTATCCTTGTACACCTACCTCCAATAAGTTTCGAATTCTGTGTTGTTCGGTTCTAAGAACGTCATATCTTGGACCCCTGACCTTTCTTGTGGAAATCTTGCAAGTACTAAGACAAGTCCCACTGTCCCAGTCGTAATATATGCCGAAGGGGGTGGCTGAGCTAGGATTATGCCAGTCACTGCTAGATTCTGCATGTTCAAATCTGATATTTATAGCTCCGAAACTTCCGAGATAGATAGAAGGCTATTTAATTTAAGATCAAAAGGATCGCTTAGTGCTATAAATCCCTCTCAATAATTCCTTCCCTCGATATTACCAGAAGTCTAGACACTCATCTCTTGATTTAACAGAGCTTCCTTGAAGATTCCTTTTTTTCTATTTCACCCCTAGGTCCAACTCATCTCACTACGCTATCCAGATTTGTGCATGCACAGATTTACAACTTAAAATATGCCTCAGACATGCCATGGTCAGTAAATATAGTATGCCTCTGTATCATCCATAATAGTTATCTAATTATAGGAGTATTCAGCACTCAATGTCCATGACACAAAGTGGGATTTCTGTCCCAATTTAGCGGCGTCTTGTATTGTGATAGTAGTCTTCGGTCTAGCAACATGTGCACACGTTTTCCAAGCTTTTAGATATCGCAAGCCATATTGCTCAATAATGATCATTAGTGGGCTACTTCAGACCTTTGCATATATTTTTCGAAGTCTGAGCATTCAGAATCCGGCCAGTCTGGCTCTCTATGCAGCATGGTTTGTTCTAATCCTGGTATGTATAAAGCTCTCTCTATTCTACGAGGTAGCATTGCTGAATCTCCAAGATTGCACCAATCTGTACCAACGCGTTCGTGTATATGATTCTAGGCCGTATGGTCTGGAATTACACAAAGACCGGCAAGCTCCTCCAATTAAGCGCATGGAGGATTGGGCAACTTTTTGTCGTATTGGATATCGTGTAAGCCATTAATAATGTTCAAAAGTGATATAAACTGATTTCATTATAGTGCCGCAGTAATACAAATTTATGGGGCAGCCACAGCTTCTGACATAAAAGCAAGCCAAGATGTGATACTGAGAGGTAATTGAACCATGGATACCTACATTTCATATTGCTGACACTATACAAAGGGTTACATACTTACATGGCAGGCATTGGTGTCCAGCAGTTCTTCATATGCATTTTCTTCCTATTTGCCATCTGCTTCCACAAGGAGATTAGAAGAAGCGCGCCAAAAAGTGCACTCCTTTTGCTCTATTGCTTGTATTTAACTGTTATTCTGATTTCTGTAGGTCAAATTCTCAAGTAGAATACATTGCGAAACCACGAACTGATATCAATATAGGCCCGAATTATTTTTCGTCTTGTCGAGTATTCTAATGGACTTAACAGTTCTATTCCGCGGCACGAAGTTTATCAGTATTGCCTTGATTCATTGCTTATGTTTATCGCATCATGCATATTTAATATTATGCACCCTGGACGGATCATGGCTGGAAAGCAAGGAGACCTTCCAAATAAAGCGGAGAGGAGATTATATTCTCGTGCAACTGAAGCTCATAGGGGAAGTTTCCCTCTTTCCGATCAAGAAAACGCAAACATATAGTTCTAGATAGGGAGTCATTAAAACATATCGAGTCACATAAACTTGATGATGTGTTTGTGCTGGGTTGTATTTGTTATTAGTACTATTTAGTTAAGATTAGAGTTTAGAGTCTATGTTGTCTAACTTTGTTATATACTATAACGTATATGATAAGCGAGTGAGCCACTACATTTCTCACCTTAAAAGCCCTTTTTTAAACTTTTCGTAAAAGGTCAATTTAACTCTAAAATAGCTAAAAAATATAATATAATATATTTAACTACTATATCTTTATATATTACTTTTATAAAAATTATAACTATTTTCTTTATAAAGTTATATAGTAAAGTCTATTTACACTGTGAAATACACTGTATTTTAAGGTTTTATATAGAAAATAAAATAGATAAAAATCTTTTAAAAATATCAATTAGTATAATTAACTATACTAAGTATAAAAATATTATTTTAAGATTTTTAGCTATTTTATTTATAAGTTAGAACTTTATAGGGTAGGCTGTTTTTATACTATACAGTATAGTGGCTCACTCGCTTGTCTGGCTCACTCGCTTATCATATACGTTATCGAAACATTACTTGCTATTTATAGAGCTATTATAACGGGGCTGTAGGCGCGGGGGGGTGGTGGGTCTGGTATTGGTTGGGGGTTACATGGGTGGTTATTGGTGGTGGGCGGGGGGGAATATGTAACGGTTTGGTTTCCGGATGGGTAAACTGGTCCATACTAGGTTTATGTTTGCGGGGGCGCAGGGCGTTATACTGGGCGGTCGTTGGGTTGTTACGTTTCTTGGTGGTCGGGTAGGGCTGGTTGGGGCTTTATTGGGGTAAAGGGGTTTTATTGATGGCTGGTGGGCTAGGTTCTCTCTATGCTAAATGGATGTGTATATATATCCTGGGGCTCATGGTTGGGTGGGCCCGGCTCGCCGTGGGTCGTGGGTCGTGGGTCGGATCGTGGGTCCCTCGTGGGCCGTTCGTAGGGCTCGCGGTTTGTTGTGGGGTTGGGGCCGTGGGCCGCCGTATGGTTGGTAGGGGGATGGCGGGGTACGTACGCATGACGTACGCGCTCTTCCCTTTGGGTCGTCGTAATTTTCCCCTAACTTTACCTATAAGAAAAACTATAACGTATTTGATAAGCGTGCGGGACAGACAAGTGCGCGGGACACCCTACTTTTCACCTTAAAAGCCAATTTTTTAAAGCTTATAAAAAGCTTCGTGTTATGATGTAACGTGCTGACGCACGTGAGATGCAAACCCTACCTTTTTCTCCAATAGACATCCGCCTACCCTGTAACAGTCGAACGCACGCCATTCGACTTACATGACGAAGAAAGACGAACAGAGTCGAACCGACTCCGTTCGACCTGCATACAACATAGTATATATACATTCACTTAGCACTAGATAGAACTTAGCTCACCAGCTATCAATAAAACATCTTTACATCAATAAGCCTCACAAGCATTACTTGACTATTAAGAAACGTAACAACCTAACGACCGCTCAGTATAACGCCCTGCGTCTCTGCAAACACAAACCTAGTACGGACTAGTTTAATTGAACGTGGACTCGGCCTGTAGGAGCTTTTGCTGCTACTAGCGCCTTAAGAACAGCTTTTTCCTCTTCCAGGCGCTCTATTTGACAGTTCTTCTGGTCAATTGACTTCATTGCCTTCTTCAGTTTACAATTAAAGTCGCGAATTGACGGAATGCCGTCCTTTTCAGCAGCTTGGAGCTGTTTTCGGATATCATCACTTCCTCGAGGGGTTACCCAGATGGTCTCAGCAACCACCTGCCGCTTCCTTGGTGTTATAGGCCCTTCAAATGCTTTGCGTTTCTTCTCTTTAGGCTTCAAAGATTGTAATACTCTCTATAAATCGATAGGGAATAGACAAGTGACCAAGAAGCCACTTAGAATATTCCTATGAGTTAGGGCTTTCTGTGAAGCCTCTTTATAAGCTTGTAGGAATAGTTGTTGCTGATGTGGTGAGGTTGCTTCGTATAAGGCCCAAAATCAGGTCAACTGTCGATAGTACCGTTTTAAGGGTCCAAATACGGCAACATCAAGCGGCTGTGTAATATGTAAAGAATGTGAGGGTAACCAAGAGAGCCAAATCTTATGCAACCAAGCCTTCCTCATTAATTCCCCTGTTATATGTGACTTATGCTGGTCTAGGACTAAAAGTCTCCACTGTGACGGGTCTGACGGTGCAATCTCTGGTATAAATACCTGCATAAACTACTTAAGAAAGATATCTGCATTAGACCAGCCCGTAGGACTCATAGTATACTTCCAGTGAGGGAAAACCCTCAGAAACCACTGTCCTTAGAGGTTTTCTCCCTTAAAAACGACCATTAGGGTAAGATGCTATCCGTCTGCTGATATAGACTCCAATATGGAGCTCCAAGTCGAATTGTCTGACTTAATACGCTCTGAGCTAGAAGTCATGATGGTCCCGGCTACAGTCCCGCCGTTAGTTTCCCCCAATTGGACCCCAGTCTTGTCGATGTTATATGAATGTTGCCGTGGAATGTTCTTGGAGTCAACAACCCAGTTAAGACCATCATAGTACTCCCCAAGCATCTCCTTCATGATGCAGCGTTTCCTCGCAGCATCTATGACTTTCGATGACTTCATTTCTATAGTCGGATGGCGTGATATGAATCTGTCTACCTAGTTCTTGCCGAGATAAGAAAACTCCCCATTGACCGATGACAAGGCTTGTGCAAAGTCGCGTATTTCCTGCCTCATAAGAGGCTGAAAAGCGCGCTCTCTCTCGATAATATAGTTAATAAGGTCTTCCTCCTGTATCACCGTTAGCGACAGGTCTTTCTGATGTGCCGTTTTGATGTCTTGGCCGCCGGCGCATCGATCTCTTAAAGTCGACAGTTTGATCGAATGTTTTCGCGCCGAAGCTCGCAATCCAATTAATTTTTAGTCCTCCACGTCCAATGCGACCCTGTATTCATAATCTGATGCTTGTGATACAAATTTAAATGAAGTGGCTTGTATTGATAACGCGTAGATGGTGTTGAGGTGTGCGGGGTCGGGGGGTGTACGGGGTGGTGGTGAAATACATTAGATGATAGGGGATATTTCCTACATAGTTGCTCTTGCAGTATCGCGCATAGTTACCATATCGATATACTTTGTCCCGCCATAATCTTGTAAGTTTGCGTGTTCATTAGGTGAGTCGTCTGGAGACAAAGAGTTGGGAAAGTCCACAGAGCCCCTGGGTTTTTTTAGAAGACTCAGGGAGTGCGACGAATGACAACACACCGAGGAATGTTAAACCGGAACAAGAGCGATTACCAATATGGCTGAATTCATCCTGACTTGGCCACCGTCAGCCCGGTTAGTATACACTTCCCTGTAAAGTATAATAATAATAACAAACAAATGACTTAAAAAGACTTGCCTATCACAGCTTTGACCTCGAGTTCTTAACATGATCAGCCATGATGAGTACCAATTCAGCCCTAACCAGGCCAATCTTCGACTTATGATATTACGTCGCTATGATATAGATATATAGGAATAGACTGGAGATAAACATAGACATACAAAGTAGACAGGAATATACAATAATAGGAGATACACAACAACTAAGAACAGTAGAGTAGGACCTAGTTCCGTTATGGCAAGTAAGAATAGTTTAATTGTAACCTGTTAAAATACAAGTAGAACTTGCAGCTCTAGGTGCTATAACGTGTATGATAAGCGAGTGGGCCAAAAATCCCTCACCTTCCATCTTCTCTACTTTATTTCTTAGTTCTCAACAATCAGATATGTCACAACCAAACTACGAGGCTAATCTTAATCTTGCACTTCAGGCCCTTCAAGATAATCCAAAACTAAGTATCCGACGCGCCGCAGAAATCTACACAGTCAATCGTAATACCTTACGTTGCCGCCAGCAAGGGGTTCAATCTCGACACGATACTATGCCTAACTCACGGAACCTATCTGAATTAGAAGAAGATACTCTTCTCGAGTTCATTATCGACCTAGATTCGCGAGGATATCCCCCGCGACTGCGTGGTGTTGAAGAAATGGCTAATTGACTGCTTGATGACCGCGACGCGCGCTGGGCTATGAATTTCGTCAAGCGACAACCACTACTCAGGATACGTTTTCAGCGGAGATATGACTATCAGAGGGCCAAATGTAAAGATCCGACTATTATTCGCAACTGGTTTAGGCTCGTACAGAACATGATCAAGAAGTATGGTATCTACTCAGATGATATCTGGAACTTTGATGAGACCGGCGTTATGATGAGCGTTTTCTGAACTAGTATGGTCATTACATGTATAGAGAGGCATAGACGGCCTAAAAAATTACAGCCTGGAAACCGAGAATGGGTTACAGTAATCCAAGCGATCAATGCAGCAGGCTGGGCGATCGAGCCGCTCATCGTGGTTGCGGGCCAAAATCACCTTCAGAATTGGTATCAAGAATGCAACATTCCGGGCGATTGGGCTATCGCCATGACCTAAAATGGCTGGACAGATAACAGGACTGGTCTTGAGTGGCTAAAACACTTTAACCGATGTTTATTAAAGCGAATAATTGGTACCTATCGTCTTCTGATCCTCGATGGCCACGAAAGTTACCATTCTATTGACTTTGAGCTATATTGCAAGGAGAATAATATTATTACGCTTTGTATGCCGGCTCATGCGTCTCATCTACTTCAGCCTCTTGACGTCGGGTGCTTTGGGCCTCTTAAGAGGGCTTATAGTCGAGAAATAGAGCATATGATGAAAAGCTCTATAACCTATATTTCGAAGACCGAGTTCCTCCCGGCCTTTTATGCCGCCTTTCAAGCCACTATGACGGAGAGCAATATCAAAGGGGGTTTTAGAGGAGCCGGGCTTATTCCTCTTAACCTAGAAAATATGATCTTAAAACTTGATGTAAAGCTACGGACTCTAACACCTATTGAGGAGGAGGCTAGCGCATCCACCTCTTGGGTTCTAAAGACCCCAAATACAGTCCGCGAGGTAAAATCTCAATCTGAATACCTCGAAAGGCGAATCAGAGGACATAAAAGTAGCTCCCCAGAGTCAATTATAGAGGCTTCAAAGTCTCTTGCAAAGGCAGCAACCAGAATACATCACAAGGTTACCTTATTATCTGCAGAGAACTGAGAACTTCGACAGGCAAATGAGGCACTAAGCCGATGCCGCAGGGCAAAAAGAACCCGATTATAGAAAGGAGGGGTACTAACAGTAGGGGGAGGTCAGGAACTAATTGACCAGATAGATGTTAATACGCAGGTAGTGGCCGAATCGTTGAGAAGTGGTGGTCAGGGAAGTTCGGCGCGACTGAGGGAAAGGCATTGTGGAATATGCAGCAAGACTAGGCGTAATGCAAGAATCTGTCAGGTAGTAACTGAGATATCTAGGGAAGAGAATAATGAGTAGTTTTAATTGATTAGATAGTTTATTATGTTTTTATGATAGTTTATCTTTTGAAGGGTAAGATTTCTGGCCCACTCACTTGTTGTTAGATACGCACGAATACGATGGGGTGAGTGTATCCAAGTGTGGACCAGAATGTTGTTATGTTATTGATCGTCGACTTGATTCTTTTATCAGTCTGCAAAAGAGGGGTTTTACCCCTCTTTTGGATACAAGAATAATATTGCAATAAAGGAAGTGGAGCCCATTCCCAGCCGCCAATCTAACACTTGTCTGGCCCACTCGCTTATCATACACGTTACTATATTTCTTTAGGCTTAGATTCAACGGTTGTGCCGGTAGGGCCGTGCCGTATCCGCATTATTACTAGCTACGGGATTTAACAGCAACCCGTCTGGCTTGGCTCGCTCACACCCGCCCCATACTAGCCTCAGATTACGTTGCATTCGGCTTCTCATACGTTACACAAGTGTGAGGCCCCCTGTGGGAAAAAATGCGCCGAACTTATTAACACCCAAAATCGCAGGTGAAGTTCGGCGCATTGTTTCTCCCTTTACCCACTGCCGCCGACTTTTCACCTACACAGTCAGCAAATCCTTGCCGCTGAGGCGCATTAGCTTATTTCGGAGTAAAAAGAAAATGATCTTGGGTAGCTCATCTGCCGCGGGAATGCTTATAAAACAACACGTACGTATGTGGCCTTATATTACCCCGGCGATGACGTGTTTCCCGTCGTTCCGGCTACCCGGGATCGAGGCATGAATTCGAACCTTTTAACATACCGAGATGCAAATTTTACAATGCTACGCTGCCCCTAATGTCTCTCAAAATAGTCGAACTTTTGCTATCGATTGCTCTTTTTAAGGAATCGGTATATTGCACTAAATCTAATCTGGTGGATTGGCTAACGGTGGTGTAGATGCAACTAGTCGCCCCTTGATTCGCGCTACGGATTATGAGCTAGATTTATTATTTGCAGCTGAGACATGTGGCTGAAAGCTTATTTCACCCATTTTCACTTAGTATGCGCTTTTTGGATAGGGCCTAGAGACCCCAAGTTCTCGGAGCACTCTTGATTGGCCTTGTGTCATTCTTGCTGAAAGCTTATTTTCGGCTATCTTAACTTGGTTAGTGTTCTTGCGTTTCGTCATGTCCAATAGTAGCTGTGGTGAATGAAACTACATTGTAATCGCTCTGACGTTGCATTTGGTCCCAAGATGGGCGTCAGCATACTCGGCTAGTCCTGGGGGCGCAGCATGTCATTCTATGCGCCCTTCCCATGCCCTCGTGTTGAACAGGTGCTGTGGTCTCACGTGTAAGCAGGGATACTTTAAGATTACAACCGAAATGGTAAAACCTCTAAGGGGTAGAACACAACAGAACACAACATGAATATACCAATCTGGATCAATGGACCGAATACACGTAATGTCTGACACCTTGATATCTTCAGACAGGGGGTTTAGGGTATCGGTCAGTTTTTAAAGTAACCTCTACTGCGGGGGCCATGCTCCAAAATACCCCAGCCTTAGTCAGTATGTGCACAATGTCAGCTATCTTGTTGAGTAGGAAACCTACGCGAAAGCCAGAGAGGCAGGCATGAGGAAGTATATCATCTTATCCGGCTGGAGATTTACTGGAAATTGGCCTATCAACCGTCACAAAGCTCTAACATATCCGGAAATTCAACCGGAAAAAGAAAAACTGCTGGAAGAGTTCAAGACGCCGAGCCCTCCTCAACTGCACTTAGATGATACGCCGAAAACGAGCCGGCAAGTGAGGGATATAGCCAAACACCGCAGTCGTCCGACCAGGCGGAAGTACAATAAGATCGCCAAGGGGTTGGAAGCTTTAGAGATGAAGGTGGCCGTTCAAAATGCGCGGATTACTGGCCTCGAGGAGTAGATGGCCCAGGTGCGGCGAGGGAAGAACAGAAAGGCGGTACCGAACCCGAACCGACGATTCATGGCTCTGGGGGAGACTCTAGCGGCTGGAGAGGCTCTTCCTGACTCAAAGAAGGCAGAAGTAGAGGTGGATATGGACGAGAAGGTCGAGTCGGTGATTGAGGTGGATGTCAGGTCAGAGGACGAAAGTGACGATTTTAGGGTCGTAACAAAGTACTGCCAGCGCACACGGAGCGGTCGGGAGATCAAAAAACCACGCAGAGAGTAAACGTTGATCGATTTTCTAGAGTCTCTCTCCAAGACTTCGCTTTTTAATTGACGACCTGGTGTTTTGTGCATGCATCAAAATTTGGATTTTGTGTGGGCGGAGGTAAATTTTGGTTATCCATTAGGTGGGGTTATCCATTAGATGGTCCTGGATGGTAGAGTCAATAAAGTTGACTCGACTGTCGCCGAGAGAATGAGTTACCCAGCGGTCTGAGTTCCTTCAACACAGGCCACCACTCCTCGACAACCCACCAGGTGTTGCAAGAAATCGAGTTTTAGCATTTACCGTATCAGAGACTCTTGCGTCCAACTGGCTTCACTTGGAGCTTCAAGACATCATGCGTCGCTTGAAGTCTGCCAACCCCGATCCTCAAATGGGTATATGATGAAATCTCCGATTTGTGCCACATTTAGAAACAATGAGAGCAATTCTGACATGGGAAACGGGCGCACGATGCATAAGGAAGTTAAGCGGGCGTAACACACCAAGTCCGGGGCTCAGACGGCATCTATTACCCTTTCTCGCTTACCTATCCTAGTGGACAAGACCTCGGTTGATTCGGAGCGGAGCACATGAGACTTTGCCCTTTGGTGATACATGATACCGAGATCTGAGCGCCGCGACAATTAACCCGCAGCTCACCAGAGGAAGGGTCGCCTGAATGTTTCCATTTCCGGCTAAGTGCACAGATAGCGGACCGGGGAAGAAGATGGACAAAAGAAGTCTACACTTCCGTCCTTATCCTCTCGGTTGCCGCGCGTCGTGGATCGCAATGTGGATGGAGCCATGCCTCGGGAATTCCAGATGCAAGTGAGGCTAAAGTCGCAACTTGAATCAGAACAGGACGGTGCAGGAGTAAGCCCAATCTTGATATCACTAGTCCCTTATTCTTCCGTGTAGGGATCGCATGATCTATCCTTAATCTGGATAAGTTGCGGATCTGCGAAGCCCTACGTAGCTCCCGACCATCTTCATGCACTCTTGGACTACGTACTCCACTTTCCGAAGTTCCTCGTAACGAATCCTCGGCCCTAGATACACAGACTAGTGTTGACGTCGCTAACCCCTGTTTCTTTCGTGCAAGGATCGCATGATCTATCCTTGATCGGGATACGAATCTACAAAAACACTCTGTATCTCCCGATTATAGGTATTCGACCTCCTGCTACAGTAGGTCGAACCACTTGACTAGCCTGATTTGTCGAGCTGCTACTATGCTACGAGAAACATGATTGGTTAGATTGATTGATTTTATGCAAGGCTGATGTTTTATGCTCTATAGGGTCAGGCCCGAGGGGCACGTTTTGGGGTCGTCGTCACTCCCCCAGCTCGGTGACGCCTAAGAGAGTATGAGTGAGTTCTGTCTGCTTTGCTCTTCAGACCCTTTGCACACCAAACTTCAGTTCTATAGCCTTGAAAAGTGCTCGAGTCCTTCTGGCTAGGCTGAATGCTTTACAGAGCTCGACTGATGAGGATGAGGGTTTCAAGAATTCTGGGGTCCCTGTATTCCGTACATAGCCCCGCAGAAACTCGGCAGGCGGCAGTGCCGATGCCAAGCGCCGAAGGCCGAATAAGTTCGGTGTTCGGTGGTGCTCTTGTGCGGTTCGGGTCTCTGTCTGTCTCCCCGTGCCTCCATGATTAAAGAGATTTTATAAGCAGTCTGACTCAGGCGTACTACGTAATAACCAGAATAAAGTAATTTAGCGTCGGAGCTGAGTCGATTGTGCTGCTCTGCCTCCGTAGCTACCGCGGTTCGCCGGCCGAAGCACTCGATCTGCCTTGAGGCCGGGGCACCCGGACTGTCGAGTCTGAGAGTGGACTCTTGCGCTACGTCACGTTCACCGTAACTCTGTACATCGATCGGACTGAGCCTTCCTTGTGACGCTCATCATGGAGTTATAAAAGCAGGCGTCTGTGCCTCTTTTCTCTTTCTCTCGCATCATCTCACAAGCACCATTGCAGTCATCCTGCTCCCCGCTTTGTTAGCCCTTTGGCTGTTTTAATTACACCATCACCTTTCCAATGGCTTTCCTCCGAGGAGCGCTCGCGCTCGCGCTCACTCTGTTCCTGGCCTCGACGGAGGCGTCAAGCCCAAGGCAGGTTGCAAGCTTCAATGTCACCCCAGAGATAGGAGAAAAGTATGGATGCGGCGCCAGGTGTCAAGCAATTGTCAACATGGGGAACGCAGCGGATCTTGACACTATCGGCGCCACGTTCGACCAGGACTGGTTTGCGACACCAACCAATTTCACGTCTTCCTCCAAACCAGGAGATCTGCTCAAAATCGAGCCCATGAAGGCCGCCGACTTGGGGGTGAGGTACGGGACATCGGTATTCCGCTTCCAGTATACTACTCGCGACCTAGATGGATCTTCCGTACCAACCTCCGGCATCATCGCCTTTCCCTTTTCCGTCCCGGCTTCTGGTCGATTCTGGCCGATTGTGTATGGGCACTCGAGCATAGGAGTCTCGTATGGATGCGCCCCTTCCAATAGCCCTTCCTTGTTTGAGGCAAAAGTTTGGGGGGCTCTCATCGACCGCGGCTATGCAATCATTGCTCCAGACTACGCTGGGCTTGGTAACAACTACACGACGCACAAGTTCAGCAACTTGGTCACCCACGCAAACGACATCTACTATGCAATGGTTGCCGCCAGAAATGCTTTCCCCAAAACATTCACCAATGAATGGATGAGCGTTGGCGTTTTCCAGGGCGCTGCAGGGGTATGGAAGCTTGCCGAGCTTCCCATAGTTCAAAAAGCGAGTTCTGGATACCTGGGGGGGGTTGCAATCGACCCCCCGTCGAGGCAGTATGAGTATGGCTTGTACAGCATCGATCATATCTTCTCGAAGCCCGATTATATGAAATATGGAGCGACTGCAGAGATTGCCTTCTCCGCGCTCACTGTCAAAAGGACGTACCCCGAATACGACTATGCGATGCTCGGACCTACACTGAAGAAGAGAATGGGTTTGATAGATGAGCTACAGCTGTGCACCAACGCCATCTTATCTTTGGTCCTCGACCTGGAAATGCCCGAGATCCTGTCCTTCGACGGCATGAAGAATGACAAGATTGCGCAGAAATTCCAGAAGGAATATGGTGCGCCCAACGGAGACCCAGCGGCCACGCCACTTTGGGTTGCCTCTGGTGAAAACGACACCTTCCTTCAGCCATACGCCGTGACTGAACCGGCTCGTCTGTCTTGCTCCTACGGCAATAGCATCGACCTGCGCATTTATCCCGGGCTTGACCATGAACCGACCACCGCTGCCTCCACGCCGGAATGGACGCAGTGGATCGCCGACCGATTTAACCGTGTCCACAGACGTCACGGTTGTACGAACATTACCCAAACGCCGTTCAATCTCGACACTGCCAGCACTGTTGATGTGTGGGGAGAGTACTTGGCACTCGCAGACTCCGTCCCCTTAGACGAATAGTTGGATTAGCGGAGCCGGGGCTGGGGAGCTCTGTGGGGAGAGAACTGGCGTAACATTCAGTGCCACATCAGTCTCACGTTTTCAACCCGCTTCACTGCCTATGCCGGAGACTGCAGTCAGGAGTCAGCTCTTCGCAGAGCAAAACAAATCACATCATATCTGCGATATCTCGGATGCCTTTTGGTGGTTCGTGGTGGAGAAGGCCCAAGGTTACGGGTTATTTTATGTCTTTTAATGTATTATATAGTAGATAGTTATTTGAGCTTACTGTATTACCTCTTCTGTGCCTCGTATGATAATGCGTTTTTAGTGCCTTGCCTTGTATGTCAGACAGCCGGATGGGAAAAGTCAGCTTGGCATGGGGCCGGATCCATACCGTGGTTTCCTTTGAAGCTAGTCCACCCTTAACAACCTAAATTGACCTCAATAACCTAGATTATCGGCTTTGACGGCGTAATCGGATTAATCGCATCTGGATCAGCTAGAGGCCGTTCACACTAACTAGTCAGTTTAAGAGTTAGAGATCTAGAAAGAAAGTTTGAAAAGAAAACTAAAGGGCAGTTTAGTTAAAGATCTAAAAAAGAGATCTAGAATAGTTATTCTTAAGATACTAGTTAAAACTAGCAAGCTAAGCTTATTACTATTACAAGAAGAATAGATTAGTAGGGATAGCTTGGTAATAATAGATAATCTTATCTTTTAGTTTAGGAAGGAGGAAAGCCAGCTATTTATACCTAGGGAGTATTTAATGGCCATTTTTATTCCTGCTCTTGGATGTAAACACTGTGAGCGAGTTACTTGCAGATATTCTATACAGTGGATACGGGAAGACTATCTACTTGCCGGGAATTATGCGATATGTCGCTATGCTGGTAATTGACTGCTTTAATATTTACTTACAGGTTATCGTTCAGTGCTAATACCCTGGGTAAAAGGGACGACTAGAATGGATTTGGCGTTTAGCAAGAGAGGGAATAAATAAACTAGCTGTAGACTTCAAAGGATGATAGGAGGTTTCTGCAAAGACAGGAGGAATACTTTAATCCTAAGAATTATTCGCAGACGATTCTATCAGAATTATCCATACAAATACAATTTTACTGGCCGTATATTACTACAATATCGCTTACTACTGGGCCAAGTTGCTAATTAGTTAAAAATTCCACTTGGGGCTACTTGGGGTTAGTATCAGATTTAAGGTTTACAGTAGTCTAGCAAAAGGGGTTCTGTAGTATAGAATGTAGGATTATAATAATATTTACTACTCTATTCTGCTTTATTATTGTAATTATTAAAGTACTACTTAATAGTAATAGATAAGTATATAAAAGTTAATAATAAGTACTGTATACTTATTTGCCAGAAATGCAAGATAGCACTCCGGCTAGATATATTTGTAAAACACTTTTAACAGATACATTAACTAACTAGCAGTATACTATAAGATATCATTAATTATCACATTAGCAGAGATATAATAGATCTAGTTTACTTAGAGCTTCTAAGAGATAGCAGTGCAGTTATTAGATGGCTCCCAGTGTTAAGAAGGTATAGCTGCGTTGCGTATAGGTATCTAACGGTAGCACGAGATAATATCGTCTGCCACTGGAGAGAGGCAAGGTATAGAACGGCAGAGACCCGATAGGAAGAGGTTATGCTGCAGACTTGGATGGGCGGGAGGTATGCTTAATACTGGGTTGTCCGAGATGACAGCAACACCGGCGTCACATCAGATAGCGCCGATGTCGTGAGATACAGCGCTATAGAAGAGATAATTACTGCTAGTAAGGCCAGGGTAAAGGAAGAGGACGCTATGCGACTCCGGAAGGGCGACTTGGAAGAAGATATTAACTGTGATTCGTCGTAGGTGAAGAGACTATGCTAGGTATGGCACTTTGGCTCCTGGGACTTGCTTAGTATCTACGATGCAGCTATATGGGTATGAGCAAGGGCAATAATAGGAAATCGGGCTAGGCAAGCAGACGAGTAAGCGATCTATAAACAAGTATTACTCGGTTAACTTAGGCAGAGCTTTAACCGCGAGGTAGACTGCTGCTGCTGGCGACTTGATAATATGCCGATAGAAATGCTATAGTGGCTTGCTAGTATTATAGTAATAAGTCTAAGCAGCATACCGTTTAGCCAAAAAGGAAAGGAGGCATTATTAACTAAATATCACTCTATAGGTTACTACTACTTAAGCTTTTGCTAGAGGTTATATTATATTAGATATAAGGAGGCACTTAAATACTAGGCTATCTAGTTTACAGATAAGTAGTAGAGCTTACTATATAATATTAACAAAGAGCTCTAAGAGGATATATTTCCTAGTAGTTAAGATAGTAGGTTCTGTAGTAGCAGGAACACTAATACTAATAATAATAAAGAAGACAAAGAGGCTAGTAAGTATAATAAAGAGGTTAATAATAGCAGTATAAGTAGTCTAGTGTATAGTATACTTAACTAAGCTATATTCTAGTTTATTATTTCTTTAATTAAAACAGAAGTTAATAGAAATATATATATAAACCTATTACTATACTTTTATATAGCATTAGGTATTAGATAATATCTACTAGGCTATATAAAGCTGCACTTATATATAGGTATACTAGCTGGTATACTATGGTAGGCCTGGCTGTTTTTTCTGGAGGCTGCGTTTAAGGATTAACTGCAGGATTAGGATAAGGTCGGAGTAAAGGCAGTGCTTATATTTAAGGAGCAATATGCCGCATAGATATGCATCGGCAGTTATACCGTCATAAGTACAATTATCAGGTAGATGGCATATGGGAAAGGGCATCGCCAGAAGATAGGAGGGCAGCCGTTGATATGATAGGCAGATGACGGAGAGGCGCTGTTTCATATAGGTGAGGAGCTTAATATCAAAAAGTTTACTTGCATGCTCCGCGGTCAAGTTACAGAGGTGCAAAAGATGCTGGACTGGCTATTTGGGGGATTGTGGCAGAAAGTTAATAGAATGATTGATATAGGCGCCCCATAGGTTCACGCCTAGGCGCGATTTTACGTGGTCACGCGTAGGCGTGAGTATTATGTAAGCCTTCAAATTGTTAGCCACAACTCCCATAACTGCAGTTCTCAGGGGCTGCCACAAGCGGCTACTAGATTCATTAATTATGATGACCCAGCCGTCGATTGAAGCAGTTACCTCCTTTCCTGAAGATTGCCTTCCTCCAGAACGCGATTATGAATCGCGTGATGCCCTATTCCAGGCTATCAATACATGGGCGGTACCTAGAGGATACGCGTTCACAACAGGGAGATCTTCGCGCTCAACTAGCGGCAGACAGATTGTCACATACGTATGCGATAGATGGTGCCGTCCTCCTAGTGCCTCAAGGGATCGGCAGCGCAAGACTACTACCCGAGGCACGAACTGTCCGTTCTCTATTATCGCTAAGGAATCACTGGATAAGACTACCTGGTCCTTAAGGCATCGCCCGGATAGCCGATTTGCCTTACATAACCACGAGCCAAGCCAGGATCCATCTGCTCATCCAGCACACCGGAAACTATCTAGTAAGGAGAAGTCTACGGTTGCTAGCCTTGCAAATGCTGGGGTACCTCCTAAGGATATCAGGACCTATATCCGTCAGAACTCCGATTCAATTGCAACTCAGCAAGATATCTATAATCGTATTGCTGATAGCAAACGGGATCTCTGCGAAGGCCAGAGCACTATTCATGCCTTAGCTAACCAGCTAGATAAGGAAGGGTTCTGGAACCGGATGCAGCTTGATCTAGATGGCCGGGTAACAGCAGTCTTATTCGCTCATCCCGATTCATTGGCATACCTTCAGAGTTATCCAGATCTGCTCTTCTTAGATTGCACATACAAGACGAACAAATACAGGATGCCGCTCCTCGATATGATCGGTGTTGATGCCTGCCAGCGTTCCTTCTGTATCGCCTTTGCATTCCTAAGCGGCGAGACTGAGGAGGATTATATCTGGGCCCTGGACCGGCTCAGGTCTATGTATGAGCTCTGCGGCACAAGACTTCCATCTGTTATCCTTACAGATCGCTGTATAGCTTGTATGAATGCCGTATCTCGTTGCTTTCCATCTGCAATCTCGCTCTTATGCCTCTGGCATGCCAATAAGGCAGTGCTTCGCTACTGCCAGCCAACCTTCGTACGCCAACAGCAAGGATCAGAGGCCTACCAACAAGGCCTTGATGATTGGAATGAGTTTTTTAATCACTGGCATTCAATCATAAGATCAATAGACGAGGAAACCTTCGATCAGCGTGTCAAAGAGCTTGAAAAGCGCTATATACCGCAATATCTCGAAGAGGTTAGTTATATTAAGACCAATTGGCTTGATCTTTATAAGGAAAAGCTTGTTAAGGCTTGGGTTGATCAGCACCCCCATTTTGGCAATGTGGTTACCTCACGGGTTGAGGGTATCCACGGGCTGCTAAAGAGCCATCTCAAGACATCTACGCTAGATCTCTTCGAGGCTTGGAGAGCTATGAAGAATGTACTGCTTAATCAGCTAGCTGAGCTACGATATAACCAAGCTAAGCAGCAAATACGGATACCAGTGGAGCTCTCCGGGTCACTATACAGTGCTATACGTGGTTGGATATCCCACGAAGCTTTACGGAAGGTCGAAGAACAGCGGAAGCGGCTCTTAAAAGGAGACCTACCTAGTTGTACCGGATCTTTTTCTCGGTCTCAAGGGCTCCCTTGCGCTCATAGGCTCAAGGATCTACAAGAACAAGGTCAAGCCCTTCGCCTGGAGCATTTCCACACACAATGGCACCTGAACCGCAGTGGCACTCATCAGTTGCTGCTAGAGCCTTGTCATCGATCTGATCGGATAACTGCTGGCTCAACTAGAACGCAATCAAGCACCCAGAGAGAGCCAAGTGCATTCGAGGTAGTTGAGGCAGCAACTCAGCCAAAGGCACAGCCTAGATGCAGCAGATGCCACACATTGGGTCATAAAATGACGTCGAAGGTATGCCCTCTGCGGCATGAAGAGCTCTTACAGTCATCAGCAGCACCAGCAGCACCAGCAGCACCAGCAGCACCAGCAGCACCAGCAGCACCAGCAGCACCAGCAGCACCAGCAGCACCAGTAGCACCGGCACTAAGATATGATAACCCGCAGGCTATCTATAAGAGATATACTGCAGCAAGAGAAGCTTGGTATAGGGCGCAGCCTCGCGGCAGCATCAAGACTAACCAGCAGTATCGGAAGGCGATGGGTCTGCCTTTACGATATAGTAAAGCCGACTACGACTGGTGCCTTAACTGGAAGCAAATGACCAAGAGCTGTATAACGCCAACAGGCTCTAGGGAATGGACTAAAGAAGAGATGATGGCCTATCTTGACTGGGATAAATTAGAGAACGACCGTCTTGACGCCCAGATAGCCGATGAGATAGTAGTGAGACCCTTTTCGAGCAGACGAGGGCCGGGCGAGATCTGGAGAGCATGTGAGAAGGAAATCGAGGAGGAGCAGGCATTGTATTCAGCCATGTAGTCATATCTCATTATAGTTGTATTGTTGAACTGGAATTCGTTATGCCTACGTAGCCTGCTGGGCACTTGTTACAGTTGAAGGCTTACATAATACTCACGCCTACGCGTGACCACGTAAAATCGCGCCTAGGCGTGAACCTATGGGGCGCCATTGATATAGGGCGGATTAGTAATAGTATGGTGCGGCTTGGCGCAGGTTAATTATAACATAGACTTTTTACCCCCTCAGACTGGACACTAAACATAGTATAAAACTTATCCCCATTATATAAATACATACATTATAGCCTTTAGACTTAACTTATTTATATTATTATGAGACTTTCTGGCTTGTTGTTGGTATATCCGTCTTGGAAGTTGCTGACCTCGTCGTCGGCCTCAAGCTTTGCAGCCAATCAGAATTTCGTGGTCAAGATGTGGCCGTTTTTGGATATGTGGGACCGTCACTCAGCCAATCATGAATTTCGTGGTCAAGATCCATCCATTTTCAGAAGCATATCACCGCTAACTCGTATAGGGCCTAGCACACCATTCCAAAAAGCTAAGCCGAATGCGAGGGAGACCTGTTAATTGTCCTTCAATGTCGATAAGTTTTCTTGTCGGCCGTGTTATTGCATAAGTCAGAACATCAGAATACGAATCCGCCCAGGCTAATCCTTTACCTCCTGCGTTATAAGAGATTAGATATTTATATTATAGGTATACTGACTGTAGCTAACCTAGCCCGCCATGTAAGAGGTATTCTTATGGGCTGGGGTACCGATCAGCACATGCTGCTGTAGCAACCGCAAAAGCAACTAAATAGTCGTTGGGGTATCAGCAGATAACCTCCGGCATCAACACAAAGTAACCGTTAACACCTCATATAACAGCATACTGAAATTAATATGGAAAGACCACCAAGGCGTGGGCGACCACGTAAATATGCAACAGCCAAGGACAAAGAGACAGCAGCCGCTCAACGCAGGCGGAACAAACGGCAGAAAGCTGCAGCTGGAAATAGAGGGGTACCCTATAGCAATTTCCATAACTTGCATTATCCTATCCAGCAGTTAGATAACTCACAAAGCAGTGTTCTCACACCGCTACAAGAACAAGACATCAGCAACTTTTTGTCTCCACCTAGCCCTCCACTTCAACCCACCACC
Organism: Fusarium sp. MPI-SDFR-AT-0072; assembly: GCA_020744335.1. Classification (NCBI taxonomy): domain Eukaryota; kingdom Fungi; phylum Ascomycota; class Sordariomycetes; order Hypocreales; family Nectriaceae; genus Fusarium; species Fusarium sp. MPI-SDFR-AT-0072. The sequence goes on from JAHBOG010000004.1 coordinate 4,295,276, forward strand.
GAGGATGCATTCTCTGATCATCATGAGCCTCTCAGATCAACGTCAATTATATCCCCGAGTGGTGCGCCCGAAGCATACAGCATGGGGAGATCACTGCCTCTATTCCCAGCAGATCCTCAACTACCCGGAAATATCGATGAACAGAGTATACCTTATACCGGAACTTCCACCCTTGCGGAAAACCCGGTAGCTGTTTCAAATCGCCAGGGTCCTGACACGGTTCAGGATATCGTCTCTGCTATAACACCAGAGACCTCTCCACAAGTGGGGAACGGCGAGCCACATCCGGTTGGGCATCTCGCACGGGAGCTAGCAGAACAACTTTTAAACTTTCAAGGATGTTGCAACGAGTGCCACCAGGCAGCAAAGCGCAGTCATATGGAGGATACCAACGAACATATCAGCCTTGCCACGTACCTGCACTTCACGCCTAAGTTAGGTCCTAACATCCTCAGTCGCGAGACCATCGCGCACCAGAATGATGATTTGGCTGGAACGCTAAGCCCTGAATCCAGAAGACAGCTCTTTTGTGGTATTGACTCCAGAGAGGAGGTACCATATATCTACTTGGATGAAGATGAGCGGGTTTCAGATGGTGCTGGGGTTACCTTTGATATAGACAGCGTCGTGGCCTTCCCGAGTAACCTTGCTGTTACTAAGAAGGGAATTCACTGGTCTCCTACCCGAATAACTGTATCTGATCTTCAGTCTGATCTCCACCTTCGATCTATGCCTGTCGTGTTCCTTGATGCAGATGGAAAACAACATCAAGTCCACCGGCCCATACACCAGATTCCTCACTATACATTCGGTCGTGTTATTGGATTTGAAGATGTATCTTTATACCTTCTATTCCCTAAGCTATATCGAGAGGAGCAGAAGTGTAGTAAACTCAGGGATGAAGACTTTCGACTATGGATGGATGGTATTCTGCTCCCTGCAATATACCAATGCTACAGCACGGCTCATGTCCAGCATTACCCGTCAAGCTATGACCACAGTCGTTACAACTCTACCGCTCGCGGAACAGAAGGACTTTCTTAGCGTGTGCATCCAGTGGCACGGGAATAACAATTAGTATACTATTTACCACCAGAGGCACTGGCAGATATTTGGGCTACTATCACCGCCGCCATTCAAGAACCAGGATTCCAGCAGTTCCGTGATATAACTATTCTTCTTCAAGCAAAGAACCTGAAGGTCCTTACAAAGGACGTCACCTAGGAGAAGATGATGTCGCGATTTGAATAGTATTGGACCAGCGCAATCGATAACAGTTATACAACAACAGACTTCTACTTTGACGTTGGGAAAGAAACTTGTCCTCAGCAGCCATCTTAAGTTCTACCCTGGAGCCAATTGGCAGCTGGTATAATCGAAGATTTACCACAGAAGCAAGCAGAAACATTACTCTACCGGCGATGTTGCTTGGAATCATATGCCTTCCAGGTCGGCAATAGACATATCGATGATAAAGGGACTCAAAAGCAGGTATTCTATCCATTCAGTATGCTTTAAGATACTGGGAGTCTCACTATAGAGACTGGGAAGCGCTCTGCACGCCGATCTGCTGGTCTTCTCTACTCTCAGTTCTACTCCAGTGTGAAAGAAGTATTTGCAGCAGGAAATATGTATCTATTTACAAATACAGCCATTGAAACGCTTGCTCTTGATAAGAAACTAAGAAAGACATGGGAACTTGTTGGAGGCGGTCTCAGTCACCAGCCGGCTGCGTTAATCAAGGCATACCTATACACAAAGCTTCGATGCCACCATGCTATAATAGGATCCAAGCAAAAGTCCTTTGGCATTCGAGAGGAGCATCGTGTTTCTAAGGAGCTGTTCTATGCTATTGACACCCAAATAAGATCCAGAGAGCTACACAACAAGAGCCTTATCATACCTACTGATAATAGTTCCCTATACTATAGCTTCACGACTGATACTCTCCTTACCTAGGTGCAGTGCAACATTAATAAGTTCTGTGTTGGGTTCGAGATGGTATACAGCTTTCAAGATCCGCACTTTGTGACTTGGGAATACACAAGAATTATGCTCATTTTTCTTCGCTGTCTCCAATTCTCATATACAGGCGGACTAATACAGAAGGTCGCTGGCTGCTGGCGAGACGTACAACAACAACCCGATCCAAGTCAGCCAAATGGACTGCGCCGCCATAAAGGCCTCGGATTTAAGCTCACTATGGAGAGGTATGGCTATGCCTGGTTTCTTGACAAGATCGACTGGAATACGCTTACTTTCCGCCAACCTTATGCGCCCTATATGATGTTCAACAACCCATCGATGCAGAATGTCTATCGCGCTCGGTATCACCAAGTCCGAGATATACAAATTAACTTCATTCGGGTGAATAAAGCCTACCAGTGGATGCTCGAATTTAGTGCTATTCCTAAGTGCTTGGATCTCTTGGAAAATTATCTTCGAGAGTTGTGTCTGTGTGCTTTTCGCAAGGACGTTTTCTTCCACGTTAAGTTAGCTCTGAAGCCAGAACATCTGGAATCTGCATTGTCAGGAGAGATCCCCCTGTGTTACCAAAGTGTTAATAACGCCATGTTGAAGGATCACCAGCCGCTTCAGCTTGCACAAGGAAACCGGTTGGCGGTCAAGGACATTCATGTCTTATTTGCTTGGCTTTGGAAATCAAAGGATGACTATTTTGAACGACAAGGATGGAACGAAAAGCCATATCGAATGCTATTCCAACAGAGCTTCCATGCCATCAAAACGGCACGAGGGAAAGCTGGCGCGCGAAAGTGGCGACAAGACCTGAAAAGGTCGTTTCTTGGGAGCCATTGGATTCTTCCTTATCTACATAGCCGGGGATTTATGCGTAGGGACAAAGAAGAAAAGCAGTTTATTTGGTGGCCCAGCGCGCATCAGGGACTTATCAGATACTACGCCAAGTCCCGACAGACTGGAACTCTTGCACATCCACTGCCAGCATCCAACATCAAGACCCATCCTACTGACGGCTGGCAACTAGCAACCACACTGTTTTCCAAGAGATACATGCCTTACGTCATGCAACTCGAGCAGGATTTAATTCGAATGCCTGAGAACGAGCTTTATGCCGAACTCGTTCGTCTTCGGGAGCAAGTATCAACAGGGCTTGCTCCAGGCCACGTTCCAGCGCCTACACTGGAATTGGACAACTCGCCCGAGAGATATTATTTCCTAAGAAAATGGTGCCCGGTAAGGAAGATCGAAGTCGCTAAAACGTTCGAGGAATGTGACGAAGTGAATGAATGCCTCTGGTTCTTGAATAAGAGATTAGAAACATACGAAAATCTCCAACATGGTCAACTAAAACGACGAAAAAGGCGGCGTCAAAATCGTGCTATGATCCAATCAGACACCGACTCGAGTTCAGTCTCTGGGGGTGATGAAGCTGAGGCTACCTCGGATGAAGAGAGCCTAGTTGTCATGCGAAAAAAGCAAGCACAGGTCGTGCGCCATATGGAAAGCCGAGTACATGAGCTCATTGAAGCACACTATCAGAGATATCCACAGTGGAAGGGCTGTTATGACCCTGAGTTTAGGGAGATAAATTACCGCCTAGACAAAGTTGAATGATGTTCAAGGGGATAATAAACAGGCACGAAACAGAAGCGGGCGCACAAAGAAAGAATAGCTGCATATGCAAGTCTATGCGAACTTTTATTGGCCAATTCTTCAAAGAGGCCCTACCCGAGCAACGAGAGGTACACACATAATACAGCTAATGTAGTAAGTCGAGGAATGAAGTAATCATAGTGCTGTGATTATAGTATAAATAGTTTTTCTATAAGGCTCTGGTAAATGTCCCTATGATTGACTGACTATATAGGCACAGATATAGGTGAAATATGTATGAGACTGTTTAAGTATTAAGTAAATATTACATCGTTTATCTGAATTGTTGTGAAAGTTTTACATCTTTGTGCCAGGAGTTGAAGAGATTAGTAAAGCTAATATTATTGCCTTTGTCGGCGACACCTTACCCTATATCTCTTCGAGTGAGCTTTAGCCTGTAAATAAAAAATGAAAATAGAGCGACAGAATAAGAAATGTAAGAGGTAAGAGGAGACAACAGGTGGGGGTTATGGCGAACAGCGCACGTACCGAACATCAAACATGACGAATGGTAGTCCGTCTGGTGGCAATTTCTTTCGCGGGGTAGATGTGCTATCTATGTTGTCTCTTTTCCTTTTCTTGAGAAAAGGGTAGTCACGTTATGATTTGTTGGAATAGGATTGTTGGTTGCGCGGCTACATTGGGTCTGGTCGAAAAAGGAATCAGCTGCATATTTTTAACCTCCATGGATAACAAAAAACAAGCCGCGGCTACTTGGATCACTGCAGTCAACCCTGAATTTATGCTGTATAACCCTCGAAAGCTATTAACTCCGTCTTGGATTGAGCGCCGAGTAGGGCGGGGTAGTAAGACATGCAGGACGAAGAAAGGCAACAAGCTCGAATACGAGGCATATGCCACTTGGCACCAGTCAATTATAACAGGACCGGGCGCCAAGAGTGAAAAGTGGCGAGCTGAAAAGTCAAGATAAGCAGCCAGCCCATGCTACTCCACCACTCAATACAAAATTTTTCTAAGTCTAGATCGGCCCGTCCCGGCAAAAACTATCTAGTGGCCGGGTAGAAGAGCTACGCTAGCTGGCTGACGTGACGACGGAGAGCCTTGGAAGCTGCCAATCTCATATTTAATTAAGCGCTGAGCAGGGCGGGGTAATAAGACATGTGGCACGAAGGGAAGTCGCCAAGCTTAAGTTCAAGGCTTGTGCCACTTGGCCTCTATGGATCTCGGTAAGAACGAAAGCCAAGAACCAAGAGTGGAGAGCTTAAACGTACGAATAAGTAGGTTGTCCGGCACCACCTCGCAAAATTGAGTTCTTTTACCACCTTCGACCCTTGTTGCCTACTTTGCGAATCAAGTAATAAAACACGCCTTCCAATGGATATGGCACTACACGAGGCAGCATCATCAGGACAAACGGACGCCGTTAAGGAACTTATCAGGAATGGGGCCGACCTGAATGCTCGCAATAATGACCTTGCAACACCCTTGCATTTGGCAGCTCAAAACGGCCATGCGAATGTTGTCAAATTATTTCTCGCCGAGATTGGCATTGAGCCTGATCCGAAGGATAGCGACGACATGACTCCGCTGTTTTGGGCTGCGAAGAACGGCCATGCACCGGTCATAGACCTATTTCTTCTGAAAGACGTCGTCGACTTCAACTCGCGAAATACATTGAAGGCAACACCGTTATCTATCGCTGCCGGGAAAGGCCATGTGGAAATTGTGCGTCTTCTTCTCAGTCGAAAAGGCGTCGATCCTAATCCAAAGGATAACTTTGGTGCGACGCTATTATCTTTTGCCGCCATGAAAAGCTGCGTGGACGTTGTGCGTCTTCTTCTTAGTCAAGAAGACATCGATCCTAACCCAAAGGATAACTTTGGTGCTACACCACTATCCTTTGCTGCAGAGAAAGGCCATGTGGAAGTCGTGCGGCTTCTTCTTAGTCAAAAAGACATCAATTCTAATCTGAAGAACAAGTTTGGTGCCACGCCATTGTCTTTTGCTTCGGAGAAAGGTCATGTGGAGGTCGTGCGGCTTCTTCTCGATTAAAAAGACATCGATCTTAACCTGACCGACCAGGAGAATAAGACACCGTTATCCTGGGCCGCTATGAAAAGCCGTGTGGAAGTTGTGCGTCTTCTTCTCGACCAAAAAGACATCGATCCTAATCTGAAGGATAACTCCGGTGCTACACCATTATCTTTTGCCTCGGAGAAAGGCCATGTGGAAGTCGTGCAGCTTCTTCTTAGTCAAGAAGGCATCGATCCTAATCTGAAGAACAAATTTGGTGTTACACTATTATCATTTGCCGCAGAGAATGGCCATAAGGAAGTCGTGCGACTGCTTCTCAGTATAAACGGCATTTGCCCTGATTCAAAAGACAAAACTCGCGCAACACCACTATCCAGAGCTGCCGCAAGGGGTCATTTAGAAGTTGTGAGACTGCTTCTTGATGTGAAAGGTGTTAACCCAAACTCGAAAGATATTGACAACACAACACCACTTTCTCGGGCTTGTCGCTACGGTCGTGCAGGAGTGGCAAATCTTCTAATTGAGAAAGGTGCTGAAATTAATGCCAAAGACAATAACGGCCTGACGCCATTAAGGTGGGCTAGAAGGAGTTCTCATTGGCCTGTCGTGAAACTACTGCACAAGAAAACAGGATCCACGTTGCACGCACTCGTTCAGAGCGAAGACGCGACCCAAATACGATTCCTCTCTGAGGACGATATCAATTCTACAAACTTTTCCAACCAGACGCCACTTCATATTGCCATTTCCTGCAGAGAGGTGGAAATGGCGAAACAACTCATCTCTTGTGGAGCTGATACGAATGCCAAAGACGGCCTAGGCCGGAGTTGTCTGCGACTAGCAATTAATCAAAAGAGCCCTGAACACATCAATTTGCTACTCGAACATTCAGCGGATCCCCAGGGCATCGAGAAGCGCGAATGGCTTAATGCCTACCGAGAGCGAAAACCGAGCACTATTGTTTTGTTAACGGAATGCCATACTGGAGGATCGCGTATCGAGCTTGTCGCAGATAAGAGAATCTCAGATAGTCTACCGGTCTGGGGACCACTAAGGAACATTCTGTACGTGTTTCACATTGCTCATACATTCCCCTTTGACTAAGCCGAGCCAGGGCGTTTAATCCAGAATTTCCATTGCCATGGAAGACCCCTGAGCTGAACAATACCACAATTTCACTAAAAATATCGCATGAAACGTCATCAGAAGGATCGAAGTATTTCGCTACTGCTTTCATACCTCGTTCAATGGCCGAATGTCATTCCGAGACCCGTTCTGTACCAATAGGTATATCTTGGACGATGATGTCCCTAGCGACACCGAACGGCGGATCATCCTGGAAGTCTATAAACCATTTTAGCATGCTGCCTTGTGGCTGGATTCCGAATAGTGGTCTTGAGTTTTTTGCACTTTTCATAACAGAGCTCGAGAAGAGGTGGTTCAGCTTATGTGACAACATGAGGGAATGCTTACGTAAACATGTAAGTTTAGGGCAATGCTCTCTCAAACTATATCAAAGATTGGTCTAATAGACTACCTCGCCACAGCGAGATGATCAAATGGACGGGGAAGGGAAAAACGACAAGCTCATCCGCAACCTAGCAGACCTAGCCCGAGATTTGTCCGAACTCCGCCACCACTTACAAGTCCAGTTTCGGGAAGCTGATCGATTTTTAAACGAATATCGTCAGCGTCACGACGAACACAAAGAGTACCCCGATATTGTGAGGATGTCTTTCAAAAAGACTTTCAAGAACCTTGACGAAATTGATCAAACAGTCAGAGATTTACTAGAATTTGTCAGTTGCCCGGACATCTCCATTTCAAGATCTTCCATTGATGCAACATAGGAGTTTGCTTGGGTTTCAATTAATGAGTCGCTCAGATCGACTTCCATTGCAACAAGTGCTAAACGCCTCAGCTGGGTGACGGTATGGCCCATCATATTTCAAAAAGCTATCAGGGCTGACACCTCTAGTTCATCTTCCTCCCAGCTATGTTTGCCTCTGTAAGGCTGTAGCATAATTCTGATAAATAAATAGAGTAAGTCACTAACACGAGCATTTTAGAGCTTGTTCGGTATGAATGTCGACGTGTTGAAAGATAACCCGGATTGGAGGTGGTACCTCCCTGTCATAGTGGCCTCTCTGTTGCTGACAACTATTGCATGGCTGATTTTTAAGTATACCACTGTTGGTCAAGACTGTTCGATACGTATTCTAAAATGATCCTAACGAACGGTACAGATTGCAACAGTAGTAGAAAGTCGTGCCGATTCTCTGTTTCGAAGACCGAAGGGTGAACGCTGGGAGAGGATCAGCACTTAGGATTCTACTACTACTACTAGTAACTAATGACTAAATCAACTCTACTAAAGTTGATTTAATTGACCCACTTTAAACCTAGTAGAGCTGATTTTTGCCAGGGTGTAGAGTTGATTTGAAAGAACAGGGGTTTGGCAGGGACTTAGCAGGGGTTTGCCCTACTCAAGAATTATCGGCAGAAACGCATTGCGTTTCCTGTTTTTGACCAATCACCGTCTAACATTTTCGCCCCATATTTCCCCGGATGGTAACGCACTGCGTTTCTCGTACCGCACTAATGAAATCAGAATACCTAAAACACGAAACGCGTTGCGTTTCCGTCGGCTGGCCCTAGTGCTCCATACCAAAATCAATTATACGTAGAATTCATTTGTTTTATGCCAAATAACCGAGGGTAGAATTGATTTTTACAGGGGAGTAGAATTTAATTTCTAGACCCACCTAACAGGGGGTAGGGTTGAAATACGCATAGGTAGGCTTAATTTATGCTAGGGGTAGACTTGATTTAAACCAGGGTCAATAATTAAATTAATGACATGACGCGTAGTTGGCGAGCGGACACGAGCACGCGCGATCTACCGCGTACATTAACTAGCAATCTCCTTTTAAGATGGTTTATAGAGATTCTTCCACTGAGATATAGGGAGCATATACCTAATCGCCGTATAACAAGTTTCTCTCTGGCGAAAGCAATGGGTCCTATTAATCAAACTTAATCATCCAACCTAATCCACCCCTTTGCTATTCTTCTAGAATATTAACTTTTAGTATGCGAGTTATGCAGATTTGCAACCCTCCCCAACGAGGTTAACACACACCTGAGAACAAAACACAAGGATATTACTCTGGAAAGCCGGCATGGATTGGTAAAGCAGGTCAAAGCAATCCCAAATCTTCTCCAAGACTAGTCTAAGCTTTGACTACTATATATACTAATTAAACCGATTTCTTGCCTTGCTGCATTGAGATTGGATGGGCTGAAGTGCCGGAAATATGGCCATATATTCTGGTAATCCCAAAAGATAGGGCTCCATTATATGAAGGAGCACCTGTGGAAAAATCCAAGAGGAAGAGGAAGGCTGATATTAGGTCTAGAGGCTTCTACTGAATTACCTTGGATTAAGGGCGTTGCCTGTCAATGGTTCTTCCCTTCTTGGGAAGGTAGTAGATGGTTTGAGGTCTTTTGAGAAACTGGAAACTCGAAGAAGGGAGTAAGGCTTATAAAATTATCTTGGCCTGAGTTGAGCAAAGACGTCTGAAGCCTGAACTGTGGGGCGCGTGCCCATCTAAGCGATGTATTAGAGCGAGAGGAGAATTTTTTTGACCGGATGAATTAGCTATGCATAAGTGCTAAGGACTTGGGCAGCGATGCTCTTGCTTCTACCGGCCTATGGCCAGAGAGAACTTAATGGCGGGTGATCTTTGAGAATGCTCGATGTGATATCCTATGAGCAATGACGCGGTTGCCAGATCGATATTCATTGATGTTAGACTATGTTATAGCGCAAGGGTGCCGTGAAGGGGATTTGTATATTAGTAGCTTCTACGTAGATGAACAGAAAATATCGTGTACCATGAGGGCATTAGACTTGGTGATAGATCGCTGCGAGAACATAGTCCACTACACTGGTCGCACCCTCTTATGCTGGCTTTTAAGTCCGAAGCTTCATATCTATCGCGAAACCCCATTCTATCTTGTGGCAGAGAAGAGCAGCGAAACTCAATATAAGGTGCTTTAGAAACGTTTTCTTGCATTTGTCATCTGACTTCATAGGATGTTAAATGCTCTGCAAGGAGAAGTGGTGAACTTTCAGTTAAATATGGTGCTTTCTACGAGACTGGAACGTTTATAGAGTCATGATGTTTGGAATATGTTCGATGTATCTCGGGGACTGTGGCCTGATCTTGGGAATTACCTCTCTGTTGAAGAGACTTCTATGGCACTGAATGAGGACCCATCTAGTTCGGCTGAGAACGAGGATGAAGAGAGAACAGGTGATAACGATGAGGATGATCTCAACCTGGAAGAGAAGGATAATAATAATAGTGATGGGAACTGGGATTCAGAAGATGACGAACTTGACCATGATAACTCTGTATATAGCAGCGATTAGGCCGAGTTCAGCAAAGATATATATCTAGAACTATGAGTTTAAGCGGATAGAGAGCTTGATACTGCGGCCTTTAATAATTTCCTAGAGCTGCTTTATGAGGTTTATCTTACTCTCTGTACAGAGACCTTTATTACTAGGCAGCCCGGCTCTATGCTACTAGTTTACTTTAGCGGCATTCTTGGTTTTTCTAAAGACTACTAACACTTTTTACTTACACAATAGTACTATCTATAACTATCTGGGCTTATTTATATACAGCGCCTATTACTTCTAGAATGCGTATTACTATTAAGGCTATATTATACTATTGGTATCCTATAATGGCTATATATGCAGTAACTTAAAAGGTTAAATGAAATTTGGGCAGATTATATAGTCCTAGGTTTATAATCTCTACTTGCTGAGCTAGTTAGTCTTCGAAACTTTAGTTATACTATAGCTTGCACTAAGCCACTATCTATTCTTTTCTACTAGAGTAATAATAGGGAGATAGTTTTAAGCAGAAGTATAAAATTAACTATAGATAAATTTCATAAGCTTCTAGAGTACTTTACTTTTTAAGTAGAAGAATTATATGGCAGTCTTATATATGGTCTTAAACCTGAGATTGAATTAGCATCAGTCAAGGATAATATGGCGAACTCACAGAGCGGATATCGTTTTGTTAAGCATCCTGCAAACGGTCTTAAGTCTGCATATAAGGAATTACTAATCAGAGCCTATTCATCCAGCAAGGTTGCCCTTGCCAGAGACGGCCATTAGAGGTGGCCTGAGGTTATGGCATATCTTAAGCAAGTCACCCAACTGGAAGAGATGCTTACTGGCGGAGTCTATATGGAGGGTGGTTCGTGTCCACAAGTACATAAGCTTTTTGCACTTAAATGTGAGAATGGACTATTCACCAGCTGTGGAATTTACGTCTGGGGTGGTTCAGTGGTATATGTCGCACAATACCATAAAGCAAAACAATAAACAAATCGCAAGTTTTATATCATTTGCTTCCTGCCAGCCAGATTAAGCCGGGCTATGTACTTATACCTTGTTTATATCCGGAGATTGGCTAGTTTATTACATCGAGAACAGGTTGGGTACTCAGAGGTTACTCAGAAGGGCTTAGAGGAACGAAACAAACGGCTTCTCTTTCATATAAATAGAAAGGCTTGGCCCACTTCTCGTCTTACCGAGATCTTAGTAAAGGCCACTTTAAAAATCTGGAACTAAGCTATTAATGTCCGTTTGTATCGCCAGCTTGCTATTGCTATTACAGAGAGGCACATCCGCGAGGTACATACCCCATTCAATAGGTACGATGACCTGAGCAGCGTCGCAGATAGAAATGCCGTTTTTGCGTGGCAAAGCGGACATCGCCCATTGCAACGGGAGACCACCTATGGCCTTGACGGAGCCTATCCGTTTCGACTCCAACCGGCACTCTTGCGTGCGTATGAGTGGGCTTCAACTCGTTGGCATGATTTTCTGCACCAACCAAGCAAAAGATGGTCACTATCTGAAAGCCAAATGCCTAGGAATTATTCGCAGACGATTCTGACAGAATCGTCCATACAAATACAATTTTACTAGCCGTATATTACTATAATATCACTTACTACTAGGCCGAGTTACTAATTAGTTAAAAATTCCACTTAGGGTTAGTTAGGGTTAGCATTATATTTAAGGTTTATAGCAGTCTAGTAAAAGGGGTTCTGTAGTATAATAGCATAGCATTTACTACTTTATTCTATTTTATTACAGTAATTAACTAACCACTACTTAATAGCAATAGATAAGTATATAAAGGTTAATAATAAGCACTATATACTTATTTACCAGAAATATAAGACAGCCCTCCGGCTAGATATATTTAAAAAGCACTTTTAATAGATATATTAATTAACTAGCAGTATACTATAAGATATTATTAATTATTATACTAGCAGAGATATAGTAGATCCAGTTAACTTAAAGCTTCTAAAAGATGGCAGTGCAGTTATTAGATGGCTCCTGGTATTAAGAGGGTATAGCTGCGTTATATATAGGTATCTAACGGTAGCACCAGATAATATTATCCACCACTGGAGAGAAGCTGAGTATAGAACGGCAGAGACTCGGTAGGAAGTAGTTATACTATAGACTTAGATAAGCAGGAGGTATACTCGATACTAGATTATTAGAGATAACAGTAACACCGGCATTACACCAGATAGCGCCGATATTATAAGACGCAGTGCTATAGAGGAGATAATCGCTAGTAGTCAGGCCTAATTAAAAGAAGAGGATACTATGCGACTCCAGAAGGGCGACTTGGATTAAGATATTAACTATGATTCGCCGTAGGTAAAGAGACTACGTTAGGTATGGCACTTTGGCTCCCAGGACTTACTTAGTATCCACGACGCAGCTATATAGGTACGAGGAAGGGCAATAACAGGAAATCAGGCTAGGCAAGCAGATAAGCAAGCGATCCGTGAATAAGTATTACTTGGTCGACTTAGGCAGAGCTTTGACCACGAGGTAGACCGCTGCTGCTGGCGACTTAATAGCATGCTAATAGAAACGCTATAGTAGCTTGCTAATATTACAGCAATAAGTCTAAGCAGTATGCTATTTAGTAAAAAAGGAAAGGAGGTATTAATAACTAAATATCACTTAGTAGGTTACTACTACTTAAGCTTTTACTAGAGGTTATATTATATTAGACATAAGGAGGCACTTAAACGCTAGGCTATTTAGTTTATAGATAAGCAGTAGAGCTTACTATATGATATTAATAAAGAGCTCTAAGAAGATGTATTCCCTAGTAGTCGAGATAGTAGGTTCTGCAGTAGTAGGAACACTAATACTGATAATAATAAAGAAGATAAAGAGGTTAGTAAGTGTAATAAAGAGTTTAATGATAGCAGTATAAGCAGTCTAGTGTAAAATGCGCTTAATTAAGTTATATTCCAGTTTATTATTTCTTTAATTAAGACAGAAGTTAATAGGAATTTATATATAAACCTACTACTATACTTTTATGTAGCACTTGGTATTAGGCAATATCTGCTAGGTTCCACAGAGCTGCACTTATATATAGATATACTAGCTGGTATACTATGGTGGGCCTGGCTGTTTTTTCTGGAGGCTGTATTTAAGGATTAGCCGCAGGATTAGGATAAGGTTAGGGTAAAGGCAGTGCTCTTATTTAAGGAACAATATATAGCATAGATATACATCGGTAGTTATACTATTATAAGTATAATTATTAGGTAGATGGCTTACAGGAAAGGATACTACCAAAAGATAGGAGGGCAGCTATTAATATAGTAGGCAGATGACAAAGAGGCGCTGTTTTATATAGGTAAGGAGGTTAATATCGAAAAATTCACCTGCATGCTCCGCAGTCAAGTTACAGAGGCGCATAAGATGCTAGACCGGCTATTCAGGGGATCATAGCAGAAAGTCAGTAGATTAATTAACATAAGGCAGATCACTAACAGCATGGTGCGGCTCGGAGCAGGTCAGTTATTTGCAAGTAATCCGAAGAACAGTTAGTTAGAGCCCGGGCCGGCAAAGGTGATGCGGCTAATAGGAACATTAATATAAGATGTAGCGCGGAATCGGTAGAAGCAGCAGAAGGTCAGAATATGGCTCCGCGATTTACGGCTATTTCGAGAGATATTATATATACTCATATACACATGGGGCAGGCTTCCGGGTAGGGGGCCAGAGGTAGCAACGCTGCGGTACTGCAACTCGTGGCAGCTGATCCGTAATATATTTGCACTGGATGGGCAGATCATGCTCGTCACAGACCGGGACAAGATGAAAGCGATCCGTGACAATGGCCGAAAGGTGGCACGGTTTTTGCCCTACTGTACCAAGGACAGCTTGTAATTTACTAAATTACACACTTTTCGTCCGTGCGCTATTCCCCTGTCTCCATTATCTTTATAAAACTACATCCTTTTTATCCGTGCACGTTGGTTGGAATATTTGCTACTATACTAATTACCACTGGTAATGGCACCCAATACCATTTTTTCTAGCCCGTGCATCATTCATTTGATCTTAGATTCAGGTTCGAATACAAACATTACTCAGCCTGTGCACCTTCCCTCGCTTAAAAGGCATGGTTTAGTGCTAATCCCCTGTCGCTGCGAAAAAGCAAACAAGTAGGAAGCGACTTGATCAGCTCAACTTTAAAATGGAAGAGAATATACTGCATGATGACCTTATATACAAGGAGATGATTAAATTTAACCTGGCCTAGATGCCTGCTGTTTTTCCAAGAAAAAAAAAAGAAAAAAACAGAAGCTAAAAATGACCTTACTTTAGATCATCTCGCTCAGATTTGTAGCATTGCTCCAGTGCCATTTAGCCCGTTCTGAAAGTATGACTCTGCCGCGTAGTGGGTATTGGGGCCGCTGAAGGGATGGAATACAAAATGTATTCCTTCTGCGAGGAAAGAGAAAACAGCCTTAGCCTATGGCCGTTTTCGGTTTTAATGCAGACTCTGTCAAAAACCCTAAAACGGCTTGCCTGACCGGCGGTAGCCATAAAAGCCCATCAGCACGGACTGACCATAAAGGGCTTGATAGTAGGCAGCTGACCACATAGCGATAGAAGCACAGGGCCATCAGGCATTCAGTGGACTTATGACAGACTGAAAAGTGCAGACAAGCAACTTAAGAGCAGCCCAGCAAGTCATTTAGTGATACAAGAGAACAATTGCGAATAGGCAATCATTAATATTTCTTTAATTGCAACGCAACACGCTTTACCCCGCAAACTATATCAGCATTAAGTTATTATTAGGCAGATTGGCCGTCTCTGTAAAGATAGCTAAGACTTAACAAAAGAACCTGTATTATGGATTTATCCTTAAAAAATAAAAGCCTCCCGCTACATTATAGGTATTGGCTGTAATGGAGCTTCCTGTCTCGCTTTATTGTGAATACCGACGAGTTGCTTCGTGTATGGTGGCAAGGGTGCGCTATTTTCTCAACCAATGTAGCCGAAGTCTCTCAGCCCATTGCTGCCTGACACTTAAACCTGCAGCCACACTAAAAGCAATGATACACTTTGCCAGCCCAATTGCACATTGTCGAGCTGAGGTGGCTAGCTGTAAGGTGGCAGGACTTGTTCCCGACTGTCGAATGTTCGAAAGAGGCCCGAGCGTTGGTCTGACCAAATGCCCTTTTTACGTCATTGCAGCCTTATGGATCTCGGCATTGTGGATTACCATGTAGATCATTCTCTGTGGGGCTCTGATCGCAACAGCGCGTCCGCGATTACCAAAAAAAACATAATTTTAACTCTAATTATTACTTTATAAAGTTATAAGTTTAGCGCTTACTTGTAACGGTTGCACCTAACCGTTAGGCCACAAGGCAAAAGATCGGGCTATAATCACTATGTGAGCGATTACAGTGGTGCTTACAGCTGCCTATAGAGCCTTATAGCGCTATTACAGTAACCAATCTTAACATTACTGATAGGTAATATATTACGGTTAGCTAATAGAGAATTGGTTATTTCTTTAATAAACTGCAGTCGCGATAGGAATCCTTAGGAATCTAAATCTAGAATAAATTAAACTATCATATTCTCCTCTAGATTTAATAGTTTCCGTGACTTTAGAGTAGCCTCATATATTGTAACGGTTGCACAAGCCGTTAAACCACAGGGCAAAAGATCGGGCCATAATCGCTATGCAGGCAATCATGGGTGTGCTACAGCTGCCTTATAGAAGCCTTACAGCGCTGTTACGGGCACGAATCGTAACATATATCGCAAGAATGCCATTTTAATGATAACGCAAGGTGCTATAAGGGACTTTATAGATACTTATAGCGCATTATAGACTTAGTATTAGCTTATTTTAGATGGCTTAGAGAGAAAGAAGGATTTTAGCTTTATCAGAAGGTTGTGATATATTCGATTATTAAGAGCTGATTGATTAGGTAGGTAAAATGTTAAATGAGGGATTTTTGATCCACCCACTTGTCCGGTCCACCCACTTATCATGCACATTAACCAAACCTCATCCAATAATCCCGCACAACCTCCATCAGTCCACTGGCCAGGCCACTCTCTTCACTGTGTTTTTATTCCTATTGGACTCACTGTAGTTATAAAGTCCAGCGCATCGGTAATAGCTTTTAGCTAGAGTCTGATAGCTTAATAAATGGCAGTTATTGCTTATAACTTTATGCCTGCACTTTCTACCTGAGTAGCTATTATATTCTAATAGGTCATTCAGTTTGCCATTAAGCCTATTATTATATATATACCGGTTCTTAAAATAGAATATCTATATAGCTGACTAAAGATCTCTCTGGCTGACTTATATCGCCAGATAAACTGCTATCTTTAATGATCCTGGCTAAAGGTTATATTTACTATATATAAACAGTCTGTCTCCCTAAAAGATATCTAAAAACTATATGATATCTAAAAATACTTAAAGGTGGCATATATAGCCTGCTGGTAAATCTATAAATAATATTAGAAATAATTACATTCTCCAGTAATTATTACACTAAGTTATAGGCTTATGCTGACTATCCTTATATATTTATAATATAGAGCTAAGGCCTATCTCTAAGAAGTCTATATAGGTTATACTAGACCTCTATACTCTAGAGATTGACCTCTATAATGAACTCCTTTATATTATCTGATTAAGGGATATAGATTAAGATGTTGTTCTTTAATTGAGGAATCTTAATTGCGAAGTAATCTTTGCCTGTCGATTTATTAGCAGGGAGCTATGGCAAGCTGGTCAATATACCTTTAATGTCAGCTTTATTAAGCGGTGGGACTTAGTCTGAGTTTATGTTGAGCACTGTAACTGGATTATTATGATACCCTATACCAGCAGCTCTAAGATAAAGGGAGGATATAGGTTTGGAGATGCTAGATTAAGTGGATATGGGTCGTTTTGTTGCTTTGGTGCCTCTAACCCTGATGGAAAGGATTTTATTTTGTCTTGATAGATAATGCCTTTTAGGGCCTTCTTTATGAAAGGCGGGGGAAATGCTATATAAATAGGAGTTTTGGTCTTTAAGATATTGGCATTAATTACAGCAGAAGAGTGATATTATTTAGTAGATAGCCATATATATTTGCTAAAATATCTGATATACCCCTTTAATTTGACAATTAAGGATAACCTAAGTTTTTATATTTTAGGCAGTGGCATTTTACTGGCTGATAGATGCATTCAGTTCTTATAATTGTGAGTCCTGAGTTAGGCTGGTGGCCACCATGTGACCAAGTCAGTCGTGTAACTCTAGCCCTGCGTCCTATTTGCTGGAGATAGGACTACTTAAGAAATCTGCCCTGCGGAAAGGTCATTGGCATTTTGAGGTCTGGCGAGTTTAGCTGCACCAGCCATCCTTTAGTCCTCGGCAATTCTTATTTAAGGCCGTTATGCAGGGAGCTATTTTCGTTATTTGAGTTTTATGACATATAGCTGAGGCCATTTTTATTGCTGACTTATGTAACTATAATAGCGCCATGACAATTACTGGAATTTGGCCTTCTTCTTATAGAACGACTAGAACCACTTAATGATATTATTGTTTTTTAAAGGCGATTTCCAGGTCATATACGGTCTAAATCCATGCCACCCTTTTGCCTTTGTTCTTGGAAGGCATTCTATAGCCGAACGTGGGCTAATCATGCAATACCACGTGAATATGAAAGGGGCCAACTCTGGGCCAAAAGTGTCTCAGGAGTTTCAGAGTCATACTGATCATGGCGAAGAGTCAACCTAGCAGAGAAAGCATGTCAACCGTGGTTTCTGGCTGCTGACCCAGAATTTACTATGACTCTTCAGTGGGCTGACAGACCAATGCAGAGGAGGCAGGGCTGAATAGAGGGCCTTCCAACAGGAGGCGCAATCTCACACATGGTGGTGTTGTCAAGGGTGAGTGAGAAGTACAGTTTCCAAGAGTGATCTATTATGACAGCTCTATGCTACAAGAAATATTAAATGATGCTTATCTTCCATGCCATTGATTTCTTCCCATATTGCAAAGAAACCTTTCCCAAAAGTCCCCTTCACAAACGCATTTATCTACTGGAGGTTGTGGCGGGGCTGGAGGCTGTGGCGGCTCCGGAACCGCGTATAGTTCTGGGAAAAGCTCCTTGTGTCTCTCTTTGATGTTTTCTGGCTGAACGTCCCGGCACATGAGTGTCTTGACGAGCTCCTTGCCGTACTGCTTTGCATTCATCCATGCCATCAGCCTTGCAAATTCTAGAGGGTGATCCAGAATGAAGTCTGCGACATGTTTCAAATAGTCCTTGATGAACTCATGGAGCCAGTTGAAGAGAGCTTCAGCATTGGGGACGTCAAACATCAGACGACCCGTCCAGTCTGGAAGGGAAATTTCGTCCAGTGACTGCCCGGTGTCCCCTAGCATAACGCGGAACTTGACCGTAATGATGGCTTCAATGCCAGGGACCTTATCTCCTTCAGTGCTGCTCAAGCTCAAGCCAAAGGAGCACTTGTACTTTAGGACTTGATCGAACACAAGATCGACAAGCTTCCCACAACTCTTGGGGTCTTTCTGTTCTGAAAGGTCTCTAAGGGCCTTGGCCAGGTCCAGATCATCCCAGATTCTTGAGATGTTCATTCCATTGACCCAAAATCGATCATTGTGGTATACAATCCGTACGGATGAGCCATCATCTCCCACCTGGTTAGCAGTTTTGTCGAACTTTTGATACCCGTTGAAAGACTTGTCTGCAGCAGCATACCCAATCGTACAGGTAAATGGTGGAAGTTCAAATATGGATGCATGGCTATTGAGCTCAAAGCGAGTCTGAAAGGGGAAGTCAGCATATGTTAAAATAAGAAAGTCAGTTGGTGATCTCCTTACCAAGCCTACGCCGTGAGGGTCGTCTGAGCGGTTGTTCCATACGTATAAGACGTCGGGGCCATCCTTCGTGAAATCATCAACCTGTTGTTCACCTTCTTTGACAACCTCCCGGTTTGGCTTTGGATCCCTCCGATACATTTTGAGCCAGCCCAGGTCGATAGGCTTCTCCAGCGACCCAGTAATCAAAAGGCCGCTTCTCTCGGGGAAAATGTGTACTCGAACGAGCGCTTTTCGAGAGAATATACCCATTGTGGTCTGAATGTTGAAGCCTGAGTAGTACAACTGATCAGCTTCTTTAGGATCTTCGAGTGGCGCATCCTTTTCTCCAATGAAGGAGTAGTAAATGTGCCCATTGCTGAACTCAATCGGAGGATACGATTCGCTGGGCCATGCTTTGGCCTTTTCTGGCTCTTCTCCGTTATTCATGATATCTTTCACGACTTCTTCAACCTTCAACGTCTGGCTGAAGCTGATAGTAAGAACCTTGGGCTTTCCAGCGTAGAATAGAAGTTGCGCATCGAAGGTATAACTTCCAATATCTACCTTTCCTTCAAGGTTGAAAGAGGACTTTTGCCCTGGGCCGGGTTGAGAAGGCTTGGAGCCCTTGAAATAGATCGTACCATCAAACTTGAGCATTGTAAACTTGAGGCCGAAGGATTGCCCGAATGGGTTATTTATCATGATCTTCTTGTCATTCTCATTCTTCAGAGAAACTTCGAACACGCATTTCTGTTTCGTGAGATTTATCTTAGCTCCCAGACCCAGAATTGCTTCAGTGTCTGGAATGTGAAAATCCATCTGGGCGTTCAAGTCCAGTTCTGGTGAATCTTCCGCCCCTTTGGCCGGACCTTTGGTGACCCCGAAACGACCGCGGCAATCGTTAAAGGTGATGGCGCCATTGGCAAATGTAAACTTTGTGATTCTGATTCCAACTTCGAACTTGTCTCCTTGAACCTTCGCCGACAACACGACCAATGGCTTCGTGCCGGGTTCTGCTAGCTCGTTTAGGGAGTTCACGAGGTCTTTATCCCCATCAAGCGATACCACTGCTTCAAACTGAGCTCCTTCCTCTACTGGGCCATCTCTTCCCGATACAAAAGCGGATACCGTAGTAAGTCCTGTGTCGTTAGGATTCAGGCTATTGTTTTGCGCCAGGACCCCGTTGAACTCATCAGAAGCTGTCATGGCATCCTCGATAACATGTTTGAGATCCTCTTGCTTCCAGGTTGTGGAGGAAAAGAAAGCTGTCACGGACTGAAAACTGAAGTGTTTGCTAACATCTCCGGCAAGCTTCTTCCACAGGACGGAAGGGTTAGATAGCCCAATTGTCACGAGAAAGTCTGTCTTGTTCTTCTCACTCGTGGAGCCATTATATTGCACAAGAATCGAAACCCCTCCCATTTCTGCAATAGAGCCAGTAAGAAGAACTGTTGAAGTGTTGAAACTGTAATACAGTGCAGCGCTGGGATTGAATGATAGGACAGGGGCATCCTTGGGCCGTATTTCGCTCCATTGCGGAGAGTCCGAAGACATGTCATTGACGAGAGCCATGAAGTCATCCCTGGTCTGACCTGGGGAAATCTCTATTGGCTTTGAGAGTCGAGCTGCAAAGATCGGTTTCTTGGTGGAACAAAGCTGAAGGGCAGCTTGTGTGGCAAGAAACGGACCAAAAGTCGTTTTAGCGGTTACAGCTGCTCTCCATGCCTTCTTCTCTCCATCGAAGGTAACTATGTGACCAACCAGCCCACTAAATACGACAGGCAAATCTCCTATATCCAACTGCCATTTTGTAGCGTTAATCGTGGCGGAGAGTGATGCGGACTTTCCTTGGACAAAGGACACTTCGCCAGAGACAACAGGCAGAGTCTTTGGGAGTCCAGAACCTTGCGGGACGGAGACTGATTCCGAGTCAGGAAGGATCTTGGTGGCAACCTTGTCAAGACTCAGATTGATAGGCGCCTTTGCCGAAGTAGAACGCAAGCCGATGTTGAACTCACCATCCCACCGCCCCCCATCATCAGTCCGGCTGAATTTGACGGGGATATCAACCCCGCTTATCAACTTCACGAGGCCAATGAAAGCCACGGAGGGATTGGGACTGGAGCTTTGATAGGACATTTGCAAACCAACCGATTGGACTACTATGTTTTTCGATTGTAAAAGTGTCAAGTTCTTCTGCTGTGATGTCTTGACTGCAAGTTCCATTCTGTGGATCTCGAATCCACTAGGTCCGGCTACTAAGGCGCCTTTCAGTTCGCTCACAGGCAGCTGGAGAAATTCGTCCTTGCTGATTCCTTCTGGCTCATCGATAGAGGTCGGGTGGGCGATTCCAAACTTATCCAGGATTTGATACGCAGTTAATTTTCCAGTCGCGGAACGTTTGAGTAAAAGTGTCCAATCCTTTTCTGACTTCGTTGATGGCGTGACTTGGAACTCGCTGAGGGAATCCATTCCAGAATCTCTCCAGCTGAAGCGCGTGTTGATAAGCTTTTGGCTCTTGCGACTCCCCTTAGTTGTTTCAATGTCGCTCTCAAATAGGATTCTAGAGACGGTTGAGCCTCCAATAGCCAGAGGTGTCTTTGATACAAGGTCCATCTCGCAATGTTTGGGCAGCAGACCTTCTGGCTTAAATTCAAAGGTGACAGTAGCTGAAGTGACAAGATGTTTCGCAACGGGTGATGGGGATTGTACTAGCTCTATAACCGTTGCAAGCATGGTGTATACTGAAATGTCTTCAGTGGGATAAAATGAGGCGACGACCGCTTTGGATTGCTCTTGAACTTTGATTGCAACGGAGAATCGGTGATCCTCTGTTTCTCCACAAATGTAGAACTTCATGTTTGATGAAGTGCCTGTTTTGTTTCGGTCACCAAGATCGAAAGAGCCCTGCACAGCCTTTATCGTTGGCAGACTTTGGATCGAGAGTCGTTCATGTGGTTCAAACTTGAAGTTAACACTACTCACATCAACCATCGCTCGGTGACCTTCTGTACGATTGAATAGTTGAAATTGCAAGGTTTGTATTTGTGCCTCGAAAGATGTTGAAATGCCCTCAAGCAGAGGAATACCTGTGAAATGAGGGATCCCAAGGAGGGAGTTGAAAGAAGTTCCCCAGATGTTCTGTATGGTGACGAATCCTAGCAGAAGGCGAAAGTCAGTTTAAACCCTGAGATATTGGTGTTGTTAATGGTCATTCTTGACATACCTGGAATTGTCTTTTGTGGCAGTCTCACAAAGCTAGGAATAGCGTAGTCTCTGACCCAAACGATACCATTCCCCTCGCACTTTGCCACTCCACAAAATGCTTGGATATTCATTTCAGCAGAGGATAGCTCTAACTTGACATCCGATAGTCCTTCTGCAAGAGGGACCGTGTCACAAAAGAACTTGATCTCGAAATCATCTGCAATGTACCTGGGAGATAGTCTCTTCAATCGAATTGAAAGAGCCTGTACTTTGCTCTTCAAAAGGTTCTCATATGCCATTGGCATGTCCTCCTTGACAATCTTCCATGCAGCTGTATCTTGAATGAAACGGAGAATGTCCACTGCATTGATTTGCTCGTTGTTCTCGCTGGGAGAGACCAATGGCACACGGGTCGAGACTCGATACTCGAACTCGCTACTGGAAAAGAGCTGACTAGCGGTGAACGTGAAGGGTATCGTAAGTGGCTTCGGGGCTTTCAGGCTGAAGTCGAAGTCTACTACAACGTTGAGTCGAAGAAGGTCTTCGAACATTGGGTTCTCAACTTTGAATTTGACAGAGCCTTTGTCGACATGAATACCCTCCCCGACGAAGCTCTCCGGCAAGAATCCTTCCCACTCATTCAGCTCAGTATCAAGGGTGACGGCACTAAGGATAGAAGAGGGAAAGCCAAAGTCAATTTGCTGGCACAACAGCTCAATTCCTTTCACCTCGCCAGATACAATATCGTTTAAGGCACTTTTGAAGAAAGGCGGGGCGTTCTTCATCAATCCCAACTCACGATTGGATAAGAGTGGTGCATTCAAGGCTGAAGATAACTGAGGAAGAGGTGGCATCGTTGTGAACCGCAAAGCCCACCGAGGAAGGCTCCTAGTATCTTGATAGAGAGTAAACGAGGTAGTTGCGGACAATGGCCATTTATCCCCTGAGGAAGATGCTACAACAGCTCCAAGCTTGATCGACACCTTACAGCTTGGCATGCGTATGTCTTCGATTAAGATTTGAACTTCCTGAGTATTACATTTCACGCCGGTGATCAGGTCAAACGTAGGTGCTGCAGATGGTGTCGTGCCAAAAATCACGATGCTGGATGCGACGTTGGTTCCGAGAACGCTACCAACCGGAATAATAGAAGACCTTCCAAAATCGACTTTCAGAGCGTCGATGAAACCAGAGTTGATGAGAACAATTGGCAATCTCTTCTCCAGAATAGCCTTAACGTTGCTGGTTGAGCGCTCCAGGCCTAAGCTCAGGATGGAAGGAAGGCTTAATTTGCTCAAGTCTACCTTTCCACCTCTCAGAAGGAACCTTTCCAATGGTATTGACTCGCCGGGAGCCAGTGGCGACACAATTTCCTCCTTGCTATTGGCCTTCTCGATTTTGAATGTAGCTTCTTTCAACTTTGATTCGCTGAGGTCCTTTTCACTCTTCAAGACGAGGAGTGAATACTCGCTACTGCCAGGGCCGTTGTAAAAGGCAAAGTATCTTTTAGAGCCCTCAGGGTACTCAAATCTTAGGAAATGATTACCCCCTGAAGTTGGAGTTGTTATTGCCTTATATGGAACCGGCAATTCCTTCCTGTGAGCGTCCGCACCAAATATGGCCAGATGCCAACTTTTGGCGTCATGGCCAGGAGCATCCAAGATCCTCAAACCGTATCTTGGCTTTTTTGCTGTGAGCTTGAACGGAGGTGGATATGGTCCTTTCGGATCAAGAATTGGAGGCGTTGGAAAGATCTCAAAATCTGACTCCAGGTAGAGTTTGGTTTTTGTCGCACTTCCAGCGCAGGATATCTGGAACATTTGATCACGTCGATCTGCCAGTCCAGCAACAGGCAGAGAATCTTTGATCTGCTTTCCGGCAATGTCGGCGAGGAAAGATTCCGAGCCCTTGTCACGAGTATCAAGAGAGGCCCAATCAGGAACGGTCTCCATGTATGAAGGGATGTTACCCATCATCTGGATAGGATCAGATCCATTGAATGTAGCGTACATTCCGTAAACACGGGAACGTTGGATTGGAAGCTTTCCGGGCCCAAAGAGGCTGTTAATGTCTGTACCAAATAGCTTTGCAAGGTTGTTCATTGCCTTCCAATCCAACAACTCCGTGCTGTGCAGAAACAGGGAAGCTTGACGGTGTGGACTGGATTCAGCAATGACCATTGCCAGTCCAAGACATTCGTAAGGTTTAGTATTGTCTGCATCTCTAGAGCCTTGGGGGCTGAGGAAATAGCCATTAGACAAGAAGAGAGAATGGAACTTCTGGGCAGATGAAACTGCAATGAGAGCGGAGTAGAGCTGAGACCATTCAGACACTCTACCGCCGTGCTTCTCGTCCATCCAGTATGTCCAAAACTCCGCATATCCCTTGAAAGAACCGGTATTCGATATCTCGTGGCCAAAAACTCCCAGGTGGATCGGATCGGAATCTATGTCAAAAAACTGATCTTTCAGACACAGCGCCTTAAGTCGCTCTGTCATACTCTCCAGTACCTCTTCAGGTGTCCTGGGTAGATGAAGCTCGGATTCTGTCGAATGCTTCAGTGGATTAAGCTCCATATCCGGAACACTCTTGCATTGCGCCAGATACTGCGTTTGCCTTGATCGTAGTGCTTTGAGATACTTGAAGCTATCATGCTCTCCAAGAGTTTGACTCAACACAGAGGCCAGATAGACAAAGGCTTGCTGGATCTGCCCGTCTGTAATTTGGCTGAGTTCAAGGTTAGAAACCCAATCTGAGCCAGGTGCCATTTTGTCGCCATTTGACCATGTCGTTGTGCCTGGTCTTCCTTCAGTAGGCCAAAGTTCTGAAATGATCCACGTCAATGCTGGATAGAGTAAGTCTTTCTCCGTCAAAGGAGGAAGCTCGCTCTCTTGCGCCTTGGTGAATTCAAGTTGGTGGTATCCTAGCTCCATCAAAACCCAAAGTGCAAATTCCCGTGCGATGCTAACATGAATAACTGGGGCACGATTGAATCTGTGATGATCACCTTGGATTTGATAGATTGAGAAATGAGGGACTTTTTCTTCCGGGAAAGTGGAAGAAATTCGAAGATCAGAAGTGTTCATAGCAAGAAGAATATTTCCTCCGCTCTCTTTCGTCGTGCTTAAGAGGATGCTTTGACTGTTTGGGGTGGGTAGAGTTGCCTCTTTCTCATTGCCGATATCAGTGCTGATGCGCGTGTCCGTGGTTCGCCCAAAGCACAACATCTTTTCCATTTTCGGAAAAGCAAACTGCAGCCCTTGCAAGATTTCTGTCAAAGGCATTCGATCCGTGATCTCGAACTTCGCTGCTCTGAGAATTTCCGTAACACCCTCATATCTCCCCCTGACAGGTGGAACTACTTTCCATCCATCTTGGATATTGATGGGATTGGGAAGCACAAAAGGCCCCTGAAATTCAGAAGCTGTACCAACGGGATCTGAAGCAATATATGAATGGAGAAGCGCTAGCAGCACCTGGTAAGACTCATGCGATTGGAGGCTGATGATCGCCGTGGGGTTGAACGGGTTGCTATTCGTATCCCCGGAAGTTGAAGCACGAGACCATATTGCCCTTGCGGCACTGATAAGTTGCATATGGAAAAGTCCATATGCACCGAATTCTCGTCCATACGGTGGTGCATAGCTTTCCCCTCTATCTAGTAGAATGAAGCGCCGCTGGCCGTTAATGTAGAAATCCAGAATAAGGCCATTGCCCTGTTTGGTGTCAAGGATATGTAGTAGAGGGTTTGCTCCTGACATTTTTGCGGAAGCGTACAGCAGGAAGGCAATATTGTTGAGGTGCGTGGTTCAGAAAGTTGAAGATGCTATGATGTTGATATTCCGGTTTTTTTTTTCTTTTAATTCGTTTTCTGGTGTTTAATTATTTCATTATTTTTGAAACGTTTGAAGCTTAACAAGAGTTCAAAATGAAGATCGTTAGAAGTCACAACGAGAACACGCAGACCAGGGATCCATAGGGTGATGAGACTGCCAGGATTGCATGCCAACTGCGATTGATAAGACGCCACCATAATCTACCATTACGCTTTGTGGTGGCAGTAAGTTCAGTGCTCCGTACCCAGATGCTATGTGATTGATGTGCAGGTGAGGTCTGGAATCTCGGGGGCACGGATCGTATGTGAAGACAACTCAGGTGAGACAGACGCAACCCCTGTACAGAGGTCCTCAAGTGGATACCATACATGTTACTTAACCAATACGGAAACAGAGGGAAGGGGGCGGGGAAGTGAGTGCACGATCCGGAGACAAGGATCGCTTCTATCACACCGCTAAGCTTGGATAAACTAGCGATTTTTACAAAACCCCATGCCAATCAAAGGAGTAAAAAGCATCAACCCAATAGGGCAGCAGCACCTTACCTTTCAGATACAACATCTGGGAACCCTTATGGTAAATCGACGAGGCACATTTTGTTTTTCTGACCCGTACTTTACCTGCGAATATCCAATAGATTTGGCTTCAGTGGGGAGTAACCAATCAAATACCAGAGGTAAACTTTGCGCTCTGCCAGCAGATACATTTGAAACCCCCTAAGACTTCCGACTCAGAATCTGTCTCGAATGGCGGTCACATACCTACTGATGGGCGAAGTGTTGCACCAATTGGACACTGGCATATGGATATGCTTATGGCCTCGTAGCTTTTGTTCCGGGCTAGGAACTGGTCTAGCCTTTTCACATAATTGGAGTTCCTAATGGGAGCATGTGCATGAGGCAAACAAGGGTGGATACCTGCATACTTGAACTCAGTACCCACTGTGATAAGTGCTACGTGTATGCATAAGCTGAAGGGAAGGTATTTCAGCTCTCCACATCCGAGTCGAGACTCTTGACCGCAAGCCTACGGCAAATGAACGGCCTTACGATTTGCCGCTCTTCCGCATAATAAATAAATCTGAGATATTACCCAGTTAATCTCACATCCAAGTTATCATTTCCATTACACTCGAATTCATAGCCCTTCATCATCAACATAGCAAGGACTGATAAGCAAAATGGCTGAATCTGTGAGCACAGTCGAGCTGGGCGATGAAATTACAGTTGAAGTTTCAGATCAGAGCAAGTCCATTCCGGTCACATTCAGCCAGAATCGTCAGGAAAAGGTTGTGAATTACTATTCCGGCACCTTTACCAATGCATCCCGGAGTGAGTTTCCTGGAAACTCTATTTAATTAGAGGTGAAACTGACCTTGTTTTGAAAAGACAAAACTGGGGTATTCTTTGTACAGGTCGAATTCTTACCCAAGCTCTTGGAACGATTCCCGACAAAGGTCGTGAAAATTGATGACACGTTCCAGTATGGCCAAAAGGACAAGACGGGTGCTAACCGATGGGTTGTCTTCCATGACAAGGCCCTTAAGCCTTTTCAGGTAAACATCGCCCATGTTGAATATGTTCAGAGATTCGAAGAACTAACCAGTCGATCCAGCATCGCTTCGTCGACGGTCTCGGCAAGGCATATCAATTCAGCCAGACAGCTCTCGAAGTGATTTCGAAAATGGGGTTTACTCCAGGCGTGGATGTTGGCAAGTTCTTCGAAGGGATACGTGGAGGAGTCGGGCATTATCTACATACGTTTGGAGAGAAATGATTAGTGAGATAAAGTCGGCAAGAATAAACAGAGAAGATACGTGTTCAATTAAGTTACGTCTCTCAGTCATGGTTCGTCGGCAGACTTTAAACTTGTTCTTTTGCAGTACTCTTCAAGAGGGTTGCTCTATAAGACTCGCAAAACGGAATGGAACAAACATAGTTAAATGGTAAGTTGAGTCCAGCGATGGCGTTTGGATAGCTACTACATGCTGGTTTTGCCTATTGGCTTGGGAATTACAGAAGACTTTTGTATATACAACGCCTGAGAGTCTAAACATGGGCGTTCACTTGATTAGCAGGCTGCCAATGCCTGACTGATCCAGATGCAATTTCGAGCTAAATGCTAGAAACGGATGTACATAGAAACATAAGGCTGGCTGAAGAAAAGAAAAGCATTTCAGCAGTGTGAGATTGTCGGACAGGCAATCCGTGGCTAGCGGGTATTGCCACACAATCTACTGGTTTAAGGTTAAAAATATCCGGCTCGTGGCAATGATAGGGCGCGTCGTTGCAAAGTACGACAGAGGCTGTCACATTCCAAGTCTAATGACCCATAATTCAGAGTCTCACCAATCGGAACCCAGCAATGGACTGTGCATGCAGATTCTGGACTATCGATATCATGCAGCGTCATGCAATGAGAAAAGAACAGAGCTGTTCTAGATGTCGGCCATCCCGGAATTATATAAAATAAGCGAGGCGCTACGTCGCTCAAATGTGATGGCCAATACACATCGTACATATTGTTATGTACCGCTGCCTGACCGAACCGTCCAGACCCAGAGCCTCAGTTGACTTTAGGACTAAGAGTTATCCAACGGCTAACCGAAAGCCCGTGCGGAGCGGGCGGGTGGGGGGGGGGGATGTTCCTCAACAAATGCAAGGTCACAAACGTGCTTCACATACCATATACACAGTACAACCATTGGATACGGAGAAGTTACATGTAAAGAGGCTGGCTGATAGCTGGCAAGCAGCTGACCTCAGACTCTCTGAGACATGCAGTCAATTATTGCCGCACTGCCGTTGACTACGAAGAGCGGCCTGCATTGGTAAAAACACGATACTAAAATCAGGCCATTTACTACCATTTGGACTTAGCGTGTCTCAGTATCATCAGTAGTAGTGTGATTCACCTACATATTCACACTCAGTCACATCGTGGTTCAGAGCAAGCACCCAGTAAATTCCAATGGAATGGTGGGTATCAGACATCTTTGGATCAGGTCCTAAAGAGGAAGTTGACATCCGATGTTACAGTTTGAATCTTCTGCATTCCCATTTTCAAGCGCTAAATTCAATGGAACACTATTCCAGATCCTCTAGCACCCTGTCTCATCTCAGCTGTGCCACCTTTATGATGGATGAGGAGGTTGTAGTTTGGGACTATACTCAATAGATAGTGGTTAATATATATATCGTGCCAGAATTTTCAGTACTTCTCTTCACATTCTCTTTTTGTATAGCTCCCCAACTTCCAAAAAGCTCAAACAACCAAGCAAGGTTTTACTGACGATGGCGACAAACATTCTGCTCAAGGCCTTCAACAGGATGGAGGAGTTCAAGCAAGGCATGCAGGTTCTTTTCAGGGTCTGTAACCTCGGACTAACCTTTTCTTTGCCCAAGAGGAGAAGCTAACAATGTCCCCTAGTTGTATCGTACGTCTACTGAAGTCCAGGATGGGGGTTTGAAAACTTTTGAAGAGCTTTTTAACCACGATAAGCAACCAAAGGTCAACATTGAAGAGATGAAAGAACTCTATACGCGGGTCAATGGCAAAGAAATTCCAAATAACGCGCATTTTTGCTTTATGCCTTTCAAGGAGCAGAGTGTGAGTCAATTCTATATTGTCCTACTCCAGACCGTTATGAATCATGTCCTGACTGATATACAGAGTATTATTTATGAGGTAAGTGGCATCAACGCCCAACTGCTCTCGGGCCTCAAAGTCTGGAACTAATTGTCAACCAGGGATACGCTTCCAGCTCTGGAGAGTTCGGGGGCGAGTCTCCTCTTATCATGTCAATCCGAGATACGCTTGCTGAGAAAATCAACATCTACATACGTGGAACCAAGTTTCTCCGCGATATTGCCACCAGTACCGGCAAGTTGGGCGGCAACCCAACCTTTGGGTTTGTGGGATGGTTGCTGGGATTCAAGGAAGGTGACCCCATCTCAATGGATGCATTTCTTAAAAACCTCATTCAGCCCGGCCAAGGGGTATCAGAGTTTCCAGGAAAGCTGAAGCTGTCATTTGCTGAGAGCTTAAAAGCAGTAGAGACATTCATTGATCCCATCACGAAAGATGTTCGATCGTTGCCCTCGATCATGACCCAGCTTCTGGAGGATTATGAGACCTACAATGAAGGGGATGACGTTGTCATTTATGGCCACAGCATGGGTGGTGGTATCGCACAAATATTGGCATACATTCTAGCTGCAGGACCAAAGAAGTTCAAGAGCATAACGGTCATCCTCGCAGGATCGGTCAGAGTCTTCGACAAAGAGGCAGTTAAATTCATGAAGGCAAAAGGGGTTGAAGTCTTCAATTTTGTGGCTAAGGGTGATCCAGTGCCAAACTGGTGGGACGTCCAATTTGTTGTAAGTGCATAAGACCTTGACTCCGCCAACATGGAACAAAGCATTGATGATCTACGCAGGAGCCTGGAGAACTCATCTCGTTCATTCCCAATAAGACTGACTTCAGTAACGCGCTTGGACGCCACGGATTGCTATCGTATCTGGCGGTTATGTATAACAAGGATACCATGAAGTCATTGTTCCTTCCGTCCCAAGATCCAGGAGGAATTGGGAAGACTGAGGTCCCAAGCACAGACAAGGAGGACTTGACGAAATAATCATCATGGACTTCAGCCTTCAGATACGACCCTACCATGGCTTTGTTATCAGGACTTTTGTGCTTCCCTCTACTATGTTGTGACTGATGCCCGTTTCTATCAATACGAGACTGTTGAGTGGCGGTATAGGCCTACTGTACCAATTACCCTGCGTATCAGGTCCTGATACACGATTTGTTGGTCCGTGCCCTTTGGTATTGGGTTCTGATACGTGAAACCAGGGCCCGTGCACGCCGCGCACCCCTGTCACAACAGATCAGATGGTTTAATAACAGTAATCTCCGCCTAACTCACCCCTTTCAAGGTCCGTTCTTGCTGCTTTAGCTAAAGAAGTTCTTGATCAAGATGGCTGACGATGATATCTTTCCCCGCCTCCAGCTCTTCATTGATCGTCACGCCCAGCTCCTTATCTGCGTTCAGGAGCAATGTTGCTTTGCTCTTTCCTCCAAGCCTGCCCAAGTGAACGAGCATCTTAGGAAAAGCCACATATCAGTCATGTGTGGAGGGTGCGGGTTGGGGCGGCATTGCGTTCGTTCACTAAAATGTTGAAAAGTCCGCAGCAAATCAACCACGTCAATGCACGAAATAAAAAGTAGACTGATCGATAGCTTTCAACGGAAGGAAATTACCTCAACTATGCTTGAAGATTTTGTTTTGTAGAGAAAGATGCTGTCGTCGATTGAAGATGAAATTCGAGATCGATTTGACATCTGGCGGTGTTAATCCCTGATCAGTGGCTTTAGAAATGGGCGACTGAGAGAAATTATAAATCGCGGAGAACCTTGTCAAGTCTATGGGCGGCCAATACGAAGCATTATAAAATCGAAAGAACCCTGTCATGTCCTTACAGACGAATAAGAACATGCTGTGGCTTGCTCTACCCTGCATGTCCCTGCTGGGATGAAAATATTATGGCCAACACGAAGCTTGCGTATCTATACCGCGACCCAATGAAGAGAAGTATTCATGAGGATCCTTAGACTAACATCGAAAGAATATAAGTATAGCATGAACGACGACCTTGCTAAGTTACCTGATGATGAAGGTAAAAGAGAACAAAACCCGGGCCGCCAGCGGTTACTAACTGTCTCAAACTAGACACTAAATATAACATAAAACTTATTAGTATAGTATAAAATTATACATTAGAAGCTCGTGCCTTGCTTTACATATATTTCCATTAGCTCCTCTAGCTGGTTGTTGGTATAATCATCTTAGAAGTTGCTGACCTCGTCGTCAGTCCTAAGCATTTCCGCCAATCAGAATTTAGCGGTCAAGACATGGCCATTTTTGGATATATGGGGCCCTCTTTCAGCTAATCGCGAATTTCATGGTCAAGATCTGTCCATTTTCAGAAGCGAGTCGTGCTATTTCATATGGAGCCTAGCGTATCGTTCTAAGAACCTAATCCGAAAGGAGGGAGACCTGTTAAGTATCCTTTAATGTCTGCGTGCATTTCCATATCGGCCGTGCCATACAGTCGGGTGCGGGTTCAGCGTCAGTAATTCATCATTGTAAATTTGTTCTAAATTTCCTAAAGTAGACTAGCCTGTGCCCCTGCACAGTGTGCCTCTAGCACGAATATACCCCCTGTCATCTACCAGCATTAACAGCATATCGATGCCTTAGCATTCGGGCATTAATACACCCACCAGCTGTCAAACTTCTTGTCAGGTAACTGGCCATTATTGTCTCATGGTCTATTGTGGCCGAAAGCTATAATCGCCCAAAAATGAGACATGCACAGTTCATGCTATATACTGTATGTATTTATAACGAGTATAGAAATAGACAATTAATTGCTTTGCTAGCTGATTAAGTACATATAGAAACATACGCTCATGTAGACATACACCTTCATCGAGGCTCTTGCGTTTGGGAGAACCTCGATTTGCAAAATTTACCAGCTTTCCTACGTATCGCCTCCCGCAAAGACCCTCCCCTTGGCTTCTGCTGTGCTTCCATTGTGTCCGCTTCTTCCACCGTGTCTACTTGCGTCACTGACAAAGACTGCAGAGATTCTGTCACAGACGGAAGTCGTTGCAATGCTTCTCGTGTCGAGGCGAGATACTCTCACAACAATCTGGCGACGATATCTGTTAGACCTCATTGAGCATTCTATCCTAGCTGCGAGGCGGATACAGGTCTGAATCCAATGGAAAACACATACAAAATAAAACCACGCTAATGAAGACAAGGACCTGAATCCATTGCCCCCAACGGATTCAGGTCGATAGTATAAAAAGTTGGAAAAAAATGACTTTTGAGATGATGCATCAATTTATAACTACCTGGACATATCGCATTGTTAATTTTAGCCATAGAAACCAAGTATTGCGGTATTGCGATCAGGTTGAAATTCAGTTGATTGCATTCAGCGTCGTTGAAAGTGGATAGCAATTGGCGAATCATTTCCCACAAGTTGGTCCGTGAATTACAGTAGGCCCAGGTGTAACTGAGAGAGCAATGGAAATATAAGCAGGGAATAGCGATTAAGCCAGAGCAATCCATAAGGGCAGCCAAGCCATGACAGTGAATGACAGATATAAAAGGTAGATCACCCATAGCCCGTAGTAAGCAATACAGCTCATTAATCCATAGTTATTAGTCCACAGTTATTATCAACATGTAGTAATACAGATCACCAAGTTAAGGTTTATACCATAGCAACCACAAAAGCAAATATAATAGAGATAAACAACAGATTCGTTAACAGTTATTAAAATAAAACATCCATTTATTTTTCAAGTTTATATCCAACGATTACGCAGCAATAGCCAATTATACCCAATATGGATCCATTTATAAAATTATCCCAGTTTCTGTTGAACAGGTACTGGGTGTAACGTGCAAGCAGGGATACTTTAAGATTACAGCCGAAATGGTAAAACCTCTAAGGGGCAGAACTTGAACATAACACAACATGAATATACCAATCTGGATCAATGGACCGAATACACGTAATGTCCAACAGCTATCTTGGCCACTACTATAGTAATATACTATGGTTAGGAGCTGAGACCTAATTAAATTTTAATAAGACAGGCAGCATCTTCCGTTTTTGCCAGCGGCCCGCTGCTGACAAGGTGGTCGGACTATGCTTCGTCGATGTGTGCTAGACATATTCTCAACCTTCGTGTATGCTGATCCCTGATGATCCGGATCAGAGACAGCTCATGTATCCACGCATCTCTCTTTCCAAACACGTCCCTATGCCGAGAGGCTATACTTAGGAGCTTAACGTTCAGAGACTTAAATATGTCTGATAGTAGTGGCTTTGTCAACCCCTGTCAGCAGATTGACCCTTCATGATCCAAAGTTTGTTAGTCATAGCATAAAGATTCCGGGGCTTACGTAGAGGTAGCTTCAGGATAGACATATTTTACGCCCGACTTAGTGCTTGCACAGTTGTCGGTTGCTTAATGCTGTTTCTCCTGTCTGGCATAATAACCTATCTTGTGTTAATTAGAAGCTTGGTTAGACAAAGATCAGTTACCTGTTCGCGCTCGCATTTACTAATTTTTTGGCATACGCTATACCGGTAGGTGGCCCCGGCATATATACTAGAAACAACAGCTATTTATCATACATCCTTCGTATCAGTACTCAAAAATGTCAGACACTACATGTATTCACTTCATTAATGCAGCTTCCAGTCAATCAGTATCTCTCGTATTCTACTGGATCCCTTTCAAAAGTTCAGGGTTAAGAGAGATAATGCAAAAAGCATGGTGTATACTTACCTGTATGTATTTCACGATTCAAGCCTGATATACCGATCATCGAGCAAATTCGTCAAGGCTGTGCCTGTGTTCTTTATCATGTTGCTCAGTCGGCCAGTGCCACCAACTCTCATAGTCAAGGCTGTGCAAGGTATCGGGCAAGTTGAAGCAAAACACTTCGTAGTGAATAGTTTATTGAATTATGGGTTGTAACAAACCTCTGCAGATGACGTCATTTCCATAATCGTTTAAATATATAAATAATGCAGCCAGTGGAAGTACCAAAACTCATTCGTCTCATCAGCTCAGCAACCTTCCAGTCTACTGCCCTCTACATTTACACACCAATCTTCAAGCCAATCAACTTTTGATCATGAAATTCAAAACCCTCGGTCTTTTTGGAGGCTTGGCCACCATCTCTAGTACGAAAGTTCTCGACACTGGCTTCCTCAACGTCAAGACCGCTATCCCCGGCGACTATGGGGTTGCCGCTACACCCTCTATCTGGCTCACTGCGCGTGATCAGTGCGACACCGGAACGGTTTACACAAGTACCAAGAATGGCCAAGAGCAACTTACGTGGAAGGATACCGTAGGGGACTTCTGCGATGTCAGTCCTAACTGGTTTGACCAGAGCGTAGTCATGGACGACGGCTCGACCATTAGCTTCAACGGTTGTTCGAGGGGCAACTACATCAATGTTGTGTGGAAAACGTCAGATGGGAGGACTTACCAGGATCAGTGTAAACAAACACTGATCCAGTGCCAGAACAACGGTAACTATGCCGACGGTTTTACCTATCGTTGCGGTAACTTTCCTGCGTAAAGCGTCCCAAACCCTTTAAAGACTGTATAGAGTCATCCCTATGCAACTTGGCAGAAACGAGTTAGAGGATATGGTTTATGATAATAGTCGAGTTAGACTGGCGATGGCAAGGTGGATGTGGAACAGGGAGTGGGCTACTCAGTGGCAAAGGCACGCGGCTATACTATTTACTATTAAGACTTTAATAAGATTCACCTGTCTTTAATTAGAGTATTTATATCTTCTGGGTCAGAGCTTGTTATATTTACCGTCGTTGCTTTTTTCTGCAGCATCGCTCTTCTGGTTAATAGAGAGCTGGGTCGTGAGAGGTGGACAAGTGTATCTACAGTAAGTTCACAAGCTTGGCAGGGAACATCACGCCGCCTGTTCGGGGCCCTCGATGTGCCATGAGATCATTCGGGCTCGCAGGTTCCTCGGTATCTGGCGATTCTGATGATTTTCTGCCAGTATTTTCGCTTCAACGGCGACCACTCGCTTCAAGATTCAGAGACCCTTCTTGACTGTGCGTCGCCGAAGTAAGCCCGTGCAAGCTCGTGCTGCAAGAGTAGTCGCTCTGGGTCATCTTCAGCCAGTACCTCAGCTTCAGTCAATACCACATACTCAAGTCTTGAGCGTGACGCAAGAATTCGGAACCTCAAACTAGTTCTCGGTAATATCTGTTGTTTAATACTACAGAGCTCGATGTGATATAGACTAGGTTTTCCCGATTCTCTTTTTTTAAGAGGAGACATACTTCGCCTATCTTTACAAACCATGGATAATGTCAAGTGGAACGCACCACTACAGTCCAGTACTGCGAAACTTACAAGTGCATGCAGAAGCAGGGACAGTTGCGTCTCGGTAAGTTCCTGATTGAATATGATATCACTTGCCGAATACAAACAAACTTGAAAAGGATAGGAACTTTGCCTGTCCTGAAGTAGCAGATTAAAAATCATTCAATTACTTAGGATAAAGGTAGTGAAAGCCCAGACATTTGAAGTGCGATCAGAAAAAACCAAAATGTTTCGCTGTTACAGTTCCATAATTCAGCGAACATGCGAATACGCCAAACCTCCGGTGGCACAGGGAACTGCAGAAGCATGGGTTGAGAGGAATCCTTCCGAAACAGACAACAACAATATCGAAGAGCTGAAATTCTTCGAAAATCTTCATAGTGGCAGGGAGGATAGGCACTGAACTGCGATTTCTTCTGACTCTACATATTGCTCCTTGATCAAATCGATATATGGTGGGAAGCCGGTTCTGCTATTAGTCTGCATTCAGAGGGATGTCTCTTCTGTCGTTGAGCAGACAGAACAGTCATCGATCAACGACAGTGACATATACCACGGGAACAGCTTTGGAGCACGATGTCTTATTGAGCGGGCAAGGAAGTATCCTTCATCCACCATCATTCATGGAACTCGAGAAAAACACCAGCCTAGCTTAAGGGATTTTCGAGGCGTGCTGTAGCTAGCTCGATGCCTCCAGACGCGAAAGCAGCTCGATATGGAGTTGGCTCATGAGAGAATCACACAGGTTAGATCTCAGGGTAGTAGCGGTAAATTTCAATGTGCAACTAGGGACTGTTCAAAGAAACCACGCTAGTTTCAACGACATTACGCTCACCTCTCTCAGAACTGGATGTAGTAGTACTACATAAGCTTCATAATAATTGCGCCAGATCTTTAAGCTGAGAAGCAATGGGTTACTAGTATATAAACTACCCAAATTATCCGTTCATTTATCTTGAACTAATTCCTGTTATTGAACATTACTCTTGGACCATTACCAATGAAGCAAGTAGGCCTGAAGTGAAGCAGCACGTTTTTGTCGTATTGGCAATGCATATACGAGCAGTCTGTTACTATTGGTAGAGAAAGGTACCCTATATGCCGCATTTGGCGGGCAGATGCGAGCTGCGAATCCTGATTGGCAGAGCCTGGAACCTCGAGGATTAACAATTAATTATCACCAGTCTAAGCGTTATTACAATGGCGTTATTATATGCAACCAGCGGCGTGTTCCTCAGTCAGCAAGTAAAAGTTTATTACAACTAGTAGTCGGTCTGCAGAAATGCGTCCACCGACGCTAGTCTATTCTATTTTAAAACTTCATTCTCTTTACTTATGACCTAGGCCGAAGAATAAAAAGATAACCCTTATCCAAGAATTGGGGCTTACACATAGACGTCTTGGTGTCTAAGCAATGCCGAATCACGAGCATAGGTTCGTATCGACACAAACCCATGCATCATGGACCCTTTGTTCGTTGCACCAACCACTGCAATTGATATGATCACCATTCTGCTTATAGCATATCGCAAGCTTCTCGCCAGGATCAGCATTGTGCTTCCAGACCTCGAGTTTGTCGCCATTCCTCCAAAAGTCAACCGGGCCGGAACCGCAGATTGTCGAGTAGGTGTAGCCATTCCAGTCAAAATTCTCTCCATTTTGAGGTAGTGTAGCTCTGAAGTGACCGGGATCATTGAAAGCGTCACAATTCCATGAATTAGACGGCACAGCACCAATGGTCCAGGTGATGTCGTGATAAGGCACAACAGGGCCAACGTCCTTTCGGCCAGCTTTTTCCCAGTTGCAAACGTTGGAGTATTTTGTCATGAGGTGAAAGTCGGCGGAAGCGATGCCGATGGCTGATATGATGGGCGTAATATAATTGATAAAACGCATCTTGATAGTAAGGGGGGAAGTAAGCTTTTGGTAATAATTATGAGGTCTGCAGGATTGAAAGAGTTGTGACAAAGGAATTTTGGGTTCCAACTTCGATCTCTATATATATACACATATAAATACGTATATCCAGAAGAGAGCTACATTAATTCGTAGTGTCACGGTCTTGCTCTCTGCTAGCACACCCCAGCCGCTTTCCCTGACTAATTAGCTATATATTGTTAGGATATAACAAGCTGATCAGATCTCACGTCAGCGAAGAAATTGCCGTGGAAACTTTAGCGTCATCGCATACGAGCGGGGTATGTTTATTGGTAGTCTTTATTTGGCCCTGATGATTTCTACTAGGATTTGAAGAGGTAGTGCGAGGTGTGCCCGACAAAGTGACAAATAAAAGTGATGATCGAAGGGTCTTCATGAGTTGGGGAACGGGCAGGTCTTCACATGGTACAATTCATCACATCAAAGGATCTGATGAAGGCTTTTTTGCTCTTCATGACGTAGACCAACATGCCACGTCAGGTGGCGCATTAAACATCTTTCAATTCCTCCCTCCTCCTTTCACTTCGTCACAAGCGACCGAGATTCTGTTTGCCGCCAGGTTCAAATATTACAGAGCTCCATAAGGTCCGCTGCACCTCTGGAATCGCACGTTTGTTATTCAAAGAGACGTGATTCTTTCATCACTCGAAATGTCTAGGCCGAGGATTAGATCACTGTTCGGTCCATCTTGAATGTATCACCATCGCCGATATCCACAGGTCGTATAATGCTTAGAGGCAGCTGTGAGGGGCTGACTATAACCCTTATAATGTGGAAGTATGTGTTCTTTATTAATGTTCAGGGCTCAAAGTCTCTTTTGCCCGCCAGAGTCAGTTACAGATAAGCATAACGTTTAGATAATGTAACTAAGGTTGTCCGGCCTCTTGATAGCTGAGATATGCATGCGCAACGGACCGCGCCTACTTCGGACATATGGCACTGAGAAGTATCGAAAGCACAATCAACCCCGTATTTCTTACAGTATTGACGGGTGCGCTATGGGAAAAATGTGGAGATTAAGCACAAGCTTTGCCTTGATGGAAAGTAGACCGTCCTGATGCTACAGGCTTGGCTTCAGAACACCTCATTTGAACCTGGTAAGTCGAACCTTGTTCATGACTTGCATTCTGCGCCATGCACTTAAATAAGGTTATAAAGTAGATTGCGGCACTAACTATACTCAGGTACTACCCGCACATTTAAACTCAATCTAACTAGATAAGACACCAATTGCCCTTAAGTCCCAAATGCACGACTAGAACCATGTCATATACGGGCAAATAGGAGCCCCTTAACAGATTCCGTTACATCCACCAGTGTTGCCGACGACATTGACTGTCAAGATACCGTGGGAGCTATCGTTATTGTCGCTAGGATAAAAAAGAGGCACGCTGCCGCACTTCTTGCACCCGTGATCTCTGAGCGAGCGGAGAAGCGACTTGATAGAGTGACCCGGGGCGCCGCCCGTGTTCTGCTGGAACGCGCAGAGACCCGTGTTGCCAAGATTGGTCTGGATGCAGACGATCTTTTGTCCGCTGTTATACCAGCGGTTGTCGTCGATGCCGTTGGCCAGGTTGATGAGTTGGTCAAGATTACCAGCAACGCTGGGACAGCCAGCGGCGCCGTTGCAGTTGATGCCTGCTGACACAAGGCCGACAGCGCTGGCAAGTGCGATCAGGGACGCTCCGAGATGCATTTTGAATGGAAGTATAAAGTATGATATTGTAGATCTGAGTCTTGGGAATAAAAGTTGGGTGAGTGTGATATAGGCGCTGATGGAGAAAGCATATGAGTTGAGAGTTCCGAAGCGGATGGACGAGCGAAGGTCCCTCTATCTTATATAGTTCATGTAGACACGCGAACACAAAGTCAGAGGGATTATTCCTTATCGACAATTTCATAAAACATTCGGCTGACTGGCTGCCGACGCCCGGTCAAGCGAGTGAACGTTTCTTGCGATTCCGGAACAGGGGTTGCGCAAGTGGGAGCCTAGGCCCCTGTTCCTTCGGATGTAACGTTCGCGAGAGACAGCGAATTGAGCCAGTGAGCTCGTATATGTATGCATAGCCTGCTATTGGTAGAAAATGAAAAATATGTCTGTTTCAAGACAAGCCGTGAACTGGGCTCCCGTCCAAAGATTGGAATTCTAGACTTGCGTCTGGTTTCTAACAGAATACAGGACTAATTTGCGAAGCTGACTGCCCCTGTGATCCAAATCACAAGGATCGTCTGATATCTGCCCTGCGCTTTCGTCTCAGCACGGGTTTATTAAGCCGTAAGTCCGCATTACGTTAAACATTATCTCGCCTGATGTAGCATTGAGGTTTGGCCGCCTGACAAGCTCCCATAATGTTTCTTGCCACAGATATGCGACTGACCTTGTCTTCTATTTATTCTGTCCTATATATCAGGGCATAAATAAAGATCGCTTACCAATAGTATCCTTCCACTCGTAAATGCACTTCAATATTAGAAGTATAGATTTGTAGATTCTATATAGTAGACAGAGTGCCCAGGACCTTTTGTCGCGCTAGCTCAATTTTTCATTTCTTACTCAATACAGGCAAGAGACAGGACAGCTCAATCTTAGCAACCACTTACTCAGAATCCGCCATCAGATCCATTCGCTACCCTCCGCTCGTATTTGAAATGTAACTGGTGTTTATACATACGGGCGGAATGGAATACTGAATAAATGCCTGTATAACGTGACCCTGGTAATCCTCTGAGCCTTTCGTGATACGAAATCGGCATTTGCACCTTCAGAATGGGTCAATAGACAAAAGTCGTTTCTATTAAAAATACAAAAGTATGTAAGGCTAAAGACATATTCCAGGTCAAGGCATATGCTTAGATATATCTTATCACTTCAGATCGACCTTATATAACATTGTCTCAATCAACCCTATCCTATCCTATCCTAGCTGCGCGGCGGATTCGATATCAAATCCATTTGAACTTCTATATAAAAAAAAAACCGCGCTAATGAAGAGACACACCAAATCCATTTAACCCAAACGGATTCGTTGTAACCCCAGCTTTTCATCAGTAAAATACAATTTAGCTAGATGCATCGATTCATTACATCGAGGACATATTATACTAACAGTACCAGTATTAGAAAATGTAAATGCAGTGTTACGACCGGTTTGAAGTTCAATTCAATTGATCGATTAAAGTGAAAAGTGACAGGGGTCACAGGGGAACTGATACCTGCACCACCCCCGGTGCATTTATCAATTTTTGAAGGTAACCGCACCACCCGGTGCAGCCCTTATGTAAGCCGGATATGTGTAAGTGATATCCCTCTATTATCTTCAACAGAGCTATTAGAGTAATAATATATATACTTAGAAATTCCTCTTTTTATTCTCTATTAATTAGTATATATAATTTACTTATTGCCCTACTCTAGCTAGAGTTTTTAGTAAGTGTTCTGACTATCATAATACAGCTGTTGTGCTTGATTATCGCAAATTGCCTCCTCTTAAATGGCATTTAAGCCACCATTGAGATTATAACCCTGCTCCAGTTAAGTGATCACGGCCTGTTTAATACATTTATTTTCAGCTTCCCTGAAGTCGAGATAGGCATTGATCTCCTCTGTAGTCCAGTCCCTCCTTCCTTGGCCTCTTTCTAGCACTAATTAAGCACCTATTTCCTTCTAGCTAAGAGCATATTTAATAGCCGCCTTAGTGTATTTAGTATACAGGCTATTGGCCTTCCTGTAACGTGGTTGATAAGCGAGTGCACCAGACAAGCGAGTGCACCAAAAATCCCTCAACCTACAACATTTCCATTTAATCAGATACTTCTTAACCACCAAACATGCCTCAATCCTCAGATGAAGCTAGAATCCTTCTTGCCCTTCAGGCCCTTCAAAATAACCCCAAACTAAGTCTCCGACGCGCTGCATAGATCTATGAGGTTAACTACTGGAAGCTTCGTCGCCGTCAACATGGCATTGCTGCAACGCATAATACTGTTCCAAAGTCAAGGAAACTATCTGATCTGGAGGAGCAGATAATAGTCCAATTCGTCCTTGACCTAGATTCGCGAGGATTTCCCTCGCGACTGCGTTTTGTGGAAGAAATGGCTAATTCTCTGCTTGCCGACCATAATGCGTCACCTGTTGGCAAGCGCTGGGCTTATAACTTCATAAAGCGACAACCAGAGCTAAAGACGCGTTTATTTCAGAGATATGACTATCAGAGAGCTAAATGCGAAGATCCGACTATTATTCGCGATTGGTTTAGGCTTGTATAGAACACAATTGCGAAGTATAGTATCCGATCAGATGATATCTGGAACTTTAATAAGACTGGCTTTATAATGGGCCTTATTATGGCCGGAATGGCTATTATAGGTTCAGAAACGCAAGGAAGACCAAAAGCAGTGCAGCCTGGAAACCGGGAATGGATTACTGTAATCCAGGCGATTAATGCTGAAGGTCAATCGATCGCGCCGTTTATCGTTGGTGCAGGCCAATATCACCTTGCGAATTGGTACCGAGAATGCGACCTCCCGGCCGATTGGGTTATTGCAACAAGCCAAAATGGGTGGACAAATAACGAGCTAGGTCTCGAGTGGCTAAAGCACTTTGATCAATCTACAACCAACCGATCAGTTGGTGCCTATCGTCTTCTAATCCTAGATGGTCACGAAAGCCACCATTCCGTCGACTTTGAGAGATACTGCAAGGAGAACAAGATTATCACGCTTTATATGCCAGCTCATACATCCCACCTACTCCAGCCTCTCGATGTTGGGTACTTTGCAGTGCTAAAAAAGGCATATAGCCGAGAAATAGAGCATCTAATCAGATGCTCTATAACCCACATTTCGAAGACCAAGTTCTTCCAGGCCTTTTATACTGCCTTTAAAGCTACTTTTACAGAAAGTAATATACAAGGGGGTTTTAGAGGAGCTGGACTTGCTCCTTTTGACCCAGAAGCTGTAATCTCAAAGCTTGATGTGCAGTTACGGACCCCAACGCCCCCCGAGGAGGCTGCTGAACCATCAACACCATGGGCTTCAAAGACCCCAAAGACAGTAATTGAGGCCTAATCTCAGTCTGAATACCTCGAAAGGCGAATCAGAAGGCATTATAGTAGCTCCCCAGAGTCTATTATTGAAGCTTTAAAGTCAGCTACTAAGGCAACAAAGGCAGTTATGCATGAGGTTACCCTATTGAGGAATGAGCTCCGGAATCTTCGAGATGCAAATGAGATACTAAGCCGGCGCCGAAGGGCAAAAAGGACTAGACTACAGAAAGGAGGGGCTATGACTATACAGGAAGCATCATAAGTAATTAATTAGATGGATGTTGATATGCAGGTAGTGGCCGAATTATCTAGAAGTGGTGGTCAAGGCCGGTCGGAGCGACCGGGTGGTCGGCGTTGTGGTGTATGCGGTAAGGCCGGGCATAATGTAAGGACCTGTCAGGAGGGTATTGAGGCTTCTGGAGATGAATATAGTAATTAGAACCAATTGATCAGATGGTTTGTGGTGTTTTTCTTGCGATTTAAAGTGTAAAGGCGAAGAAAAGTGGTGCACTCGCTTGTCTGGTGCACTCGCTTATCAACCACGTTATGCCTTATTATTATATTTATTCTGAGGCTATATACTATACTAAGCCTGCTGCGCTGCTTTATATTATTTATAGATAGGCAATGGGCTATTATATAGAGCTGCTGCTCGGGGAGGTGATAGGTATATCATAGGGCTTATTAATATAATATATATTATTATTAAGTAGGTTGTTATTATCATTAACATAGTGATAATAGGAACTGAATGATAAGGAAGGTTAAATAAAGTATCTTGAGGAGGAGGCCTGAATACAGGAGCAGGGTTAAGCCTTAGATCACTATACCGCTGAGGGCACTCTTTAGAGTTCCTCCTGTGGCCTTCCGTGCCACATATTAAGCATATTGGAGGCTTCCTTTGTTAATTGGCCTTCTCAACTAGCTCAAACTGCAAGGGCTCTCTCTATGTGCTTATTGCTGGTATCATTGAACTTAATATAAGGCGGTTAAACACCTTGCGAGGCTGGATAATAGGTTAAGGGTGCCCTAGGCGCCGATATTGCCAGTGTGAGTGTATTTTTAATATTAGTATTGGCATATTTGCTTTCATAAGGTCTATAAGCTAATGGGCATAAGGCAGGCCTTGGGTCCTCGTGAATACACCGGTATAGTCAGGGACCTCTTCTTTTAGCTGTTCTCGTTGGTTTTTAAGCTTTAGAATAGCCTTATATAAAACCTAACCACAGATATTATTATATAAGGCTTTTAACTCCTAAATATTTATTATTATAAAGTACTACTATACCTAATTTAACTTCACCTCTGATAACTGGTTAACCATAATACGGCAGATAACTCTCTAAGTCTCAAAGAGGTCGCCTTATAAGCCTCCTAAATCAGATTTCACTTGGTAATAAATACCTTTACAGCATAAAGTAACATACTAGCCAAAGTAAAGCCACCAATTAATCCATGCCCTTACAAACTTCTGCTTATAGGGATTAAGCCATATTATTATAAGATAGCTAATTTCTATAAGGTAATTAATCTTATAATACTCCCTAAACTTCTAAAGCCTTTTATAATAGATCTCTTAAGTTAGTAAGAATATAATCTCCTTCTAAAGATATT
The DNA here is from genome assembly GCA_020744335.1 of Fusarium sp. MPI-SDFR-AT-0072. Lineage (NCBI taxonomy): Eukaryota > Fungi > Ascomycota > Sordariomycetes > Hypocreales > Nectriaceae > Fusarium > Fusarium sp. MPI-SDFR-AT-0072. Next base: position 4,339,788 of record JAHBOG010000004.1, read on the forward strand.
TAAACTCTTTCTACTCTTCTATTCTTTAAGGGTTCTTCTTATCTTATATAAATAAATTCATGTAGTTAACAAGGACTGCAGTATTAATATACCATAAGCATAATAACAGCTCAGAATCAGGGAAGTAATCTACAGAGGAAGCTGTATTTATAAGGGCTAGTTACCGGTCTATTAGTATAATTAATAGGAGGCATATTTTAAGCTTATCGAAAAGAGACTATAATTAAGAGAGAGCCCACTTAAAGTCTTCCTCTTCCTCTCCACTAAGAAAGGCAAATATAACACAGAAGGTCTTCTCACAGGCATCTACTCCAACAATATCAAGAAGAGGCATCCTATACTTATTGGTTTTATATATACAGTCTATGATAAGGACCTCGGGATAAAACTCAAGATATGCAAGTGAATCAGGATATAAGAATATAACAGCTGTAACTGTATCACTCTCATCAAGGCATATATGACTCCAAAAGCCCTGCTTATTGAGCTCTTCGGCAAGGGCATGTATGTGACTCTGATCTTCGGCAAGGGCACGTTTGCCTGCAGCAATACAGTTATAGATATCCCGCTGCATAGCAATTGTATCCGACTGAAGCCGCATATAAGATCTGATCTTCTTTGGCGCAATGCCGGCATCGGAGAGGCTATGAACCAATGAAGCAGTCTGAGTTGATAACTGACGATGAACAGGATGTGCAGTTGGATCGAGGCTTGGCTCGTGATTGTGCACTTGGAATTGAAGTCCTTAACGATGCTTCAGGTGCCAAATACCTATATAACGCTCTTCCTTTGCGGTGACAGAGAAGAGGCACCTATTGCGCCGGCTTTTGGTCTCCCGGCTAGTTGAAAGAGAGGGTATACGCCCTGCTCCCCTGTCACAGCTAAATACAACCTCGCCTCTTCCATTATCAGTCCTTGATCATTGGATTAAGAGGGCATATCCACGAGGCCTTGCCCAGGCGTTGATTGCCTCTCGGACCTTCTCTCTAAATTCATATTGACCCTCTGGGGGCAAGATGTCATCAGACCAGGCAAGAGAGGACTCAATTGAAGTCATTGGTAATAGATAATAGTCACAATAAGTGGAATTAATAGTCTAGAAGTCATGAATTGATAAACAAGCGGTGAAGTTGATGATAACCGTATCCGGCTTACATAAGGGCTGCACCGGGTGGTGCGGTTACCTCCAAAAATTGATAAATGCAGCGGGGGTGGTGCAGGTATCAGTTCCCGGGTCACAGACAGGTATTAGTCATCCATTTCATTAAGCCGGGGCCCCATAGGGACACGGGTACCCGTGGCTCCAAAAATTTCACGGGTACCCGTGGGCATTATGTAAGCGTCGACGGTTAACGCGAACAAGTCGCGTGTCTGCTTCGAATTTCTCTACAGTCTTTACGCTACTTTCAGATATTCGTCCACAGCATGGTGGAAAATGGGGTCGAGCGGAACGGCTGCTCGTTTTCCAGATGACTGTCTCCCTCCTGAATGCGAGTACACATCCCGAGATGCCGTATTCAAGGCGATTAATAGCTGGGCAGCACCACGGGGCTATGCCTTTGTTACTGGAAGGTCCCACAAAGAGAAGACCGGGAGGCTTACGGTTACGTTCACTTGCGATCGAGCCTGTCGCCCTCCAGATGCATCAATAGAACGAAGACGGAAGACAAGCACCCGAGGCACAAGCTGCCAGTTTTCTGTGCTTGCAAAGCAGAGCCTTGACAAGACCACATGGACTTTAAGGCACCGTCCAGATAGCCGATTCGCCATTCATAATCATGAGCCAACCTGGCACCAGTCTGCTCATCCAACACATCGCACATTATCCGACAATGATAAAACGACGATCAGTGGTCTCACAAATGCCGGCGTAGCGCCAAAGGATATTAGAACTTATATCCGCCAGAAATCAAACACCATTGCAACCCAGCAAGACATCTATAACCGCATTGCAGACAGCAAACGCGAGCTATGTGAGGGTCAAAGCACTATACACGCCTTTGCCAACCAGTTGGATAAGGAAGGGTTCTAGAACCAGATGCAGCTCGATTCACATGACCGAGTTACAGCAGTATTATTCGCCCACCCGGAGTCATTGGCGTACCTGAAGGCTTATCCAGACCTGCTCTTCTTGGATTGCACGTACAAGACGAATAAATATGGAATGCCGCTCCTCGATATCATTGGGGTGGATGCCTGCCAGCGATCTTTCTGTATCGCCTTTGCATTCTTGAGTGGCGAGAGCGAGGAGGACTATACCTGGGCTTTGGACCGACTTCGATCAATGTACGAGCTTTGCGGAGCAGCCCTCCCGTCTGTCATCCTCACGGATCGGTGCCTCGCTTGTATGAATGCTGTCGCTCGCTGCTTTCCTACTGCAATTTCGCTTTTATGCCTCTGGCATGCTAATAAGGCAGTCCTCTGCTACTGCCAGCCGACCTTTACACGCCATGACCAGGGGCTGGAGGCTCGCCACGAGAGTCTCAGCGATTGGAACGAGTTTTTTAATTGCTGGCATTCGATTGTAAGATCAGCAGACGAGGAGACCTTCGATTAGCGCGTCAAGGGGTTGGAAGAGCGCTACCTGCCGCAATATTTGGAAGAAGTTGGGTATATCAAGGCCAACTGGCTTGATCTCTACAAGGAAAAGCTCGTTAAGGCTTGGGTGGACCAATACCCTCATTTTGGCAACGTAGTAACCTCGCGGGTCGAAGGTATCCACGCTCTCCTGAAGAGCCACCTGAAGAAATCTACACTAGACCTTTTCGAGGCTTGGAGGGCCGTGAAACATGCATTGCTTAATCAACTAGCTGAGCTATGATACAACCAAGCCAAACAGCAATCACGTGTGCCGATTGAGCTCTCTGGAGTTCTCTATAGTGCTGTATATGGCTGGGTATCTCACGAGGCTTTACGCAAGGTGGAAGAGCAGCGGAAACTGCTCTTGAAAGAAGACCTACCTGCTTGTACCGGCGCATTCTCTAGATCTCACGGTCTCCCTTGTGTCCATATGCTCAAGACCCTACAAGAGCAAGATCAGCCCCTTCGTCTGGAGCACTTCCATAGACACTGGCATCTTAGTCGCCCCGGGAGTCCTCAGCTGCTGCTTGAGCCTCGTCAGCACATTGATCGAGTAGCCAATAATTCAGCCAAGCCACAGTCGAGCATTCGGCGGGAGCCTAGTGCGTTCGAGGTAGTTGAGGCAGCTATACAACCCAGAGCGCAGCCAACATGCAGCAAATGCCACGCAACAGGTCATAGAATGAATTCAAAGTCATGCCCTTTGCGGCACACAGAGATTTCACAGCGAGCAGCAACAGATGTGCCGGTAGCAACACCAATGTTGACAGCCATGTCTAATCCGCCAACAGTAGCCGAAACTTCCACAATCGCGTTGTTGCCAGCGACAACTAAAGGCCTGGCAGCGATAGAATCATTGGTGGAAGCGGTAGCGGTAACACCGGTACTGCGGTATGATGACCCACGAGCTATCTACCAGAGATATACTGCAGCAAGAGAAGATTGGTATAAGGCGCAGCCGCCTGGCAGCACCAAGACCGACCAGTGGTATCGTAAGGCGATGGGTCTACCTTTACAATATAGTAAAGCCGATTACGACTGGTGCCTCGACTGGAAGCAAATGACTAGGTGCTGTGAGACGCCAACAGGCTCTAGGGAATGGACTAAAGAAGAGATGATGGCCTATCTTGACTGGGATAAGTCAGAGAACGATCGTCTCGATGTCAAAGTAGCCGATGAGATAGTAGTCGCACCTTTCTCGAGCAGACGAGGGCCAGGGGAGATATGGAGAGCATGTGAGGAAGATAGTAAGGAGCAGCAGGCATTGTATTCAGCTCTATAGCCGTAGTGGTAGTAGAATTTGTTACACCCGGGAGAACGGCCTCATAAGGCCATTTCATATACCAATCTGGCCGCGATCCCTCCGCATCAATCCGGTCTGCACAAACCCATAGCCATTTCTCGTTGTAGTTGTCGTAGTGTTAGCCATCGACGCTTACATAATGCCCACGGGTACCCGTGAAATTTTTGGAGCCACGGGTACCCGTGTCCCTATGGGGCCCCCATTAAGCCAGCCAGCATGTAAGCCAGCCAGCCAGTACATATTGGTAGAGCCGCCGGCGGAGGAGCGGATGATGTAGTAGCAAGGTACTCTGTTACTCTTGGCCCGAATGACGAGCAGAATGCATATATGGCCGAGCTAGAAGCGATAGCAGTAGTACTCAGGTGCATGCCTGATGGGCTCCTGTCAAACATTACGTGTCTTCGGTCCATTGATGCAGATTGGTATATTCATGTTGTGTTCTGTTGAAATCTACCCCTTAGAGGTTTTACCATTTCGGCTGTAATCTTAAAGTATCCCTGCTTGCACGTGAGGCCCCAGCACCTGTTCAACATAATCTGTTCCTCCAGATCACTCAGTTTCCGTGAGTTTGGGACACATTCGGAACGGGCTTGCATGCCACTGTTGCGGCGATAGAGGGTTGAGAAGTTAACCATATAGATTTTTGCAGCTCGTCGCAGACTTAATTTAGGGTCAGCCTGATAGGCCTGAAGCGCAAGAAGGATTTAAGCCTCTTTATTAGATCGAGACGTATTATCTTGTTGAGAATCAATTGATCAGATAGTTAGATGTAAGGTTGAGGGATTTTTGATCCCCTCGCTTGTCTGATCCACTCGCTTATCGTCTACGTTAGCTAATTAAATATAAAAGTATTTTTATAAGTTTTTTAATTAATTTATTTTATATGAAAAACCTTAAATTACAGTGTATTTTACAGTGTAAATATATATTAAGGTTTATAGCTAACGTGGTTGATAAGCAGAACTTATCGTGGGGTCGTTTTGCGGAGTAATTTCGGGAAATCGTGTGTGATTACATAACTACCATCTGATAAGTGCCCGGCGCCGCGCACGCGAATATCTCGACGGTTAGGAGCCAAATCGATGCAATTCTAGGGCTAGAGGACTACTATGCTCTGGCAGTCCATTTGGTTCAAGAGCGACGCTGTATAGACGAGCAGCCGCTGAGATATTTGTATATATAGCGGCTAGGGGGCAAGGCTTCGCTGCAAGGACTATAACATAGCAATATGCTAATCCTGCTGCTTCTTAATCTTTAAAAAATAAAAAAAAAAAAAAAAAAAAAAAAAAAAAAAAAAAGAAATTAATAAAAAAATACGCCTTCTAGATAGATAGATAGATATAGACTAGTTACTGCTATAAATATATAAAGATCCTACCTGACGGCCAGCTTACCGTCGACAAGGGGCAGTCCGCCTCCTCCCTAGCCAAGCCTAGCGCCCCCGATGGTCCTGGCCCCGAGTCAGCCTTAGTCCCGGGCCTGGGTCATCAGGCACGGGGGTCCCTACCTATACCTATATCCGGCCCTGGCCCTGGCCCCGCCGGCGGCGCTGTTTAAGCTCATCGACAAGCCGGTTCAAGCTCCGGCCGGCGCGTAAGAGCTCTAGCTCTGCAACTGCCTCCTCCTCGCTCTTGCCGGACGCCGTGCAGGCCAAGAGCTCATCCCAGATCACCTTCCGGCGATAGAACTGCACCCTGATCCCGTTCCCCGGGCGCCAGCGGCTTCCCCACGTCTCTTCTAGCACCCGTATGGCCAGCTGACCTGCAATCCCTTCCTCCCATTCCTTCCAGACATCCCGCACTGTAAAGACCTTGGCCAGGGCTGCAACGATGGGCATACCTGGTACTGGAGGCTCTGGAGCCGGAGCCGGCGCCAGCGACACTGCTGGCCCGGCTCTAAAGTGGCCGGTAAAGGTGACAGGGACCTTGCCTTGGAGGAGGGCATCGAGGCCGCCCTGAATTCCTTCTAGCCAGGCCTCTAGCCGGATAGCCAGCCGCTGGCTATTCTGCAAGACGGCCTTACATATGCTCTCTAATATACCACTAAGCTCTAGCAGCGCGCATTATATAAGCAGGCTTAACGGCTCCATAGCCCCTACCGCGTTAAAGCAAACGACGACGGCGAACTCATCCTATTCGGGCCTATTAAAAGGGGCATAGGCGAAGAAGGGTAGCGACGGATAGCGAGGCTGCAATACAGCCAGGTCCTATAATAGTACTATGCGCAGGCGCCGCATAAGCTTAAGGAAGCCATCGGCGGCTAGGTCATTATCATCGAGGCCACCTTCTGCCCAGCATTGCCGGCGCACATAAGCCTCAAAGCAAGGCTCCTACTCCTTAATCCACGGCCAGAGCTGCTTTTGTAAGATATATAGGGGCTTATGGGCCGCATACACGAGGAAGTAGTCCCCAGGTAACGCCGAGAAGCCGGCGATAATACGCATAAACTGGCGCGGTAGATGCATAAGATAGGCCTGGCAGAGCATACTCTGGTTCCAGCGGCCGGCCTGCGAGATCTAGGCGAGTGACGTGCCGTAGGTCTCCGCGTCCTAGGCGCCTACCCTACGCGGGAGATGCATCTTCTTTAACGCCATAAGGCCAGCAGCACCGAAGATATGCTAGGTCTCTTGTAGCTGCATCGGATATAAGAGCTCCTGCTCGCGGTCCTGTCTAATAAGAACCTTAATCCGATACCAGTCCTGGCGGCGCCGGAAGGACGGGGATAGCTCGCCGGCGACGTGCCAGCGCCAGAAGAAGAGCTATGCTAAGGCCTCTTGCATATAAAATAAGGGGTCCTTATGCCGGAGGGCACCTATGAACTCTTTCTTTGCCGTCTTATTTAGCTTACCGTCTTGCAAAAGGGTAACGAGGCAGCCACAGGGGGTCGGGCCTTCTGAAGACGGATAGTCGTAGAGACAGGTCTGCAAGCTCCATCTTACGGCGGTTTTCCCCCCGTAAGAGGAGGTAGTGGCCGAATAGGAGGTCAACTCGCGTACGGAGGTTTTGCGGCATATATGCAGCCCCGCTGAGAAGGAGATCCTAGACCCGGAGCCATTCGTCGGGTGAATAGCCGGCCTGGATCCCGTCAGTCCCGCGGTCTTTAAAGGAGGCGCGGTCATGCTTCCCCCGCTGCCGGCCGCGTTGCTTAAGGAAGCCTCGTATAGCGGCGCCCCGGGGGCTTTCCGTATTTGCATTGCCGTAGGCTACCTGGAGCCGCCAGAGCTCGATAACAGCCGCAATATAGGCATCGATAGTGCCCCTTATAAGCAGAGATCCTTCGGTAAGGTCTACTGCAGCCGGCGCAAGGGCCATAGGTAGCACGTAGCCCTCGCGGTCATCCGCAAGCAGCTCAGCGGCCTCGGCCAGGAGGACCTCTAGGGCTTCGGCTAGGCTTTCGGCCTCTGCCAGGGCCGCGGCCTTAAGCTACTCCTGTTCAAGCTGCCGCTGTAACTATACAGCCTTTCCTTTGCCCTTGCCCTTACCTTGTGCCCGTGGTTTCTTTTGCGGCAGGGCAACGCGTTGTAAGAGGATATCCTCTTTGAGCCATGCTACTAGCTTATCTAGAGTTACGAGCTCGCCGTCGGGCCAGCTATAAAGTGAGCCGTCTGCCGCAGCCCAAGGCGTACGGCACCAGGCCTATAAGTTCTCGTCTATTAGCCGCCTATGGGACTCTATGTAAAAAAAAGAGATAAGGGCAAAGGGGAAAAGAGAGGGCAGCGGCCAGGGGAACGCGCCTTCCACTCCCGCTGCTTCGCAGCATAACTCCGTGCCGTGTTCGCCGGCTGTTCGTCCTTCTTCGCCTAAAGGCCTGCCCTCCGGGCGGCATGGGCACGCTCGTCTGCGGCCGTGTACAAGTCGTCTGCGGCCATCTCGGTCAATCAAGGCCTTTCTACGTGGTATTTGTTTCCTATCTGGGGCCTGATAAGTTGCAGGGAACTTATTAAATGCACTTATCAGGCGCCGCGCACACGATTTCACGGGCCGCTTTTTGCAGGGGATAAGTCGTCACGTGGTCTGAGCGAATTACGACGTAATTGCGGGCACCATCGATAAGCAAGTGGATCAGACAAGCGAGTGGATCAGCACACTGTGCAGCTAATAATAGCTTACCCTATAGTATTCTAGAGCTTAAATAAATTAGCTAAAAATCTAATAAAATTGTTTTCTAAAATAGTATAGTTAATTATATAAGCAAATATTTTTTAAAGATTTTTAATTATTTTATATTATATGGAAAACCTTAAAATACAGTGTATTTTACAGTGTAAGTAGACTTTAAGGCTTATAGCTATATAGGAATTTTTTTTAAAATGTAGGAAATTAATATAGCTTATTTCAAGACTTATATATAAGCTATTAAAGTCCCAGCCATTTTAAGCTTAATTTCGATTTTTAAGAATTATTTAAAAAATAGCTTTTAAGGTGAAAAGTAGGTTGATCCACTTGCTTGTCTGATCCACTTGCTTGTCTGATCCACTTGCTTATCGTGTACGTTAACGTAACGTACATGATAAGCGAGCGTCGCACTTTTCCCACCTACATCTTACTTTTCATTTAATCAATTGATTCTCAACCATAAACTATGCCACAGTCTGACATTGAGGCAAATACTCTTCTTGCCCTTCAAGCCCTGAGACCATTGTTTGCGTCGACAGCCTATTCTTCTATTCTTAATTGTCGTGTACCCCGAATTGTCGCCTGCCCCCTGTTCATTCTCACGTATGCGTTTATCTCCAACCTATTTCCATGCATCGATTTACATAGCGACTATAATCGCTACTCTACGCATTACCGACGCGTCTAAAGTCTTTCTTGAGGCAGTGCTGCCGCATTACTCGCGTAGCCACGGTGGCATCGCATGTCAGCAGTGTCACGGGCTTCGGCGGTCTCAAGGGTCAACTTTCCGATATCATTGGAGCGTATGCGGCGAAGTATCGTCCTGGGCATTGATTTGCGAGATAACCTGCTACAAAGAACCATTATCTGACATAGGATAATGCCTCATGCCGGTTAAAGTCTATAAAGCTGTTTCTTCTGGATCAACCTAAACCCGCAATGATAGCAAATCATCGCGCGGATTGAAACGTAATTTAATATACAGTAGAACCATTATGCTATGGCGTTTCTAAGACGTTCTATGAGAACGGCTAAGATCATGTGGCAGTGTTTGTCAAATCCTTGAAACTGACACTGCATAGAAAGCAAGTTAAATGAAGATCATGGCGAAAGACATACAGTCCTGTTACCACCGAATGATATGTGCAGTTTGGTTAACAGCTGATAGCGGCATTAAAAGTATTTCTATCCAAGAAGGGATGGTATGTTATATTACTCAGCATTACTCAGTATTATATATAGTTCCGCGTAGCCGAGTTATCGTTACCCTTTTTGTAGACGGTCCCAGCAAGGGTGAGGTGGAAGCGATGGCGTATTACGTTTTTATTGGCCTACGAGGTCTGCAACGCAATTATTCAGCTGCTAACTTATCTCGTTTAGCCAGTCTTTATACAGGCTGGCCCCACGAGATAATTATGAGGCCACATCGCATCCTCTGCAATGCATGCTCTGTGTACTCAAAGAGTCCACATATTATTGGAATTTATCCAGCTGCTAAGCTCAGCAGACCCACGAATGTCGGAAGATCGGAAATTGGCGTCGTATGCTTAAATGCAGGCCTTTACATAAGTATATCATAATTTACTAGCCCCATATCTATCCAATCATACCTTTAACCCAATGCTGTTCTGACTTAACACCTTCTGGTTTTGAAACTTTTTAACAATGGAAAAGTTCATTTGGCAGGGTAGATTACTCAAACTGGAGGAACCTTTGTAATTCTAGAACCCGGCACCGCCAAGGTAGTGCGGCTTACTAATAACTATGTAATAGTTAACTAATAGTAAAATACTTGATACTTGTATGGCAATACTTTGTAGCTTCCAGTTATTAATCTTAAATAATATTAAAAGAGTTGCTTTAGTACCAATAATTACTAAAAACTCTTAGTATAATATAAACTCATTATATCTTAGCTATTGCAGTCTTGAACTTTCGCTCCTTGCTTTTGTTGAGATAATAATAGCGTAGTGCGCAAGTTGCATAATATCGCTGCACCTAGTCGCCGCCGGTTTTCATGTACAAGGTCAATCTAATGCCCTATAGAGATTAATTGGTCGTCAAGGCCTGCATTCACGGAGTCCAGGATGTGATAGAAAGCGGCCGAGGCCTGTCGTTCTGCGTCAAAGTTGCTAATACTGTAAAATAGATCGTATATGCACTTTCAGCTTAACTCCACTATAATGCATCATACACTCTTTTTGTCTCTGGTTTTCATATATAAAGAGTCTGTCTCGACGAACTAACTCGTCCTCGTCTTACTTCACTCTTTTCATTCAACTCAGCCACTTAGGAGTCCTCTGCCTTCAGAAACGCCAGGTCAGCATAAGTCTCGTTATCCAAATCAGCAATGCTAATAATAATACAGCATGCAAATCACCACAATCATCGCCACCGCCCTCCTGGCTGCAGGAGAGGCAGCCGCTGGCATCAACTGTAAAGGCAGCGGATATTGCAGCCAAAGCGGGGCTTGGCTTACAGATATAATTAGCATGGCCAATTATATCGACCACAGTCGCTGGTACCAGAATGGGGAGCATATTGTATGCGCTGCCAACCTCTGTGCATTCCTGCAGAATACTGGTGGCATGCCTGGTACAAAAATTAGCGAGCTCCTCTGGGACCTGAAAGATCATGGGTGCAAGCAATGCGGTAGTATCCCAGTCTTTTATCCGAGCGGAGACAACGATGAGAAGAGCCACGGTATTCTTACTGTTAACTATGTCACCAACCCTAAGTGCAACTGGGGTGCCTGTCCAAAATAATGTGTACAGGATCTTTCAAGTGTCTTTTGAGGCTTTCGCTACTGTCTTCAGTGGCTGCCTCATTTGGTGGATTGGCGGAACAGAGCCTGGGTGACGGAGCAGGTTATTAAGAGTCGATAAGAATACTAGGAAGTAAAAAGAGATCTACAATAGATGCTTTATGGCAAACAAAGTGACCTCAGATTATCACATAGTGTTTAGCACTAATTAACACCCCTGTGCAAGAATTAACAAATCCTTCTGAGTTATAATTCCCAGCCGTTGTTATTTCAATTTAACCTGAACACATAACTGACCTATTTACATAGTTAGCATTTAACGCTCTCCTGCCAATATACCATCTTATCTTGCAAAGGCATAAGAAGGAGGCTTTTCCTTAGGTATTAAGCTTGTCCGTGGCACCTAGTACTACATACTAAAATTAACTTTATTAGAGTTAATTAACGTAGATGATAAGCCTCTTTCAAGTGAAAGTGGAATGCGGGGTTATTGCAGGGATTATCAGCCAATCATAATGCGAAACGTCCACTTTCAGCGAAAAAGGGACGGACGATAGGGATGTAGACCCCAAAAGTCAGGCCCACCAGTGGTTATCAACAAGCATGGTTCCTGGTATCGCTTCACTGATGTGAGGCTCAAGATATCTTTTGTCTGAGCCGAAACCGGCCTCCTCCCCGGTCAAAACGGTAAATAAATCGGACCCAATGATGCATAGTTAGGAACAAGTCAATTTGATGCTAAAAATTCTGCGGATCTACCAACTAAATCCTGGGTATCGATGGTGTATGTAGTAAAGCCTTTATACAGAGAACGTCCTACGTCGGTGGTACGAAAAATCAGTCATTAGTAAACGTCGAGATTGTGTGTTGAGAGGATTGCGGTATGAGCAATGTGTACCTCGAGTACCTAGCAAATATGCACAGGAAAGTGGCCTAGGATGGTTTATTTATGGCTGAGGATTTGAGACTTTCTGCACCGTAGTTGACATATGATGCAGCATGGCCGCTCATGGGCTCAGGCCTTGCTGCACGGAGTGCGAGCCTTATGGCCGACGTGCTTCTCCAGGTTTCGGGCCGATCGAACTTGCTTTGAGTTGACGCTTCCTTTTCTGTTTAGCATAGTGCAGGCCACATGCATTGCATAGTGTCCTCGCCCCATCAGGTCCGCGGCGCCATTCAGGCGTGTCAATTCGGCTGCATCTATGGCATCTGCCAGGGCGGGCCGTACGCTACTAACATGTCAGTTTTGCGCTTTCCCCTTTCATAACCAAACTTACGGCTCGTTGCTTCTTGATTTCCGTCATGCCAAATGAGGGTTGCATAGCATGTGCAGAAATGGGCGCATGGTTCTCCCCCCTGTAAAGACACTTCATCTTCACTCCTTCATGAGTTCGCTCGTTCTGAATCGATGTTTGCACCAAGTCCTTCACATGTTCTAGAGAACGCTTGATAAGTTCCATGTTACTGAGCATATCGCTGAGTTCCCATTCTGTCGGCAATCTTTCCGGGATAAGGTGAGTCCCGTGCTGCTCACGAGCAATTCGATTGTACGCTTCGGCACAGTGAAGAATGTTGCGGGATGAGGAACTAATCTAACGGTAGTTAGTGTTGCCGATCTCACATCTTAGTTTATTTCAATTCACTAGACTCAAAGAATCTTGGTAACTCCAGCTCCCAACGTGACTATTAACTGGGGCGTCATATATGGCTGGAGGAGCATAATCGCGCCTGGGAAGCGTCGGATACGCGGGCAGAGGCATTTGGCGGCCAGGACATATTTGGCGGGGCTGATAGGTAACCGGAGCTGGAGGGTAGGATGGTGGAGATGGGTGCGCATACACTCCGCTGAGAGGAGGATGAGGTTCCGGTGTCTTCTGCTGCTCGGAGTGGTGAAGCTGGAAAGGAATCCCCGCCTTGGCTGAGGGGCTCTGGCTGCAATCAGAGGCAGGAAGAAGTGACGGCAAGCTGGCGAAAGGTGGCTGAGGAGGAGCCGAGAAGACAGGAAGAGCATGTTGTCGGAGAGGGAAGGATGAAGCCGGGAGTAGCTGCTGGAAAAATGGATGCTTCTCGGTCTTGTGTAATGGTTGACGAACAAGTGCGAAAGGCGGGGAAAGGCTGAAACCAGCCTGGATGCTGGAAGGAGGTCTAAAATTATAAGGGCCTGGCTCGGTGCCTTGAATTACCTCTGAGATGGAGGGCAGCGACTGACGGTTCGGAGACTCATGGTAGTCGTCCTGCCTTTGGGGTTCAATGGAAAATACCATGCTAGAGATGCTAGCACCGCACGAGGGATGAGGATAGCCCGAGAAGAAAACGGTTGAGTTTGATGGTGAGTGGTCGGTGTAGTGAAGGTTGCCGTGGCCGTGGTGGGAGGTTGCCGATACGGTCTCTTGAAAGGACCCCTTGAGATGGACGAGTGGTATCGATGATGCTGAGAACGGTATGGTTGGGAAAGACTCTCTGGGCGAACTGATTGTTACCATGGGGCAGGACAGACAAAATTAAGAGAGGATGCTATAGCAGCTCTTATATTGGGATTCAGATGGATTTCACTGCCTGGCAGAGACAATCGCTTTCATAGCGGGTCTGTCAACTACCGATCTGGCCTAGTTAGACCCTGGATGGGGTCCTATGCAAGGCGAAGGTGGGGTCCGCGGAAATATCAATAGGCATAATGCATGCAAGTCTTACGACCGTGCTAGCGCGTGACAACTCGCTTCGGGGACACGGGACTGGAAACTAGATGCGCATTGAACCCCCCGCAACAATAATTACTCAATCTCGACCTTGATCTCATCCAGGGAAGACGATCAGGGTAAGCGAGAGAATTGTATGGATACTCTGTAGCATAATCAACAAGCCGGGGACAGGACACTGATGATGTGGACATCCGATTCATGAAATAATCTAGGTGAAAGCCTCATGCATCTTGCAGCACAATCCTTTGTAGGCTGGGCTTTGGGAGGCTGCTTATCCCTTTAGGCGGCACAAACCTCCAAGAGGTCACGTTACCCACTTGACCCCACGTACATAAGAGATACAAGATTTGATAGTCACGATAAAGTCAATTCGGAGTCGCTCGTCTGTAACGGCATGACTCCTATTAACTAAAGAATATCTAGTTGATAGATGTATCCCGGGACCATTAGACTATGACTGATCCCATACCCCTGTCGTGACCGCCCTGGAGGCTTGTGCCGCCTTAAGTGTGCGTTTATTTGCTTCGCATTCCCAATTGGGCTAAGGCCCATGCTGCTAACTGTTGGGGAAATCGAGGGTCATGAATTTGATGATTTCATGCAGACGGCTGTGAACTCCCTTGCTTAAGGACATTCCAACAGTTTCCGATCGAATTTTCCCTATGAATCCCTAGGCAAATTAGGAACCCGAGCCATACACACTTTTGAAGGTGAGAGCCTCTCCCAGGCTAGGGTCCTTGAGATCAATTCAATCTGGGGTGTCGATTAAGTTTAAGCAGGGGTGGCACGCCGTGCACGCTCGCACGGCTCACTAGCTGATCTTTTGCCCACCAGATGCGTGATTGAATTGAATTGAATTGAATTCATCGCCAGCCTGTTTGCGATCCAGAGATGGCCCGAACATTTGTGGATGCCCTTCCCCCAGAAGGCATATACAAATCACGTGAAGCTCTCCTTGCAGCAGTCAATTCCTTGGTGAAGTCTCGGGGATATGCTTTTACTATTGGCAAGTCTACAAATAACCCCGAATGGACGGGTCAAGGTGGTGTACGCGTGTGATCGAAACAAACAGCCACTGAGCTCATCTGCCGAACGAGTTCGCCGCACAGCCCCACGGCAGTATCAAAACCAATCAGCAGTATCGCAAGGCAAAAGGGCTTCCGCAAAGATACGACAAAGAGCTACGAATGATGCCTAGACTTTAAGCAGATGTCAAAGCGTTGTGTGACTGCAACAGGGTCTCGAGAGTGGACGAAAGAAGAAATCATGACATATCTGGACTGGTGCAGTGTAGAAGATAAATGGGTTGAAGCCCAAATTACGAGAGAAATGGGTAACCACCCACTAGCAAACAAGAGGACAGGCATGAAAGAGATCTGGGAAAGTGCAGAAAAAAGATAGCAAGGAACAAGCCTTGCATTCTAAAAGTAGCAAGGTTGAACGGTGTATAATAGTGAGGATGTGAATACCTAAGATGTATTTTTTGGTTTTTTATTATTATTTTTATTTTTTCCACAATAGCAATTTCTATGGGTGTAACATGAAAGTATACCATATGTGAATGAAGCTTATTACGCACGGGAAGAAAGGTCTTTCAGGGCTTGCAGGTCCAAGAGCGTCTCGCACGCACCAATGGGAGGAGGCATTCTGTGGCGATTAGTCAGTGGGCCCGCCCAGGCGCCCTAGGGTAAATGGGCATCCGGGTGACCACCTGTCAGTCGCCGTGCGGCTTGCCCACTGACGGGGGGGCTGTGCCTCGAGCATACTGGTCTTGTGCGCCTAGACGGCGCCGGATGGGTGCGACTTTGGCTACTACCATTTGGACATGCTCTCAAGGTGCATCAAATATATCACCAAGACTTTTCCAAGCCGAGACAGAATGCTGCCACGTGTCTTACCTGTCATCGGCCAAAAGAAGTCATGTACGAGGCCATGACGATAGATAAGACATCACACGACGTGCATTGAAGTGAAGGATTTGCGGGTGACCCCGGTGTTGGAGGTTAGTGACGTCATTTGATTAATGAAAGAACAAAAACAGAAAAGATCGCTCGCTAACGATGGAAGATCTACATGTAATGCATCCCCTTATGTAGAGAGGTTGTCTGCTATTGTGCTATCTTAAGCTTGATTAGGACATGATGCTTCTCTACTTTATACCTTTCTGCTTTTGTAACATTTTCCCCTACTATTGGTTGCTACGAAGTTATATTCTTGATGACCCTCTAGCACCTTGAAACTGGTAGATTGCTTGTCGGAATACCCATCTTAACCTTGTGGCATAGGGGAAAGGGCCTCGAGTATACCTAATCCTTCTTGTCTACCAGTCCGAGCTCTCGTTACCGCGGTTGCCCTCACATATACACAGACACCATGGCTTTCGATCTCTGGACTTACGAGTTTTGCCTTGCCTGCGACAAGCAGGTGCAATCTGACGCTGCAACCTACTGCTCTGGGCCTTGCCAGATGATAGACTCAGAAAGGGCAACGTTACCTCCCAGCTCGCAAATGAGCTCCCCTGGATTCCCTCCGCCTCCCACCGAGTTCTATGTCTCCTGGGCGTATGGCCCAAGTACCGCACGATCCTGCGAGACTACGGCTCAGAAAAGGCACTGGATCCATTATATGATGCCCGATACTGAGCAAGTCAGCTCTTTTGTTGCAACTCAAAATCTCAAACACGCAAACTCTCATAGTAGCCTTGGCTCTATGCAGTGTACGTCCTCCACCCGCAAGGCAGGTCACCTGTCAAATGAGGCGAGGATGGAACTGCGAGCATACGCTGTCTTATTCGAGCAGGCGACAGTGCAGCGGAGGCGGTCTTACCAGCCAGCATTGCTGCGATGTCTTGCGTTCAGCCGATATACTGCATCATGTCTATGTATACCTCAAACGGCGGGCCCGAAGCCGACTGGGAGGTTTATACGACGACAGAGAACGCGACTCATTCCAAACTCGCTCGTCGGGCGACATAAACACATATTTGTGATAACATGATGACGTATTGTATGATGGGTGATATTAAAGGTGTTTGTCTTGGCAGTTTATGAAGCTCAACACGCGTTATGCATTTACCGAAAACAAGCTATGCAGGCCTAATCCATATCACTATATCGCACAGAGCGTGCTTAAAGGGTTAAAGTGAATGTAATGAGCAGCAGCAAATGTATTGATTGATTGTTGTTTTTCGTGTGGGTATTCCATTCCGCAGAGTTACTTAAAGCATACAGCTAAATTACTAACGCAACTGTTACCTGAGGCTGTGAAGATCATGCCTACCCTGCGACAATACGCATCATTCATTCAGCCCCCCAATCGCTCACCGTATGGGGACTCAAGGCCCGGACTAATAATTATTGCGCGTAACCCCGCTTCATAATATATTGCCTCAAAAACAAAGTGAGGGTTGAAGTTATAACAAGAAACAACTCCCAACCACTCCGAGAATATTCTTAAACTGCTAGCTATAGTATAAGCGAGATGTCTCTGGAACTTCTACCGACAGAACTCCTGTGCTACATCATTCGCTTACTCGACCCCATCAGCTTCATATCGATCAGTCAGGCCAATGCCCACTTTCGACGTTTCATTAACCCAAAGCAGAAGCATTTTGCAGAGCGACTTTTGGCGCTTGAGTTAATGCCTGAGTATGGCGGCCCATATCTCTTTTTCCGGTCCAGGGATGCCAGCCTGATACCAGACTGGACCAACCCAGCTTGGGAGAAGATGCGATGGGCCTGCACTAACTGTCTGCGTCTTCTCTCTCACAAGCACTTTGACAACCATTCTATTCTCAGATTACGATACAGGAAGCCTCTTCCCGGATCTCCCGCCGCTAGGATGGTCACTACGTGGGAGCAAACAAGGCACATACCGCATCGAAGCACAAATACAGAACAAGCCGAGCTTGATGCCAAAGTCTCCCTCTGGGAAGCGCAAAAGCAGCGTTTTAGATACTTTATCTGCGTTACCTCAGGCAAAGGACATTTAAGCGGCGGTTTTCCAATCAACAATCTGGATCTACTCCAATATTATGGCATGGAGGGTTTCAAAGGCATAAACCATGACCAGCTTGACAAAATGACACAACAAGATCGGATAAACTTGCTCGATCAGAATTCCCTGATTTTGGAGGGTGAGAATTGTGGGAAGAAGCGATGGCTTCGAAAGTGCAACGAGTGCCGATTCCAACAAGACAAAATATGGCAGCTATTCGACGAGACGGGAGGCACCCGGTGGCTACCCATTGTCCCAAGCCGCCAAGTCGTATTTGGATCATGCGTCGATCGATATTTTCCAGGGTTTTCAGAATATCTGAATCACAAGAGACCACTCTTTAATGCGCCTCTTGGTCTCTTCCACAGAAAGGGTGCTCGTGAACAGCATTGGTCGATGTGGATGGTTCGATGTCCTGGGTGCGCGCGCTGGCAAGAGCTGCGAGAGTTTCGGTTTGGTGGGACCCATCGTTATTGGAAGCCCGCCAGAAAGGGGCCCAATCGCGAAGGGGACATAACGTGGGACGAAAAGGAAATCACAGAGCCCTTGCTTAACACATACCAATGTAACTCCTGCCTTGCCAAAACTCATGGCCGACAGGAGCTGGGAAAGGTACTTGGCGACTGGCTCTTATGCCTCATCGAGCATGAACTCCGCAACCTATCGTGGCGGCTCTCAAGTGGTTTACACGACTTACAAACACTTACTGGGCAATACTTACCCTGGAAGTACTCTAATGAGTGGAACCACAGTATGCAGAATACTCCTGGTCTTCAGCAGGACTTCAACTATATCCTCAAATACAACGATATCACGATGCTTAAGTTTCGTCGCGAGAAGTGTAGGTATATCTGGGAACGTATCCAGATTAAGGATGATAAGCGGGTACCAGAAGATATAGATGCATTATATGATGATTTAGGGCGTATATTTGATGAATGCGAGGAGCACTGGAAATGGCTCCAGGGGTGTAAGAGGGAGATTGAGGAGCAGCCTGAACCACTGGTCGAATGGGCTTTGAGTAGAGATAGAGCTTTGTTTACCTGATCTAGAGTCTGGACTCTGTTAGATTGGCGGCTGGGAATGGGCTCCACTTCCCTTATTGCAGTATTATTCTTGTATCCAAAAGAGGGGTGAAACCCCTCTCGGACAGACTGATCAAAGAATCAAGTCAACGATCAATAACATCACAACATTCTGCTCCACTTGGATACACTCACCCCATCGTATTCATGCGTATCTAACACTCACCCGCCCCACAAAAAAAAAAAAAAAAAAAAAGACAAAGACATATCTACACACAAACACAATAGACAATCTTTATAATCTTTGTTAACGTTGTAAAGGCAGCCGTTTAGAAAGTCAAGCGAGGCGCGATGCGACGCGAAGCGGCGCGATAGACGCGGTTGCAGACAGCATCGTTGTAACCTCTGAGGACGCCTGCCCTCGGGATTCTAGCATATGCAAATCAGACCAGCCACGAAAGCTAACAGCAAAAGGAATAGAGAACTTATCTGGTAATATTAGGATAGTAATGCAAGCCCTGATCCGCGAAGTATGCGATGAAACAATGAAACAGATGGCAATGGCGCAGCAAGAAACCGTGAAGGAAATCATGACTTTTCACGAGAGAATCATTGAGACTCTATGAAATGCCTAGAAAAAAGAGCAGCAGGCGCTTAAGCAAATAATTAAAGGCCAGGAGAAAGCGATTAGGCAGCTATAATAGGATATTTAAGGCATTTAGGTGCAAGCTGTATAGGAATAAAAGCTAATATAGGAACAGATTAATAAGCTTAAACGAATATAGTAGTATGCCCTACGCGATATCAAGCCCCTGCAAGTGCAGGCTGCCGAAGAGATTAAACGCATCCATGAGAAATTAGATATCATGGCGCAGCACGCCGTAGCCGGCTCCGCCTGGATAAATCCTAGGCAGTTATTTGCAGATATAGCTTATATGTCGCCAACGGAGGGGCAGAATGGCGGTGTTAGAGACCCCAAGGTGGTATCATCACCCACGCTGCCGCTTTTATCCCCTAGAGAGGACCTATTCTGCACAATAGACATCTCCGGAGTGGGCGACGATGACAGAAATATGGCGCAGATCGGAGAGGTCCGACAGGCTATCGAAGCCACTGTGAGGATAAAAAAGGAGGGCGAGAGATAGAGATGCACAGCAGTGGTAAGAGGGGCTAGGATCGCCAACATTATCAAGGTAATTTGTAGAGATGTGGCGGAACTTCACATGGTTTGACAAGTAGTGTTGGAAACAGATATACCGGGGGCAAAGCTCCTGAGAGAGCAGCTGTACCCGGTCAAGATCAATGGGGCTAACTGGTCGGCGGTCCTGGATTCGAACGGCAACCTTCTGCCCGGAGTGACCGAGGCACTTGGCCAAGAAAATGAAGTGACAATAGCTAAGATAAACTGGCTCAGCGATAAGGGGAACGGCAAGGCCTATAAGTCGATGGTGATCTACGTGACGAAAGAAAGCGATGCGAGACGGCTCTTGGAAGACAAATACTTTCACCTTGCAGGCGAATCCGCGAGAACTAGCATATTCGAGCCTAGAGCCGAGGTGGTGCAATGCTATAATTGCTAGGGGCTAGGCCACAAGGCATTCGTCTGCAAAGAAGCGCAGAGATGTGGCAGATGTGCAGAGCGAGGACATCACCATGGATAATGCGAGGCAGCAGAGCCATTGTACATGTTATGCGGAGGACGGCACGAATCATTCCGTCGAGTATATCGACTGCGACAGATGCGAGGAGATGAGCACTAGGCTACAAGTATACCAACTGAATGTGCGTAAGAACGATAAAGTGCATCTGAGCATGATAAACAACCAAGACCTCAGAGACTATGCAGCGTTGGCGGTAGCAGAGCCGTAGGTATGCATAATCGAGGCACAGGTGATAACGGTGCCTAACTACCACAGCAACTGGACGAAGATGATCCCCACCAAGACGCGTGAGCCGCGTGTGTCGCGATGGCCGATCCGCAGCATGCTATGGATACGGAGGGACTTGGAGGCAGAATAGGTCCCGACACCGTCACCAGACCTGACGGCAGCGATCGTCAGGTTCCCTGAGAGCACTGGCATGGAGCGGATGCCATTCTGATGATGATGGAATTCGCCAGCAGTGACGTCATTGTCGAGTAGGCGCAAAGGACAACCGCTCTCCACATCATTCTGTATCATATGCATATGAGTCTGGGATCTGGGAGACTTGTATCTCTCGCTTGACGTGGGTACAATAAGGAAACTGGAAGACGAATAGGCGGGGCCTTAGCTGCCTGTGCCGTCGTTGTGCGATTGGTTGGGTTTTGGCAGTCGGCCAATTCTTGAGTCTGAGAGTCTGGCGAGGTACCTGGACCAAGGAGCGCGTTAGGTCTTTTGGGGAAATACGCCAATTAGGCAAATAAATCTGTGCATGGACTGCTTGCTTATTCTCCAGCCTATTACACCCACGACAGTTCGCCAAGGGTGGATGATGGGACCTCAAGTGCTACCAGCACCGCCGATTCGTTGATTATGCAGCGTCTGAAAGCAGATAACCCTCCACAGTTAGGGATGACCCCTTTCGGTAAGGATCTAAGGTGTCGGAGATTAGCGAAGACTTGTTTAATGGATTTAGGACCATATCAAACGGCCGCCATGCCGTCTGATTCAATGGCTAATATTTCCGCTTATGAGACGTGGGTCGAGGCTAACTAGCAAGATGTCACCTCGAGAGCTTTAAGGGGATGGGATTGCTCGGGACCCATTGTGGGAAATGGGATGGTAGTGGTTATTACTAGCATTAAATATCAGAAAGAAGGAACATGCTATCATTATTGTCTCAGAATCCCTAATTTATCCGGTTATATAAGTTTCTAAACGGACCAAGGAGCAGGATAGGCTCTCTTCCAGCATGCCACGCTCCCCTTACTAGCAGCTGCCTTGTTCTTCCGTACATTCTCATTCATCAGGTTTACATATTCGCTGGATGGAGTCGAGGGATGAGGGAGCAAATTGTTCATAGGCATCCCAGCACCTGCGGTCTAATGCCATATTCAGGGTTAGCGTGGGAACGACAGAATTGCGCCTAGGGAGACTACACCAGACAGAAATCGCACCAGGCACCAAATATCAGGACACTATTGCGGCACTTGGCAGAGCCCTGTTCGTGGTCAATACTCTAGACTTTGAGCCAGGAATGGAAGCTTACATAATAATTCGCACAGGGGCTGGTCATCTTAGGGAAAATACCATCGATCAAAGGCAGCTTAGTTGTATGTTGATTCTCCAACGGGACGAAGAGGAAAGGTATAAAATCGATCAGAAATAATGTGATCAAGGATCGGCAGGGTCAGGATATGGAATCTGCTTAGCACAGCCTTTAACACAACACAGCCGCAAGGGGTAAAGTACTATCCTTAAATTAATCAACGACCCAACAGCTTGAGCGGAGGTCATTGTGATGGCAAAATCCGCCAGCTCGTACTGTTGTGGGTGCGATTGGTTTGGCTGTATTGATTAGGCAATTCTTACGTTCAATTGGCGGGTGGTCATTGCCATTTACGCTAAACGTGGATGCTAGTTCAAGAACTGCCAAATGATTTTGCCTTATGGAGCCGGCTGCGGTGTAATGTTGTGTCTGCACGGTGGTAGGAAGCTTGTTCTGATCAACCAAGCCAAGATGCTGAACCAATCTCAAACGTCCAGCTATTTGCTATGACGGGCGCTGGTCTCAGAGAGTTTGCCATTGCCATGTCATGTCGTTGCAAAGCCGTATGCGTGACACCTTGCTGACTAAATCATGCATGTGGAAATCTCCCTGCATCCTGGCTCATGTTTGGTTAGCAACAGGTAGGAGGCTTGAGAGGGCCACATGCTAAATCCATGCAAACTGCACAGCCGACGCTGTTTAACGCCTATTATGCAAGCCCCAGTACCATCATCTAGGTTTATAACATCGCGATTCGGTTGCTCCCGGATTTATGGAGGCATATCTATAATTCTTAGAGGAATAATCTGAGAGTCTGGGCTTTATTCTACTATGTCTGTGTTTGTTTACGCTGAAATAACCATGGTGCGCGCATATAAAATGAGGCACGGACCGTGACGGTCTTGCCGGAAAATAACCTTCCCGCAGGTGAATTAACCTTTATCGGTAGAAAAGCCCCAAAAGCCATTAGGGATGCGGCTAAGGGGCCACGGAGTCACATTTTTAAGAGTCCGAGTTAGTTGCAAACGGCACGCCCACGACATCGCACAGCTCTTTCTGGACTCTGATAAAGCCATCACGGAAGTTCTTAAAATAAAGGCGCTTTGTAGGCAGGAACTGCCAGGACTATAGACCATTATAAGTAATATATAATTTGATATATGAGTAGCTTAAGGATAATCCCAACTTCGTCTCTAGATAGTATGCTATTTTATATCATAAGCTGGTATATAATAGCTGCTTGTAATAATATAGCAGTATGATGCACGCTCACTGATATCAGAAAACAGATATAGTTAGCACTAATGATTACGCCACGTTTTAAGATATCATTGAGGCGCTCGCTCTTCTTTAACGCTTACATTAATGGCTTACCGTGACTAGTCGACGCGTAAACTATGCGGTGGTGCTCAAAATTACAATCCAATCCAACAAATTATCAAGCAAATCAAAACAAATGTACGAATGACTCATTGCGTAACGAGAACTTCAAATGCTGTATTTAAAATTTAATTTGATATATTTGTGATGAAGCAATATTATGAGTGTTGAAGGTATCACTAAAAGGTTTAAACAACTCCTTACATAGGATCCACATCCTAGCCACCGGCAGATCGAACCATCTTAGTCATACGGTCTCAACAATTTAACACGCACCATAGATGAGCGGCTCTCGGGGAGAGGTGGCCGTGCCTACCCGGAATCTGTCGTGGTTTTCACGAGGCTGATTAGATTGTTACAACCTCCACTTATAATCTCATTTGCTTGGCATGCAGGTTTTGAGAAAGTAGCCTTATTGACAGCTTATTCTTTAACAAGTGCGCAACAAACGTCCCAACTCGCCCGAAAGCGGCAGCGATGGCATCCTCTACGACAAATCCGCCCACTACTTAGGACCCGGACGGATGGCTCAAACGCCGTCATTGTCACTCAATGCCACCAACACTGCCGCAGCTACGGAAGCAGTCCACCCTGCGTGCCCCTTATCCCCTCAAGGATAGTAACCAGGTTCTATTGTCGAGTCAGCCAATAGGCTCGCACGCGAACGCGTGGAGGAGTATAATGCTAAGTTGATATTATTCCAGGCCTCCTGAGTCAAGCTCGAAGAAACTGCTAGAGAATTTATTACTGGACTGGAACGACAGTTCATCCAATAGTTTTCGAATAACTTCCTAGACTTCTGGAACCGCGAGCTCTCCAGTGCCAGATCTACCTCCAAACCTACCCACAGCAGCGTCGCTGCCTCGCCTCCTGCTGCTTATGACCACTTAAGCCATCAGCGTCAACCACAACGCCGATGACGACAACAAAATATCGACCCCCCTCATCTCCAGGGGCAACCGGTTACTACCGCCCCCACTCCGTAAGGACCTTCGTGACTTCATCCTCCTGGAAGCCAGAGCTCCAGCCAGAACCTAATAACTACGCAATCCGGACCCTCATCTGTGGAAGCTCAGCGCCGTTTGGGACTGGATTCGGTAGGTACTTCAACTCAACTCTGAATGGCTATCCAGACCACCGACCCTGAGATCCGTGACTTCCTCATAGAGAAGCAGGCGGAGTGGGCAGCAGACTCTAGGACCACCACGGTGGAGACCAACAAGAAGTGGTTTACCTATGCGGTTGCAGACTTTCTCCGTGGACGAAACGACTTCCATGGCAATAAGTTGGACAGCAGAAGTGTTGTGAACGATGAAATAGAAATCCAGACGGGGCTCAAGCCTGTTGACGTGCGCCCTTTGTAGCATACCTCGGATAACCCCTTGATAAGACCCTGCTTGTCTCTTTCATGAAGCCGACTAAGAAATACTGGTCCCTATTTGGCAGCCGCACGGCTACCCTTGTTGACAAAAGCCGATTGTCATAGGCAGTGTAAAACACACTGGGACTATCCCTCCTTCCGCGCCTTCCACAAGAGGCCTCCCTGCCGACGTTGCGGCAAGACTGGCTACGCTCCAGATGATTGTATTGTCCCAGAACAATGTGTCAACTGCATCGGTCCTCACCGCACCAACTTCGCCGAATGCCCTGCTCGCCCGAAGAAAGTCCACGGCGTTTTCCGCCAGCTGACCAAAGAACAAAGGGACCATATCCGAGTTGTGGGCGTTGAAACATGCTGTCAGCGTAATCTAGAAACGCAACCAGAACTGCAACCACGCGCAGCTGAACTGCAGAGACACAACACTGCGAACGGAACCGAGCATCAATTTGTATGGACGATAGTAGTTAAATCGCCTGTTAATAATACCGAGATAGATTCGAATGGATCGATCCTTGAAGGTCGCAAGGGAAGAAAAAGTGTTGGTCATTGTTCTCATGGCCTCGGTTGCCCTCCGTGTGACGCATGGGGGTCAACGGGACGGAAGAAACAACAAGGTTTGATGACGTCGGAGCCGCTCGGTTGGTAACGCCGGGGATGTAGGCGATCTGGATAATGTTGGAGGCTCGAGTAAGGATGGTGGGAGCCATAGAGTGAATGGTATGTGTCGATAAGAGAGAAGTTCTCCTCGAGACGGCATCCTTTTCGGAACCTTGCATAGGGTCCATGTCTTTGACATGGATAGATGTGGGACTCTGTGACCTCTTAGGCTTGATATAGAACCTCCAAACTAAATATGTAGCGGCGAAAATTATTACAATGCTAGCGATGATACCGCCAATGATGCCGCCAATGGTTAGGCCGCAGCCGCCTTTCTTTGATTCGGCCTCTGCATTCCTCCTGGAGGCAGATGTAGCATATTGGGCACAGTAGAGGGAAATGGTATATCGGCAGCTCTCGCTGTGTGAGCAATCGGGACATTGAAGCTCAGTGCTATTGTCACAACTGATCGCGTCGTTACCTTGAGGGACTAACTCAAGTCCTGTGGGCAGTTGTCAGCGGCAGTCGATAGGCATGAGTACAAGGGGCTAATAGTCACTTACCACGACTTAACTCATCCCAGACTCTAGCACTGATACATCGAGACACACCCATGTTGATGTCCCAACTGTGAGAGGTCGGCAAGAAATTGAGAGAATATCGGCGCTTGAAATTTGGCAAGTATCAATTATTTGGGCTGATAATTCAAGCTTAAGTTGGGTAGGTTATCAATACTGGCTTCGCAATGGCTAGATTTCGATATCGAATTGTGATAGAATCTGACAGTGGAGAAAGAAAAATGAAAGATCGAATGGCTCGTTGGAGAAATCTAGGGTGAGGAACATCTATGGATAAAGCTGACTTGGGCTAGATTTTGGGCAGATTCTAAATGTACCTGCCTCACTGGAAAATTAATTGGTCCTGGGTTCGGGAGGAGTTAATAACCTTTCTCTACAAACGAGCTGTAAGTGCCCTTTCGCAAGTTCCTAAGCAACTCCCCCAGATTACCCGTTGGCTCGAGCCGGGGGGGGGGGGGGGCCAACTAAGCAAGCTTAGTTGGGCAC
This sequence comes from Fusarium sp. MPI-SDFR-AT-0072, assembly GCA_020744335.1. Classification (NCBI taxonomy): domain Eukaryota; kingdom Fungi; phylum Ascomycota; class Sordariomycetes; order Hypocreales; family Nectriaceae; genus Fusarium; species Fusarium sp. MPI-SDFR-AT-0072. The sequence continues at coordinate 4,365,881 of JAHBOG010000004.1, forward strand.
AAAACCCTGAGACACGCACAAAAGGGTGAGACATCGGGGGGGTTGGTTTTTGGGTGGCGAAAACAGCTTTTTCAATAGGCTGATGCTCTTACAGCGTCACAATTAGTTAAAAATGATGAAAAGTCCTAGTTTGAGGCTTTTCGTAATACTGAATTGACTATTGACTATAGCTGACTGGGGGATATGACTGTAGCGGCAGCCAACCGGGCCCGGATTGAGGAACGATTTCCCTGCTAAAATGGGCGGCATTTTGTTCCCCTTCCCCTGTGACTGTGGCCTCTGCGACCTGCCTTTCCCTCTGTATGAGATCTCGAAGAGACTCGCGATACTGTATTTGGTGTTGTGAAGGGCAGGGCGTTGAAAGGGCTGAGGGTAGCGGTGATGATGGTGACAGGAGAGGGGACTTATAGTCAGGCAGGCAGGGCGGTGATGAGGGCATCACGACTTCACTGTTAGAGCCGAAATCGCTAGGGCATGGTGTTTCTTCAGGCCTTGTGAGGTGAAAAGTGATAGAATCGTCACTGTGAGGGAGGAGGGAAAAATCTACTGCCTCGAGAGGCTTTGCTGCAAAAGCTGCGTTGCGAATAGACTCACGGAGATCGTCAGGATGTTGTGTATCTATCATGAAGCCGTCAGTGACTTCATTGAGAGCTTCAGTCATAGCAGACCGCTGTGTATCCATCGATAAATAGTCATCTTTCTTCCCCGTGACCTCCAACCACTTCTTGAACTATAGCTTTTTCGTGATACCTTCAACTGTAACTTCTTTATTGTCTCGCCACTCTTGTTTTAATGCCTCAAGCTCTCTAATAAGCTGTGATCATTGATACCGTATCTCTGAGCGTATACTCTTCTTCTGACTTTCTGCAATGAAGTCATCCTGTTGATCGCGAAGCTCCTGCAATGAAATCGTGATAATATAATCAGAAGCGCCTCGGGCTCGTTTCCCCCGCTTTCTCTGATGATATCTTTTCTCGATACGAGCTCGGCGGTCTTCTACATGCCTTTTAATGTGATCTTCAAGCAATATAGCTTCATGAACGATATTCTGAATATGCTTGAGTCCCTGATGCGTTGGGGAACTGAGGATATCGTGATATCGGTCCCTAATGTGTTGTGCCGTTGCAGAAGCTGTTGGAAACCTCGTTTCTGACGGCAGAAGTGAGAAAAAGGCAGGATCAATAGTCTTCTTCGTCTTCAGCTTCTTCCTGAGAAGATATTCTACTGCAGGTCGGTCTGTAGGTGGGAAAATCCCTGACTTTTCGAAGCCCGAGATAATATGTGCTGCCGTGAAGCCTTCGTTGAAGATCTCCTGAAAAAATGATATTAGTATGTGAAAAGGGGGTTATTAAGAGAAGGCTGAGCTGTGAGCCTCATACCTGAAAAGCTCCTGCAAAGTCACGGCGGTTAAAAGTCAGCTTTCCCTTCCTTAACGCCTCACGAAGCTTCCTCTGATGTGCATTCTTCAGATATTGAAATACGCCTATATCCATAGGCTGGAGGATATGCGTTGAATGTGGCAGCAAGAAGGCCACGAGGATATTAAATTTCATACAGTATTCTCGAAAGGCGAAGGAGCCGTGACCGGCGAAGCCGTCGATAACGAGCAGCCTCCACACAGGACCTTCTTCCGTAATGGTTTCGGCATTCGGAGGGAGGTCATATTCTCTGAAGGCATTCCCAGGTTGTTGCAGGTGCTCATTACAGCCAAAATACTGCTCAAAATCGAGCTGATGGCGTTGAACTATAGCTGACTTCTCCCAGGAATAACGGTTAAAGTGCTTTGCCCACTGTAGCGTTATCTCAGCGTTGGAAAAGGCTGTACCTGATTGTGCAAATCGCATCTGAGAATCGCCCTCGATTTGAGCCCAATCCAGCGTTGGAAAGCTCTTGAAAATCAGCCACGGAGGAGTTGTATCGCCTGCAGCGTTGCCTGTGCCGATAACAGTACAGCTTTCTCGATCGGCAGAGGAGAAAACCTCTGTAGATGACTTCTTCTGTGTACGTACAATAAGGCATTCCACACGCTCTCGCAACATTCCTACTCTAACTCCAGCTTGGTCAGCATTCCAACACTCAGAGGCACCGATTTCGTAGTTAGTGATGACTTCAGTAAGTCGCTGAAACCACTGCTTGGTCTCCTCAACGCCTGCTTCTTCATACTCCACGCGGGCAGCTTCCTTAGCCTTGAGAATCGATTTATCGAGCTCTGGATGATCATCACAGAAGCGCCGATACCACATTCTGCTAACTGGCTTTGCATCAGGATCTCGGCGGCGGCGCAGCGTATTTGCTGCATCTTCAACTTCATATTTAGAGGCAGGCAGACCTGATCTTTGCATCCATATGACGAAGGCCACGATAGCTTCTTCTTCTTCTTCCGTCAGCAGCCTTGGCCGCCCTCCCTGTTGATCAGGAAGGTCTTCGATATTGAGGGTATTCGCAGCCTCGAGCTTCTTCACGATGCGAGCGATGGTTGCTCGCTTAGAGCCGCGAAAACGATCCTCAGCCTGACGAAGGCTTAAAGGTCGGGCGGCATCGCGAGAGCGGCCTCTTTGGAGGCGTAGTCGTGAAGAAACGACGGCCTGAGCAGCCCTGAGATTTGCAGATGAGTGCATAATGCAGTTGGATGATAAATATGGTATATTCACTAATTGATGTCTTCAGATCCTTGATTTTCGCTGCAAAAAAGCCAAAAATCGGTACAGCCGGCTGTGTGGGGCTGTCTCACCCTTTTGTGCGTGTCAGGGTTTTGGTTTTTTTTTAAGCTTGCTTAGTTGGCCCCCCCCCCCCGGCTCGAGCCAACGGGTACAACCGAGTAGGATAATCAAATCAAATCAAATCAAATCAAATCAAATCAAATCAAATCAAATCAAATCAAATCAAATCTAAGCGAGTGCAACACAACATCCCAACATCTCAGATAGAAATAGCCATAAAAACACAACAGACTATTAATTAAGTAGAATTAATCGCTATATTCTTCCGGAGACATAGCGACAACTATCTGACAGGTCCTTGCATTATGTCCTGTCTTGCCGCACGCTCCACAGCGCCTTTCCCTCATTCGCGCAGGCCCTCCTTGACCACCACTTCTCGATGGTCCAGCCACCGCCTGCGCATCAACATCCATTTGATCAATTACTTGCCTTCCTTCCTCTACTGTCATCACCCCTCCTTTCTGTAGCCGGGTTCTTTTTGCCCTCCGCCGCCGGCTTAGTATCTCATTTGCCTGTTCAAGATCTTGGACCCTGGCCTCTAAGGCAACCTTATGCATAACTATCTTTGTTCCCTTGGAAGAAGACCTCAATGCTTCTAGAATCGACTCTGGAGAGCTACTTTTATGCCTTTTGATTCTCCTTTCAAGATATTCAAGCTGAGAGTCGGCTTCAAGGATAGTCTTTGGGGTCTTTGAGACCTAAGGGGTCGAGGGGCTAACTACCTCCTCCGCAGGCGTCGGAGTCCGCAGCTGCACATCGAGCTTCGAGATTACACTTTCTGGGTCGAGAGGAGCAAGTCAGGCTCCTCTAAATGCTGCTTTAATATTTTTCTCAGTCATTGTGGCCTGGTAGGCGGTGTAAAAAGCCGGGAAGAACTCGGTTTTGGAAATATGGGTTACAGAGCATCTGATCAAATGCTCGATTTCTCGCCCGTAAGCCTTCTTAAGCAGGCCAAAGCATCCGACATCAAGAGGCTGCAGCAGATGAGACGAATGAGGCGGCATACAAAGCGTGATAATTTTATTTGCCTTGCAATATCTCTCAAAGTCGACTGAGTGGTGACTTTCGTGTCCGTCGAGGATCAGGAGACGATAGCGATTCTTTGATTGCTTGGCTGTACACCGGTCAAAGTGCTTCAGCCACTCAAGTCCTATCTCGTTATCTGTCCAGCCATTAGGACTCGTCGCGATAGCCCAATCGCCCGGGAGGTTGCTTTCTCGGTACCAGTTGGCGAGGTGATATTGGCCCGCACCTATGATGAACGGCGGGATCGCTTGGCCCTCGGCATTGATCGCTTGAATGACTGTAATCCATTCCCGGTTTCCAGGCTGCACTGCTTTTGGTCTTCCACGCCTTTCAGCACCTGTGACGACCATTCCGCTCGCAATGACGCCCATCATAAAGCCAGTCTCGTCAAAGTTATAGATTTCATCAGGTCGGATGCCATACTTGGCGATTACATTCGCTACGAGCCTAAACCAATTGCCAATAATGGTCGGATCTTCACATTTGGCTCTCTGGTAGTCATATTTACGGAAAAAATGCGTCTTGAGGTCTTTGTGTCGCTTGACGAAGTTAAGAGGCCCAGCGCTTGCCGACAGGCGGCATCTCGCGGTCGGCGAGCAATCGGTTAGCCATTGTCTCTCCAAGCGGAACCGAGTGTGACGTCGGCGGGAGGATTCGGAGGGAGAAAAGATGGATATGTAAGCTTAATTGAGAAAGTGGAGGTTTCTCCATTTTCAGTAAATACTAAAGATCCCTGTCTTTAGAAAAACCTATTGCAATGTAAGACGGCTTGATTCATCTCCGAAGCCTCAAACTTCTCAGGTGGGGGTTGGCTTGACCAAGACTGAACCGTAGCGCCATTTATTTTTCTTTCAAGCAGGAGCCCGGAGCGCAAAGTATTTCCCACATTAACAATCTCATCTCGCCCAGAAGATGCTGCGGACCCTGGCCCACATCGTCTCTCTCTGCCTGAGGCCAACCTTCGACGCCCTCTGGTATGGCCGCCACTTACCCTGGACCCTCCGCTGGCGTCTCCTCGTCTTCCAGCCCCTCTCTCTCCTTGGCAATGCCCTTATTACCCTCCCCTACCTCTTCCGGCGCCCCTTCACAGTTGATTATATCCCCGTCAGCTCCGACCGGGAGCTCCGCGTCCTAGTTTTCAAGTACCCCCGCCGCCTGGCCTCGGAGGATAATACTAGAGGCAGCCGGCCCCTACGGCCTCTCCATGTAGACTGCCATTCTGGCGGATTTATCGGCGGCTACCCGGAATCCGCCGCCCCGTTTTGCAACTACCTCGCCCAGACTACCGGCGCCGTTGTCGTCTCCCTCTCTTACCGCCTTGCCCCAGTCTACCCCTTCCCTGCTGCAATTGACGACGTCGATGCCGCTATTGCCTGGCTCCAGGCCAATGCCGCCTCCCGTTTTGGCGCCGACCCAGCCCTTATGACTGTCTCTGGCCACTCCGCCGGCGGCAACCTCGTGCTAGCTGCGACCCAGGCACCCGCGTGCCACGCACCAGCCGATACGGCCATCAAGGCATCTGTTACCTTCTACGCGCCGGTGGATATGCGCCCGACGCCGTGGGAGAAGCCCCACTCCGGAGACTTGCCTGAGTGGGACCCGCTATCCTTCTTATGCCCTCTATTCGATTCCTACGCCGCGCCGAGAAAGTCCGATATGGGCGGGAGCCCAAGGATGAACCCTACTCTGGCGGCGCTGGAGATGTTGCCTGAGAGGATGTTGCTGGTTGTCCCTAAAGCGGACATTCTAGTGAAGGAGCAGCTCGAGTTTGTTGAGAGAGTGAAGCGGGAGATTGAGGATAGGCAGGAGAGGAAGAGAAGCATTGAGATAATGTGGGTAGAGGACCAGTTCCATGGCTATCTCGAAGGTGAGTTGCGTCGGCGAAAATGGTATACGTTGCATAATACAGTTGCTGATACAGAACCTTTATAGTGCCTGATATTGTGGTTTCCAAAGCTAAGAAGATGGAAGCCTGGGATAAGGGTGTAAATCTTATTTGCGAGGTCCATAGTAACAACGGGTGGAAGTGGAATAGGTAGGTAATAATATTAATATATATTATTTAAGACTACAGGTCGATATAACCCTTAAATACGGCAGTTTCTTTAGAGAATTTCATGTTTAGACTTAGGCGAACAGTGACTTGAGGCGCTCCAGTTCTGACGGCACAGATGACGAGGGAGGCGATACATTGATAGCTGTTGAACGGATCGCGTGCGCCTTGATGCCCATAATTGTATGTGTATTGTCGAACTCCATCCCCCGCCTTCCTCGGAGAGGGGTCTGCTTATTATGCTTTCCTGAATGGGCCTAAGGTCGCCGACAGCTGACTATTAGGTCACATGATACCCCGTGCGGCCATCCTACTGTTCAACAGTTATAGTCATAAAGGGACAGCGTAACTAGGGGCTGCAGAACCAGGGGGGAGGTAACCAGAGGAAGAGGGGGAGAGCCAGGGGGGCAGGGGGGGGCTCTATTCCTCTGTAAATGCACAATATGATCAGGGCCAGTAATACGGTTAGCGCTTGCCACCTCACTTCAGTCCCCTTCACGGAAGAGCCACTGTGCCCATTTTCCGCTACTAACACTAGCTTGAGGCTGCTGGGTTAATCAGACAGCCCCTACTCGGGTGAGCCCCTAATCTCTCCCCTAGCAGGGCTAGGAGAGGGAGGCAACTATTCATGCGAGGCAATTGGCCGTCGACTTCTTGTATATACTGCGCCTTCTCGCATAGCACGGGTTCTACTGCACAATAAATAAGCCCACTAAGGTTCATTTATGTTTACTTTAAAGCTCTCTATCAAACGCTTGTTGGAGAAAGGCTAAGGCGCTGATGCGAGAGGAATAAGTAATTATTTCTTCTCTGGCTTAGCTCTATATACTGAAGCTGCACCAAGCCCATGGCCCCATCATAAGGTTAGGGCTGGCGCCTGCCCTGATAACATAGAAGCGCCCCCCCCCCGCCCCCCCCCCCGGAAAGCTGCTGTTACCAGTGCTAATAGAAGCATAAAACCAGGATTCCCTCAGATTCCCACAAGGCATGGAGCCTGGTTAGTGTAGTATTTCCCTTAAACCTAACTAACTCGTTCAAATCCAGGCCGGAGGACCTGCAAAGAGGCACTATGGCCTACCCCGCCATTACGGCAAGCTCGGCCATAGTGAGAGCCCTCTTGTTGCCCGCAGGCCCATCTGGTGAGTATAGCTTCCCCTAGAAAAGCTGTTGGGGCTAGGCTACTGCCTTCTGAAGACCTACCCTAGAGCGGGAAACCCACTACATCGGCATCTAACAGTAAGGCAACCAGGCATCCCCAGTACGCTGTCATACCGGAGCATGCAGTTTCGTGGAGGTCGACTTCTACTATGAACCCCCCGCTGCCGAGGCCGGAGCCTACAAGTTTGTACAGAGGGACACGCAATAGAAATCTGAAGATCAGGTACATGAGGTGGCTCCTCCGGTTGACCCGTGCCATTTCAGACCCGGCCGGATTCGCCTCCCTCATATACCCTCCAAGACCGTTTTAGTAGGCCGCACGCCAGAACTGCCTTGTAGGCCACTTTTTATTTTCCGCAAAATTCATTTGTATGGGAAAACAAAAAAATCGACTCACGGCCACCAAACCACAAAACCATTTTGCACGCTTTTTTTCAAGAGTTACTATATGGGTTATTTTGAATAAGACGAGTCGAATGGTGGTGGTCTCGTCTTTATATGATGTCTATAGCAGGCGTGGTGTCACAGCGCAAGACCAGACCGGATCCCTGTAGGTCACGTGGCGATACGTTATCGCAGAACTTTAGAAGATCAGATAGAGGACCTCTAGAACGTAGCTCCTTAAGCTACGTCTTGTCAATAGAGCCTGACCTGCCTGCAGTGCCTACCCGTAGCAATAGATTCTGTTCCGCCTGAAGCGTTCCCCGTTCACCTGTATACCGAGCCCAACCCGTGACAAAGCCTATATAGCGCCTGCTCCTTAATTGCTCTCTTCCTTTCTGTTTTGCTATTCTTTGTATTTTCCTATGATTTAATAATATTACTAGCAGACTAGCTTAAAGGCGATTCTTTAAGTATTTAGTGTCTTATTTATGGCAGCTAAAGCGATATCTGCTTTTATAACACGGGGTAGGTGTTTAGTATAGGGTGTGAGTTATAATAGTTAGGTTTCTAAACAGGTAAACTAGTTTATACTAGGTTTATATTTATAAATAATATAAAATATAATACTAAGTAAAGTAAAGTATTATATCTCTTAATAGTAAATTTAATATATATTAGGCTTAATTAACATAAGGAAGTTTTTATTAATAGCTAGTAATTGTAACGGTTGCACAAGCCGTTAAACCACAGGGCAGAAGATGGGGCCATAATCGCTATGCAAGCAATCATGGGTGTGCTACATGTCACGGGTTGGGCTCGGTATACAGGTGAACGGGGAACGCTTCAGGCGGAACAGAATCTATTGCTACGGGTAGGCACTGCAGGCAGGTCAGGCTCTATTGACAAGACGTAGCTCGAGGAGCTACGTTTAGGGACTATCTGGTCGGTGAACAAAGTCTGCGCGATAACGTATCGCCACGTGATCCGGATCCGTTAGCGGTCTAGGGTAGGCCAGTCTGGCCTTGAGCTGTGACACTATAGCTGCCTTATAGAAGCCTTACAGCGCTGTTACGGGCACGAATCGTAACAATATAGAGATATTAATAAACAGAGTATACCTAATATTAGAACTTCTAATTATATAAAAGATCTAATAGCTCTTTTAAATTACTGGAGTCTTAACCTAGTTTAAGATATTATCTCTAATATAACCCCAGAGGCCTCTTTATAAGTAGAAGACAGCAAGCCAGATCTAATTAAGCATCTTACATAAGAGCTAGTAAAATAACTTATTAACTTTCAAGGATACTATAATAAATACTACTAGGCAGTAAAATACAATTATATAAAAAATACTATTAAACATATTAGCCTTGCTATAACGTGGTTGATAAGTAAGTGGGACAGATAAGCAAGTGGGACAGATAAGCAAGTGGGACAGCATACTGCACAGCAAAAAATAACCTACCCTATAACAATTTACTACCTTGAATAAAATAGCTAAAAATCTAGAAAAAATATCTTTTAATATTTCTTATATAATTTAATAAGATATAATTTTTTTAGAATTTTAGCTATTTTATTTTATATAGAAAAGCTTATTTACACAGTGTAAATAGTATACATAAGCTTTTTTACTTATACCTAATACAATAAATTAGCTAGAATAATTTTATTAATATTATAGCTTTATTATATAATTAAGCAAATGTTTTTTTAATTTTAGCCATTTTAGGCTTAGCTTGGATTTTATATAGTCTGTTAAAAACTAGCTTTTAAGGTATAGGTTAAGCTGCCACGCTTACTTGTCTGTCCCACTTACTTATCAACCACGTTATACCTAGACTTTATGCCTAAATTAGGTCTTAATAACTTATTCTTAGTTATAAGACTATTATATACTAGAAAGATAATCTGGCTAGAAAACTAAGCCCTGAATTTAGAAGATAGCTCTTTTATAGTATTAACTTTAGAGAGGAGGTATTATATATCTACTTAAATAAAGATAAGCAGGTTTTAGATAGTGCTAGAGTTACCTTTAATATTAATAGCATTATAGCCTTTCTAAGTAACCTTATTATTACTAAGAAGGGAATTTACTAATCTCCTACTTAAATAACTATATCTAATTTTTAGTTTAATCTCTATCTTTAATTAATACCTATTATATTCCTCAATATAAATAGAAAATACTATTAAGTCTACTGGCCTATATACCAGATTCATTATTATATATTTAGTTATATTATTAGATTTAAGAATATATCTTTATATCTTTTATTCCTTAACTTATATTAAGAAGAGTAGAAGTATAATAAACTTAAGGATAAAGACTTTTAATTATAAATAGATAATATTCTACTTCTTACTATAATGTACATGATAAGCAAGTGAGCCATCCAAGTAAGTGAGCCAAAAATCCCTCACCTTACAACATTTCTATCTGATTAGATAATTCTCAGCCACTAAGCATGTTAAACTCTTCTACCGAGGCTAGAATGCTTCTTGCACTTCAGGCCCTTCAAAATAATCCAAAACTAAATATCCGACGCGCTGCAGATACATATCAAGTTGATCGCAATACCTTACGTCGCCGCCAGAATCGCATTCAATCACGACGCGATACTATCCAGAAATCACGCAGACTATCTAATCTAGAAGAAGAGGTAATAGTTCACTTTATTCTCGACCTAGATTTGCGAGGGTTTCCTCCGCGACATTCGTATGTTGAAGAAATGGCCAATTCTCTCCTCGCTAACCGTAACGCGCCACCCGTCGGTAAGCGCTGGGCTCATAACTTTGTCAAACGACAACCAGAGCTGAAGACGCGATTGTTTCGTAAATATGACTATCAAAGAGCCAAATGCGAAGATCCGACTATTATTCGTGGCTGGTTCAGGCTTGTACAGAACACAATCGCGAAGTATGGTATCCGATCGGATGATATCTGGAACTTTGATGAAACTGGCTTTATGATGGGCCTTATAATGGCCGGAATGGCAGTTACAGGCTCAGAAAGGCAAGGAAGACCAAAATCAGTGCAGCCTGGGAATCGTGAATGGATTACAGTAATTCAGGCGATTAATGCGGAAGGTCAATCGATCGCGCCGTTCATCATTGGTGCGGGCCAATATCACCTTGCCAACTGGTACCAAGAAAGCAACCTCCCGGGCGATTGGGTTATTGCAACAAGCCAAAATGGGTGGACAAATAACGAGCTGGGTCTTGAGTGGCTAATGCATTTTGATCGATCTACAACTAAACGATCAAATGCTCGGTATCGTCTTCTGATCCTTGATGGTCACGAAAGCCACCACTCTACCGACTTTGAGAAATATTGTAAGGATAACAAGATTATCACGCTTTGTATGCCAGCTCATACATCCCACCTACTCCAGCCTCTTGATGTTGGGTGCTTTGCAGTGCTGAAAAAGGCTTATGGTCGAGATATAGAGCATCTGATCAGATGCTCTATAACCCATATTTCTAAGACTGAGTTCTTTCCAGCCTTTCATGCCGCCTTCAAAGCTACTTTTACAGAAAGAAATATCCGGGGGGGCTTTAGAGGAGCTGGACTTGCTCCCCTTGACCCAGAAATGGTGATCTCAAAGCTTGATGTGCAGCTACGGACTCCAACGCCTCCCAAGGAGGTCAGCCAACCAACAACCCCATGGGTTTCAAAGACCCCAAAGACAGCAATTGAGGCTTAATCTCAATCTAAATACCTTGAAAAACGAATCAGAAGGCATAAAAGTAGCTCTCCAGAGTCAATCATTAAAGCTCTGCAGTCTCTTACTAAGGCAGTCAAGGAAAATATATACAAGACTACCTTATTAACTAGTGATGTCCGAAATCTTCGAGATGCAAATGAGATACTAAGCCGGCGCCGAAGGCCAAAAAGGACCAGACTACAGAAAGGAGGCACTATAACTGTACAGGAAGCATTGCAAGTAATTGATCAGATGGATATTGATGCGCAGGTGGTGGCCGAATCATCGAGAAGTAGTGGTCGAGGAAGGTCGGAGCGACCGGGCGGTCGGCGTTGTGGTGTATGCGGCAATGCCGGTCATAATGCAAGGACCTGTCAGGTAGTGATTAAGACCTCTGAAGAAGAGTATAGCAAGTAGTTTCAATTGATTGGATAGTTTGTGGTGTTTTTAAATGGATTGAAATATTTAAGGCTAGGATCTTTTGTAACACATACTTATCTGTAACGCATGCTTATCAACCACGTTAGCTATTATATTTTATATTTAATATATATAACTATAGTAAAATACTCTATAAAAAACAGTTAGTTCATTAACTCTATAAATACATTTTATTTAGAGCTAAAGTATATACTAAGAGCTTTTAGATTTATAACAGTAAATAATCCCTATATACTTTAGTTCTAGAGCCTTATGGTAACTTAACTACCGCTCAAGAACGGAGGTCTATATGAGAGATGACAGCTTATGAGCTCACCATTCATCCGAGCCTTATCCTCTAATACCTTGATAGTCTCACCGGTTATCGGCGACCTCACATGAATCTACAAGCCACTCGCCCTTGGAACTGAACCCCTCCATATGCAATCTTAAGGGTTCTTCGCCGTTAGCCCTCCTGCATGCAGCCTTTCAATTACGAGCCTGAGAGTTTGATACCACATTTACAAGAGGCAATCTTACGATTATGCGAGGTTTCAAATCTCCTCACCAGAATCTGTTTCAACCATGGCTCTTCTCTCGCATTGATACGCAGAATGAGTTTCAGTGGAGGCGATAAACCGATGATGACGGAAGTAGTTGGATTATCCTGCATCTCAACCTTCAATACCCTGTAGTTGAGCTGAAGACGGTCCGCTGGCAGATCTATTGGCGAGGCTATTTGGCATGGCTTGCAGTAGTCCTCCACCCCACCACCCTGAAATGAATAAAGTTTAGATGACCGTGGGCCACTAAGAACGGGTGTGAACCTGAACGGAGATATTTTTAGATTCCCCCGCATAACAGCTTTACTTGGCCACGAATTTAGATACCCTCTTCTCGCCCATAAACCTTTGCCTATTAGTGGCAATACAACCTATGGACTTCCCGGAGGTGCTGGGAGGGGCTAGCTAAACAGTGGAAAGTTTTAACGCCAAGTTGTCTTTCTTAGCACATTAGGTTTAAGGCATCAGGTCCACTATCTCAGGTGCGTGCATGCCCTCAGACCCTTAGCGGCCGCCCCAAATGTAACTGCTCAGGCCTCGAATCAGCGGTCCGAGGGTCGCTGCCGATGGTCCGATACAAGGGTGTGAAGACCCAGCTCACCATTAATGCTGCCGGAAAATAAACAATCAATCAGGGCCGCTAGCGGTCGACTTTGGACCTATCAAATATTCGCCGCCACGCCTGGGTACTGTCAGTTTTAGAGATGCGGGATCGGGGTCCCCAGGCCTGCCTACTTCGGCCTTAAGTCGTGAGGCTGTTCCAACTTGAGCTTGCCATCTATGACCACTCCAATTCTCCCATATAACAAGTCTATTATGAAATCCGTCTCTGCGACTCGTGGGAAGCCTGTTTAGACCTTGGACAGGTTACCCCTTGGAGTATGATATGGGTTGCTACGAAGGTGTTGAGCTGGCCTCCCGTTCCTGGACATAGACCACTCGTGGATACAGCCTAGGCAAAAGTTTAACGGGGAGCCGCCATGAAGTTCAATATTCTATGTGCTGGAGGTAGCCATACATCGGTCTGGGGACTCTATCCGGAGAATTTGGTCCTGCCTAGTGCTTGGTTTCCTCCCAATACCATGGAGCCGCCCGGTGGCAGGAAACTTTCCAATCAATTCTTGGTAGATCTCAGAACCCACGATCCGATTGGGGACTCGGCAGCTGAAAACACCAGAAGGAACGGTGCGGATGGAGCTTCCCGAGACACAGCAACGGCGCACCAGCCCCACGAATCCCTACCCGGTCTGCCGGGGCTACTGTCACAGTTACAAGGAGGCAGTTGAGTTGTGACTCGCCGGGCTTCCGACCTCTCGTTCAAGTCGCCAGCAACGCCGCAATTCGAGGTGAGGCTTACATTTCAGCTTTAGAGGTTTGGATGACGGGTTCCACTAGCTTGCTTCAAGCCGAGATCCGTCGGCCTCCGTCATCGCCTACAGATCCGATAACCTGGTCGTGCATGATCGTGGCAGTGTGCTTTATAAACAAGGTAGAAGAGGGTGGTATTCATTTACTGCATAAACTACAACAATTCGAAAGGAACGATTCCACCCTCCAGCGTCTTCAATAAGATAAAAGAACATAAGAAACGAAAGTAGCGGGCAGCCTAGCCCTATGTCAGTTGCACCGACAGACCTGTTTTGATACTGAGACATCGTATTCCGGACAACACGAACAAGGTTTCTACTTCCCGCCCTTCTTGCCCTTCCCGCCTCCGTTGATGTTGATATTGATGGTGACGGGCATGTTGAAGTCGATCTCACCAATGCACATTTGATACTAGGGAATTTGTAAGTCTTGAATTGGGGATGGGAGGCTGCCACTTACCCCATTGTTATTGTTGCAGCAAATGATCTTTGAATCGGTGTTACAAGAGTCCGAGATAGCACACGCGGTACCTGTAGGATATTTAAGACTCCTCGAGTAGTAAAAAGGGGACTCGGATTACCTACCACCGTTTCCATCAGGGCTACAGCAGTATGCGCTTCCCGAAGAGCAGAGCGCTGTCTGATCATTCGACGAGCAATCTTTGCTACCACTGCTCTGGCCTTCTTCAGGCGCGATCTCCCGTTAGACTGAACACCCAAATCTTTTCATTCCCGACTTACTTTTTTTGAGGGATGGGAAGGCTGGGAAGGGCATGTCCCCAAGAGCCGGAGCCCTACGCTCGATATCTCGAGTTTCAAGGCCCTCAGGCTCGGTGGCCCGAGGTTCAACGTCAGCAGCAGCTGCGTTACCAACCGGAGACGCCATGGCGCCCTGCAGGAAAACGAGCCCGTAGAGGATAGTGGAAGCGTGCATGATTGATATTTAGGACTAGCGCAAGGGAGTGAACAGAGGCAGTGGAAGGATGAATGGAGGGTACAAGGGCGAGACAAAGTGCTTCTGTAACGAGCGGATGGCGAGATCTAGAGTGATCGAGATGTTGAAAGGTGGACAGGATAAACGAGATGGAGGCCGGTATTTGTGCAGAACTCTTTCCTTAGCCTCGTATTCGGTACTCGGTGGCAGACTAACAACAACGGCCCAAAAGGTAAATTAGCCCCTTGAAACATTGAGCATTCCCTACCGTCACATATGAATATATATGACATAATTTTGATTAATTATATAGCTAGCTAGGACCACTCCCCATTCCCAACAGAATCTAAATAGCTACGCACTTAATATTTCTACTATTTATAACTTTATATCTCTTCTCCAATCAACGTTCCTTATTTTCCGGAAGTTGCCCGCTAATAGGCGACCATCCTTATTCTTCATATTCAGCTAAGATGCACATGCGTGGTGACTTAACGATATGGTAATGACCCTCAGATCTTGGTCAGTCGGAACATGGTCCGTGCTAAGTCTGTTTACTGCCTTCCGCTTGAATTTGACGCTTAGATAACATGGTCGCACCCAACCATCACGCCACAGGGCAAAAGATTGGACTATCTCCGGAGACCCTATAAGGCTGCAACGCAGTACCGGGAGGGTTTGCAGCTAATTGAGAACAAACACGAGCAATAGCAAAGAAAAGGTGGACAGGTACGAATTGCAGCATTATGGGCTCTCAGGAGATAGAAGCCTACGGCGAACCAAGCCGTAACACGATGCTCCCCCTCCGGTGGCTTTGCTGCGGAAGAAGGGTAACCAAGCCCTGTACCTGCGGTTGCATGTACCACCCCTCAAACGCATGCCTCACAGTTGCCCTTAAGCGCATGCCAAAGGCAGGCTTGTGAGCAGCTATGCCAAAGGGATTCAAATTATCAACCTCTGCCCGCTTATAGAAATTATGATATAACAGTCGCACCTAAACATTATGCTACAGGGCATAAGACTGGGCTATAATTGCTATCATAACAATTATATTAGTGCTTACAGCTGCTTGTAGGTACCTACGGTAATCCAAGATGTAACAGATAACCGTAAGTTCTTCGGCCTGTCGGTCGGCCTAAATATAGACTGAACGAGCTCGTGATAGTTAGTGTTGTGTCGAAGTTTAATACCTTGACAAACGCGTTCAGCAGCGGGGTAAACAGTACCATAGGGCCCGCTTCTCACCTCCGAAGTGGCAACAGCCCAAGCTTCCGGCGTCAAAGTCTGTCGGCCTGGATCCACCTAGACCACACCTAAATCCAGCCTCAAATAAGCCTCTTGTCATCTCTTCTAGCTATTCGACGAGTGGTGGGAGGATTATTGAGTTCAGCAACACCAACTCTTCGGCAGCATCATGTACGTGTTCATGACGGCGTAAGGGCCGCAAAAGAGTTCAATAGCTTCAGGTTCCATCTTAGAGGCCCGAATAAAGCGTCTAGTGGCGAGATTGTGGTTAGGTTGTTAAAGAAAAAATGACAAAGACTCGTGAGAACTAATAGGGCAGGAAAGGATATATAAAGGGGGCCTTCTTCCCCCTTTAACCATCTATCCTCATCACTCACTCAATCTTCACAACTCAGCCAAACAGACTTCAATCTACTATTCTCTTCAATACTCTCTTTGTGAGATCTCAACACTTTTTAACCACCAAAATGCAGTTCTCCATCGTCACTCTTCTCGTCGCCGCCACCGGTGCTCTTGCTGTTCCTGGTCACCGTGGTGGCCAACATCGGGGTGACCGCAACACCAACACGCAGACCGTCACCTGCACTGGTGGTTCTGCTTACTGCTGTTCCCCTGAGTACGATGACGGAGGCTTTTTCACCAACTACGAGTGCAACAAGAACATCAACAGCTGCAACGTCCAGAGTACCATTGTTTGCTGCGCCCAAAATGTCCAAGGAGTATGTGAAGAGCAAGTGATCTTAGAAGAACTACGCTAACTGAATAATGTAGAACAACAATGCCCAGGCCCAGACTTGCTCTGCCTTCGGCGACCAGAAGGTTATCTTTAACTAAACTCCTTCTCTAGAACCCGAGATTAATAATGGCGGCTCTCTGTAACTAGAGTGGGCGGCGTATTATTAACGACACATCGATATTCAGGGCATTTCCAATGGAATAGAGGGGTAATCAAATTGACGAGGGGTATGAATGACAGTTGGAGTATTTATTTCTTCGGTTCAAGTAAGGGGATAATTCTGGCCAGGATAACCTCTTCCCAACCACCCACGCTCCTTTATGCTTTATATGGGGATTTGTTTGGTTCTATGAGAAAATAGCGAGAAATAAAAATAGGTTCTCGAGCTTTTATTCAATCTACAGTAAATCTGCCTGACGTTCTTAATTACTAGCTCATGAAATCTAGGGTTATAAAGCATGCTATATATCTTATTACAAGAAAAACGTATAACGCTTAACATACTAGGCGAGGTACGATAGCAAGTGTACTATTTCTAGACATATTAAGAGCATTTAATAATCTCATATATAGCTATTTTGTAACTTGTAAAGGAGAAAAGCAGATAGAATGCTTTGTGGAAGATATATAATACTATTAATTAATAGCTTTATATCTAAATACTATAAATTAATAACAGGAAAGCTATAAGGATTGAGTCTATCTCTAATCCTCTACCTCTTTGATAACACAGTTCTCAGTGAGCGGTTCTGAGTCCAGACTATCTCGCTACGGAGGGAAAGCTGCATTTCAACCAACTGCGGCTAACGGATGTTCAGGTGAAGCAAAACTGGCGGGTCTCGCCATTCCAATAATGCCAATAGAACTCGATATCAAAACCTTACAGGCTGAACTGTGAGCCTCAGCTTGGATTGAGAGCTTGGTGGCGGCCAAGGCGGGAGGCTGAAGCTTGTCTATTTTTAGGGACATCGGCGTAACTAGTTCCTTAGCCTCAGCCCTAGCTCATGACTCACAAACAAGCTACCTAATACCAATTATGGATTATTATCCTAAACTCCGACATGCCAGTCCTTAATACTATAAAAAGTCAGTTTGGCAAGGTATGACTTATTCAGGGATTAATAGGCATAAACCTGAAAGGCGATAGTAGGAGGGACTCTAGAACCCTCTGTTTCCCTACTCTTATTATAATGATAATGTCAACCGTGGGATGTTAAGTTCGCTCTTTCAGAATAGTTAGTAGTTAGTCGTAATACGACTCTTGTTGGTTCGAAATATGATCTACTGTCGTATTTCCGAGAAAAACGCATACGAAGCTCTGGCCGGCGTCTAACGAAGTTAGAGGCCCAGTTCTTGCCAACAGCCGACGCGTCGCGTGTGCGAAGCAGTTGGTTGGCCATATCTTCCACGCCACGTAATCTAGGCGGGAAAGATCGTGTGCACAACTCAATCACATGCTGGACAATGACCTCTTCTTCTAACTTTATAAGCTTCCTCGAATTGGGTACAGCATCGTGTCGTGCAGCAGAGCCATCGCGTCGTCGGCGAATGGTTCGATCAGACACCCTGCAGATCTTCGCTGCGGCCCGTATGCTTAGATTTTGGTCTTTCTGAATAGCTTCGAGAGCTAGATTCACCCTTGCTTCGTACGGAATCGAAGACATGTCTTATTGTGGCGGTTTTTGGGTGTTGAATGTAGAATAGACGCGTCGCGTGGAGAAGTGCGGCGCTCGCTTATGGATTACGTTAACAGGCCAAACAAGATAATAAGAACTAACATAGTACAGCCTCTGGTAGACAGACCAGGCTGCAGCCGCTGAAGATGGGACGCTGAACACTTGGAGAAGTTGGCCTCCAAGCAGGCCTGTCGCAGGGACAAGAGAGGCTGGGAAATGTGGTGAGGAGTAGGGATTGGTGAGGTTTGAGGGTCTCAGGGCCAGGAATCGGAAAAGAATGTAGCGAGATTTAACGTTGTGGGCCATATGAGGCGTATCCTCCCGGGCGGAATAAATTCATTCATTCATTGGGTTGCAGGGGTCAAACAGAGTTCCTTTAAGCCGAGTCGCTGATTAGTGCTTGGGGTTAGCTAGCGCCGATCTGGGATAAAGGTTACGCAACATGGAGCAGCTTAATTGACAGGAATAATCAACCAGTATCCAATCTTAAATTTATTAATCAATCAGTAGCAATATAGATGTCATCCTAAACTTTACCGATTGTTGAGGTATCTGCTGGAACCCTCCCATTTCGATACTGCCACAACCTGCTTAACTCCCACATCTTCAGCCCGCTATGAATCCCACTTCCTATAGTAATGACTGCACTATCGATTTGCGTGGCAACTCTTAGAACTTTTTTTTCGCTCTTGATCCAACTGTGTCCAGTATTAACGAAAGCATCCATGCCCATAAAGTCTCCCTCCTTGGGCACAGGTGTGAAGCGCATTGTCCGATCAAGAGGAAAGATTGAATCGAGGTAATGCTGGTTAAGCTGATGGCCCGCTCTTGGGTTCACAAAAACCCTGCCCATGAACCGGTTTTCGAAGGGGTCTCCACGCTTCGCTCGGGTAAAGCTTAGCACTCCCCACCTGCTTGCAAAATCGTAGACATTCGCGTAGTGTTCGATATGCGGGATGGTGCGCCTATGGATGTCCTCAGATGCTACGTCCCCCTGTTCCAATACCTCAGCTGTAGTAGCAGACGGGGCGGGCCTACGATATGGGTTACTGAAGTGGTTTGCGAGACAGCCGAAAGTATAAACCTCGAGGGATTGAAGGAGATCTCGCGGAACTTCCTCGAGTAGATAATCCAGTACCATGCTGCCTTTGATACCGCCTTGGGAGTGCAGAATCAAGACAATCTTCTTTGTACCTCGCCGGTAAAGTGCCTTTTCCACCAACATGTAGTATTGCCGTGCGTCCGATGTAGTATAAAGGAAGGCACGCTGGATTAGACATTGAACGAGATCGAAAATAACACCGTACCTAGAGAGAGTCAAAGACTGCAGTGTTTTTTTTTTATAGCATCTGCATGCGTGGAATTTAATGCTGAAGTGGAATAAGGGACAAAAAGTAGAATAGAGATCATACTTACGTCGTATTATGAACCCCAACAATAGGACGATGGAATGTACGCGATAGCCGGTCAATATTATGCTGAAGCCAGTTCCTTCTGAGCCAGCGAGACGGAGGTTAGTTCATTCAAGCCCGAAATTGGGCAAGAAGGAGGATTGACTGACCCTACACATATACCACTGAGAAAAATCCAGTACTCGTCGTCATGGGACCTCCATCCACGGGAAAATTCATCCTGGGTTGACTTAAGGCCGTCGTCAGGAATGCCTTTGTTAAAATGACGGCACATAAGGACATTCAGCCCAAGAACTGTCGCGATGGATAAGAAATAGAGCGAAACAGGTAGATAGATTAAAAAGGGTGGAGAGATCAAAAAGGCAAACTGGACGACAAAAAGGGCACAATGAAACGTAATGTCGTTGAGGTTAGCTGTCGTAGGGTAGAGCTCATCCATGGGCCCAGAGAGCCATGGATAAAGCGGAAAAAACATAAAGGGAATGTACCAAATGTTCCGGAAAAAAAAGACTGACGTCGGAGGTGAACAACTGCCAATAGTTGGTTGGTCCTCCCTCCATGGTAAGCGGGAAGTCGATAACCGCATTGTAGCCCTCCTCTGCCGCCTGTCCATTAACGTTTGCTTGATTCAGTAGCATCTGAAGATTTTCAAGCCATTCGCAGAAGCAACGACCTCTGAAGGTAGCACGCTCTCCAAACAGATATCGGAAAAGACGAGGAGCTTTCAAGCTACTCGTTATGGCTTCATCAAGGAGTTGTAAAGACATGCCTCTATCATTCCATTGGTGGTTTTTCTGCAAGACCCAGCACGAATAGGCGTTGATAGCAGTAAGCTCAGCAATAGCAGAGGCGTCTGTTTGTGGGCAATGCCTGTAGCTGTCACAACACTCCCGAAACATATTACTCACAGTCTCTGGAGGGAGCACGGGCATAAGAATTGCAAATATCTTCTGTGCCTCCCAGAACCTTTTTTCTTGATTTAACAATTCGAACCACCTTAAGAATCCCTCCCACCGATTCGTATAGGCTGTTGAGAACCATGGCGGCTGGCAGTACTTTATGTCAAGGCCCTTGGAGTAAATGTCTGCCAGAACTATAATTGAAAGATAAAGCTCAAGAGCATGTGCCTAGACACTGTAAATATACAAACAGAGAGGAGAAAAAGTGCCTCACCTTCAGGTCACTAAAGCCATGAGGGCTGTTTTGCAGTTTATTGTGCCAATCCTTGGCCTGGTCCAAAGCGGTTTCAATCCTTGGTCTTGCTTCGACTTGTTTCCCCTCCGCTTCCGATAATGCCTTGATTAAGCCAAGAAGGTTGCGTTCGCCTTCGGAGTAACGGGTACAATCAAGCGAGGTGAGAAGTTGAGACAGGTCTGCATAAAGACCCTCTTCCAGAAGCATATCAGCATATTCAGCCAGTACAGGAAAGAATGAAATATACGGGCGAAGATTTTGCTCGAACAGTCCCTTAGCTTCCTCAAGGATACCAAGCCTTGACAAAAAAATGAAGTCTTCTAATTCCGCTGGGATGTCTTCTACAATGTCCAACTTCGTATCAAGAAGTTGGATGCTTTCCTCACTAATGACGGTTGTGGGAGCCCCGGTGTTGTTGTTTAGTGGCTGCGGCTTTTCTGTTGCCATTTTTGCATACGTTGACTAGTTTGGTATAAGGAAGGAGGGATTTGGCTTGAACGCTCTTTGAATTATTGGAAAGACCGCTTAAAAGCAGGAAGACAGTTCGCCTCCAGATGAAAGGATCGCTGAGGGGCAAGTTCTATCTTCGTTCGGTCACGTGTTGCTTCCTGCTAGGATTTCCCCGCTTCAAGCTTTCGTTGCTAAAAGTGCGCCACTGATGCGAAAGTGACACCTGTCTAAAGTTTCTTAGTTCCCTTCCGCTTGCACTTATGATTTTAGTTATTTCGCAGTTGGGTACCTAAATCTTTCACGCCTTCAACTTTAACGGAATGGTCCTGATTCTTCTGCTATTAAGAACTGCGGAATATTTGCGTCATTTAACCATGCTCTCCATCCGAAGAGAGTTACAAGGCAGATATCGGTCTGAATATTCTGATCTTGAACAGGGAATCCAATCTTTTGTAACACAGCAGGCACCAGCTAAGGCTCTACATGACTCCCCAGCTGTCATCCCCGAAGCCCCCGTCGCTCCGACTCTGCAGGAGACAACTCTTGTGAGGGATGTGAATGTTGATAAGGTGTATGTGAGCAGCGTTATGCTTGGAGGCAAAGACTGTCAATTTGGAAAATTTGAGGGTAGGGATGCCGGCATCTTGATATTCCTAACATCCCTCACACAGGGAAAAGGATATCGACTTGACCAGGTGACTGGGTATATCCGCTTCATGGAGCACGAACCGAACGACGATAAGGCAAATGGCGAGTTGAAAATCCTCAAACACCCATGTCCAACTAGCGCAATCCATGGCGAGCCAAGACCAGAGCGGGTTACTCGGAAATTCCTTGCTTATCCGAAAGTTGAAGCCCTTGGAATTGGTGGCGAGTTGGGGGGGATGGAGCAGACATGTGAGACAGATGTTGTTCGCTCTTGGCATTATAGCTGTACCTGGCGTGGTGATGAGCATGGGAAGCTCACCGTCACCCAATGTAACTGGCAAGCAGATGAGGGAGATCCGCAAGTCCAACATGCCGGCCCTTTGTACTCTGGAGTGGTTGTGGGCCCTCTGCGTCAACCTTTCTGGGTGGGCTGCAGAATTCAACCACTGCTCAGTCGTTCTAGCCCCTTCAAATGGTTAAAGCGGTTCATGGGACATCCCAGTGAAGAAGAAAACCGGCATATATTCACCAAAATACTCCCGAGTCTGACGGATACCGACCTCGGAACTGTGGTCGATGAGCTGGATGTAAGAATCAATCAGCTCATCCGCTCAAATCAGAAGTAGGTTGAGATATTCCCTCGTTTACCTAGCTTCCATTCTTATGAACTGATAAAAAAAATTGAGAAGTAAACAAGAACAATCCTCATTAAGGGAGATAAGCCTATCAAAATTACGGACTGGTCAAATCCCAAGCGACCCGTCACGTATAACACTAACCAGAGATGTTAACTAATTTTTCACTCTCTCTTTTATAACTAAACCCCAAGGATAAAAACAGAATATAACGCTGGAAGGAAGGACACGTCTACACTTTGTTAGCTTTGTTGACAAGCGTGGGGATGAAGATATACTCAATGGGTCTGCCTCTGAGTTTAAGGACAAGCTTGATAATCTTGTAAATGAGTTAAAAACGCATAGTTAGTACTACCGCAGCCAGAAAATGCTTACACGCATCTTTAACTTTGCCAGATAGTTGTGCTATCCCCTCAAGTCACTACCATGCGGTACCCCTCCACCGGTAAGACCCCTCAACCGGTCAGCCAAAAAAAAAAAAAAAAAAAAAAAAAAAAGTTTCCCCATACAAAATGCATTTTTTCAACCTCATGAGAAAAACTTAAACAAAATTAGCAAAAATAAACTTGTTTCTAGTATTCATGTTATAATTCAATACATTTTAATATTTCCTTGGCCTTTTAATCTTACGGCCTGTGTGAGTACGTACAACGAGTAGCTCTTCCGCCTCCGAATTAGAGCTTTCTTCCTCTTCCATCCCTTCCACTTCAATCACATCCTCAATAGCCCCTGCCTCTTCAACTGCTTGATTTGGCTCGAAAATAGTTTCAACAGCTACTAGAACCTCGACTAATGTTATGAACTTCTTGTTGGGATTGGGTATCGCCTTTCTCTTCTTGCCTCTACTCAACCGGCTGACTTTCTCCTCCATACGGGTGATGCATGCAGTTATCCAGGCTATCTTTAGAGTTTCCCGCGATAGGCTAACTTGGGCGCATTACAAAGTCCATTTTAAAGTGGTTAGAGACAATTATAGCAATGAGCTACCAGGTAACAACAATATATATCGTTAAAAAAGCAGGTAGCCATCCACTGATCCTAGATTTTAAGTCAGCAACATTTATACTCTAGACCAGCTAGATGCTTACAGATATATGACTTCTACGGCCATCTAATATAATAAGCCTAGAGTCGGACTTATCTTCTGGCTGTGTTTGAGGCAGATAGACCTTTTTGGGCCACTCGACTGCAATACGGTAGTCTGTCCAGCCGTTATCAGTAGTGATATAATACCAGTCAGCTATTTCTTTGAACTCATTGATAAACGATTATTGCTGAGTTCCTTTGCTTTGGGAAACTATACGTGGTTTTAGAAAACGGCTATCTACAGTTACAGCTTCGAGAAAGCTGGTCTAAGCACGGGACTGAGGGCCATTGAGGAGGGCCCCTCCTCTTCGGATCACTACTCCGATAACCAAGGAATCCAAGCCTAGATTCGCAATATATTAGTGAGTTTATCGGCAGGAATGATAAATAATCCCCAATTCCAGCCATGATACTGCCCTCGTTGACATTAACTGTGTTCTCACTCTTAATCTAACCATACTTGCGCTCCCGGATATTAAAGCAGTGCTGGATAGCCACACGTGTTGTTTCATACTGTTTCATATGAAACTGAAACAGTCCCTGGACCCGGTTTCATACAAAACAGTAACTCCCCCAGTTTCATATGTTTCAGTCGGTTTCATATGTTTCATATACGCCCGATGCGTCCCAAATATCTTAGTACCTAACCAAGAAAATTTCGCAAACCAAATGCCTTCAACGCAGTTAGAAGCTTGCTAATAGTAAATATGTGTCGCATATCACCACTAGGTTCGTGCGACTGGATATAAAACGTGGCCCGTACTTTAGAGTCGTGTCTCCGGTTTCACATCCGGCTTGTCGCATCAAGGACTCCAATCCTAACGACATGGGCTTAAATAGCTATGCCCGAACATATGGCTGTTCAATTTCATTTGTTCTTAAGTTAATTCTTATCAGTTGACTGGTGCCATCACTGATCCCTGTGGAGTTCATTGTCCGACAACATGTCATCAGCTTCGCCCGCTCCCTTGTTATCGGAGCCTTCTGATGAGCTCTTGGGACCTGCTTCGCCTGGTTCTCCCGTTCCCGCGAAGCGCACATTGGATCGCTCTCCCTCTGATCGGGCTGGCAAGCGCGCCAAAGGCCGTACGAACAAAAGCACTTGGAACGAGGCGCGTGGCCCTTATGAAGAGAGAGGGGAGAAAGCTCGCGATACCTCATACCACGAAATTTGGTACTGCAAGCACTGCGACTCCACAAAAAAGCCTAATTCGATAACGACGAACCTGAGTCGAGCCCGCAAGCACCTGCGGGACTTTCATGGCATCCGGGTGATAGAGCATGTGGAAAGGTCGGATCTGAAGAAGCAGCAACATGGCACCATTACGGACTTGTTCGGAAGGCAGGAGGAACGTCAAGCCAGTCGAGACCTTACTGAGGAAAAATATTTGGCAAACGCTATTAATATTCCTGCATTCGAGGAAGCACTTGCCAGGCTTCTTGCGGTTCGCAATATCGCCCACACATTCATCGAGTACCCCGAGTTTCATGCTGTTATACTCTCCTGCAACTATATGGCCCGGGACGTCCTCCTACGCAGCCGCAGAGCGGTGCCGAAGCTTCTCAAAAAGACTTTCGCTCAACACAAACAAGGGCTCGTCAAGAAGCTTCATAATTCTCTCTCATCTATGGTCCACTTCACCATTGACATGTGGACCTCATCGGAACAGAAGGCGGCATACCAGGCAATCGTGGTCCATTTTATAGATGCGGAAACGAGAGGAGTCGCTCAAGCGTTATTGTCACTGCGCGAGTTCAAAGGAAGCCACAACGGGAAATTGCAAGCCAAGGCTTTCCTGGAGGTTGTCGAAGAGTACGATCTCAGAGGAAAGGTTGGCTACTTTACGATGGATAACCACGACGCTAACGACACTATGCTTGACGATATCGCAAAAGAGATTGATGGTTTAGATCCGGTTGCCAGGCGACTACGCTGCAGTGGCCACATCATGAACCTCATCGTTCAAGCCTTCCTCTTTCGGAGTAAAGCAAAGAAGATTCAAGAGGATGAGAGAGAGGGGATTGATGAGGCGTATGAGCGGCTGTGCAGGCTATCCGAAAGAGAAGAATGGGGCATTATTACGAAGGCACAAGCTACCGAGGAATGGCGGGAGTTTAGTGTTCTGGGGAAACTCCACAACTTGTGCATATATTCAAGGAGCTCTACCAGCATTTACAACGACTTCAAGGCCGAGATTGGCAGGGCCTTGCCGAGGGACAATGACACACGTTGGAATTCATGGTTTCGCCTCATTGACGTGGCAATTGAGAATGGGGCAAAGTTCATGGATTGGATTCAAGAAAATCATGCCAAAATCGAGAAAGATGCACTGGACCACAACGATTGGAACGAACTAGGAGATATTCATGCGTTCTTACAAGTATTCCACCAGATCTCGGTGCGCCAAGGCCGGGAGAATACACTCGATGAAGTTCTCTCCCATATGGATTTCCTCCATCATCACTTCACGCGGACTAAAAACCGGGCTTTCAGTGGCCCACGCTTCTACGCGCGCTTTCACGTGGCTTGGCTAAAGTTCGAGAAGTATTACCAGCTTACCGAACAAGCCCCGGTGTACGTGGCCGGTATTCTCCTCCACCCAGCACTCCGAAAGAGCTATCTGAGTGAGCAGTGGAAGAGAAACCCAGCCTGGGTCAGCAATGCCGTGAAGGCTGTGAGGAAGATCTGGTCCACAGAGTACAAGAGCTACCAGCTCCCAGATGAACAACAGGAGAAAGAGCAAGAACTCGATGAGTTTGATCGCTGGAGGCAGAAGGTGTACAGCACAGCGAGTGAGGTGAAGGATGAATTCGACCGCTTTATTTATGTAAGTAATTTGAAGGCTTCTAATGGCCTGGTTTTGATGATACTTCGCAGGGCTCACAGGTTGGGATTGGACAACAAACGGCCTTACAGTGGTGGCTTGAACCGACCCAGCGAGAGAATTTCCCCCTCCTCTGCCGTATGGCTATTGACATATTCTGCATCCCCCCCATGTCTACGGAAGCAGAGCGAATCTTCTCAGGCGCAAGACGGCAGGTTAGATGGGATAGAAGTAGCATGTCTGCCAAAATGGTAGAGGCATGTGAGTGCATTAAAAGTTGGATAAGTGTTCCAAAGGGAAAGAGCAGGCCGCTTCTTGCAGGGGTGTTTAGGGAAGCAGAGGATATCGACGCGGCTATAAGGATACTCCAAGAAGATATAGAGATAAGTAAGGGGGCAGAAAGTGATAGTGAGCCTAGGGAATTGGTAGTGTAGGTAGGCAGACAATGCCAAACATCTTTGGGGTACTTGGAGATAAGGAGTATATCGACGCCGAGCTTGTCAAAAAATTAGACTGCAACTGGATATTGTTTCGTATAAAACTGAAACCGGTTCATATGAAACTGAAACTATACTGACGCCCGGTTTCATGAAACTGAAACTCCCCCCAGTTTCAGTTTCATAGCGTGGCTATCCAGCACTGGCTACGATGCTCTACCCTTCTCGTTTCGACTCATTGTCCTCGATACCGATCTCCTCATTAAGAAAGTCATCAACATCCTTACAGAAAACTGTGTGTCACCCGATACCTGCAGATTTGACCACCAATGCTAAACCTTCGCCACAGCAATTGTATCGGCTCTGCTATGGAACTCAAAAACTTCTCGATTCGCCGGTATCCTTACGAGCACCGATTTCATCAATGTGATTCAGTACTATTGCCAGTTTCCTGACGAGTTTAGCAAACTCGACCAGTTTCGACTCAGTAGCCTAAGAGGTTGGTCGGTGGCTTTATGCGGTGCGTATATCGCTAACAATGGCCAGACATCGAGAAAGCGATCGGCGCAATACCCATCGAGACGGTCTCGGTTCACCCTTCAAAGCCGCTTTATGAGGCCTGTCGACACATGCTCGAGTCCCGAGTTCGACAAATCTCACTCGTCGATGTCGATAGCGAGACCAACAAGGAGATGGTCGTTTCGGTCATTACCCAATATCATATCCTCAAGCTTATCGCCATCAACAACGAACACAACACGGTGCTACTGAGAAAAACAGTTCGAGACATTGGCCTCGGCACATACTCAGGCATCGCTACCGCCTTGATGAGCAGTTCTGTGCTTGACGTGGTTCATCTCATGGTGAAACACGACATCAGCTGTGTTCCAATCGTAGATTCACATGGGCGGGTGCTGAACGCCTTTGAGGCAGTTGATGTCATCCCCTGTATCAAAGGTGGCGCCTACGATGACTTTGACGGCTCTGTTGGCGAGGCACTATGCAAGAGGCCTGACGAGAGCCCTGACATTTATACGTGCAGCGAAGGCGATCGCCTAGATTCCATTTTTGACACAGTCCGAAAGAGCAGAGTCTATCGTCTGATAGTGGTTGACGATGAGAATAAGCTCAAGGGCATCATCTCGCTCTCAGACATCCTCAAATATGTCTTGTTGTACGGAGTGGAGGACACAAGCAACTGGGCTTGACAGGATGGATCCATGACTCTTTACCAAACATGATGAGGGTTATAATGATTGCATGCGGTCTACGACCAAGGGAGCTCTCGTAGGAGAGACAGGCGCCGGACAGGGAGGCAAGCATATAAACTGGCGCAAGGGGAAATTCTGTGGAAAGAATATCAATATATGCATACTATTTCTTTCGCTATACAGTACAATTCAATACAATTTATTACGCCCGGCGGTTTATTATAGCCGATAGGACACTAGTCACTAATGCTTACGTACATTGGCTTATTTTTCGTTCTCGTCTCCCCAAGCCCATGCTGTGCCACACATTGCTCATATTGTGTCTGCGTTTCCTAAAGCCCTTACTGTACCTTGCTTCGTACCATCCGAATTGAAATCAGTCTCCTGGAACCCATACTATGCCTGTTCCTCGGTTATGCGTTTCCTTTCTGTTCTGCTGCTCTTTGCGTTCTCCCATGGTTCGACAGTATTGCCAGCGAACTAGCTTAAAGGCCAATTCTTTATATGTCCAGTGACCTATCTACAACGGCTGAAGCGACGTCTGCTTTCATGGCACAGGGTATTTAGTGCTTAGTATAAGTAGGTTAGTAAGAATAGGTAGGTGAAACTTTTGGCTTTAATATTGTATGTTAAGTCGACCTATAGCTATTACAAATTGTATAGTTATGTAGACTGCCTGTATATTTGTCACCTACCCTGTATTGTCTAATAGTAATTTTCCTCTGAGGTAGAATAAAAGATTTCCTCTTAGTGTCTTGGTGCACTATAGCACTTTAGTCCTATGTACTGTATATTTCCTGCATTAAAAGAGAAAATGCTTAACTGTCTCTATTACTTATTGGCACGCGCATTGCTGTAATGCTACCACTCTAATTCATGAAAGGTACCCATTTAGTCTAACCATCCCTATCCTAAGCTATACTAGCATACTAGCTTCTCTCCCCAATATGCTATTACATAGTAATCAAGTATACTTGCCTAGGAGTGCAGCATCAACCCTCTTTAAAAACTTTCCAATATTATCTAGTAGTTATTTGCTAGTATACTGAATTAATTAAGCTATATTTGTTGAACGGATCGCGTGCGCCTTGATGTCCTTAATTGTATGTGTATTGTCCCAACTCCATTCCTCGGAGAGGGGTCTGCTTATTATGCTTTCCTGAATGGGACTAGGGTTGCCGACAGCTGACTATTAGGTCACATGATGCCCCGTGCGGCCATCCTACTGTTCAACAATATTTAAGGCCATTGATTGCATTTTGGGAAACTTCCGGGCCAGGACAGCACTATCTCGGCTTACAGCTTGCGCTCCCTTCTCAGCCATCTCCAGGACCCTATATTCAGCGCTAATAGGTATCCACATAACAGCTACCATATTACCCTTAACCTCTAACGCATCCATAGTTTCATATATACACCCAACACACTCTTAAGCTGGTTGCTGGCAAGGATTCTAAATCGTCAGCACGGCAGCTCTATTCCTCGCCAACAGTGCCACACTTCGATACTCGACGTCAGGTAAGTATCTTAATGCATATGCTATCGCCGCCAGCTCTCCGGAACAGCGCTCTCAACAAGACAAGCCTAACCAAGACCAGACAAGCCAAGACAAGTCAAGCCAAGTCAAGTTGACGATCTTATCAAGCGAGACGGCTATTTTAGCTGACTTGACTTGTCTTGATACCGGCTTGGCAAGCACGAACCCTATAGCGGTCATAGCTACGGAGGTACGGTGGCTCGGATCGTAAAAATCCTGCTGGCACGTTTCAATATCAAGTCGCTCGCTCACAAATAAGACAAGAATCGCTCTCATCGTGAACAAGTTCACGATGAGAGTGAACGACCACAACTAGCATCAGGCAGCAGCCTGCTGCCTATACTATCGGCAGATTAAATATAGGTATAAGAGACCGACCTTCGTCGCTCCTTTAGATAGAAAATCAAGAGTCATTCATTGCCCGATTCGCAGGGGATCTTCCCGATCGTTGTTTAGTCATCCAAACAATCGTGTCGTGCGACAGCACGGCTAAAAGTTAGCCCCAAGCACCACGCTCATCACCGTCAAGATGTCCGATATTGACGATACCTCTTCGGTGGCCGCCCTCTCGGAAGCAGTTACCGAGACGGCCAGCCAACCGTCGACCCTGAACACGAGATCCGCCGCAGCCGGAAGCACCGCGTTTGCTACTTTTCGCGGTGGACGGTCCGTTTCCGACCAGCTTCGAGACATCGACACCAACGAGATCCCTACTGAAGTTAGCTTGATGAGCAAGATCAAGATCCAACGCGAAGATTACGTACCGACCGAGTGGTTACACAGGAAGAAGAGGGCGAGGAAGTCGCCTATCGACCCGTATGGCCGGCGGCTCACTAAAGTCGTTGGAAATAGGGAGAAGGGGGACTTCTGGCTTTGCAACCAGTGTGATAAAAAGAAGGAAATATCGCTATACGCCCTCGTCAACAGCGGTACAAGCGGAGCGCTTCGGCACTTAAGGAAAGATCACGATCTTCTTGTTGGTGAGGTAGACAGCGAGACTATAGAGTCTGAGCCACCTCGCCGGCGTCAGCGCCAGCGAACGGTACTCGACTTGCAAAGGCAAGCCGCAGAACGGTTAGCTATTCCGAAGCCGAAGGCAGAGCTGTTCAAGGAGCTACTGCTCCGTTGGATTGTAGATGCCGATGTACCCTTCTCAGCCGTCGAACACCCTGACTTTCGAAAGCTTCTCGGCTTGTCGAATGAAGAACTCGTTGAAGAGCTTTTGCCTCGCAGCGGCGTTACAATTCGATCGTGGTTAGAAGCAGAGTACCGGTCGCAAAAAGAGCTATTGAGAAGTCAACTTACCACCTCTATGTACAAGAAGCATCTCACCTTCGATCTTTGGACTTCCCCTCAAAAATACGCGCTTCTCGGCGTGGCTGTTCACTTCACAGACGCGTTAAAAAGACCGCAGACGTCGCTTTTGGCGTTGAGGCGGCTCTGCGGCCAGCACTCTGGTGAAAATATCGGTCCAACGTTGCGTGAAGTACTCTCGGAGTACGAGATCTCTGCAGAAGAGTTAGGTTACTTCACGTGCGATAACGCCGACGCAAACGACAGCGCAGTCAACGAAATTATCGCCGCTCTTTTACCTGACGTTCAGCCGCAGGAGCGTAGAATTCGATGTATCAATCATATCTACAACCTCGGTGCTACGAGTTACCTCGAGGGGAAGCTCAAAGGCGTGCTTAAGAGCTTCGAATCGCAACCAGCGGAACAAGCAGCCCTTCAAAAGGTCCTCAACTTCCTCGAAGAATGGCGGCCAACAGGCGCATTCGTCAGGATTCACAATCTTCAAGGCTGGGTCCGAAGGTCTTCGCAACGCCGAGAGGGCTTCCTCCAATACGCGCAAGGGAAGCTTAGCGATGAGGAAGTCGACGAATTCGGCGAAGTTCTGTGGGAGATTAGCCAACTAATGCTCCTCCAAGACAACGATACTCGATGGAATTCCTTTTTCACTGCCATAGAAAGAGCTTTCCGGTTAAAAGACCCGATCGAGATCTATACAACAGTTATATCTCGCCACGCAGATAAAACGAAGCGGATTCCGGACGAATATCTTCTCTCGCAAGACGACTGGCACGTCTTAGCAATTACTCTTGCAGTACTACTACCGTTTAAAAAGCTAACTAAGTATTTCGAAGGCAGGTTTTTCTTCCCGGCTTTTACTCCGGTTAACTAATAATTTGACAGGTCGAGTGCCTCGCTTTGCCGAGGCCGCTGCCTCGTTATTTTACCTCGTTGACCACCTCCGCAAGCAGCTCGCCGAATATAGCGACTCTGACCGAGTTTTCCCTGGGCCAGAGATCGAGGGGCCGGAGAGAGAGATCCGAGTTGGCG
Organism: Fusarium sp. MPI-SDFR-AT-0072; assembly: GCA_020744335.1. Classification (NCBI taxonomy): domain Eukaryota; kingdom Fungi; phylum Ascomycota; class Sordariomycetes; order Hypocreales; family Nectriaceae; genus Fusarium; species Fusarium sp. MPI-SDFR-AT-0072. The sequence continues at coordinate 4,397,648 of JAHBOG010000004.1, forward strand.
ACGCACCACTCCGCTTTGCTGCCGCACATGGTTCCTCGCCGCCCTCTTCGCCGCCTGTTTCACCACCTGCTGCTCAATCTCAGCGACCCCAGCGCAGCGTGGGCTTACCTCACAAATACCGGGATTCCGTGATTGACCTTCCAGGGCGGCCAGTCGGATCGATCAACCCACCCGTAGCGTTAGAGGACTCCGGCGCCGAAGAAATACTCGAGCAGGAAGATGAAGAGGAGGGCTCACAACGCCAGCGGTGCGAGAAATGGCCAAATCCACCCTCCAAAGCCGAGATCGACGACGTGAATCTTAGGGCCGTACGTGGTTGTATCACATGCGCCATTTACAAGCTCGAGAAATACATTACTTTATTAGAGGACTCGCCTGCTTACTGGACGGCTATGATTCTACATCCGGCCTTCAAGGATAAGTGGATTCGCGAATACCTTCCGGGTGAACAAGCCAAACGCATAGTCGACAGCTTTAAACAGTTTTTCGACCGGGACTACAATAAGCTCCCCACCCAACCGACCCCGATACAGAAGAAGACGAAGTCTTCGCATCTCGGAGCGCACAGCTACCTCGCTCAACGCCCCTCTCCGGCCAACCGAGACGAAGTTAAAGAGTATCTTGAAGAGCCTATCTACGAAGACGAGGAGGTTGAGGATCCTTTCGAGTGGTGGCGGCAGCGAGAGAAGGACTTTCCACGGCTTGCGAGGATGGCGTACGATCTCCTATCTATACCTTCGACGGCGTGCGTGTGAGAGGGTCTTCAGCCTCGCCAAGCTCTTGGTTGGCACGCAGCGACACTCTCTCCAAGATCTGACGATGGAGATTCTCACTTGTATAAAGTTTTGGCGGCGGAATCCCCTGATCTAAAGCCGGGCTCTTGTTCTAGATGACTGTTTTATCCGTAGATGCCAGTCTGCCGTTGAGCCCACGATGGCCGGCCTGCTTACTAACACGGCTTGAATAGGCTTGACAAGATATCAAGTCAAGCCAAGTCAAGTCAAGTCAGACCGCTAACTAAACAAGTCAAGACAAGCTAGAGCTCTGGCTTGACTTGACTTGACTTGTTGAGAGCGCTGCTGCATAATTGGGTCCGAAATAAAAACCCCTCGCCTTGTAAAGCTTGTAAAGGAATACAGGTTGGAGAGGGTCAGCCGCAGCCCTTACAAGCTAATACAAATAATGGGAATAGGGGCAAAAGGGTTCAGTCACGGTACGGCTGTCAGGAGTGCAAAGTACCCCTATGTAGATACGGGAATTGTTGGGACTTCTATCACCGCATAAATTAGGTGGGGCTGAATGTACCTTTTATTTGATGTCCTCTGGTTGGCTAGACCCCCCTGTCCGGTACGCAAGTGTAGGCTTATGACACTCAAAGAGATACATCTTACTAATTATTACCTTAATCTTACTAAGCCTATGTGGTTCTTATCTTATTCTTTCTAGCCTGGTTATTACTTATCTCCTTAATCCCTATAATTATTAGTAATAGTAGGTTAACTTAAAGCCTAATCCCTCTAACGTGCATTATAAGCGAGTGAGCCATATAAGCGGGTGAGCCAAAAATCCCTCACCTTACATCATCACCATTCAATTCAATATTTATCAACAATCCAATATGTCAGAGTCTTTATATGAGGCTAGACTCCTTCTTGCCCTTCAGGCCCTTCAAAATGACCTAAAATTAAGTATCCGAAAGGCGGCAACCAGATATAATGTCAATCGCGGTACCTTGGGTCGCCGCCAGAAGGGAATTCAATCAACGCGTGATACCACCACCAAATCACGGAATCTATCTGATCTAGAGGAGCAGATAATAGTTCAATTTATCCTTGACCTAGATTTGCGAGGATTTCCCCCGCGCCGCGATTTTGTGGAAAAAATGGCTAATTCTCTACTTACTAATCGCAACGCATCACCAGTCGGCAAGCTCTGGGTTCATAACTTTATCCAGCGACAACCAGAACTTAAAACACGTCGATTTCGAAGATATGACTATCAGAGAGCTAAATGCGAAGACCCGACTATTATTCGTAACTGGTTTCGCCTCGTAGAGAATACGGTCGCGAAATACGGTATCCAGTTAGCTGATATGTGGAACTTTGATGAGACCGGCTTTATGATGGGCATGATTGAGTCCGGGATGGTCGTCACAAGCTCAGAAAGGCGTGGAAGACCTAAAAAGGTACAGCCTGGAAATCGTGAATGGATTACTGTGATCGAGGCGATCAATGCAGAAGGCCAATCGATCGCGCCGTTCATCATTGGTTCAGGCCAATGTCACCTTGCTAATTGGTATCGAGAATGCGACCTACCCGGCGATTGGGTTATTGCATTGAGCGAAAATGGATGGACTAATAACCAGCTAGGCCTTGACTGGCTTAAGCACTTTGATCGATCAACAAAGGACCGATCGGTTGGTTCCTATCGTCTCTTGATCCTCGATGGTCATGAAAGCCACCATTCGGCCGAATTCATGAGATATTATGAGGAGAATAAGATTATTACGCTCTGTATGCCTGCTTATGCCTCTCATCTACTCCAGCCTCTTGATGTTGGCTGCTTTGGGCCATTGAAAAAGGCTTATAGGCGAGAAATAGAGCGTCTGATCAGATGCTCTATAACCTATATATCTAAGACCGAGTTCTTTCCCGCCTTCTACGCCGCCCACCAAGCTACTATTACAGAAAGCAATATCAAGGGAGGCTTTAGAGGAGCCGGGCTTGCTCCCCTTGACCCAGAAAATGTTATCTCAAAGATGGATGTGCAGTTACGGACCCCGACGCCTCCTGCGGAGGTCACGGCACCTTCGACCCCCTGGGCCTCAAGGACCCCAAAGACAGTACTAGAGGCCCAATCACATTCCAAATACCTAAAGGCACGAATCTCCAATCACAAGAGCAGCTCCCCAGAGTCAATGCTTGAAGCTGTTGGGTATTTTGAAAAGGGATGTAGAACCTTTTTGCATGAGATATCTGTATTAAAGGAAAGGGTTCAACAACTTGAACAAGCGAATAAGTCAGTAGGCCGGCGCCGGGGGGGGAAAAGAACTAGACTACAGAAAGGAGGGCCTTTAACTCTAGAAGAGGCATCACAGTCAATTAATCAGATGGATATCGATACGCAGGTAGCGGCCGAGTCGTCAAGAAGTGGTAATTGCAGAAGGTCGCAGGGACCGAGGGTAATGCATTGTAGCAAATACAGTAAGGCCGGACATAATTTAAGGACCTGTCAGGAGGTAATTGAGGTCAATAGGGAAGAATATAGCGATTAGTTTTAATTGATTAGATAAGTTGTGGTGTTTCTAGAAGTAATTTTGTTATAAAGGTGGTGAAAAGTGGCTCACTTGCTTATATGGCTCACTCGCTTATAATGCACGTTAAGTATTTAGTTTCCTATCTTTGTTACGACCCCAGCGTTTCCATCACGTGTACCCCACATTTTCCACCAATCACTTAAACCCCCGCTGAAGACGATCAGCGCCAAGACTTCACGATCAGAGCTGATCCAACACGATCAGTACTAATCCACTCGAATCACTACTGATCCCTCGATAACCTTACTGATCACCCGAGGACATTCCTAGTATATAGACCACATTCATTAGCACTTTCATAGACTTAGCTCACCAGCTATCAATAAGACTTCTTTACATCAATAAGCCTAACAAGCATTACTTGATCATTAAGAGACGTGACAACCAACTCGCTCAGTCTAAACGCCCTACGCCCTCTGCAAACATAAACCTAGTACGGACTAGTTTCCCTGTTTGAAACCACATTCGTCACAATCTTCAGCAGCTAAAGCAATGCCTACTTCTAGTTATCTAGGGTAGTAGTTATTAGTAGGTATAATTTTATAATCAGTAGGTTAGTAATAATATTATTATTATCTCTATTCTAAGCGACCTATAGTAATCGCAAAATGGATTATAGCTTATATTACTTTTATATTTAGTATCCACTTTTATCTATCTAATACAGCTTTGCCTCCTAAATAAAAGGAGAGGTTGCTATGCTTTTCTTTTATATATTAAAGCATTATCTCCTTATACTATGCTATCTATTTAATATATTAGAAGAGGAAGTACTTAATTATTTCTTTTACTTACCTATATAGGCATTTATTAGTTATTACTACTGTGATTTAATATAAGTAGCTATTTAATTATACTATCCCAGTTCTAAGTTATATTAGCATACTGGCTTCCTTTTATAGTAGCTAATTATATAATAGCTAAGTATATTTACTAGGTAGAGCTAAATTAACCTTTCTTAAATATCTACTAACTCTATCTAATAGTTCCCTCTCCCTTTATAAATTTACTCTTATTTAACTAAGAATTATTATCTTTACTTTACTTATTCCTCTGCATAGTATAATATACAGCTCTATTACATAGCAGGCTGACATTTTAGCTATCCTCTGGATTTTAAGCTTACTATTAAATAGTAGCCAGATAAGCCTAACTCTATTCTTATCTCTTTTAAGCTTTTCTATAATATTATATATTTCCTAAATATACCCCTGGCCTAATTACTAGCAAAGGTTACCTATAGCTTATATTACTAATCTATTACTAATTAAGATTATTATAACCTAATATATTATCTCTAGCAGATATTTTAGGCTATAAGTAATAGCTACTAGTTTAGTAATATATAGGTTATATTCTTCTATTATCCCTAGTATAACCAAGAAGGTCTTAATAATCTTACCAGCTCTTACTAAGGATATAGGGATTTAAATAGTCTCTCCTATACTAACTAGATTATTTCTTGCTAAGCTACTTATTACTATTCTTACTGCCTATCTTACTTTAGCTAACTCTTTAATCTTATTATCTTCTTCCTCTTCCTATCTGCCTAATATGGCTTATATGTGCTTTTCCCACGGGGCAAGGGCAAACAGTTAGATAATCTCTATGGTATCTCTTAGTAATTCTTTATATACATCTGCAATACATCTAAGCAGAGATATAAATCGCCAGAAAGCTTTAATCCTTTATAAGAGATTTTAGATCAGATTTATATATAGAAGCATGTATATATCTACCTAAAATTTACTTACTTATCTCTAGAACCGTTTATAAATAGTCCCTATATAAGCTTCTGCCTCGGCTACTCCTATCACTACACTTATAAAGGACCCTATGATTGCCTACACTCCTACCCTTTATACTCGGTGAACGGCATACACCGACGCCGTCTTACATATATATATCTAGATATTAGAAGCATAGTCTACTACAGGAGCTACTATGGCTATAAAAAGCTGCCTTATTATTAAGGGAGCCATTCCCTTTAATTATTTTAATTCTATTATAGCTCCTAAACCCTTTATTGCTGCCCTTGTAATATATTACTTATAGTAAAGTCACAAATCTATAATAACCCTAAGAATCTTAACTTAATCCTTTAGAAAGACTCTCTTACCCTTAATAGTAAAAGGTTCTAAGTCTACCCTTCCTATATACCTAGTAAAATATATAATTACTATCTTTTCTGCCTTAAATATTACACTGCTATATCTCTCCTAGTTAAGAGCTTTATTAATAACTGCTTTTATCCCTCTCTAGTTGCTCTAGGCTATTAGTCTAGACACCCACGCCGTGTAGTTATTGATAAATGCAATAGCCCTACCATTCTTATCGATCTAAGTTTATACTAGATCTGCATTAAAGAATAGAAACAATATCAGCAATAAGGGCAACCCCTACGGGAGTCCTGCTTATGGTAGAGGTTAGCTTTTAGAACTCTGGCTATTGATTATAATAGTTGCAGTCTGCTCTAAACAAAAGGCATCGACCCAGCGCAAGAGACCCTCTAGGATCCCTCTCGCCTTTATCTGCTGCAGTAACCTCTCTTTGCACACGCCATTATATGCCCCTTTAATATCAAAACTAATAAGATTCACGATATAGCATAAGCGCCATGCTAAGAAGATATACTCTTATAAAAGTATAAGGGCTTGCTTTGCTAATTATTGCTTCTGTGCACCAAAATGATTAGTCGGGAGAAGTCTATAAGTCTCTACTGCATAGGAGATTCTCTTAGTAACTACTAACTCCAACACCTTACCTAGCATAGCAAGAAGCAAGATCAGTCTCTATGCTTTTGCAATTATATAATTATCTTTACCTGGCTTCTTAAGTAGGATAATTTAAGCATATCTCCACTGGTCTAGTATTACGCCTTCCTTTAGTAATACCTAAAAGATAGCAAGGATATTATATTTTACCGAGGGCCAGACTTGCTTCTAGATAATTACTAGTAGCCTATCTTCTCCTAGTGCCTTCCATGATTTTATCGCCCACAGTTAATGTTTCACTTCTTCTAAAGTCAGGTCAGGCATTATTACTAGGGCTCTTTGTTGCTGCGGTCCTTCGTCTTCGATGTTATCTGGCAATGGCAGGAAGAACTTCGCCAGCAGTTCTTCGGCTTGCTCTTTATGGCTTATTATTGCTGTTCTGTCTGCTTTGACGAGCTATGGTACCTTTCCAAAAGCTGCCTTATCCCCAGACTTCATATACTTAGCTGCTTTCTAGATATTATCATTATCCGCTAGAAACTCCTTCCAGTAAGTGTTCTTCCGTTGCCGTATGGCATTATGATATTGCTTCGCCGCAGCCTTTGCCGTGTCTTCGAGATCTGCAGTGTTCTATCCCGCACGCCTTGCGGCTCGAGCTTGATTCCTCTAGTACATATATACATGCCGCAGTTATATAAGGTTATTAGTCCACCATCGTTTTACATATAGCAATAGTTTGGCTCTAGGCGTTAATGCCTAGACCGCATCTAAGACGGCTAACATCAATCTATCCGTTTTCTACTACACAGTATTCCCCACTGGCCTGCTCCTTAGCGTATCTATAATCCTGCTATTAATCTCCTTCTAGGGTATGTTCTTGAACAGAAGTCTTTCTTCCTGTTTCGGCGCCGGGACTAAAATATTGAACATCGTCTCTATTATGCGATAATCTGATCCGTGCTCTGTGCCATGTATCGCGCATTTAATATTTACATCTGCGAGCTCTTTAGAGGCCAGGACTAAGTCGATAATTATTTCATAATCTCTGCTCTGCCACATCTTTATGCCTTAGCAAAGGAGGCTTCTAAGCATAAAATCATTTATCAAGTCGATAATTAGATCCGCCTCGCCCTATCTCTCTACTACTACGTCATCTCTGCCCCACACCTGGTCGTAGTAATTAAAATCACCAATAACCACTACATCCACTGCTCCCCCCGATCTCCGTCTCACCTCTTAAATAGCTCTACGAAGCTTAGCGTATATGTCCTATAGAGCTTGGCCGTCTCCCCCCGGCACATAGACAGACGCCATAAAGACCAGACGATCTAGCAGCCGAATAACCGCTGCCGTCACGTCTAGGGAGTCTATCGGCACCTGCTCGGCTTCTACCTCCTTATTCACCCAAAGCATACTCCGAATCACCCATCTACCTTCCCTTTTTATCATAGGTACTATCTTGACCTATTTATGGTGCCCCATAGGTATTATTAATAGTCTACCCTGGATCCTCTGCGCCTGGGGTTCTTAGATGGCTAATACGGTTGCATCCTAAATATCCTTGTTATTTATTAAACTATTATATAACGTACTTGATAAGTGAGTGGATCAAACAAGTAAGTGGATCAAAAATCCCTCATCCTCCACCCTCTCTGCTTGATCAATTGATTCTTCACCACCAAGCATGTCACAGACAAATTATGAGGCAAGAATCCTTCTGGCACTTCATGCCTATCAAAATAACCCCAATCTAGGTCTTAAACGCGCTGCAAAGACCTATAAAGTTGGTTATGGTACACTATGGCGCCGACACAATGGCATTCAGTCTCAGCGCGATACCACCCCCAAATCACGCAAATTATCCGATCTAGAGGAACAGATCATAGTTCAGTTCATTCTCGACCTAGACACGCGAGGGTTTCCCCCACGACTGCGTGGCATGGAAGAAATGGCCAACCGACTGCTCGCCGACCGGAACGCACCGCCCGTCGGCAAGCGCTGGGCTTCCAACTTCGTCAAGCGACACAATGAGCTCAAGACGCGCTTTTTTCGTAGATACGACTACCAGAGGGCCAAATGCAAAGATCCAGCCGAGATTCGAAAGTGGTTCAAGCTCGTGGAGAACACAATCGCCAAATACGGTATCGACCTGGCCGATATCTACAACTTCGATGAGGTTGGCTTTATGACGGGCGTCATTGCAAACGGAATGGTCGTCACAGGCACAGAAAGGCGTGCAAGGCCGAAATTAGTGCAGCCTGGAAGCCGGGAATGGATTACTGTCATCCAGGCCATCAATGCGGAAGGCTGGGCGATCCCGCCGTTCATCATAGGTGCGGGCCATTATCACCTCGCCAACTGGTACCGAGAAAGCAACCTCCCGGACGAATGGGCCATTGCAACGTCTCCCAATGGTTGGACCAATAATGAGCTGGGTCTGGAGTGGCTGAAGCACTTTGACCGGTACACCAAGACGCGATCGGTTGGCCGCTATCGTCTTTTGATCCTCGACGGCCACGAAAGTCACCACTCTCTCGAGTTTGAGAAATATTGCCAGGCAAACAAGATTGTTACGCTCTTTATGCCGCCTCATTCGTCTCATCTGCTTCAGCCCCTCGACGTTGGGTACTTTAGCCTGCTCAAGAAGGCTTACGGTCGAGAAATCGAGCATCTGATCAGATGCTCCATAACCCACGTTTCCAAGACCGAGTTCTTTCCAGCATTTTATGCAGCATTTCAGGCCACCATGACAGAGAAAAACATCAAGGCAGCTTTTAGAGGGGCTGGCATTATTCCTCTTGATCCGGAAAGTGTGATTTCGAAGCTTGATGTGCAGCTACGGACGCCGACGCCGGCTGAGGAGGAGGCCGGGCTCTCTACTACTTGGGTTTCAAAGACGCCAAAGACGGTCCTTGAGGCCGAATCTCAATCTGAATACCTCGATAGACGAATCAGAAGGCATCATAGTAGCTCGCCAGAGTCAATACTAGAAGCATTAAAGTCGCTTTCCAAGGGAACAAAGGCAACTATGCATGAGCTTGCCTTGTTGAGGGCCGAGGTCCGTGATCTTCAGCAGGCAAATGAGACACTAAGCCGGCGGTGGAGGGCAAACCGGAGGCGACTACAGAAAGGAGGGGTGATGACAGTGGGGGAAGCAAGGGAAGCAATTGATCAGATGAATGTGGATGGGCAGGTAGAGGGGGAATCGTCGAGACGTGGTGGTCAAGGAGGGTCGGGGCGACCGAGGGAAAGGCGCTGTGGAGGATGCGGCAAGACGGGGCATAATGCAAAAACATGTCAGATAGTTGTTGCAATGTCTGAAGAAGAGTATAGCGACTAGTTTTAATTGATTAGATGATTTGTTGTGTTTTTATACAATTTTCAATTGAGAAGGGTGAGGATTTTTGATCCACTCACTTGTTTGATCCACTCACTTATCAAGTACGTTATACTAGAGTATGCAGTTTCATAGAGGTCGACTTTTACTATAAACCCCCCGCTGCCGAGGCCGGAGCCTACAAGGTTATACAGAGGGACATGTAATAGAAATCTGAGGATTAGGTATATAGGGTAGCTCCTCCGGTTAACCTATGCCTTTTCAGACCTGGCCGGATTCGCCTCCCTTATATACCCTCTAAGAGTGTTTTAATAGGCTATATGCCAGAACTGCCTTATAGGCTACTTTTTATTTTCTGCAAAATTCATTTATATAGGAAAACAAAAAAATCAACTTATAGCCACTAAACTATAAAACCATTTTATATACTTTTTTCTAAGAGTTACTATATAGGTTATTTTAAGTAAGATATATCGAATAGTGGTGCTCTTATCTTTATATGATATCTATAGCAGGCGTGGGAAGTGTTTGAAGTTTGGTATAGGGTAGGTGTAGGGTAGGTAAGACTTTTCCAGCTCAGTAGGCCTGTGTGACGGTTGGGTCCAACTATGTTAAACTAAGCCGTGCTGGGTTTATTGTTGGCAGATTGCGTAGGGCGTGTAACTGAGCTTGTCGAAGTGTCACGTCTCTTAATAGTAGATTCAATGCGTGTTAGGCTTGATCAATGTAAAGAAGTTTTATTAATAGCTGGTAAGCTGAATCTATGAAAGTGCAAATGAATGTGATCTATATACTGCTAGCTATGAGGTACTCAGTGGTACCTTCATGAGGACCGACATGTCAGTCCTTCGGTCCTGGACCGATGTCTTGTTGTTTCGGTCCTGTCATGGTTGGTCGAATCTGCAGGACCGAAAAGGAATCTTTCGGTCCTTACGTGATTGGTTAAAGGAGTGGGGATTTTTATGGGGTGTACACGTGACGTAACCGCGAGGGTCGTAACAGCCTGGTAGGTGGCAGTAGGTTAACTACAGAAGGGTTAGGGAGCTGCAGCGGAAGTGATTCAGAAGGTCACTGTGCAGTGCTGCAGAAGGATGCTGTAGTGAAGCAGAAGGATGCTGTAGTGAATCAGAAGGATACTGTGCAGTCATTCGGAAGGATGCTGTAGTGGATCAGAAGGATGCTATAGTGATTCAGAAGGTCACTGTGCAGTGATGCAGAAGGATGCTGTAGTGGATCAGAAGGTCAACCTGTAGTGATTCAGAAGGTCACTGTGTAGTGATTCAGAAGGATGCTGTAGTGAATCAGAAGGATGCTGTAGTGGATCAGAAGGCCAGCCTGCAGTGATGCAGAAGGTCGATATATAGTGAATTTGAATTATTTTCTATTATTCTCTTAAATTATTATCAAGCTGCCGAGAATGCATAGACTAACTTGGGGTAAATGATTTGCTAATTGCTCTCTACTTTCAACGATGCTGAATACAATTAACTAAGTTTTAAACTAATCGTATTATCGTAATACTTGGTTTCTGTGGCTTAAAATTAAAATGTAATATATTCTTATAATTATAAATTAATGTATTATCTTAAAATTTATTTTTTCTAACTTTTGATAATAGTGACCTGTATCCGTTAGGGGCAATAGATTCAGGTCCCTGTCTTTATTAGCGTGGTTTTATTTTGTATGTGTTTTCCATTGGATTTAGACCTGTATCCGCCTCGCAGCTAGGATAGGGCTATCTCAGCTGCCTCTATAGCTCGAGATCTACCTAGGAAAACACACTCCTAGATAGCCTCTCTTATCCCTATCTCTCCTCTATCTCTACCTCTTTCCTATCTCTATCTCCTTCCTATCTCTATCTCTTTCTTACTTCTATCTCCTTCCTATCTCTATTTATTCCTTATTCTTATCTCTTTCCTATCTTTATCTCTTTCTTATATCTATTTATCTTACTTATATACCTATCTCTCCCTTTTATATTTATATCTCTTTTATCTCTTTTCCCTTATCTTATCCTCTCTTTATTTCCTTTTATCTCTTTATGTCTTTTATCTCTTTCCTATTCCCTTTATTTATTTCTCTATTATAATCTTAGTAAACCCTTATATAAATAGCACTAGAGCAAGATAGCTTTCTATAGCCTAATATAACCCTATCCCAACCCTAACCCCTCGGCCTCCCACTTGTCGTTAACGTTCTGGATTGTTCCGTTGGCTTCGCTCTCGAATGCATGCTCGTTATTATCGTAGATACTCTTGAAAAAATGCATCGCGGTCTTATGCTCGCTATCCACCTGGTCACCCTCTTGACCCCGACTTCTCGTTTGTTGGTTATTATCTTGGTCAATGACCCGGCCAACCTCGAACCATCGCCTACTATGACCCCAATGGCATACCTGCTGGGCTTGGATCCCGCCCCTCCACGGGATCGGCTGACGTGCCTGTCGGGCTCGTTGTCGAACCTTGCCTCCCTTCTTCCAATCATTTATCCACCCGTGCATTATGCGGTAATGTTCCTGCATCCTCCGTACGTCTCCTACAACGTACGGGCATCTATTACAACCCAATTTGTTCTTTTGCGGTGGCTGGATATATGGAATCGGTTGTACGGTTGGTGGCGACGGCTCCCAATCCTTTAATTCGTGCTGATCCTTGGCAATACCTGGGATGGCGGTAACTTCCTTCTTGATGCTTTTCATCTGGCTGCGCGATAAATGACTGTGCTTTACCTTTAAATAGTTATAAACCTCGCTAATAACTAATCCGATCTTATAATGGCTGCAAAATATAAATGGGAATGGGGGCAAATGAATAAATGGCTCTATCTCGGGGATTGGTGTGATTCTCTGGGTTTCTGGATTTGATGTTATTATTTACCTTAATATCGTGGTGAACTAATGCTAATATATTGACCTGGACTTGCTTTTCTGGTTGCCTGGGTGTTTTCAAACCTTAACTATTACCCTTACCTTAACCTCAATCTATAATCCTTATCCTATATTATTATTCCCGAATTATATCCTACCCTTCTTTTCCCCTAACTGCTCTCTAATATATCAGAATGCACGGGCTAATACAATGGCGAAACCTTACCAATCATCTTACTGCCACTAATTGACCCCCCGGTCAATTTCAACCACTTCAAAAATAATTCAATAAACTTCAAACAAATTGCATGCTTGCATTCTGGCTTTGAATTAATTAATATGCTGGGAAATTATATACCGCGCTGTAACGAATTGATGCATGCTGGTTTTGTGTATTTTACATACTGTAATATCTACGACTCTGCCCCCTCTACTTTTTCTACGACCTAGCCCCCCGAGCTTCAATAGCGCGGTTTTCATTTATATGGTGTTTTCTACGACCTAGCGGGGCTGGGTCGTTGCTGACGTAGTGAGGCGGAATCAATCAATGACGCATCATAAGGTCCCCCTCATGTACCTCTTAAAAGTTGGGGCGGATGTGGGGCTCGGTACGGCCGAGAAGTTTTCCACAGCTCAAGGGACCAACGGCGCTGTCATCGCCGGGGCTCGACTGGCTCGCAGGCGTGATCCGATGAGCTCTACAGGGGTCAGCCAATGAACGCTTAATCAAAAAGCTCTTGTAGGAATGCAACTGACTTCCGAAGGTGATCTGCTGCAGAAGATGTGGCTTGCACCGAGAAAAACTCAGCACCACCTTCGTTGTCACACTTGCTGCAGCACCACAAATGGCCGATCGGTTGGACATGGTGATTTAGTTCGATCAGGAATGTCCCGTGCGATCTGATCCTGCTTAGGTCACGGCGCGTCTTGAATCGGTGGGGAATGAGGCAAAACGGGGTTGGCTGTGTTGGTATATACCAATCTCTAGACTATTAGTGTCCAAGATAATGATGTATCGCTTATCTTGGGCGGTGTGGCTTACGGCAGGACAACAGCCTGATAACGCTTAGCGGGGACATATCAAGACTTTAGGGGTAGGTAGTAGTATACCAATTCAACTTAGAAAATGGGACGATTTGATTTGATTGAGGGATGAAATCGACCGACTCGGTTGATTTGATTGTTGTGTTTGATTGATTGAGTTCACATATGGGGAGCGCTGGCCATCACCAACACGCTCATTCCAAAAGCTTTACCCTGCCTTGCTCGTCCTTAGCATCGATCTCAGAGTCTGCTGCTCCATCATTCTCTAGCGGCGGCTTCAACCACCTCATACCCCTGACTCCGCGGACAGTATAGTCAAATAACTCTCCCAGGGGCCGCAGTAGATGGCTGTGAGGTGATGCGGGGGCGCCTCCTAGGAAGCGGCGACGTGTACAAAGAGTGGCCTCACCGTCTTCTCTCGAACCGAAAGCCCGCGACCCAGAGTCCTCGTAGCCCCGTTCTGACGTGGATGTTGGGATTTTCCGCTGAAGTCTGTCGAAAATCCCCCTCCAGCCACCACCTGTATCTCCCGATTTATCCAGCGACACATAAGAACTCAGGAACCCAGGTAGGATCGAGTCCTCCATGAGCTCAAGAATGATCTTCACGGCTTCATCCAATTCCGATGGATGTGGAGGAAGTGCAGAAGAACGTAATCCAAGAAGTCGAGCCCTAACTTCAGAGGGAAGGTTGACCTCGCGATGTCCACTAGGGAGGATATAAGTGCCGAGCAGATCTTCCCATAGTTCCTGCAGGTAGTTGTAATGGCGTCTTAGATATTCCCAAGGGATTTCTTTACCCTCGACTATCTCTGCGTAATGAGCTCGGTATCTCGATGCGTCTTGGGTGAATTGAAGGGTTTCTAGGCAATGATTTTTTGAAAGATAGGCTGTAAAATCAGATAATCCACCCGCGTCTGAAGTGAAATTAGAGATAACTTCAGGTAATGATTGCATTATAAATGCGTCTTTAGTATGAGGCACAGCTTGTAATCTAACCCTGTCGCACTTTAGGCCTTTCCCTTCTTATAAGATAAATACCTCTTCTCCCGTCACATGCTTGGGATGGCTCCGGCTCCTCTTTATTGGAGGACTGTGTCTTGGTTATCGGGTAGAAAACTCCAGCCCGTTTGTTTGAATGCTTGTCAACGCTCCCACACTCAGGCCCTAGTTCACCATGGTCAATGCCCTTGGATTCACCGGAAGCCAAGATGTCGATAGAAAAATACATCCGATAACCAACCAAAGCTTGAGCGTATGTCACCGCCACCACCACGACTACCTTAACGCCCAGTTAGCGGCCGCTCCGGCTCCAGAGACCTCAGGCCTGGATGCGTTACATGACAATGGCTTGTCCAGCTCGCAGCCACTTCATTATTCAGAGCGTGGGGAATTCTGCATCAAGCCGAGACTGGAGATGCGTGGTTCTGCAGGTCTTCATGACTCGAGATTTCCGGCAGTAAAACATATTGCCAGTTCAGTCGGATCGAGAGTTTCGAGTGATGCTGAAAGGGACATCCTTCCCCGGAACGACCTGACGCCTGCATGGAGTCGAATCTGAAAAAGGCGGCGGCGGCCTAACCATTGGCGGCATCATTGGCGCTGTACTCAGTAGCATCGTAATCATTTCCATCACTACATATCCTAGTCTGGAGGTTCTATACCAAGCGGGCGAACCCAATGTCGCTTTTCAGCTCAGCCGTCCTGTAAAGTATAATCACTAAACCAAAATTCGGGGCAGTACGGGATATGTATGTAATTACTCCAGCATTCGCGGCATCAGCGGCATCAGCGGCATCAGCGGCGTCATCGGTAATACCGGCAATACCGGCTCGAAAGGGAATGTATCATAAGTCAAGGCAACTTATTCAGAATTGTTAATCTCTGTCTGAAAGCGTTCCCATGTTATTAACCTCCACGTTTTTTCTTTTCCTTTGACCAACTTTCTCAAACCGAACCCAGGAGTGATTGAGACCGAGAGGGTCGCAATTCCTGAGAATGCCGTCAATCAAGTCTCTGTATCCGAGGGCCTGGGATAATCGCCCACCAAATAACAGCCCAGTGCCTAAGATTGTCCACAAATCGTTTTATAAGGCGGTTGGCGCCAACTTCCTCTACCTCCAGTTTCTCTTTCTTGGCCTCTTCTGCTACATCTTTGGGTCCTTATTCCTCTAGACGAGCCATATTCACAATCTTCACGTCGCCTTTGTTGATTATGATGGAGGCTCCATTGGCCACGCTGTGCTGGGTGCTTATGCTGCTCTCCAAGGGACAAAATTTCCATCATTAATTGAGCGATCGCCCTCAGATTTTCCAACCTCGATCGATCTGCTCGAAGCTGTGTGTAAGACGACTTATTGGGGGGCTCTCTACGTGTCACCAGGCGCATCAGGCAGGCTGCAAGAGGCATTGACGGACGGCGCAGCAGCATCGGCATACAACAACACTGACGTGATCGCGTATATATGGAATGAAGCTATGTATGCGCCCACCGTCGACTCGGCCATATCGGCCAGCCTTGAGCTTCTATCTGGGGCAGCCAGGGTAGTATACAGTACTGGGAACGGGACTGGCAATATTACATCTATCTTCGGCCCTGCTACACTTTCGGTCCTCGCAGACCCTTAGGAGCTCCAATCTATCAACATTCAGCCAACAGCTCAAGGGTCGAGAGCCATCTACAACACTGTAATCATCATCTTAATTCTGATCCAAGAGTTCTTCTACCTTGGTACCATCAATGGCCTCTATGCTCAGTTTAAACTATATGCCTACGTCGACCCATATCGAATTATTATTGTCCGCAATGCAATTTCCCTCTCTTACACGTTTATAGGGTCACTATGCGTTATCAGTACCATCTGGGCTTTCAAATCAGGCTGGGATATCAATAGAAGCCAGTTTATTTTATCCTAGGTCATTTTGTGGCTCTTCGCGCATATCAACTTTCTCACCATTGATATATTTACGATATAGCTACCGCCTCCGTTTGTCCTAATGGCCCTTGTGTCATGGATTATCTTCAACGTCACCTCCACTCTGCTGCCTTTCGATCTAAGCCCGGCATTCTATCGCATCGGGTATATATTTCCCGCTCACGAGCTCTATCAAGTACTGATAGATATCTGGTCTCGTGGTTGCAATCCCCAACTGCACTATTTACTACCGATCTTGTTTGCTTGGGAGCTTGTGGCCCTCATCTTAAGTGCTCTTGGGGTATTTCGCAGATGTCACTTTGCGATGCTTGGGGAAGACCTACAGAAAAAGGAGTTCAAGGAGCGCCTTGATGCTGCTGTGGAATTTGAGGTGGAAAGGATGAATGAGACGAAACAAAAGCATCTCGAGCCTGTAAAGCCAGAGGCCGAACAAAAGTATGAAGCAACACGCCCTGAGAAGGCTATTTCTGAAGGTGGAGATGAAGAGAGGGTAGTGCGAGAAGAGCTGTCCTTTGTCCTCGAGCAGGTCAATACTAGACAACGACGGGATCAGGAAAGAACGAGTACGGCTTGCAACTTTGGGCCGGCATTCACCCTACTATTTAGCAACGAGGGTGGCAATGACGCGTAGGAGATATAGAATGAAGACGAGGGAATAAAGCATGCCAGTGAAATGTAAAAGTCCTCTTTAGGAATGTACTGGGAATTGTGCTAAAAGTCTTGGTCAACAACTCAAAATGGTGGCCCTGTTGTGGCGAGAGAGTATTGAGAAGCTTACAGAATGTGGATATTATCTTAATTAAAGCATTCGGGGACGGGGAAATAGTGATAGACCAGCTTTCCGAGTGACATGTAGGCACGCTAGTGATATTCTTTCTCGTTCTAACCTGACCGTCTTAGCTTTCTATCGCTTAAAAGGTGTCTAGAGTGGAAATAATTGTTGGATATGGATTAAATGTTTCCATTCCTACTAAGTGACTTAGAATAGGAAGAGTTGCAGTTCCGTATCCTCGGATTACTGATAAAAGGTCCTATCTCGTCAAGTTGCTGGAACTTCATGCCAAACTCCTAGACCGCCTTATTTGAGACCAACTGGCAAAAGGGGAGATGTGTCGTCACGTCACTAGTGGGAGGTCTAGCTGAGATGCTAGATATTAGCCTTTGATGCTTTGAATGGTTAATTATTAGGGTGAGGTCGGAGCCAGGTACCCACGTACCGCTGGCGCGCGCCTCTAGCTATTTGTAATCCTCTGCATATTTCGGTCTATAAAACGCGTGATGAGCTCATTGTGATGGAAAGCATATTATGATACGGAGGATAACAACGAATGTGTAGAAACTTCTAAAGTTTGGTACAGTTGAGTTCGAATAAAATTTGTGAGCACATCAGACAATGTGGGGAAGTCTAACCCAAAGCCCTGGGAACCAACCATGAGACAAGAGGAAGTTCTAATATAGTACACCTTGTGACCGCAAAATATCAGTCAGCCCAGCAGACAACTAGGTTTAGACTTCGCTTAAGCGGTGCATGGACGTTGCAACGTCTTACACCCATTTACAATGACAAAGCTAATGGCAAAGGATTATATAATGTGAAGTTAGTCCTCAGATTATAACTCTGCATTAGAGGACCCTATAAAACACTCATTCTTCAAAGTACATCATCTTGGGTATAATATCTTCAATAGCTCATTCTTTAAAAACCAATTTATGGCAACGAGCAACTGTACGTCAGTAATCATTCCCGAGGGCCAGATGCCAGTGTCCCATTTCGGTATTCTCAGATTACAACTGCGGGATAAAGATGGCTTATAATTCATCCGGACCTCCCGGCATGCTCGGTCTGTAGCATTGTTTTCTCTGTATTATTTAGAAGAAGATATTTAAAGACATGTCCAAGAAATTATATGAAGCTGTGGCTGTTTGATTAATGGTTGAGTGTAATAATACAGTACTACGTTTCACAAGGGACGGACCACGTTATCTGCCATTTCGTAGAATTCTATTTAATTTACTACAGGGCCACTTTGATAGCCTATATGAGGTCCTCCTTATGCAGTCCTAACTGCTCCAGTTTCTCCAACTCCATCGAATCGGCCTTATGTTTAAAGTCGCCGCCATGGCCCTCAAGGAAATATGTAACAAAGAATTTGATAAAAGGCGCCACGTCGTCACCCTGACCGATTTTATCCTCATACTCTCTAGCCACTTCGTTAACATCTCGCGTTTTGATATCCCAATCTGCGTCTGTCGTCCCTGTTGCACGCTGAACAGCGTCTAGGATCTCTCGCTGTGTTAAGTGGAACGATGGCGTATATACAGCTTTGTTTTTGTACTTGGCCAATTCAGCCTCCGGTAAGCTCAGCACTGCAGCAACTGCTTCGGCAGTATATAAGATAGTCGCCGTATTAATCTTGGCATCAGCGCCTCGCCAGATCGTTGCCTTGCGAGTTTTTGGTTCGATACCCCATAAGCCCTAAGTAAGACCTGCATCGAGCCACGGGCCGACGGCGACAGATATCCAACTGCTGACACCGATACTTTTAATCAAATCTCGAATGCGTTTCTTCGCTATGAGTAGCTCGTTCTCCTCTACAAGCTGGCCGGCAAAGGGGTCGGGGCCGAACTCAGATGGGAGAATATAGGGTACGCCAGCATTAGCGGCCGCGCGGATGGCAGGCTCCTGAAGCTCTACGAGTTGAGCTAGAGGTGGCATTAAGACGAGGACATCTTGGCCTTTGAGCACCTCAGTGAGGAAAGCTTCATCCTTAAGGTTGCCCTTCTTGACAGTAATACCAACAGGAAACGTGCTGGCAGCCTCAGGTCGCTGAATAGCGGTAATAGTATAGGCGCCCAATTCGACGAGGGCATCGATAGTCGGCTTCCCAAGCTGGCCGCTAGCGCCAGTAATCGCTATCTTCCGTCCCTGGATTGCTGGAGCCATTTTATACTAATTGTAAAATGGAACAGTAAAACGTGATAGATTCACTCGAAGTAATGAGATGCGCAAGCTGATCTGAGGTTAGCGGCTATATTAATCTTTCGTCAAGTCGAGCCGAACTCAACTTTAAATACTTCTGAGACCTGGAAGCTGAGGGAAGTTTAATAGCGACTGAATGGATTTTCTGTTGCCTTAGTGTCCTGTCACGAAGGATCAAGCCGACATAGTAGGGAAGGTCAGCACGATGAGAAATCAAGCCATATTGGATTATTTAAGCTGGTACATCGCTTTTTCTAAGTCTTGTTTAACCGGCATTGCCGTTCAGAACCTAAACAGAATGTGGTGTAATACTGATTCCTAACGATAACTGAGATTTCCAATGGCTGTTGTGGCTTGCGTGATTACTTGTTGTATTAGTCACTATGCGGCGCTTTACAAATCAAGCCGGTGGCTTAATGCAATTCATTGATCCTGGTTGATAGCTGATGAAATAATTACGTCTTAAAACTTTGTTAGCTAGAGGTATCATGTAAAAGATTCGTTAGTTACCCAACCATCTCGCAAAGTGTCAAAGTAGGTCACTTGTCCCTCACTTAGAGTACCCAAACTGGTCAGAGTAAGGCCTTTCATTATTATTATTATTGTCATCATTGCCACCATCATCAAATGAACCTCTACTTATGTAAGATAATACCTAGGCCATAAAGTAGTTCCAACTCGCGAAAACCTATAGTGAAAGAGGCTTAGGAGGCTTTAGTGAAGGACTTTATAAGAGAGCTTCAGGCTATAATGTAATAACAATATTAAGTGTTATGATGTCAGTGGAAGGTATAAAAAAATGGCAGGGAATAGCTTTCATTGGGCAAGTAGATCAGATTGAGAGTACATCAAGACTTTGGAAAAGATACCAGCGGGGTCTCATCTGATAAAACTTTGCTTGGTACTACAGTATGGCTCTTGAAATTAGTCAGAAGACAAGCGGGGTAAAAGAAGAGGTGATTTTAAAGCGAAAGTTGATTCATTGGAATGACCGGAGGTGGCGTTTCTATTCAAGCTTACGGCACGTGTCGAGAA
Source organism: Fusarium sp. MPI-SDFR-AT-0072 (assembly GCA_020744335.1). Taxonomy (NCBI): domain Eukaryota; kingdom Fungi; phylum Ascomycota; class Sordariomycetes; order Hypocreales; family Nectriaceae; genus Fusarium; species Fusarium sp. MPI-SDFR-AT-0072. The sequence goes on from JAHBOG010000004.1 coordinate 4,417,875, forward strand.
TCTTACCGTCACCCATACGTCTAGCTTACAAAAAGTTATCCCTTTGAGCGGTACAGCCCTTCAGGAGGTCACCCGCCCCACTTTGCTTAGTCACAAGGTTAGTACGTGCGGGGTACCGGAAGTTCGTAAGATATTCAAGTTCTACAAAATACCACTAAAAACTCATGCTAATTGATATCTATTGAAATGATGAGTTCCCCACCAATTCTTGATGAGATACATGTGAAGGAATATGACTTTGAAGATCATAGCTTTTACACATATGCGCAGCAAAGGGGCCTAGGTCCTGCCGGAATATTAATTGACCCGCCTGAAGAAGCTGGCGGCCACAGCTTTATCCCTTTCAATGTAGAAGATCGTGACTTTCACATTAACATACTGCCTCCAACACCACTCGAGCTATTCCAGCTTTTTACACCTATATCCCTCGTACAGTCATGGGTCTACTACAGTGAAAGCTGGGTCTCTCATCTTATACAAAATGGCGTTATTGATAGCTACAATACGGCCATTTCCAACCACTCGCGGATTAATAAGTGGGACGGGCTCTCGGTTGCGCAAGTGTATGTATGGCTTGGGTTGCTGATTTACCTAGGAATTCATAAGGAAAATACGATTAAGAGCCATTGGAGCTCCCCTTCCCCAGGTGTTCAGTCCCCCCTGCATTCAGTCATCAAGTTCATGCCTCTATGGAGGTTCGAGATAATCTCACGCTATATACGGACTTTTGACCACACCCTGCTTGACCTACGCAATGAAGAGGACCTTCCGAAGGCATTCCAAGCTGCTGAGCCGTGGTCTGACCTGATACAGAAGGTGTCAGCCCAGCTCTATATACCAGGGAATAACGTCACTGTGGATGAGTGTATGGTCCCTTTTACAGGCAGGAGCAAGGATACAACCCTAGTCAAGAATAAGCCTACGCCTGTAGGGTTCAAAGTCTGGGTTATCGCCCAAAACGGCCTCTTTATCCGGTGGCTGTGGCATGTGAAGGCATCACCATATACCGCTATTATCGTCGAACTGCCAAAGAAGAAGCCGGCTGCCAAGCTGCAACAGGGGAAGAAGGGGAAAGGAAAGCCTAAGGAGACTGTGACCCTTAGCAATACAGCAGGAGTCGTTATTCACCTAGTTAATATGCTGCCAAAGCAGACATATCACGTCTTTATGGATAACCTCTTCTCCTCGCCTAATCTCTTCCGTGCCCTTCGAGAAGCCGGTCGCGGGGCTACAGGTACAGCCCGCCCTAACTGTGGCATCACCAAGGAGCTTAAGCTTGCAAAAGGGAAGGATAAGGCAGGTGCCTCAGGCTTTAAGTATAATGAAGTAAAGTCAATCCCTACAATTGATGGCCTCGTACGCCCGAGGGACTTATTTATATGCATTTCCCTTACTAATTCGTCCTTCCTAGGTCGCTCAAATCGCTTGGAAGGATAATAGCCTCGTGTTATTTCTCTCTACCGTATACAGCGGTGCCGATGACCAACGCACCCCAAAGAGAATGAAGAAGCCTGCCAACAAAGGGGCACAATCCAAGCCGATACAGGAGACCTTTAGTGATGCCGTAATAAAGGTTATTCCTATACCGACTGTATCTGCTTCTTATAACGATAAAATGAATTATGTAGACCGAGGAGATCAGATAAGGTCCTATACGAGTTATGAGCACCGATTTCGCCGTGGCCCGTGGCAGGCTCTCCTTTGGTCCTTCCTTCTTGATGTAGTACTTGCGAATAGCTTCATTTTGCAGCTTAAGACCTCATAGCCGCGGTGGCCGCCTTACAAGATCCTCGAGAGCTGGAAGAGGTGCATTTCTGACGCACTATTCATCAAATTTGCCCAAGAAAGTGGCGCAAGGAAGAGATCTCGGGCAGGGAAAGAGGAGGATATAAACGATACCCAGTCACGGCAAAATCACCTGCAAAGAGATATCAATCATGTCAACAGGGGGATATTCTCAGATTGCCTTGCTTGTAAAGGCTTCAGGCAGGGGCAGCCCGGACCTTTTTAGGAAAGAAAGGTTGAAAATACTCTCTTACAGCCGATAACAGGTAATACACGAAGTCGGCATCGAGGAGGCTCAGGTAGGCAGACCTGGTACGGCTGCCGAGTCTGTGAGGTAGCTCTTTGTAACAATCAAAACTGCTGGGACTTTTACCATCATACAAATTAGTATGTAGGGAGAAGTACTGTTAGTTTTATTTATTTTGATTGGTCCTACACCCCTGTCGTGACCCCGCTGAAGGGCTGTTACGGCTCAAAGGGATAAATCCAATCGCTAAACCATTGAATATAAGTACAAGACGCGACAGTCGAGGAGAGATCAGACATGAAATCAAATCAACTAATTATTTTAGTTAACTATGATTGGCTCTTGCATACGAGCAATGAACTCAGTAAGGATGGCACGGATCACCCTGTTATGAAACGGGCCCCGTTCCGCGTTTTTGTAAACACGACCTGGACAGTAACGGGGCCCGTTACGAGTTTGAGGAGCCCATGTCGAATTTAATAGTTGTGATTGGCCTAAAACCCGTAACGGGCCCCGTTGCCGACTAGAATACTAGAGTAGTGACTCGCTCTGCGGCTTCGACAATCGATACCCGGGCCTATCTTCATCCGCTATGGCCTCCGCATGGTATATATAATACACCAACTTGGTCCATACGGCCATGTAACGCGCCCACGTATCGTCCTCCATTCGGTTATCAAATAGCCGCCTTGGCTTCTTATCTACTTCTTTCTGCTGCGCCTCAAATAATACCTGGCTGCTAACCTGCGCCGGCGTGGCTATGGCATAGGCTTGGCTCATTACCCGTATTAAACTGTCCTATATCAACTGTAATGCGTGCTCATACTTACTTACCGGATCAGTTAACCGCAGCATGGCTTCCAGGTCGAATCCTTCTAAATAGGTCGCCTACCCTACCCGACGTGCTCTAACCACATATTAGCATCCATCCTTGCATCGGCCGCTTTGATCTTTTCCTTATCCTCCATTTCAAATCGGCGCTGCTGCTGCTCCATCGCCCGGTTTATCTGGTCGATAATAGCTGCCTCCTTAGGCGCTGCTTGGCTGGCTTGTCCACCGAACCTGACCTCGAACCAACTGCTACCCGGCCCGTTACTAAACAACCATTAACACTAGACCCTGATATGCCACGGTACCTGCTATGCCTCTATGGCTCGCTACTGGGTACTCCCCCCCCTCCCTTGGGGATTAGTCTATCGGTGCTCTTCCCGGTAATGTTTTTATATACCTTATATTATACTAACCGCATATAAACACCCTTCCTCGCTGCATCTAATCTTCTGGCTTAGCGGATAGATAAATGGTATAAGGTTAATTGTTGGTGATAGCAGTGGCTATGTTGCTAAATCGCTCTGCTTCTTGATAATATTGGGGTTATATTGGATTATTGCTATAATCTTACTTCTTTCTGCTGCCTGTACTAACTTATAATGCCTCCTTAAATACTACTATACTTGCTCCCTAGTATATGCATAATAATATACTTTGTAAATAATAAATAGAAACTTAGGTAGTTTTATAAATAGTCCTATACACACACACACACAAGTCTATTACGCCCGGTAGGCCACTGCCCAGAGGGCTCTATGAGCTAAAAATACATGCAGCTTGCTATTTGTTGCCTTGATCTCGCCAAGCCCTTGCAGTTCTTTTCTTGTTCTTTCCAGCCTGATCATCGCTTGTCTCCTTGATCCCCGTAGTTGTTAGTAGTAGTAAGTCAACTTGAAGCCCAATTCCTCCAAGTGTTCAGTTTCCTATCTTCGGCGGCTGAAGCGATGCCTGCTTCTGGTTGCACGGGGCAGTCGTTAGTAGGTATAGGTTTATGGCCGATGAGTTAGTGGTGTTGTGGTTGTCATCTCTGTTCCAGGTGACCTGTGGCGATTGCGAACCTGATTGTGGCTCGTACTGCTTCCATGTTCGGTGTCCATTTTTGTCCATCTGATGCAGCTTTGCCCCCCAAATGAAAGGAGAGGTTGCCGCGCTTTTCCTCTACGCATTGAAGCATCATCTCCTTGCGCTATGCCATCCATTTTACACATCGGAAGAGGAAGTGCTCTACCGTTTCTTTTGCTTGCCCGCATAGGCATTCATCGGTCGCTGCTGCTCTAATTCGATACAGGTAGCCGTTCAGTCATGCCATTCCGGTCCTGAGTTGTGCCAGCACGCTGGCTTCCTTCCACGATAGCTGGTCGTACAGTAGCCGAGTATGTTCACCAGGCAGAGCTGAGTCGACCTTTCTCGAATATCTACCAACTCCGTCTAGTAGTTCCCTCTCCCTTCGTAGATTTGCTCTCATTTAACTAAGGATTATTATCTTTGCTTTGCTTGTTCCTATGCGTGGTGTGACGTACGGCTCTGTTGCGTGGCGGGCTGATATCTTGGCTATCCTTTGGATTTTAAGCTCACTGTCAGATGGTAGCCAGATGAGCCTAACTCTATTCATGTTTCCTTTGAGCTTTTCTATAGCATTATATATCTCCTGAATATGCCCCTGGCCTGATTACTGGTAAGGGTTACCTATAGCTTATGCCGCCGATCTATTACTCGTCAAAATCACTATAACCCGATACTTCATCTCTGGCAGATATTTAAGACCATAAACGATGGCTGCTAGTTCGGCGATGTACGGGTTATGTTCTTCCGTCGTCCCTAGCATAACCAAGAAGGTCTCGATGATCTTGCCGGCTCTTGCTAAGGATATAGGGATTTGAACGGTTCCTCCTATGCCGACCAGATCATTTCTCGCCGAGCTGCTTGTTGCTATTCTTACTGCCCACCCTGCTTTGGCTAACTCTTTGATCTTGTTGTCTTCTTCCCCTCCCTGTCCGCCTAACGTGGCTTGCATGCGTTCTTCCCACGGGGCGAGGGCGAACAGCTGGATGATCTCCATGGTATCTCTCGGTAGCTCTCTGCATACGTCCGCGATGCGCCTAAGCGGAGATATGAATCTCCGGAAAGCTTTGATCCCTCGCAAGAGATTTCGGACCGGATTTGTCCGTGGGAATGTGTGTATATCTACCCAGAGTTTACTTGCTTGTCTCTAAAACTGTTTGTAAATGGTCGCTATGTGAGCTTCCGCCTTAGCTACTGCTGTCGCCACACTTATAAAGGACCCTATGATCGCCTATGCTCCTACCCTTTGAACTCGATGAACGGCATATACCGACGCCGTCTTGCACGCATGCATCCAGATATTAGAAGCGTAGTCTACTATAGGAGCTATTATAGCTATAAAAAGCTATCTTATTATCAAGAGAGCCATTCCCTTCAATTATCTTAATTCTATCGCCGCTTCTAAACCCTTTGTTACTGCCCTTATAATATATTACTTATAGTAAAGGCGTAAATCCATGACTACCCTAAGAATCTTAACCTGATCTATTAGGATAACATTCTTGCCCTTAATGGTGAAAGGTTCCGAGTCTATTCTGCCTGTGTATCTGGTGAAATATATGATTGCTGTCTTTTCCGCCTTAAATGTCACACTGCTGCATCTCTCCCAGTTAAGAGCTTTATTAATTATTGCTTGTATCCCTCTCTGGTTGCTTTGGGCTGTTGGTCCTGATACCTACGCCGTGTAGTCGTCGATAAAGGCAATGGCACCACCATTCCTATTGATCTGAGTCTGCACTAGATCTGCGTTAAAAAATAGAAATAGTATCGGTGATAATGGCGACCCCTGCGGAAGTCCTGCTTATGGTAGAGGTCGGCTTTTGGAACTCTGGCTATTAATGATAATGGTTGCAGTTCGCTCTGAACAAAAGGCATCGATCCAGCGCAAGAGACCCTCGGGGATCCCTCTCGCCTTCATCCGCTGCAGCAACCTCTCTTTGCACACACCATTGTATGCGCCTTTCACGTCGAAACTGACGAGGCTCACGACATAGCGTGAACGCCAAGCCGAGAAGTTGTGCTCTTGTAGAAGTACGAGGGCTTGCTCCACTGACCGCTGCTTCCGCGCACCGAAGTGGTTGGTCGGAAGAAGTCCATGAGTCTCCACCGCGTAGGAGATTCTCTCGGCGACGACCGATTCTAGCACCTTACCCAACGTGGCGAGAAGCGAGATCGGCCTCTATGCTTTCGCAATCATATAATTATCTTTACCTGGCTTCTTGAGTAGGATAATTCGAGCATATCTCTACTGGTCTGGTATCACGCCTTCCTTTAGTGATGCCTGGAAGATGGCGAGGACGTCGTGTTTTACTGATAGCCAGACTTGCTTCTAGATGATCGCTGGTAGCCTATCTTCTCCTGGTGCCTTCCATGATTTTGTTGCCTATAGTTGATGTTCCACTTCTTCCAAAGTCAGGTCGGGCATCGTTACTGGGGCTCTTTGTTGCCGCGGTCCTTCGTCTTTGATGTTATCTGGCAGTGGCAGAAAGAACTTAGATAATAGTTCTTCGGCTTGCTCTTTATGGCTTATTGTTGCTATTCCATCTGCCTTAACAAGCTAGGGTACCTTCCCAAAAGCTACATTATCCCCAGACTTTATATATTTAGCTGCTTTCCAGATGTTATTATTATCCGCCAGAAACTCCTTCCAGTGATTATTCTTTCGCTGCCGTATGGCATCATAGTATTGCTTCGCCGCAGCCTTTGCCGTATTCTCCAGGTCTTTAACATTTTATCCTACACGCCTTACGGCACGGGCTCGATTCCTCCAGTATATATACACATGCCGCAGCTGTATAAGGTCATAAGTCCACCACCGCTTTGCATACAGTGATGCTTTAGCCTTAGGTGTCAGTGCTTAGACTGCTTCCAGCATGGCCGATATCAGCCTATCCGTTTTCTGCTGCACCGTGTTTCCCACTGGCCTAACTCTCAGCATCTCCTCAATCCTACTATTAATCTCCTTCCAGGGTGCATTCTTGAACAGAAGTCTTTCGTCCTGTTTTAGCACCGGGACCAAGATGTCGAATGCCGTCTCTATCGTGCAATGATCTGATCCGTGCTCTGTGCCATGTATTGCGCATTTGATGTTTGCATCTACAAGCTCTTCGGAAGCCAGAACCAAGTTAATAGTTGTTTCGTACTCTCCGCTTTGCCATGTTTTTGTGCCTCGGCGAAGGAGGCTCCTAAGCATGAAGTCGTTCATCAAGTCGATGATCGGATCCGCCTCGCCCTGTCTCTCCACCGATACATCGTCTCCGCCCCACATCTGGTCGTGGCGGTTAAAGTCGCCAGCAATGACCAGATCTACCGCTCTCCCCGATCTCTGTCTCACCTCTTTAATAGCTTTACGAAGCTTAGAGCATATGTCCTGTAGAGCTTGGGCGTCTCCCCCAGGTACGTAGACAGACGCCGTAAAGACTAGACAATCTGGCAGCCGAACAACCGCTGCCGTCACATCTGGGGAGTCTATCAGCACCTGCTCAGCTTCCACCTCCTTATTCACCCAAAGCATACTCCAAATCACCCATCTACCTTCCCTTTCTATCATAGGTACCATCTTGACCCATTTGTGGTGCCCCATGGGTGTCGTCAACAGTCTACCCTGGATCCTCCGCGCCTGGGGTTCTTAGATGGCTAATACGGTTATATCCTGAATGTCCTTGTCGTTCATTAAATTATCATATACCAGTCCTTACTTTCTGACATTCAGCTGAAACAGTCGGAATATGCTATTCATGTTGTGATGGATAGAGCTTCCGACAGTTTCTGCTGTATGACTCGTGGGGGCCGCCGCATGGGATACATTTCGGAACCATTCCTGTGCATACACTGTGGTAATGGCCTTCTTGCGCGCACCTTCCACAAACTTATGGTCTATCACACTAATAAGCCTTGTAATTCGTGATCTGTTGGCAGTTATAACATTGCTTGGGGCGGTCACGATGTTCAAACGTCTTCGTAGTGCCGGATTCTCCTCCAGCTACAAAGAATCCTTCGGTAATAAATCGCCTAGCTTCTGACCGTTTTTTGAGATATATGACCATCGAGCCGTATGCTTTAGGGATGTCTCTCTTACTGAGCCATGCTACCTTGGCAACTTCGGTGTCATTTTCTCGGCTAAGCATCTCAGTAATCTCAGCTCGAATTTCGTTCCTCTCGTCTAGCACTGCAATACGGTTAATATTATCCACTCTGATTAGGTAGAGGTCGTCTCGTAGGATGCGGGCTCCTGGAGCCAGTTTTGTTTCCGCTGCGCGTTTCACAATCTCATGCTCGCTCTCGTCCCTGCAGGTGATCCTGACGCAGTGGGGGTTCTTTGGGTCCTTAGTCACCGCTCGGCATCGCCACGTGGGGTTATCCAGTTCGGAGCGGACTTCGTTCTCCACTGTCGCTCGGATCGTCCCGGCCGAGAGCCTAGCCTCATCTTCTTCTAGTCTTGAAACGTCAATCGTGCAGTAAAGCATGTCTATGGGGTTCAGAGGAGCGGCTAAAGTTCTCGAATCGTTGTGGGGTAAGAACGGTGTCAGTCTTGTGACGTCAGCATATGATCATTGAGGCCCGTCCATTGCATTCGCAGCGATAGTTTCGAGCTGCTCGCGGACGCGCTGCAGCTCCTCGGTCATCTGATCCTTTATCTCCACCATCTGCTTGCCCATCTCGTGCACTATCTCTTCCTGCTTTGCAACAGCTTCCTTAAGTTCCCTGGTCATCTCCATCTGTTCCTTCAGCGCTTCCTGCAGCCTCTTGGTCTCCCTACGCGACTCTGCCAGGAGATCCAGCGCCTTCTGCAGCATTGCCCTTCCATCGCTGCTGCTGCCACTGCCGCTACTCTTTCGGGTTTCGGTGGGTCGGTCGATCTGTTCTTCGGCCGGTACATTTCGCGTCGTCTGCCGGGTAGTTTTTCGCGTTTCTTTGGCAGTGTCTTCCAATTGTCGCGCGGTGTCTCGGACCTTGCTCGTTGGCCTCACCATTCGACTCGGTCTCTTTGGCGTCGAAAAGGGGGCGTCATCCTGCTCCACTACGATCTCGGCCCCTATTGGATCCGCCATGACGGGCAGTCTCCACCACGAATTTTCTCCCAACCAACGATGATTCTTCTGATCCCTTCGCGTGTAGTCAAAAATGCAGTGAAGTCCCTCCCTTTTTTTGGGGGCCTGATAAGTAGTTGAGTATCCCCGTCGGGTTAACTTATATTTCCGTAAGTTCTCTTAGCTGGTTGTTGGTGTATTCGTCTTGGAAGTTTATGCCTTCCTAGTACTACAGTCCCAAATCAACTCTAGTAGAGTTGGTTTTTATTGACCCACTTTAAACCTAGTAGAGTTGATTATTGCCAGGGTGTAGAGTTGATTTAACACTGTCCTATATACAGGAGTAGTAGTGCTGATCAGAACAGGGGTTTGCCAGGGGTTTGCCACAGAACGCGACACGTCCTTTCGCGTAAAGTGCTATAGGGGGGTAATATCATACTACTAGACAGTCTCGTTGTTGATCAAAGCACTATCATTATTCAGATCTTACTACTAGTCACCGAGTCACTATGACAGCTTCAAACTTGCAATCTGAACCCTGCAGTGCAATTTATCCCTACGTTCTTCTCTCCACATACCGTCTTCTCGTGTGCCAGGTTTGTGAGTTCGCCTCTGTAGCCGATGAGGTTGCTACGCATTTGAGAACACGACATCGCGATATACAGCCAGAGCGTCGACAGGAGCTGGTAGAGAAGATAAACCAGATCCCGAATATTCTCCGCAATCAGGACGAACTGCGTGATTTACGGTACCCAACGAATATGATTGAACCCATCCCGTATCTTGTGCCACCAAAACCAGACGGTTTGAAATGTCGTGCTTGCGGCCATATTGTCCGTCGCGTCCAAAAGATACAAAAACATTGCACTGAAAAGCATCAATGGATAAACCCACGAGGCAGAGGAAGACCACCACCGAATTGCCATGTATCCGCTTATGAGCTACCGTGGGAGGAACGTGTCGCGTGTCAACGATTCTTTCCTTCTCGGGAAGCTAGCAAATGGTTCCAGGTCAACATACAGACAAAGGAACAGGCGAACAAACCAAGAGCAAAGCCTAGTGCCAAGAAGCCACAAGGAACGCTCCAGGGTCTTACATCTGTGGCTTCCACCCATCTACAACAAGTCATAGATCGGGAAACTCAATATCGAGAAGCTATGAGTCAACCTCGAGCCACTGTCAATCACACGGGCACTGATACATTTCCTGCTACAAGCTTGTGGCTAGACAGGACACAATGGCCGTCGATCTATCAAGGTTCCCGCCGAGACGTCCTGCAAGCGTTGACTAGATTACCTAACCGTCACTCTCTTAACGCCGACTATGTCTTAGGACAGGGCACCTTACAAGGCGCGCCGAACCTTATAAGCCCACGGGTGCACTCCGCTAAAAGCAGCAAGCCGGTATGGTCATGAAGCAGTTGTACAACTCCTTCTTCAGCAGGGAGCGGATGTGGACAAGGCCGACAATGACGGGTGCACTCCGCTAGGGTCGGCGAGCCGACACGGCCATAAAGCGATTGTGCAGCTACTTCTCGACAAGAAAGCAATCGTTGACAAAGCCGAAAAGCCCGAATGGATCGCTCTACACCAAGCTAGCTTCTACGGCCACAGAGCCGTGGTCAAATTGCTCCTCGATCGCAAGGCAAACATAGCGATACGGGATAGTGATAAGCGAACTGCACTACACAAAGCTAGTCAGCAGGGCTATGAGGCTACCGTGCAGCTGCTTGTCGAGAGTCAAGCTTCCTTGGATGCGGTGGATAAAGATGGATGGACCGCTTTACACTTTGCAAGCTTCCACTGTCCCGAAGATGTTCAGCGGCTAGACGATGACGAGATGGGGTCGACAACTAACGACCGAAACGCTATAACTGGAACGGCAGAACATACTGGACAGCATGATGACGTGGTGCGATTACTTCTGAGCAGTGGGGCGAACCCGGCGTGGACGACAATTAACCTTGAGACGGCGTTACATCTAGCGGCAACTAAGAACAGTGGCAATCGGGTCAAAATGCTACTGGACAAGATGAGAGAGTCAGAGAGAGCTGCCGCCGACATAAATGGGGCGACCGCACTCTACATAGCGGCTGAAAGGAGGAACCCGGATGCGGTATACCAGCTCTTGGAAGGGCTGCAGACCGCCGATTTTGGCCAACGTGATATCGAGAAGGACACGCTGATCTGGGCAGCCGAGAAAGAAGAGACACACAAAATAGTGCAATTGCTGTTCCAGAAAAGCAAAATCAAGGCGACTGGAAGCAAGTTTTTCCCTCCAGACAATAAATGGAGCGCTTTGGAGTGGGCAGGTTACGCTGGCAGCCTCCAAGTTGTGTGTCACTTACTCCGCGCTAGCGCACCTACTCCGGAGAATGACCGCAAGAGAAAATCCGCGGGAAGGCTAGTTGGAAAGATTTTGGATGCTATGCGCTATAAGAGGATGGCTTCTGCAGGGGAGGGGAGACATGAGAATTCCACCGGCGACGATGGCGAAGGCCAAGCAGAGAAAAACCAGTCATACCTACTGGAGGATTACAAGCTGATCCGAGATGTGCTAGGAGACCCGCCCATCTTTAAGACATCGTCTCCCAGACCATGCGTCAAGCCAAGATTGGAATTCGCCATCCCCAGCTTTGAGGCTGCCATCGTTGACTTCTATGCGTGGGGCGAGCGAACGGGATTCTTGCGACGGTTTCGAAGCGTCAGGGATGTCATCTACAACGAGGGGCCAAATAAGATCATGCTTGAAGCAAGGGAATCCCAGCCGAAGGTTAACGCCGCGATGCAGCAGGGAACTGCCGACTTAGGCCCTGATGAAGACCCACTACACAGTGATCATCTGAAGTTCAGGTGGATCCACTTGCCTGCCAACAATGTAAGATTGGTATTAGTTACGTACTAATAAACCGGGTGGCTAACTCCAGTCAGATGCAATGGATGAATGTAAGTGCGGTTCCAAGTGACTGGGAAATGATTGGCAAAACGGTTGCATGCTAAACACACGAGAAATAGGACTTGACACTGAGAATATTCATCGACGACGAAAAACCAGAAGTCGATTTTGCTGATTTTAGCTCTTTCGTACGAAAGAGCTGGCATGAAACTCCGGATGCAGTGTCCAAGTCACGCTTTATGAAGCCCGTTTGCGTCGCAAACGGTGACACGCAGAGCAGCCGCGGACCTAGAACTAGCGGACCGGCGACGCGGAGAGTGCTCTCAAACAACCAGGAAGGTCAGTTGGGGGACTATTCCACGGATATCGACGTGGACAGCCGGGTGCAAAACAAACGAGGGCACCAACTTGCTCTTTATGTAAGTGCGGATATTCCACTTTGGCAATTGAGACTCTGATTCGAAGACAGATGCCGTACCTGACGTTCGCGAGAGAAACACAAGATACAAAGGATAGCCCCGAGTACACCAACTTGCTCGAATGCTACAAACAGAATGTTATTCACGGGTCTCGAACCTTGGATGAGTTCTTTTACCATTTCGCACAAGATGCGAAGTTAAAGAGTGAAATGCAACGTCGCAATGGCGACCAGGTTGTGACCAGGGAGATTAATGGTCCCACGAAAGGCCTTGAGTGTTGGACCATCCTCAGGGTGGACCAGCTATGGCTTTGGATCGTTGACGAAAGTGAGCCGAATATCCTGTGTCTCTTGAGGAAGCTCAAGTCCTGACCCTGTTGGCCAGAGACCATCATTACCTCATCGACCCACCGTGTCGACGGCGCCGAAGATCCCGTCCTCACCAGAGTCCTCAATCGTCTATCTAAGGAATCCGACGGATGGAGAGGCCAATCCCAGCCGGATTCGGCGATTACAATGGCTAGACTCATTGTCGATTCCTGCACTGAATTCTATGATCTCCCAGTGGAGATAGAGTGCCGGGATAGAGAGGCACAGAAAGCTGTTGTGTCGACTCGGCAGATCTTCTTAGACGCCATCGCCAAAGCGGTTCGTCGGGTCTCCCTTCCTACTCGCGTATGATACGGTTTTCTAATCGGAGATAGGCTATTATTGAAGCAAACTTATTCGAGAGCTTCACCAATCCTGATAAGAGGAGTCACGATAAGCAGGATGCGGCAAAGCTCCTTTACCATGTCAAGGACATTCGTGACGAGCTCAACATCCTCAAGGCGGTGGCCACGCATCAGAGCACGGTAGAAGGCGGCTTTCCTGGTGGATTATCGCCAGGTAGCTACTTGGCCAGTTAGGTTATGAACGACATTGAAGAGCAGGATAAAGTTGCAAAGAGAATTCTTGCAGGGGTGGGTCAATCTGTCGTGGCGTCGGTCACAACTGACTTTTGACGGAGCTTTAGGCGAACGAAACTCTCTCCCTCGAACTAAGCGAGATCGCAAACTCGCAGTCCGACGAAACCGTGCAACAAGGAAGAACTCTCATGGTGTTTACCGTTACGACCATTCTGTTTGTGAGTACGACTCAGGTCTTGGAAACGTCTTCCCGGGAAGGTCTGACTAATCCGACCTCTAAGCTGCCCATGTCCTTTCTCACATCTCTCTTTGCTCTTAACATCACCTCATTTCCACACAACAGGATCAACTTAAAATATTCCCCTGGATGGATATTCGGCAAGCTCTGTACGCCGCTCCCCAGGTCCCAGGGCTGCATGTAGTATATATGCTAATGAAACCCTTTGCAGTCGGTGTGTCAGTAGCCATCTGGGTACCGTCATTGTTGTGGTACTTCAGATCCGGCATCTGGCAAATGTGCCGTTATTGGGGCCGATCGGGGCGACAACCACCTGATGAGGAATCCGGGGGACGATAAGGTAATAGGTAAAAATTCGTGTGAACTTGCCTCCTCCAGGGGTTAAATCGTCTTTTATGTAGTGGTCACGGGCCAGTAGTGAGGCAGACTTGCGTATTGTGATATCACGCGCTAAAGTGATATTCATATTCATATTCACATATTCGCAAAAAGTGTGCTAGAATATCACCCTAGCACTTTAGCACGATTGGTATCACTATAGCACTTTAGCACAATTGATATCCCTATAGCACTGTAGCACGATTGGTATCAATATAGCACTTTAGCACAAGTGACATCACTATAGCACTTCAGCATCTATACTGTCAGATATCCGCAAATCAATCAAAATTAACATCGGAGTCTTCACCGCCGCTACTATCAAAACCTGTATCAGTAATTACACCCATACCACCATGGACAGTCTTCTGGATATGCCCTTCACGCAGCCAGTTGCCTATATATTCAACCTTCTCAAGATTCTCGCAAGTCATTCGTTCTCTATCCCAGGAGAGAGTGCGTCGACTACCAGAGAAAGCAGATTTCGGATTAGCCGATTTAAGCGTGATCGAGAGGATATTAATAGCCATTCGACTTAGCTGAGGATAAGTCTTCTGCTGGTCCTTATGACACCACTATTGAAGTGGTGACCCACTTATTTTGATGGGTGTTGCCTTTATAAAATCTTCAAGATCGTCCATACTATCACCCAGATCCTCGGTGACTTCCAACTCTTCTAGTAGAGCGTCCCACTCATTCGGCTGCCGCTTTTGCGAAGCAGATACCTCATCAACCGACTCTGCAGGTCTAGTCTCAGGCTGAGTTTTATACTCTTCCCAAATTGTACGGATACCAGCAATGGCGTTCTCGTGCTATGACTCTGGCCAATGGCGCTTAATGTACCTGATTCGCTTTGAGGGATCAAGAAGGAGGGCGGCAGCATAAACAGGCGCATCTTCGGTTATAGTATAATACTTGTCGAGAATGAACCAGCCTATCTCAATTGAATGAAGGATACAGCGATTAAACGTCTCTGGCTTCGAGTAATGTTCCTAGATTGGATAATTAGCCAAGTTAGGGTTTAGAGCCTATTAAGTGACAGCATACCTTGTTCTTTTCATAGTGGCGTAATATACTAACATACATAATAAGCGAGTGCAACAGACAAGCGAGTGCAACAAAAAATCCCGCAATTTACATCTTCTCAACTTAATCAATTAATTTTCAACCACTAAATATATCAGACCCAAATATTAAGGCTAGGATTCTTCTTGCACTTCGTGCCCTTCAAAATGACCCAAAATTAAGTCTCCGACGCGCAGCAGGCCTTTACCAGGTCCGTTATTAGACTCTACATCGCCGACAGAAGGGTATCCTTTCTACGCGTGATTCTATCCCAAAATCACGCAAACTATCTGATCTAGAGGAACAGATCATAGTTCAGTTCATTCTCGATCTAGATTCGCGAGGGTTTCCCCCGCGACTGCGTTATATTGAGGAGATGGCTAACCGATTACTCGCCGACCGCGAGATGCCGCCTGTTGGCAAGCGCTGGGCCTCTAACTTCGTCAAGCGACACAAAGACCTCAAGACGCATTTTTTCCATAAATATAACTATCAGAGAGCCAAATGTAAAGATCCAACCATTATTCGCAACTGGTTTAGGCTCATAGCAAATATAATCGCCAAGTATGGCATCCGACCTAATGAAATCTATAACTTTGACGAGACTGGCTTTATAATAGGCATCATTGCAAGCAGAATGGTCGTCACAGGTGCTGAAAGGCGTGGAAGACCAAAATCAGTGCAGCCTGGAAACCGTGAATAGATTACAGTCATTCAGGCGATCAATGCCGAGGGCCAAGCAATCCCGCCGTTCATCATAGGTGCGGGCCAATATCACCTCGCCAACTGGTACCGAGAAAGCGACCTCCCGGGCGATTGGGCTATCGCGACGAGTCCTAATGGCTGGACAGATAACGAGATAGGCCTCGAGTAGCTAAAGCACTTCGGCAGGTGTACTACCAAGCAATCAAAGAATCGCTATCGTCTCCTGATCCTCGACGGACACGAAAGTCACCATTCAGTCGACTTTAAGAGATATTACAAGGCAAATAAAATCATCACGCTTTATATACCCCCTCATTCATCTCACCTGCTACAGCCTCTTAATATCGGGTGCTTTGGTCTGCTTAAGAAGGCTTATGGGCGAGAAATCGAGCATTTAATCAGATGCTCTGTAACCCATATTTCCAAAACCGAGTTCTTCCCGGCTTTTTACACCGCCTACCAGGCCACAATAACAGAGAAAAATATTAAAGCAGCCTTTAGAGGAGCCGGACTTGCTCCTCTCGACCCAGAAAGTGTAATCTCGAAGCTCGATGTGCAGCTGCGGACTCCGACGCCTATAGAGGAGGTAGTTAGCCCCTCGGCCCCTTGGGTCTCAAAGACCCCAAAGACTATCCTTGAAGCCGACTCTCAGTTTGAATATCTTGAAAGGAGAATCAAAAGGCATAAAAGTAGCTCTCCAGAGTCGATTCTAGAAGCATTGAGGTCTTCTTCCAAGGGAACAAAGATAGTTATGCATAAGGTTGCCTTATTAGAGGCCAGGGTCCAAGATCTTGAACAGGCAAATGAGATACTAAGCCGGCAGCGGAGGGCAAAAAGAACCCAGCTACAGAAAGGAGGAGTGATGACAGTAGAGGAAGGAAGGCAAGTAATTGATCAAACGGATGCTGATGCGCAGGCGGTGGCTAGACCATCGAGAAGTGGTGGTCAAGGAGGGCCTGCGCGAATAAAGGAAAGGCGCTGTAGAGCGTGCGGCAAGACAGGACATAATGCAAGGACCTGTCAGATAGTTATCGCTATGTCTCTGGAAGAATATAGCGATTAATTTTACTTAATTAATAGTCTGTTGTGTTTTTATAGCTATTTCTATCTGAGATGTTGGGATGTTATGTTGCACTCGCTTGTCTGTTGCACTCGCTTATCATGTACGTTACCTATAATTGTTAATATTTGCGATAATGTAGAATTCTTACCCTTAGCCCATAAAGTTGCCGATGCGAATGGGTGGAGAAATCTATGTGTTCTTTCAAGGTAATTCCAATCTGATGAGTTGAGGATATTATCGTTGATCTCCTTATCGTAATTAAGTAAGAATTGCTTGATCTGTGATTGTCTTCGGATAAGATTATTAATCAGCTTATACCAAGAGTTCCATCTGGTGTCGTTATTGATCCCAAGCCGCAAGCTTACTTGATCCTCCTATAGATTACTGTGGATAGATGAATTTCGAAGCCAGACTGCAATGTTATGTAGTTTACGCATCGCCGGGATGGTTTGCCAGCCTCTGAATTTGTTATCCCTGAAATCGGGGGGCTTCCGAGCGGCCCTTTTAGCCTTTCCCTTTTATACCTTACTGAAAGACTGTTCTTGCTGTCCCGAAGCTTTAGACCGCGATGTTGGCTTATTGGCGGATATATCATAGAGTGTAAAGTAGAACTGTTTGTATATCTCGGCGCCGGTTATGTCGCTGGCAGCGGCAAGTGCTGCGCGTAAAGCTTCTTTCGAGGATGCAAGGAGAAAGGCCTGAAGGGAGAGATTTATGATATGAGTGATGCATCGGATTTGGCGCTGGTTAGGATGGAAAGATATCTAGACTTAGTTAACTAACTACCTATTAATTAACGTTCTAAATCATATATACTGTATTTGTCCTGTAGCATTTGAGAGAGATGCTTTAAACAGGTATTGTTTGAAGTAGCATTATCGCTGGTATGATAGCCGATTTGCTTCGCAATACCGTATTCTTCGATTGCTTCCGCTATTAGAGTTGCTTGGCGTTCGCCACTGTGGCTGTATCGGCATTTAGGCATAGCTAGCAGGGCCTTTTGAAGTCGATAGCCATTATCAACCCATCTAACGCATACTGCTAAAATGCCATGCCGATGAGGCGATGTCCAGAGATCGGTCGAGAGATGGATCTTCGATACGGACGCCTGAAGCTTTGCTTTTAATTGAGATCGGTATAAGTCGAAGGTAGTGGTAATATGACGCATAGCTGCGTCGCAGGACGTGAGGAGAAGATCCTTAATAGCCGGATTGCATGCCAATATGATATCCTGCATCTTATCCCATTTTACCGCGGAGAATAGTAAACGACGGCGTGTAAGAAGACCGATAATCGATTCTATATATTGCTGTCGGTTAAAGACGCGGCGTAAAGTGGTATCTGATGGCCGACTTAGAAAAAAACTGTCTATCCGCGGCTGCTTTAATGGCCGGGTAATAATATCCGAGTCGTGCTCGTCTACGGTACTGGCCTCCGTCTAAAGAATAGAGGCATGTTTCCTTTTCGCGTGGTAAATGGCATTGCCACGCTTCCTATTTGACCATGGACTATCTGGGGGATAATGAAGGCATTTATATATAACACGACCAGATGTCTTTCGCTTGCCAGATGGGCCTAGTTTGGCCTTCTCTGGATGAGTGGTGCGGAAAATGGCGTCGAAACTAGATGATTCGAAGGGCAGATCATCGGGTGATGCTCTAGTCTGCGATCGACTAAGGGTATTAGTGATAATTTTTGAAGATGAAATCATAATTATATATTGAGAGTTGAGGCAGCACACTGTCAGATAGCGCGCTCTCACTAGGTAACTTATAATCTAATAATGATTAGAATGATTGTCTCCTGTCTCTTTCTCATTATGGTTGTTCTTGCACTCCTCCTTCTTATTGCTAAAGAGGCGAGGCTATGATACTAGACCTGCTGGCCTTGTAACAGACCTGTAACACTGTTCTGACGATTCACGCGTAATTGTGCGACACCCGTTTCCTGTGGCTGCCTATGCAGCACTATCATCCATGCCACTTCTCCAACACAGACCGCGGAATTCAAAGATATCCGGCAGGGTGAAGGACTGGTGCCAGCATGAAGTGCATTTAGTGTGATGGATGCTAGCTACTTATATACCAAAGGTTGCACCATGGTCTGCTGCCTATACTGAGGTCTATAGCCTATGCTCAGAATTGTAGCATAAGCTATAGGGAGCTACAGCCTAGGCTAAAGAAGCTGTGGTTGGCATCCTATCAGGTCCCACGGGAGGGCGTGTGCATGATTAACTTAGCAAGAAAGATTGAATCTAAGAACTCGTGTTTAGATTATGGGGGAATTCTGCGAATCTAAATACACTATAAAATCCTATGTTGTGTTAAAAATGTGACGAGAACAAGGGGATGTTGAAAAAGTTCATTGCAGTAGATCCAACCAAAGTACTGTAGATAAGATTATCTAATCTTATCAGATAAGGGTGTTACACGGCCGATAGCATTTTAGCTATCGTGATATCACACTTAGCTGAAAAAAAGTGTGATATATATTCACGGTGATATATATCACTTTAGCACTTTAGCACAGTGTGATATCACTTTAGCATATCACAATACGCAAGTCTGGACAAATTTTGCCGTTGTATACGGACCGCCGATGTGTTCGATTGTTTCGTTAGCTTCCCCCAGTTGGGTTCCTTCATCGTCGGTCAGAGCGCCTATTGGAAGGGTTATTTCGAAGGAGTCTTCAGCTTCTAGTTCTTCAAGGCTGTCCTGATCTGGAAGGGCAGACTCTTGTGCGAACTTGGCTATTTCGCTAAGATCAGCTTCAAGAAGGTCGTCCTTAAATTGTTCCCAGTCTCCGTTGCAGATCTCATCTTCATTGAATATGACATCTCGAGTGTTAACTATCCGGTTGATTGTAGGGACCCAGATCCTATAGATGTTCGAGGACCTATAGCCGACTGAGAAGCCGATCCAGCCTTTAGGCTTAAGTCGCATTTTGCGATTAACCTTCTGTTGGGCTTCTGAGGTCATTGCATAAGCCTTACAGCCGAATGCTCGTAGATGTGTCTGATCCGGCTGTTTCTTCGGTTGTGGAATCCCTCTGAGTTTGGCTGATGCTGTGTGTAGTTGATCATATGGGGTCTTCCAGCCTGACCTGTAGCTAGGCGTGCGATTGTATAGATAAACAGCTGTCCTTCCGATTTCTGGCCATAACTGATGTGGAAGCTTGGCTCCTGTCCGCATAGCCCTTTCTTTATCCTTGATCACACCCCCTGAGCGTTCGGCGCCGCCATTTTGGGCTTGTGTGTGTGGTGCTGAGGGCTCGAGGATAATTACTCTATCTCTCAGGAAGTCTCCGATCTTCGGTTTGACCTCCGTGATCTCATTATCGCATTCGATAACTCTGACCTTGAGGCTGTGTTGCCGTTCCATATGATCTAGAAAGGCTTTGAAGGCCGTGATAATAGCATCTGCCGTCCGGGCTGTAAGATAGTAATCCCAAATGTATCCGGTGGCTCGGCATGTCAGTAACATCTGTGAGGTGTAACCGTCTATGCCTTCTTCGTAGTCATGAAAGTCAACAGCAATACGTTCGCCGGCGGCCTGACCGGGCTGCTGCCTTGGGGCCCGTCTGACCTGCCTCTTGACCTTCGATAGGCCACAGGCATCGCATTCAGCAGTGGTTGGACCTCGAATTCGCACCCCCTGAGAGGCTGAGACCAAGTGTTCAAGGGCTTGTGGTCCCGGGTGCCCTAGGCGGCTGTGCCAGCGGATAGCTTCTCCTGTCAAAGGGGCCCTCTTGCTATAAGAGTTGAATTTATGGGCTGTCAAAGCTGCTGGGGTTATAGCTACTGGTTGATATTCAATGACGTATTGACCATATATGTCTTGAATCGGGCATGCAAGAGTTCGATCGAGCCATCGAAGGATCGTTGGGTCGTGCCGGTTGTCCCAATAGAGACCTTTCCTTCGCAGTTGGCGTAGGGAGACTAGAGTCGTAAGGAGTCGAGGGCAGTAGGCCACATCTTCGAGCAACAGGGCTCGAGTTCTTGTGAGCCTAACAGTCAAAGTTCCGTAGCCTAAGATGAGCAGTTTTCGGTCTCCAGCCCAGATACAGTCGCCTGGAATAGCCGGTTGAAGTTTGGCTAGTCTATCGGGGCTATTCGTGATTGAGATAGTGGCTCCAGGGTCAAGGATTACGGAGTTCCGTAGGGGATAATCATCCCTCTGTGTTATGAATGTGGCCTTGACTTTGGCAATAGGTCTCTGGTATAGTCATTGATCTGAGTTCTCTTCCTTCGTTGCTTGTTTTGGGTTTCTGGTGCTTGAGGTTCTGGCCTTTTTCCTTGTGAGGGACTTTACCTGGGCCTGCAGGTCTGAGTCTTCCTCGAGAGCTTCTTTCACTTTCTGTTGGATTTTCTCTCGGGGTTTGAATCCCTTCCATGCCTGATTTGGAAAGACATAGAAGCATTTCGTAAGTTCATGGGGTAGTCCACACGCCGGGCATTCCTGTCTCTTCTCAGGAGACCTCTGACGCTTCCTTTCTCCCGTCTTCGTAGAGTGGTACTGGCCTTCGATGATGTGGGCGTCCCCTTCATCATCCTGGGGGTCCTCCCCAGCATAGCTCGCAGAAAACGCACCGCGGGCCACTCGGCCCTTCGTCGCCTCTGCATCTTGGAGCTCATTTCGGAAGGCGTTCCCTACATCTCGGTATGAGAGGGCCCTATTTTGTAATAGAGTCTTTGAAGAGATTTTGTATGAGGCAGTCCAGCTAGGCAGGATGTGTGTGGTTACATTGAAGAAGTCCCAGGCCCACGCACTGTTGTGGAGCGTTTCAGGGACCTCTCGTTGTCGCCCTTTCGCCATTGCCTCTTCCCATTGATCTAGCCACTTGAATGCAGCTTGGCTGACCGTCTTTGGGGCAGTTCTTAGTAATGTAAGATACCTATTTCTGGCATCCTTCGTTTCATCTTCCTCGGTCCTTCCACACCGGGCACGAAGGTTCCAGTGCCATTCGTATATTGATTCGTGTGACTGACAGCAGGTTTGAATCAGGCTAGGGGAGACCGTACGGATAACCCAGTCCTGAAGGGTTCCAAGAGCGTTTTTCTGTTTTTCGAAAACCTTCTCTTGTAGCTGATAAAAGGTTAAATCCTGCTGGAAGATCTTCTGGCCTTGGTCTGTAAGGTCAGAGATAGACCATGTTCCATTCACCGTTTCCTGAATGTCGTCTGGGGTGCCGTCTTGGGATTCGGTGGTATGAGACCGGATTGTTCGTTGGGCTGTAGCGGTCTTCGTATATCTGCGTTTTCTTATATCCGGGATAGCTGGTTCGTCTCCAAGGAATGTCTTGCTTTTGAGATGCTGTTGAAGACCAAGACGATGGGCCTGAAGGAGGAATTCATGCTCCCAGTTGAGGAAGTCCTCAGATTTAGAGAGGGTAGCCGTAAGACCTTCTTTTTGGGGCTTGGATAGGAACATTATCTATAAGAAAGAGGGTTCTTCAAGGTATTAAAGTTGGTTGAGGCAGTGAGACTCTTAATTGTCAGATATTGGGGTCAATTGTCTGTCCTGCTCTCTCTCCGATAGTTGGGTTGGAACCCTATTTCTATCTGTTCAGTAATGACCTATCTAAGAGGTTATTACAGTGCTGAGACAGCTCTCTGACCGGTAGTTCGGTCATCCGGTTAGCCGGTCTCATTTTCACCAGTATTCAACACTATGGATACCCTTAACCCGTGAGGTGACCATATTACCAAAGTGAGGGTGCTGGTTAACCTAGGCCTTAATAAGCTTTTTCTTATATAGATTAAGCCAGTTGGATTTAATATAGCTAACCTTTTTGAGATATTAAGGCAGATAGCGCTTTTCAAGCTCTTATATGTACTAATTAAATACCTATTTATCTAATAACCTTATAATTAAATGCCAGTAATGCTGTTTTCTAAATTTTTTTAAAGCACAAGCCAACTAGTTACCGTTTGACAACAATACAAAGTTCTGCCTTATCCTCCGCTGCATATATGGTTTCTTGCTCTATACTATCCTTTTCTGCTTTTCGCCATATTTCTGTCATGCCTCTTCTTTTGTTTGCTAGAGGATTCTTTCCCATCTCCTTAACAACTTGGGCTTCGATGCGTTCATCCTCCGCCTTACTCCAATCCAAATACGCCATCATCTCTTCTTTCGTCCATTCTCTTGATCCTGTTGACGTGATACAGCGCTTGGACATCTGTTTGTAGTCCAGACACCACTCGTAGCTCTGCTTGTCGTACCTGAGTGGAAGCCCCATCGCCCTGCGATATTGGTAATTTGTTTTGATGCTGCCAGCCGGCTGCGCCGCATACCACGCGCTTCTTGGAGCGACATATCTTTCATATATGGCTTCTGGCGAGTCATACCTCAGTAGTGGTTGCGAAGGAAGATTGCGCGAATCGGATGGCTCGTGATTCAGACATTCTTCGCCAGAAGGGCCTGGCACAGTTCCAACGGGACAGTCTGGGACGACAGAATGTTGAAGAGCTGTAAGCGAAACTTGTACAGTATGTGAAGACTGGTGTCAGATATTAAGGTGAATCGTGTGTATTTCTTGATTCTGTCGCAATCGAAGGACTATTGAGACCTTATATCTTCGACTGGTTCCTTCTAGGACTTGAGTCCTAGAAAGTCCTAGATGAAAGTCCTACGATCTAAGTTTAGGACTTCAAACTTTAATCCTGAACCTTAATCCTGAAGTTGAGGGTGAACCCTCCAACATTCAACAACATCGAAAGGTGGCCGAGGACAATTTCGTATTTACAGTACTGTATATTATTGATTTGTCGGAGTTTAGGATTCTTTGATACTGTTACTTTTAATACATGGTATTATATATTGAGCAATTTCCCCCCCTTATTTAAAAGCATAATATACAAGTAATCCTGAAGATGTAGCGCATTTATATGACGGTCTTCCGGTGTTTAAAGGACTCCGCGTTCTAAACCCTTTCCGTAACTCGGCGTCTTCGAACACCCCGAGGTAGCCACAAATTCCGCGAATTCCGCTACAAAGTCCGCTTTAAGCTATTTGTCAACTAGTTATAAATGTCCATGATGTCTGCTATAAGGCTATACCCCGCTTCATATAAACTTCCTTTCCTGTCGCTCAACACTTTCAATACATCGACAACAACCGGTAGATAAGAACTCCAAGATGGCGGCGAAGAAAGTTGCAGTTGTGGGCGGCTCTGGAAGTAGGTGCTCTATTAAAAACCCCATCAGGAGGCGACATACTTACACAGATCAGACCTCGGCCGCGAAGTCATTGATGGGATCCTTGCCAGAGGCTCCTACGAGGTGGTCATATTGAGTCGCGGGGTAAGACACCATGCTTGTTCATGGCGCCTTTGACACTAATCACTATGTTGTTTAGGCCGAGGTTGCAGACTTGCCCAAAGGCGTTGCCTGGAGGCAAGTAGACTACGATGATAAACCCGCACTTGTTAATGCAATGAAGGGCATCGACACGGTGCTCTCCTTTTTGGCAATCTTCGACACGAATGTAGCCTTTGAACTGCACAAGAAGCTCATCAACGCAGCCATTGAGGCTGGCGTTAGAAGATTTGCCCCCTCGGAGTGGGCTACGTGAGTGCCTCTACCAAGCCTGTATCTTACGATCGAAATGCTAATAGTAATTGGTTCAGTGCGAGCAATAGTGGGGTCGCTCATTATAAGTACAAGGACGAGGTCCGGAAATATCTGGAAGAAGTCAACTCGAACCAGCAGGTATGCGTCTTTAATTCACTTGCTTGCGTTGATCGGACTGTCTAATCCTATTGGTTTAATAGAAGATCGAGTATTGCCTGTTCCAGCCAGGCTTCTTCACAGATTACTTCGGACACCCCCACGCAACAACGAAGCATTTCGGTACCTTCTATATGTTTGCAGACTTCCAGAATCGCAGGGCCATCATCTCCGAGGACGGCGATGCTCCAATTACCTTGACTACTGTTCGGGACATGTCCCGACTTGTAGCACAGGCCTTGGAATATAACGGGGTATGGCCTACTGTTGGTGGCATGCAAGGGACGGCAACCACTGTTTCCGGGCTTATTGCATTGGGCGAGAAGCTCCGAGGTACGAAAGACACTATCCAGAATTTGGACATGGTAGTCTTGACATATTTGCTAACATGGTATAAGGCCCGTTCAAAATTGAAAAGATCTCTAACGAGGCTCTGGAGACTCGGAACGTTACGACTTCCTGGTATCCCGTGGTAGAACACCATGGAGTTCCGGAGGAGATGAGGGAGCAAGTTTCTAAAGGTGTTCTTGTGGAATACGTTGCCGGCCTTAAGAGAGGCGTGTGGACTGTATCGGATGAGTGGAACAAGCTCCTCCCCGACTTCGAGTTTACCTCTGCAGAAAGCTACCTAAAGGGCATTTGGTCGTGAGAGTACCTTTTTAGTAGCTAAAGCCTACCTATCATGCGCGGGACTTAGATAAAACCAATATAATTCATACTAGAGCAATTGCTTCTATGCTCACAGCGACTATCTAGTTAAGATTAGTAACCGTAGTTATATCTTTCGGGATAAGGAATACTAGGCGCCACATATATTCTTTCGTCGTTGTATAAGGAGTTGCCCTAACTAAGCCTACATCTCTAAAGCACAAGCGGATAAAGCTTACTAGAAGGAGGAATATAAATCATACTATAAGGTAAGGGATATAATTACCTATGTATATTTGGTCGTCGAGCATTCCCTCCCACTCATAGTTTGTGTTAACTGCCTCTTCTCTAGCCAACTGCCGCTGAGTACCCACGCGTAATTAAGAAGAAGAATAACAGCAACAACAACAACAACACATATACTATAGCTAGTGGGTTCCTTGGTATGATCACCCACCTTCTAAACCTGCAAGGGCTGGTGACAGTGACGTATACATGCGAGAGGCCACGGCGCCGCGGCCCATGGTTGATAAGCTAAAAGTCCTGCTGTTGCAGCCACCCAGCTTAAGAATTTCGTCCTTGCAATGAGATACTCAGAATATTAATCGAAATATGAACAACAGTACGGACCGCCCACTGAAGCCATTGCGGCTTGCGACGAATGCCTCAGGCAGTGATAAGAGTGAACTGGATCTCACAACTTCCCCCAGTAACGCCTCCAATGACACGGCCGAAACGATCTGCCGTAAAAATAGCCTGTGAGCCATGTCGGAGGAGGCGCATCAAGGTCAACTCATTCAGCTCGTGAGGCACGACGACTGGCACAAAAACCAGGCTTGTGACCACCAGAAACTAACGACACACCTTTGTAGTGTGACGACCGGCGACCCAAGTGCGGGCCATGTGCGTGACGGGGAGACTCGTGCACCTACGACAGCGGCAGGCGAAGTCTGATGAGCAAAAGGGAGGCTTAGGGGAAGTGGAGATTCAAGAGAACGAGTTTGCTGGGAAGATACCAGGGTCCGTCCTCAGCCCTGCTGAGGTCATGTCGTATCTTCTGTCATACAGATCGTGTCCCGCTGACGCGGTAAAGGACTGTGACCATTGGGTGGATAGTCTTGTCCAGAGCAAAAAGCATGCCCGTGACTAGAAGGAGATTACGAGGCGAAGGTTGTGGAGTCGCCAGTCAGTCCTTACTGTATCTAGTAACTGTGTATGTCAACTTTGCGATGAAAGTCTGAAGGATAGGTCCAGCTGATGATCCTCCGTGTTGGTTTGTTGTAATATGTGTGTGTGGAGCGGAACAAGCCTCAGTTCATCGGCGGAAACCGCCATAAGCAACTATCCTATGATCGTCAGCGTGCCTCGGAGCTATGACATTGATCCACGACCCCGTTACTCAGCTGTGTGTTGGGTCGAGATCTCGCATGGGGGATGGTGCGAACTGGTCAACCGTGCGAGCCCCCTGACCACTCACCTCGTGTCCGTAGTACTTAAGTCCCACGATCCCAGTGCTGAACCCAGAGCATGAGATCCCTCTCACAACATCAGCGTCCATAATGTTGGCATCTTCAACTGATATGAATTCCAACCGTCTCTCTCGTGGCCTTGTGCTTGCTTCCTGGGGAGCTAGCCTTCTAGCGTGTCTTTTGCGAGTGCACCGCATCTATCTTGTGCAAAAGCAAGGTCCTGGTACCCGCCATGCTACGGAAAGGCTGAGTACCAGGTATTATTACGTCTTTTTATTTAGTGTCATCGCCCATGGCATCATCTCTCTTAGTACAAGCATCCCTTTTGGTGTACTTACACTCGTCAGAGGAGATTTCTGGATAGGTTTCACATCCGGTTCCGTGGTGCTCGGGAGCATGATAGGGCATGTAAGAACATGTCCGTCCACGAGTCTTTTCATGACTGACGAGACCAACACAGAGCTGTTGGAGAGCTGTCACCTGGCATGCTGCACAAAGATCTTTCCATCCAGGGGTCTTATTGTGTGTTCTTGTGCCCTGTCTCTGTGTCTGCCCCGCGAGCCTTAGTCTGTCGGGGGAAAAGTCTAAGGTTGGGGCCATCATATTGTCCGTAAGTGCCGCCTTCTTTCGGATTTGGATGACCTGGGAGTGGGCGACCTTCATACGGGAGAAGCGTGACTCTGACCATAGGCGAGGCGGGAATACCTTGAGAAATACTCCGAAAATCGGCCAGATGCTGGGCCATTTCGCTATCCACATAGTCTCGATGGTCGGCATGATCGTGGCTTGCGCTGTAGCTGGTGCACGACTCAATGGTTGGGGCTCTAGCTCCTCTCTCAGGCTCTCCGTAGTGTCGGTAAGTTGCACCCAAACATTGAAGTGATACATACTAAGTGTTCAGATCGTCTCGTTCACGTATGGGTTACACGACGCCTCCACGGAGGTCTGGATGCTTGTGCCCCGAATCAAGGAAGCTCTTCGCCAGTGGTGGACGCTGGATTTCAGCACGGATGCGGTAGAGCTTGTAGCTTCGCACAGCAGTGAAGAACTCCAAGGGAGTCACGAGAGTATTCAGATCTAAAGTCGGATCTCTCTCGAAACATTCATCACGAGCCTACCCAAGCATTGGAACAGCTACAGGCGGAGGAGTAAAGGTGATACGCAGGTCCGCGGGGCGGCTTCATACCGCCACTGGTGCGTCCTTCTCACTCGGGAGTCCCGTGAGCTGATGGTGGGTTCCCCCATCTTGGGTGACTGGTTCATTGGCACCTCTGAGACGGCATCTCTGTGTTCGTGCAGCAAGGAGGCGAAGCATGTTGGCTCGCATTGCTTCAGCTGGTGGTCCCTTGTCGACAGGATGATGAAGCCCACCATGGCCGAGGTTTTAACCTTCTGGGTACTTAAGGGTGCTCTGTCCCCTTCCTCGATACCACAAGCTCTCTTCTCTTTCCATCTCTCTCTGCCTTCCTCCACCAGACAGCAAGCATGACCATTCTCAACGAATCCCACCACATGTCCCCCGACGTTGCCATCGACGATCCCGAAGTCATCGTTATCAGCGATGATGATTCCGACGACAGCAATGACGAGTGCGAGTTCGAAGATGTTCTTGGAGTCAAAGAAACGGCCCTCGTGGCCGATCACACGCAATCAGAGGCTGAAGAAGACACAAATGTCGGTGCCAATGACGACGAAGGCATACACGACGATGCTACGAGCGACGCCCAAGTTGACACCGATGGTGTTGCACCTATACCTGCCCCTGGACCTGTTCGGAAGATGAATGCGTAAAGTCATTCATTTAATGAGTCATAAGTAGAGTTATCTATTGTACTCTGGTTTTTTTTCACCATCCGCCGTGACCGCCTGGTTGGTTGGTGGGGTATGTTTTCCTCTTTGACTTCTATGACCGAGCCAGCCTCCGATTCTGACTCTTGCTCGCTTGAAGAGACAAATTCCACCCCGACAGGCGTATAACGAGTCGCCCCTTCTGGTATGGACTCTTTACCAGCTAGAGTCTCTCCAAGAGTCATAAAACGTTTGTTAGGATTCGGTACCGCCTTCCTCTTCTTCCCTCTTTTCAGCCGAGCCATTCTTCTTCTAGGCTGGCAATCCTCTGCGTATGCGCAGCTACTGTCTGCTGGTGAGCTTCAAAGCCCTTGGCTATCACGTTGAACCGTCTCCGCGTCTTTGGTGTTTTGTTCAACCCAAGATCACGAATTTGACGGCTCGTCTGTGCCGTATCGTCCGAGCCAAGATACGGCCTGGGTTCAGGAGTCACTCTTGGGCTGCCGTTTGGCCTATCTTGTTGGATTTCAGGGTGCCGTAACGCTTTCGCACGTGAAATTGGCCAGTTTCCAGTGACCCTCCAGCCAGACAATATGTTCTTCTTAGTCATTCCAACTCGGTGAGCCTTGGCGTAGATCCTGATGAAATTGACCTTGTCCATTGGAGCGGAATCAGTCAACAAAGCGAACCTTTCCAACTCTCGTCGATATGCAGCCCTTAACGCGTTGAATACTCCATTGTCTAGTGGTTGAAGTCCATGAGAGCAGTGTGCTGGTAGATAGCAGCAATAAACGTTATTCAAAAAGCACGTGGCCATCCATTCATCCTTCCATCACTCAGCACTGATCTTGAGGTGGGGAACATGGAGATCATACTGTTGCATGGCTTCCATGACCATCTAAAATGATTAGTCTAGCGTCTAACTCGTCAGCAGGTGTTGTCTGGGGCAGGTAAACTCTTTCAAGCCATTCAATGCCTATGTGGTCATCAGTCCACCCGTTAGGCGAAGTTATGTAATACCAGTCTGCTATCTGTTTAAACTCCTCAAGAAACCATTGTTTTTGCAGTTATTTTCCCTTGAAGATTATACCAGGAACTAAAGCGCGGCCATCAGCAGTGATGGCTTCGATGAATGAAGTCCAATTTCGGGTTTGTGGTCCTTTCAGAAACGCCTTGCGCCTCGGGTCCGCGCTTCCAACAACCAGGCTATCTAGGCCTGAACCCAGAGGGTTAGTCGGCCAAAATTCAAGAATTAACAAGGAATAGAGGTGAATGCTTGCCGAAACCAGTCATAATACCCCCCTCATCAACGTTGACGGTGTTTTCAGGCTTGATCCAACCATATTGGCCCTCCCTAATATCAAAGTACCAATGAACCGCTCTAGGTGTGAAATAGTCGAACCTTTTGGCTTCTTGACGTCTTCCTATCTTCGTCTTTAGGTCCGCGCGGCGATTGATAAACTTGGTCACCCAGTTGCGTCCCAAGTTGGGACGTTCGCCCTGCTGCCTCAACAAGCCCATGACACAAGCGCGGATCTGACTGTGGGACGGAGCATAACCCAAGGACTCCTGACGGAGAATCCAGAGAGCCAGCCTATCCTCTTGACTCTTGGACAAGCGTCGATGAGGGTGGATCTGCTCTTTCACGGCCCCGCGGCCATTAAGTCTGTCGATTAGAGTGCTCCGAGGCACTCCCCGTCTATGAGGGGCTTGAGGGGGCGAAAAGCCATCGTCAGTAACATCCAATATAGCCTCTGCCATGTCTTCCTCTGTATATTTCCATCGAAGCCTCGATCTAGGCATTTTCTTGGTCATTGTCGCAGAAAAATGCCAAAAAACATAGAAAAGAGCGGTGAGGAAATTAATGATTGAATTAACACTATTTCCATAGCACGGTATGCATACATCGCGTACCCCGCACAGCCTTAGAGAGCTACAATCGTTAACTCCAATCATTTCTATAATCAGCAAAGGCATTGTCCTCCAAGTAGCTATTTATTTTGGCCAATATTTGTGTAAGTGAAGTTGATGAGTTTTGAAGCTTTTTTTATTTTGCTTGCCGAAAGAGGGGTTGTGGATGGTAATTAACCCACGTTTCCAAGACCGAGTTCTTTCCGGCTTTTTAGCCGCATTCCAGGCCACCATGACAGAAAAGAATATCCAGGTAGCATTCAGAGGAGCCGGGATTGTTCCACTTGACCCGGAAAGTGTACTCTCAAAGCTTGATGTGCAGCTACGAACTCCAACCCCGGTTGAGGAGGGGACTGGCCCGTCTACCCCATGGGTTTCAAAGACGCCAAAGACGGTGATTGAGGCCGCGTCACAGTCTGAGTACCTCTAAAGAGAAATTAGAAGACATCAAAGCAGCTCTCCTGAGTCCATTCTAGGGGCACTGAAGTCTCTTTCTAAGGGAACAAAGGCAATAATGCATGAGAATGCCTTATTGAGAGCTGAGAACCGCGAGCTTCGGCAAGTAAATGAGATACTAAGCCGGCGGCGGAGGGCAAAAAGAACCGGACTACAGAAAAGAGGGGTGATGACAGTAGAGGAAGGAAGGCAAGTAATTAATCAAACGGATGTTAATGCGCAGGCGGTGGCTGGACTATCAAGAACTGGTGGTCAAGGAGGGCCTGCGCGAATGAAGGAAAGGCGCTGTGGAGCGTGCGGCAAGCCAGGACATAATGCAAGGACCTGTCAGATAGTTGTCGCTATGTCTCTGGAAGAATATAGCGATTAATTTTACTTCATAATAGTCTGTTGTGTTTTTATGGCTATCTCTATCTGAGATGTTGGGATGTTGTGTTGCACTCGCTTATCATGTACGTTATCTTCTGGGATAGAATAAACTGTATAGACTTGGCAGAGGAGCCCGGCGTGCCCGATCTTCCTGGAGGTAATGGTGATGACTACTAAGTGGCATGGATTATGGACCGCGCGTTCTGGTGCTTAGGAAGCGCAAGATATACTAAGCCTTTATGATTGCTGAGAAAGAAATCCATGGTGCCAAAATAGGGTAGGTCTCTGTGTATTTTTCCTTTTCTATTTAACTCTTTTCTTCCTATTTTAGCTGCTTTTTATTAGTTAATTTGCTTACTGACATATACGGTCATGCGTTTCTTAGGGACCGTCGGTCAAAAAAACTTAAAAAGCTGTATATGAAAAGAAAGGACGGCATATCGAAAGACGACATCAAGAAAGACGGAGAGATAGTAACCTCCTGAATGCGCGCAGGATTCAGCATGCTTTAGTACATGGGACTGAAACCAAGGATGATGTGGGTGTTGAGGAAGGTCTCGTAGAAAGCGTGGCGGATAGATGACAGGGACTGAATGAGCATTATAACCACAGCAACCGTGCCCAATGTGCCGGACCCGATGAAAAGGCCGCCCGTAATCGCACGTCTGACATACTCCCAGCCGTTATCTGCGACGGCCACAATCGCCCAGGCGATGCTGTGGATGACCACCTCGAGCAACACAATACGGCCAATCCATCGGTGCAACAGGTTACACGTGTCAAAACTGATCTTGAGGACAGGGATGAGCGGGTTGTTCCGCCCGGCCAG
Source organism: Fusarium sp. MPI-SDFR-AT-0072 (assembly GCA_020744335.1). Lineage (NCBI taxonomy): Eukaryota > Fungi > Ascomycota > Sordariomycetes > Hypocreales > Nectriaceae > Fusarium > Fusarium sp. MPI-SDFR-AT-0072. Next base: position 4,449,699 of record JAHBOG010000004.1, read on the forward strand.
GATGATGAGCGGCACCATGTTGACGAGAGCCAAGGTGCCCGAGCGGCCTCGCAGCTCGGCGCAGAAGGCGTAGCGGTTGTCGTTGGCCCAGTTTAAGACGAACATGTATGTGAAGTTGCTGCCCAGGTAGCCGACGAGGAGGACCATGTGCAACCGCGAGGGCAGGGTGCCAACGCTGATAGCGGAGGAGAGGCGAAATCCCCTCCTGTGTCGCTTCTTCCACAGCGGCGCGTAGATGACATGCTTCTTCACAGCGGGCATCCAACTCCACTGCGATATCCTCCAGTATCCTTGCTTCTCTCGGGTGACGGACATGGCCGAGATCAGCCGCAGCTGTGCCCAGACAATCTCCAGCATGCGGATGGTCAAGACGACGAGGGCCGTGATGCCCAGGGTCCACCACAGAGCTTTCTTGAACAGCATATTCTGGGCCTGGTTGACACCTTCCAAGCCAGAGTAATAGGGTGCAATGGTTGAAGTCGATTCTACCTCTGGGTCAGACCGATCCGGTCCTTGAACCTCGATGGTAGTCGATGCGGATGAAATCATTGCCTCAATCCCGGCGGTCCGGCGCCGGTGGAAGTCCATGGTTGTCGTTGTATACTGTTGTTAAGGAGTTCCTTAGTGGGTAGAAAGGGAGGAAAGGACGAACGTGTCCTGGTTCAGCCGCCAGCGTTAGCGTTCCAGGATACCTGTAGGAAGGATAATATTGAGGAGGAAGACGAAGTCAGAAATGAAAGCCATGGCGAGAAATCCGAGAAAGGGGCATTTTCTTCAGTGCAGCTCGGGTCTCAAGCCCGATGCCGCCTCAAGTCGCAAAGAGGGAGAGGAGAGTGGTGCAGCTGTGCGAGATAAGATGAAACAGATGGCGTGTTGGGAGAAGATAGGCAGAGCGGCAAAGAGTAGTGAAGCTGGAAGAGCCTTCTTAGCTAGCTGAACCCCAGTCTCGAGAAGATGCCAAGACAGGAGGACTGGCATGACGGAGCGGACGCTCTGTCGTACAGATGCTCCAGCGTGATAACGAAGCGCAGCGACGCAGCCAGTAACATGACTAGGATGATGGCACCGGCGTCGGCGTCAGAGGCGGGATCCAGAGCGCATCCCAGTCCCAACATGGAATGAGGTGCTCATGCTGCCCATTCCATCCATACCAGCTGCCGCCGTGGCCGACGGCAGTGACTGGTGCTACCACCTGCGATGCAACCAGGCTCGGGATTGCGGTCGTTGCGGTGGCTGCCTGGGTGCCGTCTATGTCAACTTAGCTTCTCGGTTCTCTGGAACTTCACGACGGTGGAGGAGCAACTTCTTCGTGTGCCGGGTGTTCCTGATTGTGGACTAGAGGACCGCTACTAGTGGCAAGAAAATTTGAAAAAGGGGTGAATCAGTGGAGTGGAGTGGGTTAACTGTATGATCGATGGAGGCTCGACAGCGAAAAAAAAAAAAAGGAACGGATTGCGACCAGCGCTAGCTATGGACAAATGAAAGGAATGGGAAGGAAGTTGGCTGACTGTTAAAAGTACGGATATGGACCTCTTTTCACTACCCGCCCCTCAGTTGACGGGTGGAGCCATTGCGAGCGGGTAGGATCTGTAACAGACTGGCGCCAAGCCCTTAAAAGTAACCGCATTTTGGTGTGGCATGCTCCTCAAACACGCCAAAAGCGCAGACAGGCGTGGCTTTTTTGCACAGGGAGTGGCTCTGATCCTCAAAATTATGTAAAGCCTGCATGCTTGTTGGCTCCCTACAGGAAGGGGAAAATAATGTCTTCTTTGGGACCTTTTTCGGCGTAGGGGACGGAGCCCCCTTGACTTCGCTGTGGCTGATCCGTTGATGTACTTCCAGGGATCCGAGTCAGGGATTGGTACTTAGCTTACATAGTCACCACCGATTCGGCACCCCAGCTGAAGCAAATGGGGTATTTGTGCGGGGTTTAGTGTTGTGTCCTGGCTGGACGACACGCAGGAGGGGGCGCGAATTGGTTAGCTCCAGACTAACAACATTCGGAACTTAGTGCAGAATAAGGCAGGGCGTTAATGCTATGAAGCGTACAAACACGCCTCATGTATCTCCTCTGCTGTGCGCAAACTCCTGCTGGCCAACGGAGCCACTGTTATAGCATTAACAGCCGTAGCTTTATTTGGCTTTAATAATGTATGATCCTGTTATAACCTTGTCTCCTAAGAGGTCATAAGTCTTCAACGCGGTCACGACGAGGGGTTATAACCAATTTAAATGCATACAACAGAAGGTACTTCTACCGCCACCTAATCTATGCGGTGATAGAAGTACCAACAGTTTTCATCGTTACAAATCGCTACATCACATACCTTACAGCCCGTACCTGGTCTGTTTGGCCCGACGCCTGCTTCTTGCATTACCGCTAATTTCACTAAAAGCATGCTGTTTTGGCCCATTTGACCGTATTTGCCCTTGTCAGAAGCCAAAGCAGGCTAGGCACCTTGCCTTAAGGCTCTATAGACATGGTTCATGTTCCTGTCCATGTGTTTTTGCCGTGTTTCTTGATCATCGATGTCTTCTTCAGCCCCTGACCGGTATTTCTTCCTTGCTTAGCTTTCTTGATGATATAGGTTAAATAAGGCGTTTGAAATGCACTTCCGCCAATCCTCCTGTGACGTATATCTCTCCCAATTTAGCTGGGGACCATCTAGTTGAAGGATATAGCTGTTAGTAAGTGCAACATCAAGGAGGAAGGTCCATGTAAGTGCCTGCCAAGCCCCCGGGCGCAGGGGGTGATGGTAGCTTGTATATGACCTCAATTGATCGCCTCGGTCAACATGGTTCATTTCATCGTTATAAGCAGCAGCTGCTGTCGGGATTGGAACGACTTTAGTGGTGATCCCCTCACCAAATTCTAGCTGTATTGGCCGGGCTCGTAGGTGGTTTGTAGATGGCTTCTTTCTCTTCTTATCAGTACGCTCATCGCCTCGGAAGCCGGTTGTGATGAAGAACACAAGGCTGTTATCCTTTAAAGCCATTCGATTGACCTAGGAAGGAGAGGAGAAGATAGATTAGTAAGGGAAATACATAGAAGAGTATCATAGCTAATTGCCTTATTATGCCTTGTTGGAATAGCCCTGACTTCATTGAAAGCATAGTCACAACGCCCTAATTTATCAAGTGCCTTATCCCTCTTTAGGTCCTTGTGTATACCACAGTTAGTGCGGGCTGTGCCTATGGCCCCGTAGCCGTGATCACGAAGCTTGCGGAAAAGGGGTGGTGTCGAGAAGAGGTTATCCACAAAGACGTGATATGTCTGCTTTGGCACCATACTACATAGGGAAACAACAACGCCCTGTATATTGTCTAGTTGTGTAAAAGCAGCTGCCTCCTTACTAGCTGCCTCTCTCTCTTGTGTGCTAGGGCGACCTCTCTTTCGCCTTGGTCTCCCGCCTAGGGCATCGTAATTTGAGCCATTATAATGCCAAAGCCACCTAATAAAGAAGCCTTCTTGGGCGATAACCCAGATCTTGAAGCCTAGCGGGGTTGGCTTCCCTTTGACAATAGTTGTCGCTGTTGATCTGCCTGTATAGCGGACCATACACTCATCTACAGCGAGATGAGAGCCTGGTTGGAAGAGTGTAGCTGACACTCTCTGTATATGGTCAGACCACTCTTCAGCAGCTTGGAATACCCTCGGAAAGGGGGCGTTTTCATCGATCTTGGTATAGTCAAAGGGACGAAGGTAGCGGTGGATTAGCTGAAACTTCCAATAGGGCATAAACTTAATGACTGAGTGCAGGGGGGCTTGATCTCCAAGCCGGGGGGTCTTCCAATGGCTTGAGAGCTTCCTTTCCTTATGAATTCCTATATAAATCAGCATGCCGAGCCATACATAGATCTGTGCAGTAGAGTTCCCTTCCCAAGCCAGGAGCTTTGACCGTTCATTAAGTGGGTTATTCCAGCCATCAGCCACGGCGTTTTTAAACACATAACAAATCCAGCTATCAGTATATTCGATCCATTTCCAAAGCAGTGATTTGAGTATTAAAAGCTGAAAAAGATCAAGTGGTGTGCTGGGCAAATGACTGATATGAAAATTGCGAGGTTGCACGATAAAAGGGCTGAACGGCGCGAGAACACGTTGGGCGCGGCTCAGAGTATCTGGGCGAGCTCCCTAGGATGGTATCTCAGAAGGCACTTTCTTTAATTACCAGGGAGCACCGCAAGGCATTGAAAGGCATTCCCACCGCGGCAAATCCGTGGCCGGATGCCATAGCATCGTGCAACGACGATTGCACCGTGCCTATCGAGCTTGGCATCCCCTGTTATCATACGATCTACAGGAAGCTTATCACCGCAACGCCTCTAACCAAGTGGGATATCCATCCGCGGTGGCATCTACGAGAGCCTGTGAGCGAAGACGTACATCGTCGGATCCTAGACCCAAAGATCGCTACCAATCTTCGTGGACGGCCAAAAAACAACCCCCAGCCCATACCAGCGAGTATGGCAGTTGGCGCCAGCGGTCAGATTCGAAGCCATCAGGATTCAGACAGTCAGCCTCAAAGCAGTCTGCCAAAGCGCCACGGCCAATCACCTGGAAGTCGAAACCAGACGAGTCCGGCCCGCCTCATGGGCCAGGCCACCCAGGCACAAAATAGTCAGTCAAGCCAGGAAAGGACATTACATCTCGGGTCCGGGAAAACTACAGGAATATGGGCAAGTGGGCGCAGGACTCAACCCAGTATCCGAAGACGGCGGTCTCAATGGGAGCTATCGAGCGATAAGACAATGCTTTCTCTCCAAGCAAGATCTACAGCAGTTAAAGCTGCTACACGGGCTCCAAGCACATGCAGCAGATGCCATACGGTCGGCCATACAATGACGTCAAAGACGTGCTCGTTGAGGTACTCGGAGCAATCAGATTTTGCTTCGGAGCTAGCCTCACGATCTACCATATTGTTAGATTCAACCCAAAACCCAAAAGGCATCCTAGATTCGAATTTCACCACAGCAGCACCAGCGTCCCAACCGCCTGCAGAAGTTGCGCCACGGCCTCTTCCATCGCTTGTTCTTGTGTCAGCACCTTCGCCCAATCCCCCTCCATGTTCACTGCCAAGGTATGATTCTGCACGAGCCATATATCAAAGATATGTTGCTGCAAGACGCGCTTGGTATGAAGCGCAACCCCGTGGGAGTATCAAAACCAACCAGGAATACCGCAGGGCGATGGGTCTCCCATTGCGGTATGACCAGAAGAGTTATGATTGGTGTTTGGAAAGCAACCAGATGACAATGCTCTCCACTACTTCAACGGAGGCGAGGGAATGGACTAAAGAAGAGATGATGGCTTATCTGGACTGGAGGAAGGCGGAAGATGACCGCATTGAGGCACGGGGCGTTGCAGAGATGGGAGAAAATCCGCCGGCGATCATAAGAAAAGGCAACGTTAACACGGAAATGCAGAAGGAGCAGTGTATTGTAGTCAAACTGTAACGCAACAGAAGACTAATGAGGTGAAATGCTTGTCTGGTGGACAGCATTCCCTAGCTAAGTCGCGACGTTCGAAAAGCCAATCATGACGTGAGCCCCGAGGTTCACAGGACCCGCGAACTAATGGGGACCCGTTCCAGGACACTATCACAGTGTTAAGTGACCTCATAAAGAGCCCTACCGTAGGAGACTATAGACGTGTATACTTACCGTCCACGGCCGTAATCGCTAGGCCATTTGCTACCATTCATAAAAATTATGCTCCAAAAGTCTGGAAACGCTGCCCCGCCAACGTGTAATCCACATGATAAAAGTGAACTGGTCCAATTTCTTTAAACATCTACAACTTCGACAAAACATGTCGCAAAAGAACGGAATTTTGTCAATTATATGCGCTAAGCGCGAAAGAAATCACGAGTTCAGCGAGGTTGCTAGAGCTCTTATCGTTCAAGCTGTGGAGAGCGGAAGGTCTTACCGTGATGTCGGCGAGGAGGCCGGATGTTCAGCCGGCACAATCTTCAAGATCTTTCAACGCTGGAAAACTCACCAAACCTTAGATAAAAAGTGTCGTTCTGGGCGTCCTAGAAAACTCACGGTTCAGCAGATTCGGTACGTATTAATTTCACTCAAACGCGACCGTAGGATCACATATGGATCGCTCGTTAATTATCTAGGTGGCGAAATCTCCCGGACAACGATACGCCGAGTAATCAGGTACCATTACGGTCGCAAATGGAGGGCTATGCAGAGAATTCCACTATCTAAAGAAACCGCTCGTCAGCGGTTTCTATGGTGTTAAGCTTGGAAGGAAGATATCGAAGAATTGCTGGAGGTATGTCGTTTTGAAGTTTGCAGATGGACGCCGCCCGGGAATCTTTCACCTAACTGACGATGCCTTCAGACCATTTTCAGCGACGAATCATCAGTTCAATCGCAACCAAATTATAAACGAGGTTGGATATTCCGTAAGCCTCATGAGAAGTTCATGAAGGAATTAGTTAATGTGACAGTTCATGGAAAGTCACGATTATCTATCATGGTTTGGGGAGCAATCTGGAGAGGCGGCAAGTCTGATATCATCGTCATGATCCGCGATCAGACCGCACGAAGAAGAGGATATACTTCTTTAAGTTATCAACAGGCTTTGGAGGAAGGTTTACTTCCTATTTGGACTGGATTTCGCCATTTTCAACAAGATAATGCTCGTATACATACGTCAGAGTCTACGACGAACTGGCTGCTGGAAAACGGCATATCCTGGATTGACTGGCCTGCTCACAGTCCTGATTTGAACCCAATTGAGCACATTTGGAAGCAATTGAAGTTGAACATTAAAAAGATGTTCCCTCAATTAGATCTCTTGAAAAATAACGAGTCTGATCGAGCAAAGTTGATAGAATGTATCAAGTTGGCGTGGGCAGCAATTACACCAGCGCAGATTAACTGTCTAATCGACTCACTCCCCCGCCGACTTGACGCCTGCATTCGCGCAAGGGGGTGGTATACAAAATATTAAACAGAAAAATCAGGGCTTTAAAATGATATAACTTTTAATGTTGTTGGATTTTATTTAAATTAAATATGTATAAGTGAAGTTATCGCGGTTGAATAGATTGAGTTGCTACAGGGTGGGGTGTTTCCAGACTTTTGGAGCATAATTTTACCTGTAATGACCCAGCCGCGAAAACATCGATGTGATAGGGTGATCCCGACAGTGTTAAGGCGCGGTGGAGCGGACCAGCTTCACCGCCTTGTGCGGGGCCGACAAGTTTTTGGGCCAATGAGAAGCGCTAAGAGTGCGGCACCCCTGTCAATTGCCCTTTCATTAGGCTGTACCTTCCCTCTATGTCTCCTGGACCCCTTGTTATTCAATTGCTCAGTTATCTATGAGTATCGTATTTCAGAATGCCGCCACATCCACCCAACAGGCAAACACAGCGTCTTTCGACCCCGCCGTCCTTGCCGCAAAAGAAATCCGTTGCGTGAGATGCGATCCAACTCCTCTTAACAATGAACTTGAACTGACATGCTTTTCCTACTTTGACGTCTAGTTGTCGTCCCTGTCATGCCCGCAAGATTAAATGTTCGGGGAACAAACCATACAACAACTGTAATCGCGCATCAGAATGCATCTATCCCGCAAGAGATCATCAAGTGAAAGTACAACAAAGGTACTCTTTAACTTATGAGCAACGGTGTGAACTATGCCGCCTTCGCCTCGACTACGACCCTTCAACAGCAACAGTTCACCGATCACCGTTCACAGATAAACACCGGTAACACTCAACCCGTCACTAGGAATGTTTAGTTTTAGGTTTCGGTAAGGTCTATCACAAAAGGCCGGAATTCCTTGATAATGCAATTTCAAGCCTAAAAATATATTTTGTGATTTGCAGCCGGTCATGTGCGAATACAAGATTAGTGGATAGGGGTTCCATGGCATCTCGGGTGTCATGCGCAAGGATGGCGCTCCGTGCGACGCGTTCTATCTCACTGCATCCAAAAGATTTGTGTCAAACCTGTGGCGAGCATGTAACTTGTCCCTGGCCGTCGTTATCTCGAAACAGAGACTGCACGTCTAGCTTAGAATGTAGCAGATCTTGGCCTGGGTCTGCCGACGACAGTTATGGACGAAGCTAACAAAAGCTCATCGAGGCAGCACGTCAGTGGGAGAATCAGCGTGGTACACAGGTTGAGCCGCCGTGGCAAGAGTTTCAGTAAACCGACGACCGCGCCTGAGGGTAATACATGGACTATATCTTCCAGGCGGAGTGCTGGTGGTAGTGGTGCGATATGTAGAGGTGAGAATGGGGAGTGCCGGACTGTAGTGGAGGATTGTTGAGCTGGAATCCGGCGTCTAGGTTCTGAGTGCTACTACTTTCCTCGCTAACGTCTGGTAGAGGAAGCCTTTGGGGGATCATACTGTGACGGCCCACGTTCTTATAGTCCATCTCGACAACGTCCTTGTGAAACATAACACTGATGCTTGAGGAGTTGGTGTTGGAGGGCAGGATCGAGGAGAGGACGCTGGTTGAGGCATAGCCAGCGTTGTAGTCAGCTGATGATGATGGGGTCGAGACGTTAGAGGGGCTGGGGCAGGAGACGGTGCTCGCCAAGGAATCGCAGTTGTTGGATAAGGGGACGTGTTGTTGGCTGTAGTCGGGGAGGAAGTTGTAGTAGTCGCTAGGAAATGGTGATCCAAGAGGGCTAGGAATGGCATCGCTACTAGTGCCAAGGTTGTCGTTGAATGTCAACGTTGATGAGAAACTCTCGGGCAACGAGAGCTGGGGTGAATTCAGACCTGGAGCCGAGTAAAGTGATGAGGTTATTTGCACTGTCATATTCTTCTTGAGTCGCATCAGCTCTTCCTCGAGCACCCTATTGCGGTTAAATAGCTCTTGGACGGTCTGGTCGCAGCTTTGGCTCAGCTTGAGCGCCGCTAACTCGCGGTCCAACCGCTCGATGTGCTCCTTGGTGCGGGCACGGATGGCCCTCTGGGCTTCTCGATCTCTGGCTCTCTTGCGGGCGAGTTGGGAGGGAGTAAGGGTAGAAATTCTTCTGGCGCCTGAATAATTTTGTGTTAGCACATGGAGTACATTGACTCGCTTCGCTTTATTTCTATGTATTATAATCTGCCGCAGATGTATGACGTGAGAACAATGAAGCAAGACTAACAATATACAAAGGGAAAGCGCAACATACCCTTTTGCTTGGGCTTTGCAGGCTCTGCTGAAGATGATGGGGTCATGTTTGCTGGGTTTAATGAGGCGGCAGAGGTAGGTCGACTACTACAGTAAAGATTGTCTGCAGGCAGGACCAGAGGGGTTAAATATACTAATTCTTTAGGTCAGTAGCTGTCTTCTCCAACTTGTGAAGCTACCTACCAGTGATAGGAGCTCAGAATTCAACACACCCCAGAGACCTTTCCTTCAACTTCTTTCTTCAGCACAAAGGGACTGCTTTCGAGCGAAAAATCCAGGGGGCTTAAAGTGAGCTGTCGAAACGTCCTCCGCGCAATTCTATTGGACGCCACCTTTACCGTTCGCCCGGTGTAACGCTATAACGTGCATGATAAGCGAATGTCACAGTTGCCACGTTGTGTATTTTACATAATGGGGCGTGCGATCGCTATAGCAGTGCTACTCCAGTTGGATCCCAGTATAAAGATGTATCTCCTCAGTGCCCACAAGCCTCAGTTCCCGTACTGACAGCGGGGTCGGTCCAATTGAAATGCCTCAAACAAGAGGTACGTTATTGCCTACCTAATTTCTATTATGATAGAAGTACCAGCAATTCCCGTTGTTGCAAAGAGGAACCTTGCACACGCTACACCAATAATCAGTCTGCCCCCTTCTTGCATTGCCGCCATCCTCCCCAAAGGGCCTCCTTTTTTGGCCTTTTGACCTCACTTGGCCTTGCCGAAAGCCCTGGCAAGCAAAACAACCCGCCCTCATCTTCCGGCGAACAAGAAGGTACTCTTTTTGCTGTATTCTAGGGTCGGATTCGTCCCTTGCGCGATACCTCTTCCTTGACTGACTTTCTTCATGATATGTGTTGTATAAGGCGTTGTAAATGCACTCTCGCCACTCCCCTTGAGTCGTATACCTCGTCCAATTTGGCTGGGGGCCCGTGTAGTTGAGCAATATAGCTATTAATAAGGACCACATCAAGAAGAAAGGTCCAGCAAAGTGCCTGCCAAGGGCCGCGGCGGAGGAGATGATCATAGGCATAATATGATCTCAACTAGTCACCTCGATCAACATGATTCGTTTCTTCATTGTAGGCAGGAGCAACTGTCAGGATTTTTATCACCTTGAGAGCTTCGTCACCAAAAAACGCTGTATCGAATTGACTTCTGACTTCTTAGAAGACGGCCTCTTCCTCTTTCGATCAACTCACTCGCCGCCCGTGATCACAGTAGTCAGGAATAACAGAAGGCAGCTATCTTTCCAAGCTATATTTTTGACCTAGAAGTATCGCACGTAGACAAATTAGTAGGGATCTCACATATAAAAAGTGTCTGAAGCTATATATCATTGTCAGGGGTTGATATCACCTTGACTTGGTTAAACTTGTGGCTGGTTTTGGCCCCTCCCAATCAGCCTTCTTATCTTGTTGTAGCTCCTTATGGATGAGGCAGTTAGGGCGAGCCGTGCCTGTGACCCCATGACCATGCTTGCGAAGGCTGCGAAAGAGATCTGACGACGAGAAGAGGTTATCCACAAAGACGTGATATGTCGATTTTGACAGCATATTTGCTAGGGCAATAACGACGCTCTGGGTCGAGTTCAAAGCGATAGGCTTGTCTTCTGTGTCAGGTTTCTTCCCTGCGGCCTCCATCACACCCCTGCCTCGACCGCCTCTTCGCCCTCCCTGGTCTTGTGTAGATGACTTCGGTGGGGGATGTTCAACCCCAACGGCGCTGCATTTTGCTTCCTTGATATGCCATAGCCACCGGATAAAGAAGCCCTGTTGAGCGATAACCCAAATCTTGAACCCTAGGGGGTCCGGCTTGCCCTTGACAAGTGTTGTCTCATTTGACCGGCCTGTGTAGCGAATCATGCACTCATCTACAGCTAAATGAGAGCCCGGAACGAAGATCTCTGCGGACACGGCTTATATATGATCAGACCACTCATCAGCAGCCTGGAACACCTTCGGAAGAGGTGCGGTCTCATCGATCTTGCTATGGTCGAAGGGACGAAGGTGCCGGTGGATAAGCTGAAACTTCCAATAGGGCATGAACTTAATGATCGAGTGCTCAGGGCGTTGAACACCCGGCTGGGAGGTACTCCAATAGCTCTTAATCGTTCTTTCCTTATGTATGCCCATATAGATTAGTATTCCAAGCCATACATATACTTCTACAACTGAGGTTCCTTCCCATTTTCTCAGACTTGCCGTTCTCTTCATTGGGTGCTTCCAGCTATCAACAACGCCGTTTTCTTTGAGCCACGTGATCCAGACCTTGGTATATTGAACCCATTTTTCGACAAGGGAAATAGGTAGAAAAAGCTGGAATAGCTGCAGCGGTGTTGGGGGTAGTGTGTTGATGCAGAAGCTGCGAGGGAAAGGCTCGAATTTGGTGCCACGGTCTGTTTCGGCCGGGAAAATAGCTACCCGGATCGGGTCATTCGGGTGTATATAGCGACTATTTTCTTCTTTAATAAAGCTACTGTCATCGTAGATGTTGATAACATATATCTCTTCTAGAATTGGCGGAGAATTCATTGATAACTTCAAAATACTTTGTATGGTGTTTTGGTCGAAATTGCTTCATTGAACTAACTTTCTGTCGCACTGGATATGCTTAAAATGGATTGAAGGTCGGGTCATTCATAATGAGCAGCAGTAGTGAGTTGATTGGTTCTATCTTCTGTGTGGGGTATTCCATCCCACAGGTTTTACTTTAAATCACCCAGCTTGATTACTAAAGGCTGTTGTTCCTGAGGCTCGTTGAGACCATGCCCAGCCTGCGACAACTTTCCGTACCCCGCTTATACTGTCGTCATGTGGGGCGGGGTACGGGATTGAGGCTTGTGGGCACTGAGGAGATAGTGACGAGAGGAGCTGCTCGAAAAGCTCGGGGGAATTATGTAACAGCTCCATCGAAAGTTACCATGTTGTAAAAGTCGTGACCAATGTATACTATAGACTAATTCGTACTAGTTGCGCTTTGGTTATGATGGCGTCCGCCATGTGATCACAATCTCCTGATTGCAAATATGTTACTCGACGGTTGGGAATCAGATGATACGGCATTCGTAATAGCTGAAATATGGTATAGCGGGTTATTCTGTAACCTCGGATGAGGACATTGTTGTTCATTACCATCCAGGACCACCTGATGCATAACCCCACCTAATGCATAGTGTCGCAGGGTAGGCATGGTCTTCACGGCCTCAGGAAACAACTGCATTAGTAATCTAGCTATATGCTTTAAGTAACTCTGCGGAATGGAATACCCCGCACAAGAGACAACTTAAGAACAATAAAAAAAAAAAAAAACATTTTGCTGCTGCTCAACACATTTTACTCTAACCCTTTAAGCACGCTCAGTACGACACCTAGTTATCCGATATGTCAGTCGTAGAAATTCACTAATATCCACGTTATCTTTCCTATGATGACCATCACCACCATCATCAAACTTGTCTAGCTTTTTCCTGATGGCCAATGGTGGGTTGCTGTTGGGTTGCCGTGACATCATCGCGGCTGGGGCAGAGTGGCCTCACTCAGCCGCATGGCCTGTCTTCCAGAGCTCATTCCTTCGTTTCACTTTGAGTTCCGTTTGCACTTGCTTTGCTTGCTTACTCGAGCTCTAATTTGCAAGGTACGTACTGATGCCCATGCTCATGCCCCCTGTTGATATGGCATGTGAAAGTGGCTCCCCTCCTCTCCCCTCCCCTACTCCCACGCAACGTTTCCCTTTCTCCAACACCAAAACCCGCCCACGTCCCCTCATGGTCAATCTGGACTCTCAGCAAAGTGAGAGTGACCTGCCGAGTCCTGGAGTTGTCCTCTTTGCTTGCATCCCTGACACTTGCCAGCATCAACGCCACGCAACCCTTGGCGTTTATCACAGGTGAGCCTAGCCCTTGACGGGAAAATTGCGTTCGTTCTAGGTAATTTGACAGTTGTGCATCACATGCATCACAGAGATATGGTTATGCTGCATCACCGAATAACCTCAGCTCTATGTCAAGCGGAATATTTGTCGCTCTTTTACTCTTTCGAGTGCCCGTGCCTCACTTGTGGCTCCTCGTTATTAACGATCTATTCACGGTCAAGTGCTTTTAGAGAGTGGCTGTTCTACGTATCATCCCAGCAATATAAAGTCTATGAATCTTTCTAATGATGAAAGCTTTATAGTCTTCTTGCCTGCGCGCTGTTTGGGAATCCTTTGAGTCGAGCGAGTGACGAAGAGATCCATCTTCAGTGGTGGATATGTGATGGCGATGCGGAGACTGTATTGGCGAGATTGGGTGAACAAGTTCGCGCCCCATACAAGCGGAACGCGATCACCTATTTCGACACCATGCCCCCAACACACGCACAATAGGGCATTACGTTTCATATGAAAACCAACAAAGGAAATACTTCTCTATTATCAAAGTGCGTTTCAACAAAAAACCCAAGTACACATCACTCTCTGCAGAATGCGTATGGGATCGTCTGGTCTAGCTGATATCCCTCTGCTGGCTACCCGACTGAAGCTATGGCTATCTATCTGTCTGCAGGGACTGGCTGGTCTTTTCTGCTGGTGAGTTAAACACTAGGTATCTATATGGCTTATTAACCATATGGCTTGCTGCCTATTATATTCTTGCTTAAAGAATCCCCTTTAATTGGGCTTGGATATTAGTTACCTAAGGGCATAACTTAGACTTCGTCTTGTTTGGTGAAATCTATTGCCTTCTTTCATCTCAAACTACCTTCAAAGCTCACTAGTTCTCGCAGTGACAGCGTCCCTTTCAAAGCACTAGAAGTGATTAGCATTATGGTAGGTGGCTCGCGCCTAGACTTATCGATTTCATAATTAAAGAGACAAAGCCTGGGGGTCTGCAATGAGGCGACAGTTTCGCAAGTCCTGGGGATTACCCAATCCAAGCCAGGTCGCCCCCCAATGACTTTCTGTGTGCAGCCCACTCCTCAACTTTCATCCTCTCCTTCAAGGAAAATGGAAGAAGCATAAGCCGTACGATTAAGCTGACCACTAGGATCTAATCCGACGTCGCCACTCTTTTCTTTTGATTCCTTCCCAGGTTCAAAACTTTCCATTCTCAGGCTGCACTCTCGATCGTGTCTACCTTGCCCTCCGCTGTCTCCCTCTTATCGGTCCTGTTCATGTCTTGTAAACCTCTTATCTATTTCAAAGGAGTAGTCCCCAGCCGGTGGGCAAGCTCACCTGGTGCTGACAGTGACCGTCGACTGAACCCTTGCCACGTTACGCTGATGAACCACGGCATGTGCTTTACCGATCACCGTCATAACTTCGTCCCAACTGCCTTCTAGACATGCAAGGGGACAGTAGCCCCTTCCGTCAGCCTCGCAAAATTTGGTTTCCATCTCTGGAACACGTAATCAGCAAGACTCACCGAGCATGGTGCCTGTGGAGTGCATTGTGTGCTTTAGCCCACTAGACTTGAGATATCGCTGCACTTCTGCAAGCTCAGCGGCGATCGACGGGTTGCCTGTCCCAATCTGTATTCTGTAATCAGCGCCGTTTTCATCCTCACGGAAGGGCATGACGGGCGCTGGCCGCCCAAGGATTCGAGGGGCCCGTACTGGAACAAGAGCAAAATCGGCGCAACACGATGGCGGCGTAGAGAGCAAACTATAGTCCATGTCGGCAGTCTCAGACGCGGATTGGTTTGGATGAATTGACTTAGGTCTCAAAACAAGGCTCATTCACCGACAGGTGATGGAACTGCACGTTGTGATCTTTGAATTAGTATTAGCGGAAAGACATGTAACCCGGAGAAACACGAGCTTTTGAACTTTCGGTTGAAATCGAGTGTAGCATGTGAACCATCTGCAATCTACCCCGCAATCGAGAAGTGAACGTCAGGGTGAAGTAGTCGATGATCCGAGCACACACATCGGTGATGCCAACGTGACGCAAACCCAAGAGAGGTTTGCAACGTCCTCCGATCAGGACCAGGTCGCCGCACTGCCCTGATTTGCCGTATCTCACCGGCTATACTACTAACAAGGTTACAGTCAACCCGATGTAAACCATGGCCAAGGGCTTGGGGCAGACCTTTCCTACTGCTTGCTGTTTTGCTCCATGAGCGCTTCCTTCAGCCATTTCAGGGATCCCGGGCTTCTCATTCAGTTGAACGTAATCCTCCATCATACGTCAACCCTACTAAGCTATCAACCATTCAGCTACGGCTTTGCATGCTAGGTCGTAGAAAATGCCATAGAAAAAAAAACCACGCTATTGAACTATGGGGGGCAAGGTCGTAGAAAAAAGTGAGGGGGCAAGGTCGAAGATATTATAGTAAGTAAAATACGTAAAAGTAGCATATATAGAAAGATAATAATAAAGTAAGTATTTTCCTATAATATAAATTGATTTTAAGCCAGATTGCAGTGTTGCGACGAGTTTGAAGTTTGGTGATTTTTTTTTTGATGTGATTGTAGAGATTGAGATTGTGTTATATGATTGGCCAGTCCGCACGGCCCGTGCATTTCAGTACATCAGATCACTGGTTTGATATGTGCGGGGAAGAGCCTCATTTAATTACCTTCTTAATCGGGCTAGCTAGACGCTAATGGGGTCCATAGGCGCTACCGAATTTCATGAGTTGATGCGGTAGTAGTATTTCCAAAATATAGCAATTTAATATAATTAAATTCAGTTATATTTTGATTACAGTTATGCCATATAGTATATTTATTATAGAAAGCACATATATATAATATAAGAGTAATCCCATTAGATAGGTAAGAACCAACCCGGCAGTCCAGCAAGCCAGATACAACCCATATAGTATCCATTACCCCAACGCGGGATAGAGTGCCATAGATAGAGGCCCAGTAGCAAGAAGAAGGCCCAGTTTAAGGTTTATATTAGCAGATTAGAAGGGCAGGTATAGAGCCAGACGGATAGAAAGAGTGCAATTGCAGAATACAGCAATAACAGTAATAGAGAAAGGAGGAGCCAGGAGAGGCATGCTTATAAACAGCCGCCCAATAGAAAGTTAATATAATAGATATATTTACATTAAAATATCATTAAAATCAACCAGATACATTTGTTTCATTACCATATAATAGTAAGTGTTAAGGTCATTGTAACCAGAAAATAAGGTTTAAGCCATAGCAACCGCAAAAGCAAATTCAAGTTATATATAGCCGCCAGAACATCAACAAGCACCAAAACAAAATAGAAACCCATTTAAGACCAGGATCGAACCACCAGTATATCAACAGCCAGGATATTTAAGTAAGTATATACAATTAGAAGAGAAAACAGCAACCATATCAGTCCGCCCAGATTTACATCGTGTTATTCGTCACACAACAGCACCCGAGATGGAGCTATTTGTTTATTTGCCCGATTATCCACTTATATTTTGCCGCAAATGCAAAATCGGATTTGTTACGAGCGAGGTTCCGCGTCATTTAAAAGCCAAGGATAGCGAGATATCCCGTCAGAAGATAAAAAGCATTAAGAAGGAAGTCGCAGCCATCCAAGGCATAGCCAGAAACCAGGCCGAATTAAAAGATTGGGAGCCGCCGCCGCCGACCATCCAGCCAAACCCGCATATTCAGCCCCCGCAGCAAGGCAAGTTAGGTTGCAACGAATGTCCATATGTGGTCGGAGAGGTGCGCAGGATGCAGGAACATTGCCGCATCAGGCACGGTTGGGTAAACGATTGGAAGAAGGGTGGAGACGTCCGATACCGAGCCCAACAGGCACGTCAACCGTGCCCGTGGAGGACCGGTGTGCAATGCCAACAGGTGTGCCATTGGGGGCACGGTAAGCGATGGTTCGAGGTTGGCCGTCACAGTGGCATAGAGAAGGAGACGAGGGCGAGGAGGCCATACCACGAGGAGGCCATACCAAGAGGAGGCAGAAGAAGGAGACGAGTTGAAGAGCAGGGCCGAGTTTTTGAACAAGATCCAGCAGGAAGATAGGGATCAGTTCGAGAGCGAGGCCAATGCGAGAATCCAGGCCGCCAGCGACAAGTGGGAAGCCGAACGTTGGTTGAACCGGTGCGGTTGGCCGCGTTATTTGGAAGGGGTTGAGCGTGATGAGATAAGGGCATTATTGCAGCCGATTGGTGACGACGAACCGGTGTTGCAGCGTATGTGGGAGATATTCGAGCGAGTTTTAGACGAGGCATATACCGCCACAAGTCGGTGTTTTCCCGGTGCAGCCGAGTTATTTGAGATTGAGCGCAGGGAGGCATCCATCACGACGGAGAAGCCGTTTCAGGGATTAATGGAGCCGGATTCGTGGGAGCGATACAAGGCGTGGTGGAAAATGTTGATGTCGATTTGGAAGCGGTTGGAGTCGTGGCATGATGGCCGTGAGGGCAGCCGGAGTGACAATAACAGCAACCATAGCGACGACAGCAGCAATGACAGCAGCGACGACAGCAGCGACGATAGCAGTGGCGACGACGTTATTGGCGAGGTAGGCCGTAGTAATCATGGTTCAAACCGAGGGCAGCGGCCATCATACCACATGACAATCCGGCAGGAGGAATTATGGAAGGCGTTTGACAGGGGCGTCACGCAGGTCGTCAACGGCACCGACAGGGACGGCCAGTATACACCAGAGCGGTTGCAGCGCGATTGTTTAGACGTGGTGGTGCAGTTTTTAGATCATCCGTTCAAGAACGGTAACCATTACGAGAGCATCATCATCAGTGTGTTGGCCATTATGGGATTTGATCGAGAAGGAGGCGGATGGGTACCGGCGATAAATTACACGCCGATATATTCAGCGGTTATCAAGGTGGCCCGTTATTTGGTGTTGTATCAGTCCATGTTGGAGCGTGACCGGTAGAAGGCGCAGTTGCGGCAGTGGATGGGTGAGCGACAGGCCGAAGAGGAGGCCGGCGGATTGTTCCGCATTGTCCGCGACAAGGTCCAGCGGTTCATGACGCGGATTCCAGAGGGGGCGGGTGTCGACCCGACGCCGGGAATCGAAAGGATCGATTGGCGTGGAGACCAGATCATTCACGGTCGGGTCAGGATCACGATGGGGGAGATATCCGATATGTTGCACAGTTTAACAATCGAGGCGCGACGGACATTGGTGCGGTTGGCAACAGGAAAGATCGAGCCGAAACGGACACCGGTACAGTCGGCAGTGGGAGACATCGAGGGCGTAGGCAACGAGGAAGAAGATGACATTGCGTTGCCGCGCATACCGTGGTCAAAGATCGAGGACCGACATGGCGAGAACGCGTTGGGGCATTCGTTTATCAAAGATGAAGAGAACCAATCGTGGATCACAGCCGGGGAAGGTTGGACCAGGCAGCAGATCATATTATCATCAGCGCGATACAATGCGTGGATAAGCAAGCCGTCACCCGACGAAGAAGCAGGCGAGGCATGCCCGTACAAGGAGAGAGCAGTGCGGGCATACAGCCAGATGGTTGAGCAGTTCCGTGCGCAGATGTTTGTATTGATGCATATGTTAGGAGGCCAGCCGGCGAGGTCAACCGAGATTTTAGGGTTGCGGATGTGGAACACGGCCAATGGCGGCATAAGGAATATATTCATACACGAAGGTATGGTATGTTTCGTCACCATGTACCATAAGGGATTCCGCCAGTCCGACAGCATCAAGGTCATCCACCGATATTTACCACGCGAGATAGGAGAGTTATTAGTGTGGTATATTTGGTTGGTATTACCGTTTTGGCAGAATGTGCTGGGCAGGATCAAGAAGAAGCGGCGACGAAGCGCATTTTTATGAGCAGACGAGGTGGTCAGCGAGCATGGCGGCAAGGACGGGAAAGGTGGGTTCAGTAAGGTGAGAGCGGCCGGGATTTCCGATAACGACGATGAGGCCAAGTCACAATCACAGCAGGAGAAGGAGGAGGAGGCCGCGTTCATGGATTGGTTCCGTGAGAAGAAGTGGATCAACGACCGGGCGCGTCGGGCATTGCAACGGTACAGCACACAGTTTTCCAGTCAAGAGTTAAATATCAGCGGATGGAGGCAGATGGCGATCGGCATCAGCAACCGGTATTTTAATAAAGTATTCGAAACAGATGACGATGGCGATGAGTTAGACGAGGACGGCAACAGCAGTTTTATAGATAGCATTTACGATTTGCAGGCCGGACATGGGTCGCATATCGCCGGGTTGATATACGCACGATTATTTGGCCAGGGCGAGTTAGGCACGATACGCAGCCGGGAGAAGTTCCGTAAGATCAGCATGCAGTGGCATCGTTTTTTCGGGTTCGGGGCGGCCGACCGGAAGGAGCAGTTAGGGCAAATGATGGGGCCGTCCGCCACGTTCCGGGGATTGCAGGAGCCGGTCATCCGGGCCGTGGCACGAGGGGAGTGGCCGATCGTGCAGATAACACCGACAGGCGGCGGCAAAACATCGATTTTTTACCCACTCAGACTAGACACTAAATGTAGTATAAAACTTATCACCATTATATAAATACATACATTATAGCCTTTAGACTCAACTTATTCATATTTTTATAAGACCTTCTAGCTTGTTGTTGGTATATTCGTCTTGGAAGTTGCTTACCTCGTCGTCGGTCAAAGCTTTGCAGCCAATCAGAATTTAGCAGTCAAGATGTGGCCGTTTTTGGTAATGTGGAGCCCTCATTCAACCAATCATGAATTTCGTGGTCAAGATCCATCCATTTTCAGAAGCGTATCACCGCTAATTCATATAGAGCCTAGCGCAGCACTCCAAAACTAAGCCGAAAGGGAGATGTTAATTATCCTTTAATATCTGTGTGAGTTTCTTGTCGGCCCTGTTATTGCATGAGTTAGAACATCAGAATATGAATCCGCCCAGGCTAATACTCTACTCCCTATGTTATAAGAGAGTAGATATCTATATTGCTGGTATACTAACTGTAGCTAATCTGGCCGGCCATATAAGAGGTATTCTTGTAGGCTGGGGTACCAATTAGCACATGCTGCTATAGCAACCATAAAGCAAACTAATCATAGGGGTACCAAGAAACAATCTTCAGCATTAACACAAAGTAACTCTTACCACCTCATATAATAACACGTACTGAAATTAATATGGAGAGACCACTGAAACGTGGACGACCACGCAAATATGCAACAGCTAAGGACAAAGCGACAGCAGACATTCAACGCAGACGGAACAAACGGCAGAAAGCAGCGGCGAGATAGAGGCTTACCCTATAGCAATTTTCATACCTTGCGCTATCCCATTCAACCAATCCACCTTCCTTTGTCATCACACTTTCTTGGCATACAATTGTTAAGAAAGTGGCCCTGTCTACACGCAAATCCTTAACAAGTGCACAACAAACGCCTCAATTTGCGCTTTGCGCAGTCGCAAGCTGCGGCGATGGCTTCGTCTACGACGAACCCGCCCGCTGCTCCGGACCCCTTCGATCTGGGGATCCACACCCCCGCCAATCTGAACCTAGGAGCCCGTGCAGCCCTCTTACAGAACAGCCCTGCGGCCGTGAACGGCACCATTGGTGTTTCACCCGGTCCCAGGCGGATGGCTCAGACACCATCCTCACCACTCAATGCCGCTACCATTGCTGCAGCTACGGAAGGAGCTATGCGCGCCAGCCCCTCATCGACTTTTGAACAGCAACCAGTCTCTATCATCGAATCAGCCAATGATCTCGCGCGCGAACGCATAGAGGAGTATAATGCCAAACTTATGGTATTCCAGGCCTTCTGCGCCAAGTTCGAAGAAGCCGCACAACAATTCACCACCGGACCACATCGACGTTTCGCTCAACAGTTTGCCGACAGCTTCCTCGACTCCTGGAAACGAGAGCTCTCCAGTGCCGGACCTACCATCCCCAAGCCTACCTACAGCAGCGTAGCCGCTGCCTCGCCTCCCACTGACCGTGGCCGTCTAACCCACAGACAACAACAACAACATGGACGCCGCCAAACAGATCCACCTTATCGCCAAGAGCAACCAAGGGCCATTGCCCCACCCCGACAAGACCTCCGCGTCTTCATCCGTCTAGAAGCCGGGGCTCCGGCCAGAGCCCACAGTAGCTATGCAATCCGAACCCTGATTCAGGAAAAAGTCAGAGCTGTCTCGGACAAGATTCGACAGGTGTTCCAGGTCATATCGGGATGGGCCGTCCTGACTGCCTACTCTGAGACACGTGACTTTCTCGTAGAGAAGCAGGGCGAGTGGGCGGCTGAACTGGGAGCTACGACAGTAGAAACGAACAAGGAATGGTTCACCTATGTAGTCTCAGACTTCCCCACAAGACTGACCGACTTTCACGGTAAAGAGGTGGATAGTGACAGCATCGTCAGCGACGAGATAGAAATCCAGACGGGGCTTAAGCCTGTTGATATACGTCCTTCGCGACAATTCTCGGCCAGCCCCTTGACCAAGACTCTACTTGTGTCGTTTCTGAAGCCCGTAAAGAGATTCTGGTCGCTCTTTGGCAGCAGCGCGGCAAGACTGATTGACAAAACCGACCGACACAGACAATGTGAGACGTGTTGGGGCTACCACTTCGCGCGCAACTGTCATAGACAGCCAGTTTGCCAACGTTGTGGCAAGACTGGCCACATTATAGACAACTGTACTGCACCAGAACAGTGCATCAACTGCTTAGGCCCTCACCAAGCCAACTTTCATAAGTGCCCAGCTCGGCCGAAGAGAGTGCACGGCGTGCTCCGCCGACTCACCAAAGAACAACGAGGACACGTCCGGACCGTTGGCGCGGAGGCATACCGACAACGACACCTGGCACAATAACCAGAGTCGCATCTGGAAGCCCAACAAAGCGACGACATCGCATCACACGAACAGCCGAGCATTCGTGGTCCAAGTCCAGCGGCATCAGGAGCACCCTCGTGCATCATGGTGGCCACAAGCCCTCAGGCCGGCTACGAAGCGGAGGAGGAGCCCGAGCATCCCCGACCAGGCTCACCGCGAAAACGGCGCATAGTTCTTATCACTCGTCCTCTTGACCAGGAATAGATACTCGCAGACACGAAAGGACAACAAGAAGCCGCTCAGGATCTTTCAGGCCAACGTTGGCAAGATCCCCCCGGCCCACGACTGCGCCCTGGCGCTGGCCGACTCGGAACAATACGACATCGTCCTTCTACAGGAGCCGTGGACTGCTCACACAGACACTCGCTCCCTGACTAAAACCCATCCCGCATACGACACGTTCACACCTGTCGAGACATAGGACGGCAACGACACTCGACCTAGAGTCATGACATATGTCCGACGAGACCCAAGGCTCCTGGCTGATCAGATCCGGCCGTTTCAGACTCAGGATATTCTATGGCTTACAATCAACGGCATGATAATAGTTAACTTCTATCGTTAGAACAACGAGAGTGATGCCCTGAACATACTGATACGATGGCCTGTTCCGGAACGCTGCCTTATCGCCGGCGACTGTAACGCCAGACATCATACTTGGCAGACGGGATAAGCGACGAACCGTGGCCAAGAAATTGCAGACTGGGCATCACAAAATGATCTCGACCTACTTAACACTCCAGATATTCTAACAAACCCACACGGCAACACGATCGATCTTGCCTTTACTAATATGCCACTTGCCGCTGGACTCCCCACAGCTGATTCGACCCCATCCGAGCTTGATGAGCTTGCCTCTGCACTCGTGAATCTCCTAACATCGGCAGCGAAGGCAGCTGGCCGGCCCACACGGAAGGGTGCACGAACTGCTCCCTGGTGGACCAAAGAATGCGCCGGCGCCGCGGCTGCATTTCATGCAATCAGAAGACTCTACCCTCTTGGCTTCAACGAGGAAGTCCAAATCGCTAAACGAGACTTCCATCGCGTAGTCCACCGAGCCAAAAGGCTCTACTGGCGGAATCTCATCGACACCTTCTCCGACAGTAGCTCTGTTTTCAAAGCCGTTCGGTGGTTAAAGTCCCCAGGGCCCTTCCAGCTGCCACCACTGCAGGTTGACGATGTCGTCTACGAATCTCAGATAGACAAGGCTAACGCACTCCGCCAAGCCACGCTGGAACGACGAACTACAGACGATGACATCCAAGACCCTTGGATCCTCGTCTCTCCTCTTAGACCGATCCCGTTTCCCCTCGAAATCTCGCTAGACGAGGCGCAGTATGCGACCCTCCATACAGGCAATACATCTCCAGGATCAGATAATATCACCGTTAACCTTCTTAAAGCCGTATGGCATATCATCGGGACGCACATCCGCCGCTTATTCAAGAGATGCCTCTCTGTAGGCCACCATCCGAAACCATTTAGGGAGGCGGAAGTGGTCATGATCGCCAAGCCCGGACGCCGAGATCTCACGTCGCCACGGGCTTGGCGACCTATCTCTCTGCTCTCCTGCCTCGGCAAGGGCTTAGAACGACTGATCGCACGCCGTCTTGCGTAGGCAGCTATCCACTACAGCGTTTTTCACCCACAACAAGCTGGTGCTCTCCCCAAAAGGTCGGCAACAGACCTAGTGACCGCCCTGATCTATGATATCGAAGAGGCGTTTGCACGCAAGAAGGTAGCCACTCTGGTCACGATGGATATCCAAAGCGCGTTCGACACCGTCTTGCGTAACAGATTGGTGCTGCGATTGCATGAATAAGGATGGCCTGACCACCTCGCTAGATGGGCTGAATCCTTCATGAGTGGCCGATCAGCCCGTGTCAGATATCAAGACACCCTCACACCCTCCTCTCCTCTCCAATGCGGCCTCCCTCAGGGGTCGCCAGTATCGCCGATTCTTTTCCTACTCTATACAGAGCCTATCTACCGACTCGGCAACCCCCAAGGCCGCTTTGGCTATGCAGATAACACAGCTATCCTGTCCATAGGTGACACAGTAGACGAAACTACAGCTATGGCTTCCGGGGCCATCGACGAGATGGCGCGCTAGGGAGCGATAAACGGTGTCTCCTTCGACTCGAAGAAGACTGAAGTTATATACTTCTCTCGTAGCAAACTCAGGACCGCCCCGGCAGTATATCACGGCGATATCGAGAAATATCCCGAGTCAGCCCTACGCTGGCTGGGCATCTGGCTTGACAGCAGGCTATCGTTCCGAATCCATGTAGAGAAGTGGGCAGCGAAAGCGCAAGCCGTGGCCTACCATCTGCGAGGACTCACTAACACGAAACACGGCCCGCTGCCGGCTGCCGTACGAAGTGCCGTCAGGGCATGTATTAAGCCCGTGCTGCTCCACGGCTCCGAGGCCTGGTACCCAGGCACATCCAGGCCGCGATAAAATCAACCCACTAAAGACTTACCTTTAAGCAACCAACATCTTATACAGAGAATAACCAAAGTTATAAACCAGGCCATGAGAGCTATACTTCCCGTCTGGAAGATAACACCCATTGCTGCTCTCCACCGAGAAAGTAAGATACCGCCAGTCGCGCAACTCCTTAAAGCACAGCGACTCCGATTCTCTGCGCGGCTCAAATCGCTCGATGAGGCTCATCCTTTGGCGAGTCGAACGCGCCCGCACAGCCAACCTGCTTACCATAACCTCATCAAACGAAGATATCAAGTACAGACGGAAAGCAGCTTCCGAACACGTCTTCGACGCACAGATGAGCTCCTTGCGCCGTGCGCGCGACCGAAGCTCATCCAGCAACGCTTCAACCAAGAACAAATGCCACCGCTGCAGACAGCATCGAAGAAGGAAACAGCCGACGCTTTCCTCCGTTAGGTGCAGTCACTCGACCCGCTAACCCTAGTCATATACTCAGATGGCTCCCTGTCCTCTCAGGGAGCTGCCAGCTACGGCTTCACTATTCATCAGGACAGTCTCCTCGTTCTCCACGGATCAGGTCGCCTTGGACCTGCAGAGGTTTTCGATGCCGAAGCTACAGGGGCACTCCAGGGCTTGAAGGCCGCTCTAAACCTACAAGAATCAGTTTCACGAAACATCATAATCTGCCTAGATAATCTTGCGGCTGCTACATGCCTGCGAGGCACACCTTCCGACTCCTCACAGGACGTCTTTCTCGAGTTTCAGGCACTAGCGGCTTTGCATGGAGCCACACAGGTACGCTGGGTGCCAGGACACACCGACATCCCCGGCAACGAACAGGCCGATAAACTGGCCAAAGCAGCATCATCAGCCCCCGAGCCTGGGCAGGCTCAGCCAACACTAGCACACTTGCGAAGGATCGCAAGACAGAAACCGAAAGAAGCATTCGAGACGTGGTGGTCGACCTCTGCCCCTGAGCAGTATAAGAGGCTCAATCTCAAGGCGACTACAGGTTGCCCGCCGGAGCTTTCGCTCCCGCGCGCAGCCTTGCACCATCTGCTGGCAGCGAGATCCCTTCACGGGGACTTCGCCGCGTATCACGAGAGATTCGACCATGTCGACGCACGCCTAGTCTGCTCATGTGGCCGACGCAAAGCACCGGATCACATCTTCTACTGCAGAAAGATACCGCCGCGTCATCGGATGAGGCTTGCACCCTCACCGAATGCAGCGGTCAATCTAGCAATAGGAAAAGACTTTACCAAATATATCGACCTATCCAAGGCCAGCACGTTCTCTGGAAAGATCTGCCCTCGCTACTAGGCGAACACGACTCGAGAAGCACTCGCGTCTCTCTTTCTCTCTCTCTCTCTCTTTTTAATTTTAATACGTTTCTTTTGTTACCTTTCCTCTTTCTCATATGTTTGCAGCTGAATGGAAGGCGCTGATACGCCCTCCATCCGACTGCGATTACTCGGAGGCAGCCCCGCGACAACCGCGTTTAGAGGCTCATGATCGCCTAAAAACAGGCTTACCTTACGGCTGACATGCATCAGCCGCGCTTGATCATCCCGCTGACGGGTAGCAAGCTTGATAAGATGCGCCATCTGTGCTGTTGATATGCTGGATAGAGCGCAGTTTGTTGACGCGTTCGCAGAAATTGGACTCTGGGGGAAGACTAATCTCGCGTAGCGGATGACTAATCCCCGTTAGGGCCAAATATCTCTGTAATTAGCGTATAGATAGACTGTAATTCCTCTAGCTCAGCACGTCCTGTGCCCCAGCAGGGGACTTTTGGGGCCTACGGCCCCCCGGACGAAAAATATATAACAGCAACATCGTCTTCCAGCCCCTCTCTCTCCTTGGCAATGCCCTTATTACCCTCCCCTACCTCTTCCGGCGCCCCTTCACAGTTGATTATATCCCCGTCAGCTCCGACCGGGAGCTCCGCGTCCTAGTTTTCAAGTACCCCCGCCGCCTGGCCTCGGAGGATAATACTAGAGGCAGCCGGCCCCTACGGCCTCTCCATGTAGACTGCCATTCTGGCGGATTTATCGGCGGCTACCCGGAATCCGCCGCCCCGTTTTGCAACTACCTCGCCCAGACTACCGGCGCCGTTGTCGTCTCCCTCTCTTACCGCCTTGCCCCAGTCTACCCCTTCCCTGCTGCAATTGACGACGTCGATGCCGCTATTGCCTGGCTCCAGGCCAATGCCGCCTCCCGTTTTGGCGCCGACCCAGCCCTTATGACTGTCTCTGGCCACTCCGCCGGCGGCAACCTCGTGCTAGCTGCGACCCAGGCACCCGCGTGCCACGCACCAGCCGATACGGCCATCAAGGCATCTGTTACCTTCTACGCGCCGGTGGATATGCGCCCGACGCCGTGGGAGAAGCCCCACTCCGGAGACTTGCCTGAGTGGGACCCGCTATCCTTCTTATGCCCTCTATTCGATTCCTACGCCGCGCCGAGAAAGTCCGATATGGGCGGGAGCCCAAGGATGAACCCTACTCTGGCGGCGCTGGAGATGTTGCCTGAGAGGATGTTGCTGGTTGTCCCTAAAGCGGACATTCTAGTGAAGGAGCAGCTCGAGTTTGTTGAGAGAGTGAAGCGGGAGATTGAGGATAGGCAGGAGAGGAAGAGAAGCATTGAGATAATGTGGGTAGAGGACCAGTTCCATGGCTATCTCGAAGGTGAGTTGCGTCGGCGAAAATGGTATACGTTGCATAATACAGTTGCTGATACAGAACCTTTATAGTGCCTGATATTGTGGTTTCCAAAGCTAAGAAGATGGAAGCCTGGGATAAGGGTGTAAATCTTATTTGCGAGGTCCATAGTAACAACGGGTGGAAGTGGAATAGGTAGGTAATAATATTAATATATATTATTTAAGACTACAGGTCGATATAACCCTTAAATACGGCAGTTTCTTTAGAGAATTTCATGTTTAGACTTAGGCGAACGGTGACTTGAGGCGCTCCAGTTTCTGACGGCACAGATGACGAGGGAGGCGATACATTGATAGCTGTTGAACGGATCGCGTGCGCCTTGATGCCCTTAATTGTATGTGTATTGTCGAACTCCATCCCCCGCCTTCCTCGGAGAGGGGTCTGCTTATTATGCTTTCCTGAATGGGCCTAGGGTCGCCGACAGCTGACTATTAGGTCACATGATACCCCGTGCGGCCATCCTACTGTTCAACAGTTATAGTCATAAAGGGACAGCGTAACTAGGGACTGCAGAACCAGGGGGGAGGTAACCAGAGGAAGAGGGGGAGAGCCAGGGGGGCAGGGGGGGCTCTGTTCCTCTGTAAATGTACAATACGATCAGGGCCAGTAATACGGTTAGCGCTTGCCACCTTACTTCAGTCCCCTTCACGGAAGAGCCACTGTGCCCATTTTCCGCTACTAACACTAGCTTGAGGCTGCTGGGTTAATCAGACAGCCCCTACTCGGGTGAGCCCCTAATCTCTCCCCTAGCAGGGCTAGGAGAGGGAGGCAACTATTCATGTGAGGCAATTGGCCGTCGACTTCTTGTATGTAAGTCGCCCACCCTAGTTATGGCCCACCCCTGGCTTTGGTCCGCCCCACAAACGCGCTCCGTCCCACGCGTCAGATCAGCGCTACCACCTACGATAAATTGTCAAAAATCGAATTTTTCTCCAATTGACTTACTTTCTTTTGTATTTTCTTCTCCGGGTTCGAAATGCGTGAATATACTGAGCAGGACCTACAAAACGCCATCGTAGACGTCAGGAATAGGGTTGCCGTTAGGACCGCTGCCACACGCCATGGTGTACCAAGAGGGACACTTCGTGCCCGCCTTAATAGTGCCCAACCTCAACGTACGGCGCACGACGACCAACAGCGGCTCACGGCCAATCAAGAAGAACATCTTAAGCAATGGATTTTGCGGCAGGAGGCCCTCGGTTACGCGCCAACACACGCACAAGTGCGAGCAATCGCTAGCAGCGTGCTTAAACAACAAGGTGACCACAAGCCCCTAGGGAGGAAGTGGTCCAGTCACTTCGTGGAGCGCCATTTGGCCGTCAAGACAAAGTTAGGCCGTCGAACTGACTGGAAGCGTATAAATGCGGCCACTCCGGATAATATCAGGCACCTGTTCAACCTATACGAGACTGTGAGCTGGATCCCTCCCCGGCGGAGGTACAACGCCGACGAGGGCGGCATTATGGAGGGCCAAGGCATTAACGGGCTTATTATCGGCTCCTCGCAGGAGAACCCTAACACGGTACCAGTCAAAACGATAAATGCCCGGACTTGGACGTCTATTGTGGAGTGCATCTCGGCGCTCGGGGTCGCTTTGAACCCCCTGGTCATCTTCAAGGCCAAAAGTATCCAAGAACAATGGTTCAAGAAGGATTTCCTAGCTAAGCATCCTGGCTGGCATGTTACCTTTTCGGAAAACGGGTGGACAAGCAATGATATTGCTGTCGAGTGGCTAGGGAAGGTGTTTTTACCCTAAACGCAACCTGAGGATCCAGCCGATGGTCGCCTACTTATCGTCGACGGTCACGGCAGTCATACCTCGGACGAATTTATGACTATGTGTTACCTAAACAACGTTCACTTACTCTTTTTCCCTGCTCATACTTCCCATGTCCTCCAGCCCTTAGATCTCGGCTGCTTTTCCAGTTTAAAAACGGCCTATCGTAGGTTAATTGGGGAGCATACGGCTTTGACAGATACGACAAAGGTTGGAAAGGCAAACTTTCTCGAATTTTATGCGAAAGCTCGAGAAATTGGTCTTCGAAAGGAAAACGTTCAATCTGGGTGGAAGGCGACAGGCTTATACCCTAAAAGCGTAGCCAAACCTCTAAATTCTCGATGGGTCATGGTGGCTAAACGGCCAGCTATACTACTACCTGTTACCTCGGATATTTCAACACCAAAACGCGGCGGCGATGTCGTAAAGCTATTTGCCGAGAAGAGCGGCTCTCCTACTTCACGACTATCTATTCGAAAAGCCGCTGCAGCGTTGGATAAAGTTGCGATGGAGGTTATACTAAGGGACCGTGAGATCGAACGCTTGCGGGTGCAACTCGCCCAGGCAAAACCGGCTAAACGTCGTAAAATCGTCCAAGATCCGAACGAACGCTTTGCAAGCCTTGCGCAGATACTTGCGCAAGCTAATCGAGAGCCTCAACAACGTGTTCGGAAGGCAAGAAACGCGGTACAAGAGGTCATTATCGTGGAGGGGGAGAGTAGCTCTGAGTCGGAAGAGGAACCGGCACTGGCTCGACGGTCGGCACGCAATCGGCGACCAACAAAATGCTATATGGAGCGAGATTCAGGTGCAGACGAAGAAAGCGAGTAAAGAGCGCCAAATGCGATTTTCCTTGTATTTTTAGCATTTAATTTGACTTTGCTGCGGCCTAGTTACGTCGATATACCAGTTGTGCGATGTAGGCTAAATAGAGCGGGCCAAAACTAGGGTGGGCGACTTAAAGGCCATACTAGAATAAGGTTTTTAGATATTTAAAAAGATAATTAAACATAGAATTCGACCAGCTATTATCAGGGGGTATATATTTCTATATTCCTATCTATGAGGGGATATTGTCAGACATTACGTGTATTCGGTCCATTGATCCAGATTGATATATTCATGTTGTGTTCTGTTGAAATCTACCCCTTAGAGGTTTTACCATTTCGGTTGTAATCTTAAAGTATCCCTGCTTGCACGTGAGACCCCAGCACCTGTTCAACAGTAATATGCAAGGTGCATGTTGGCAATCTATCTCATCAGATAACCAATCGGCTGCATCTCACGGCAACAACGGACGGGCTCCAGGTAATGAGGTTATTTCAGTACAACGGCGTATATTTCATCACGAAGTGGTCTGAGCAAACCAACCGCATCCACCATGACTCCATTCTAATACTACACAAGCTTTAGCAGCCAATCACACGTTCAGCTGAGCCATCCACCCCCTTGTCTTATGACGTGCCATTGCTTAGCCTACGTGCATTACCCTACATGCCTTACCTTAACCCATACACCACTCCTGATACTCTTCCTGACTCTCAAAACTACTATTCAAATCATTAATAAACATATTGATAATAGCACTAAGAATTAAAACGAGATTTAGTGATCAGCGGAGATCTCAAAGCTGAGACGAATCAGGTCCACAGGAGACTTCACAGCGAGTTGAGATGAATTGAAGGCTAAATTAGGTCGTTTATTTCATACTAGCCCTTACCATATCGACTGTCAAACCTTTTGAAGTATGTTTCTGGCTAATTCGGTACCCCCTTAGTAGCTAAAGTCTCTCCATGCCGGGCAAGAGCAATTGGCCCAAAGTCGCCTTCTCTAACTCGGTCACCTTCACTGGTGTTTATCTTTTCCCATCGCGGGATAGGAAGGTTCCAACTGGTATGCTACTGTGAAAACTCAGTTCTGGGATCTGTTCGTAAGCTTCTAGGTCACTTACTCATGCCAGTGTCGTCATCCTTGTTGGATTCGGCTATCTTGCAGCCCGCTCGCTTTGCCATCAGCTTAAAACCCTCGTCCATGTACTTGATTGAGGCAAAAGTCTCAAAAGGTTTCTTCCCTTTAATATGTTCACGAGGAGTAACCACAAAGTGATGATCCCAGTACTCTTCGGTTGATGTAATAGCACAACCTATCTTCTAATCACTTTTGTTGAACTCTTCGCGATTGATTAACTTGTTCTAGTACGCAATTATGTATCTAGTCTTCTTTATCATCCACCTTATTTTCATTAGAAGATCTATGTCCCTAACTAATTACCAAAAATGGAACAATAGGAAACTAACATATTGAACTTACTCTTGATATCGAGATTATCGAAATGGAGGACATAGGCACCTTGGGTACTCCCTGGAACGTTTGAGGCTGACTGTTTTGTTGAGTATTACTTCTTTTATGATCAGTCGAGAAGCGCTGATACTACTTCCTAGCCACATATATATATATCTCAGATCAGAAAGATTTACTAACAGCTATTCGAGTGAATTCCCGGGGAGTGTGGTGATTGGGGAGACTGCAGTGTCCTTCTCGTTGTCTGGAAACGTTTGAATAGGTTTCATGATCTCAAAGAATGATTCATCTGGGCCATTCCGGGCTTGAAACTAGTTGGTATTTGTCCAAATCACACAGGAAAACCTCATGCTATTTTTATTAGATTTGATCACCTGAACAGCTATTGATCCCGAAACCTAATAGTTCGATACGGCCCGACTTGTTCCATAGCGAGATTCCTACATTGTAAAGCCGCCTGAGTTGGAGCACACAGGACTTAACAACGACCACTACCATTCTTGCAGCAAAGGGGGCCTTGGCGGTTGTTCGTAGCATACCACCAAGCATTATCGAGGTCCTCCCCAGAGCACCACTCTGAAGTGACAACTTCCAGAATTAGGCCCCGATTACCATCACTCCTGCAGTTCCAACTGAGCTTAGTACAATTGAGGTTGTCCTTGATGCCATTGCAAAATGCATCCCCAGCGACTTCATCCCCGATGTCCTTTCCAGTAATTTTCCATTTTCGTGCGTTTTGTCCCCATGGGTTGCCGCCATTGACAAAAGTAAAGCCACAGGTCTGCTCATGAGCCAAGACCATTGGAAGAGCAACAGCGAGGACAATTGAAGATTTCATGATTAAAAATCGTGTTTGTTGATGATATTGAGTAAGAAGGTGATGTTGAGTTGGAAGGTGATGTTGAAGAGGGAGATGATATTGAGTAGGGAGATGATGTTGCCGGTATGATCTGATTGCTTAAAAGCCAAAGAGTGAGTGACTTGCTTCTATCTTTCTTTTCTTCAGATTCATGGCGGATTTTATAGTTGCGCAAATAGTTCGTTTATTACTCCTGGTTAATCATGATCACCGCCGTGACTACTTTACACAAGCCGATGGATCGCCCACGTAAGATTTCTATCCCTGCCACATATGTTTCCCCACAGGTACTACAACACTCACGGTTACACTATGCCTATTTCTCTGGATCAGCCGTTAATCCACAATAACTATCAGGACATACAAGGACATGGATTATACTTATCAACACTTTCACAAGTTTTAAATTACTAGATTTTAATAAATAAGACAATCCTTTTACCTCAACAAGCCTTAACCGCATTATGAACTATTGAGGAATGTGACAATATTAAGCATAGTGAAGTATCGTGCTCTGAAACCCTACTAATATACTTCTAGTACAGACTAGAATGTCACCTTAGGAAATACAACTAGAAGTTAATCCTAAATGTTGTATACCGCTTCATAAACTCCGGGACTGACATATTGACCCATTTCCTTTACTACCCTCTTAGTAATACCCTCATGCCTAGCGCGTAACCCATGTCATTAATTAACTTGGCTACGATACTTATGCCCTGATTTGGCAGGAGGATTTTCAATATTTGGCTACGATACTTACATCCCGATTAGTATGAGATTTTCAAAATCCTCTAGCCGTTTCAGGACATAATTTAACTATATATTTCTAGGTTTAAAATCCTCTCTCTGAACCAGGGCATAATTTGACCACCTGTTTCCAGGATAGTTCTTGGCAGTAGGAGCGGTGGGAGATCACTTACTCTACCTACCTAAGTGATTTGCATCCTTTGTACAATATGCCCTAATCTAATGAATCTATGGCTGATGAAACAAGCGGTAAAGAGGTACCATATACAACCCCCCTTTCGACAGCCCCACCCTTTCGTCAAGCAAAAAAAAAATAGCACCACCAAAAATGGACAACTTCACTTGTAAACAACTCGGCCAAAATGAGGGACATGTGCAAAATATCTCATCTCACAATAGCAAATAACTATCTCTATTAGAATTTAGGTCTTTTGATAAGCCGTCCTGACCGCGTGGTCCGTTGCTGAGGTACGGCTTCCTCTCTCACTTTAATGACCGAGCTAGCCTCTGATTCTAACTCTCGCTCGTCTGAACAGACAGATTCCACCACGACAAACTCGTCTTGAGTCTCCCCTTCAGGTATGGCTTCTCTAACAGCTAAAGTCTCCCCGAGAGTCATAAAACGCCTGTTAGGATTCGGTACCGCCTTCCTCTTCTTCCCTCTCTTCAGCCGAGCCAATTCTTCCTCTAGGCTGGTAATCCTCTGCGTATGCGCCGCTACTGTCTGTTGTTGAGCCTCAAAGCCCTTGGCTATCACGTTGTACCGTCTCCGCGTCTTTGGTGTTTTGTTCAGCCCAAGATCTCGAATTTGACGGCTCATCTATGGAGTATCATCCGAGCCAAGATACAGCCTAGGTTCAGGAGTCACTCTTAGGCCGCTGTTTGGCCTGTCTTATTGGATTTCAGGGTGTTGCAGCGCTTTGGAACGTGAAATCGGCCAGTTTCCACTGACCCTCCAGCCTGACAGTATGTTCTTCTTAGTCATTCCAACTCGGCGAGCCTTGGCGTAGGCCCTGATGAAATTGACCTTGTCCATCGGAGCGGAATCAGTCAACGAGGCGAACCTTTCCAGCTCTCGTCGATATGCAGCCTTTAACGCGTTGAAGACTCCATTGTCTAGTGGCTGGAGTCTATGAGAGCAGTGTGCTGGTAGATAGCAGCAATAAACGTTGTTCAAAAAACACGTGGCCATCCATTCATCCTTCCACCACTCAGCACTGATCGTGAGATGGGGGAAATGGAGGACATACTGTTGCATGGCTTCCGTGACCATCTAAGATGATCAGTCTCGCGTCTGACTCGTCGGCAGGTGTAGTCTGGGGCAGATAAACTCTTTCAAGCCATTCAATGCCTATGTAGTCATTAGTCCACCCGTTAGGCAAAGTTATATAATACCAGTCTGCTATCTGCTTAAACTCGTCAAGGAACCATTGTTTCTGCAGTTCCTTCCCCTTGAAGATTATGCCAGGAACTAAAGCGCGGCCATCAGCAGTAACAGCTTTGATAAATAAAGTCCAATTCCGAGTCTATAGTCCCTTAAGGAAGGCCTTGCGCTTCGGGTCCACGCTTCCAACAACTAAGCTATCTAGGCCTAAATAAAGAGAATTAATCGGTCAAAATGCAAGCACCGACAAGTAATAGAGGTGAATACTTGCCGAAACCAGTCATAATACCGCCTTTATTAACATTAACGGTGTTTTCAGGCTTGATCTAGCCATACTGGCCATCCCGGATATCAAAGTACCAATAAACCGCTCTAGGTGTGAAAGAGTCGAACCTTTTAGCTTCTTGACGTCTACCTATCTTGGTCTTTAGGTCTGCGCGGCGATTGATAAACTTGATTACCCAGTTACGTCCTAAGTCGGGATGTTCGCCCTGCTGTCTCAGTAGGCCTATGATGCAAGCGCGGATCTGACTGTGGGACGGAGCATAGCCCAAAGACTCCTGACGGAGTATCCAGAAAGCGAGCCTATCTTCTTGGCTCTTGGACAAACGTCGGCGAGGCTGGATCTGGTCTTCAGCGGCCCCACGGCCGTTAAGTCTATCGATGAGGGTCGTTCGGGGCACTCCTCTTCTCTAGGCCGCTTAAGGGGGTGAAAAACCATAATCGGTAATATCCAATATGGCTTCAGCCATATCATCCTCTGTATATTCCCATTTAAGTCGTGATTTAGGCATTTTTCTGCTGTTGTCGAGGGTAAAGATCAAAAATCACGAGAAAGAGCAGTGAGGAGGTTAGTGACCATATTGAAAATATTTCAATAGCATGACTTGCATATATCGCGTGCCCAGCACATCCTCAACAGGTCAAAATAATTATCTCCACTCATTTATATAATCAATAAAAGAAGCTTCTTTTAGGTAGCTATTTATTCTAGCCAAATTTCATATAAGTGAAGTTGACGAATTTTGGTGGTCCTCTTTTTTTTTTGCTTGACGAAAGGGTGGGGCTGTCGAAAGGGGGGTTGTGTATGGTAATAATTGCTCATATCCCTGATCCACCTCGTATTCACCCTCCAATAGTGGTTGTTCGATACTGGAACCCTCCTTGGTATACCAGACAATCTTCTTATTTAGCATGATAGGCTTGCCAAAGATTATGGCCAGTAGTGAAGCGTATCACTTGAGCGCATTGGATGCACGGCTAATTTCGGAAAGAGAGGGCAACGTCTTCTTTACAAGGCTTCATATCATGCATTTGAGTTTTATTTCCTCAAGCAGTGATTTCATGGTCTCGAGGCAGCCGCCAATACAACTGATGCCGCTATTGATGGGATGGCCAAGCACGCGGTTTCCGTCTGTCAAAGTGGCAGAGAAAGAATTGGAAACAGACTCTAGATGATTTAAGCCTCATAATGTGAACCATGAGGAGAAGACATGCTAGCTAACGCTTATGGTGACAAGTGGAAGTCGAGCAAGTTCAAATCGCCAGCTGCTATTGATTAAAAAAATGAACTTAGCTGCTACTTATCTCACCATTGAAGGACACGCACTGGGATACAGTTGGACGAGGAAAAGAGACAGAAACAGAAACTTACGGCCAAAACTGGCCGAGTCTAAGTCAAAGAATGCAAATTCTCTTCCCGTGTTGGAACCCAGGCGGAGTGCGCTGGATGAGTGTCTTGGACGACTGCATCTGAAGGGCGTGAAACCTTTTGCTCCGTGGAATCTGAAGAACCACTGCTGCTGGCGTCATTGACGATTACAGGTGCTGAGGTATAACTATTGCCTCGGCTAGGCGAGCTCGGTGAACTTCAAGTGCTGGAGACAACGATACTCTGCGCAACATTCGATTGGGGCTGCTCAACTGACGGTGCCCTGACACCGCTCTATTTATTATGTAAGAACTTCTATTTACAGTCTCTGCGCCGCTCGCTACCTCCAGGCAATTCCGTATGAGAGCAGTCGGTTCAGTTGGATTCACATCGGCCACATGCTGGTTTGCTCCCTGTGTATTGGAGCTTCTTCTGGCGGCATTGATCTCACGCTGCGTGCTGAGGGACATTGTTACCCACGGCGCTGAATGCAGCACCACCGGTCCGTTTCACCGAGGTAGTCCCTGTAAGTGCTGAAGGGTCAAGCTGTACAGTGCCAAACATGTCGGGGCTGGGCATAGGAACATGATCAGACAGCCTTCGCACAGGTTTTGATAGATGGATGAGACAACCCCGGCCGGATTAATAAAGAAGAGAGTATAGTTGCTGTAAATATTTTTGTAATATTATACACTAGTTCCATTGGATGTCCCAAAATCGAGATCTGAGATTCGCTCTAACTGAGCATTGTTGCAAAGTTTAGACTTTGCTGCGTATACAATTAGTCGACAAAATATTCTCACGATAGAGAGGACAAACTTGAGAGAATTCAATGGAATCACCAAAGTCCTCGACTCTCGCGTTGTGTGTCTTCGTCCAAACCTCAAAAGCCTTCAGATATACAAAACCTGGGCCCACTACAATGAGTACAGGTCGCTCAGCGGCAAAATCAGCTCGGTCAGCTCATATTCAAATATATCATCGCCCAAATACTCGACTGATGAAGACAACGAGTCATCCTTTAACTGTACATTCAGCATGTGGGATTGCGACACCGTCTTCAAACGTCAACTGGCGGATTTCTGTCTGTCGTCCCACTACAAATCTTATCGGATATCCAAGCGACGGCAACGTTATAGAAGATACTGACTTCTGACACGACCAGTGGAGCAATTTCTTAATTTTTAATACCTCTGG
Organism: Fusarium sp. MPI-SDFR-AT-0072; assembly: GCA_020744335.1. Taxonomy (NCBI): domain Eukaryota; kingdom Fungi; phylum Ascomycota; class Sordariomycetes; order Hypocreales; family Nectriaceae; genus Fusarium; species Fusarium sp. MPI-SDFR-AT-0072. The sequence continues at coordinate 4,486,715 of JAHBOG010000004.1, forward strand.
TAGCCCGGATAGAAATTGGCCAACCGACGGCTCGCTCTCAGACTGGACCCAATCGTCCTCTGACATCTGGACCACGTGGAGATCACCTGATGGATCGAACATGCTGCGTGCCAGTAATGTCTTAGATTCTTTGCTGAGCCTTCAACATATGAGGTCAGAGTTACCTCTAGTCAAGTATTCAACATTAGGATATTCCTTCTAGATGATGATATTTCCGTTGTGTAAGATAAGAAATATTGTTGCTGCTATTAATCAGCGCTAGCTAGCATGATGGCCATAGAGTTAGGCCTTAACCTTATCTCACTTGCCCCAAGCGCAGCGATGGAAAGGCAAATGCATGATAACAAGGTGTATATGAGGTGACTCACAAGTAAGTTACCTGTATGTGAAATCGACCTAAATCTAGACGCCAGTTAGCCAAAAAAAGGAGTATTCTTGTTCAAGTGCATTATGCCTTTAAATGCAAATATCAGAGCAGCTCAAGCGGTGGTTTCTTCACGCCAAAGACTCCAAAAGGGCCTCTCTCGTGATGCTTCTAATGTGATAAGGAAGCCTCTTTCAATACGTGATGCTGAGCGGCAGTATAAGGGCTCCCACAAGTCGTCTATTGCGCGTATCATCAAGAAGCTTGAAGAAGCTAAAACAGCGGATTTTAGCCTAGTTTCTGAGCCAAATAAGGGCCGGCCGCGACTCCTTTCGGATGGCGAAGAAGAAGCTATCATATGCTTCATCATTTGGATGCAGAAGTCCGGTCTTCCGGCCTCTAAAGGCGAGATTGAAGATGCAGCAAATACAATAAGAAGCCGCCGTGATGCTGCTGCGCAGCCGGTCTCAAAGATGTGGTACAGTCGCTTCCGTGACGATCATCCCGAGCTTGATACATCGATTTTGAAGTCGAAAGAAGCCGCTCGCTATGAGTATGAAGAAGCCTGCGTGGAGGAGACGAAGCAGTGGTTTAAACGACTTTCTGAAGTCATCACCAGATACGGGATCGGCGCCTCAGAGTGTTGGAATGCTGATCAAGCCGGAATTAGAGTCGGAATACTGCGAGAGCGCGTGCAATACCTCGTCGTACGTACCAAGAAGAAGACTCCAACAGAGGTATTCTCGCCAGAAGATAGGAAGACTTGTACGGTGAATGGTACGAGCAACGCCGCAGGAGCAACAACTCCTCCTTGGCTTATCTTCAAAGCTTTTCCAACGATTGAGTGGTTAGATATCGATGGTGATCCTAATATGCGCTTTGCACAGTCAGAAACAGCTTTTTCTAACGCCGAGATAACGCTCGAGTGGGCGAAGCACTTCAACCGGTGGTCTTGGGAGAAATCTGCTACTCTACAACATCGTCAGCTGGATTTTGAGCAGTGGTTTGGGTGTAACGAGCACCTAAAAAGCGAATTCAACCCTATTACTCCATATGACACGCCTCCGGGCACGGAAGGAAAGGAGGAAGAAGAGCTCGTGTGGCGGTTGCTTATAATCGACGGCTTCTCCGGTCACAGCTCCTTCGCCTTCAAAGAATATTGTATAAAATTCAATATCCTCGTTGCTTTCCTTCTTCCTCATTCAACACATATACTTCAACCGATGGACCTAGGCGTTTTTCAGTGGTTAAAGAATGCACACCAAAAAAGGCTGCGAGAAGCTTTGTGGAAGGGAAACCTGACGTTCAACCGCCGTGACTTTGCAGGCTCCTTCAAGGTATGTGTTAGCAGCTCACATCTTCTTCAAAAGATCCCTCTTTTCACATACTAATTCTCACAATATCAGGAGATCTTTGAAGAAGGCTTCACAGCTGCACACATCATCGCCGGCTTCGAAAAGTCAGGCATTTTCCCGCCAACCGAGGTGCCGGCGGTTAGTTATCTGCCGAAGAAGAAGTTGAAGACTCGTAAGGCTATCGATCCGGCGTTATCTTCGCTTTTACCGGCGGAAAATCGCTTCCCTTTTGCCTCTGATACAGCAAGAGATGTCAGCAACCGCTATCACGATATTCTGAGCTCCCCAACGCGCCGGGGACTTGAAGCTGTACAGAAGATCGTTAGCGAAGCTATTGTGCTTGAAGATATCGTGAAAAAGCACGTTGCCGATCGTCAGGAGCGTATTGAGAAGAGATATCATCAGAGAAAGCGTGGAAAGCGAGGAAAACCGGTAGGAGATTATTTTCATAATATAAGCTTGGAAGAGCTTCGTGAACAACAGGCTGAATTCATTGAAGTAGGAGCAAAGTCTGAGCAGAGATCTCAGCTTCGGAATATACGATCTTTTGCAATCCGGCAGATGGAAGAGATAAAAGCTGAGTGGCAGCAAAAGAAGGAGGTTATCGTCGATGGCGTTGAAAAGAAGATGCGCTTTAAACAGTGGCTTGAACACACCAAAAGAGATATAGAATACGCTTCACTCGATGCATCACGAGCGGAGATATCCTCACAACTGAAGAAGAAGGAAGATTGCTTTATGATCGATACCCAGCTTGCCCGGGAAGCTCGTGAGGTTATTCGCAACGCCGGCTTCGCAGCAAAGCCTCTCTCAGCAGCAGATTTATCCGGCCTTCTCAACAGCGATGACTCTGTCGATTTTCAACTTACGCAACCGCCGGCTGATGCCGATTTTAACGAAGAAGATAGCCTCATCGATTTATCGGAAGAAGAGGAAGTCGCGATGCCCTCATCGCCGCCTTGCCTGCCTGACTACGAGTCCCCCCTTCCAACGGTGCCCTCAACACCATGCCCGGCTCAACACCAAGCCCAATTTCGCGATGCCCTCATTTCCCTCATTGAAGAAGAAAGATCTGCTATAGGAGCCAGTCACAGGCCTCAGGAAGGACAGGAAAGCACCCAATTTACTAGAGAAGGCGTCATCAATCGGCAGGCAAGCTTGCCGCCGCTGCAGCTATTTCCCTCTTACAGTTACAGTCAATAGCAGATATATCATCACAGGAAGCTTCATTTCAATTGATTCAGCAATTTCACCTCTTTTGACGCCTTCAGAATGAAGATACATTGAAAATGCCGCAAAACACACCAAAAATCGGGCCCAACGGGTGTCCCACCGTTTTGTGACTGTCCCGTCTTTTTGTGGCCAACTAAGCTTGCTTAGTTGACCTCCCCCCGGCTCGAGCCAACGGGTATCGCTTTGCGCCACCAAAGTAAAGCTATCTGCGCAGGTTGCGTCGAAGGAACAAACCAGCCAATGAGAAGGTTCATCACGCACTTTTAATCAAAAAAAAAAAAAAAACCGGCGGGGGATTGAAAACACTGTCCCTCTTTCAGTGAAAGAGGAACTAGCAGGGGTATAAGCCAATGAGAGATGTAGAATTTCCTCTTTCAGTGAAATTGGGACGAACAATAAGGATGTAGAACAATGTCGAATCAACTCTACACCCTGGCAATAATCAACCCTACTAGGTTTAAAGTGGGTCAATAAAATCAACTCTACTAGAGTTGATTTTGGACTGTAGGACTAGGGGTATGAAATCTCGAACCGATTTCGATCTTTACTGTATTACAACTAACTTCCAAGACGAATACACCAACAACCAGCTAAGAGAACTTACGGAAATATAAGTTAACCCGACGGGGATACTCAACTACTTATCAGGCCCCCAAAAAAAGGGAGGGACTTCACTGCATTTTTGACTACACGCGAAGGGATCAGAAGAATCATCGTTGGTTGGGAGAAAATTCGTGGTGGAGACTGCCCGTCATGGCGGATCCAATAGGGGCCGAGATCGTAGTGGAGCAGGATGACGCCCCCTTTTCGACGCCAAAGAGACCGAGTCGAATGGTGAGGCCAACGAGCAAGGTCCGAGACACCGCGCGACAATTGGAAGACACTGCCAAAGAAACGCGAAAAACTACCCGGCAGACGACGCGAAATATACCGGCCGAAGAACAGATCGACCGACCCACCGAAACCCGAAAGAGTAGCGGCAGTGGCAGCAGCAGCGATGGAAGGGCAATGCTGCAGAAGGCGCTGGATCTCCTGGCAGAGTCGCGTAGGGAGACCAAGAGGCTGCAGGAAGCGCTGAAGGAACAGATGGAGATGACCAGGGAACTTAAGGAAGCTGTTGCAAAGCAGGAAGAGACAGTGCACGAGATGGGCAAGCAGATGGTGGAGATAAAGGATCAGATGACCGAGGAGCTGCAGCGCGTCCGCGAGCAGCTCGAAACTATTGCTGCGAATGCAATGGACGGGCCTCAACGATCATATGCTGACGTCACAAGACTGACACCGTTCTTACCCCACAACGATTCGAGAACTTTAGCCGCTCCTCCGAACCCCACAGACATGCTTTACTGCACGATTGACGTTTCAAGACTAGAAGAAGATGAGGCTAGGCTCTCGGCCGGGACGATCCGAGCGACAGTGGAGAACGAAGTCCGCTCCGAACTGGATAACCCCACGTGGCGATGCCGAGCGGTGACTAAGGACCCAAAGAACCCCCACTGCGTCAGGATCACCTGCAGGGACGAGAGCGAGCATGAGATTGTGAAACGCGCAGTGGAAACAAAACTGGCTCCAGGAGCCCGCATCCTACGAGACGACCTCTACCCAATCAGAGTGGATAATATCAACCGTATTGCAGTGCTAGACGAGAGGAACGAAATTCGAGCTGAGACTACTGAGATGCTTGGCCGAGAAAATGACACCGAAGTTGCCAAGGTAGCATGGCTCAGCAAGAGAGACATCCCTAAAGCATACGGCTCGATGGTCGTATATCTTAAAAAACGGTCAGAAGCTAGGCGATTTATTACCAAAGGATTCTTTGTAGCTGGAGGAGAATCCAGCACCACGAAGACGTTTGAACGTCGTGACCGCCCCAAGCAATGTTACAACTGCCAACAGATCACGAATCACAAGGCTTATCAGTGTGATAGACCACAAGTTTGTGGAAGGTGCGTGCAAGAAGGCCATCACCACAGTGCATGCACAGGAATGGTTCCGAAATGTATCCCATGCGGCGGCCCCCACGAGTCATACAGCAGAAACTGTCGGAAGCTCTATCCATCACAACATGAATAGCATATTCCGACTGTTTCAGCTGAATGTCAGAAAGCAAGGACCGGTATATGATAATTTAATGAATAACAAGGACATTCAGGATATAACCGTATTAGCCATCCAAGAACCCCAGGCGCAGAGGATCCAGGGTAGACTGTTGACGACACCCATGGGGCACCACAAATGGGTCAAGATGGTACCTATGACAGAAAGGGAAGGTAGATAGGTGATTCGGAGTATGCTTTGGGTGAACAAGGAGGTGGAAGCCGAGCAGGTGCCGATAGACTCCCCAGACGTGACGGCAGCGGTTGTTCGGCTGCCAGATCGTCTGGTCTTCACGGCGTCTATCTACGTACCTAGGGGAGACGCCCAAGCTCTACAGGACATATACTCTAAGCTTCGTAAAGCTATTAAAGAGGTGAGACAGAGATCGGGGAGAGCGGTAGATCTGGTCATTGCTGGCGACTTTAACCGCCACGACCAGATGTGGGGCGGAGACGATGTATCAGTGGAGAGACAGGGCGAGGCGGATCCGATCATCGACTTAATGAACGACTTCATGCTTAGGAGCCTCCTTCGCCGAGGCACAAAAACATGGCAAAGCGGAGAGTACAAAACAACCATTAACTTGGTTCTGGCTTCCGAAGAGCTTGCAGATGCAAACATCAAATGCGCGATATATGGCACAGAGCACGGATCAGATCATCGCACGATAGAGACGGCATTCGACATCTCGGTCCCGGTGCCAAAACAGGACGAAAGACTTCTGTTCAAGAATGCACCCTGGAAGGAGATCAACAGTAGGATTGAGGAGACGCTGAGAGTTAGGCCAGTGGGAAACACGGTGCAGCAGAAAACGGACAGGCTGATATCGGCCGTGCTAGAAGCAGTCCAAGCACTAACACCTAAGGCTAAAGCATCACCATATGCAAAGCGGTGGTGGACTTATAACCTTACACAGCTACGGCATATATACACATACTAGAGGAATCAAGCCCGTGCCATAAGGCGTATAGGACAGAATATTAAAGACCTGGAGAATACGGCAAAGGCTGCGGCGAAGCAATACCATAATGCTATACGGCAGCGAAAGAATAATCACTAGAAGGAGTTTCTAGCAGATAACAATAACATCTAGAAAGCAGCCAAATACATAAAGTCTGGGGATAATACAGCTTTTAGGAAGGTACCCTAGCTCATTAAGGCAGATAGAACAGCAATAATAAGCCATAAAGAGCAAGCCGAAGAACTATTATCCAAGTTCTTTCCGCCACTGCCAGATAACATCAAAGACGAAGGACTGCGGCAACAAAGAGCCCCAGTAACGATGCCCGACCTAACTTTGGAAGAAGTGGAATATCAACTATGGGCAATAAAATCATGGAAGGCACCAGGAGAAGATAGGCTACCAGCGATCGTCTAGAAGCAAGTCTGGCCATCAGTGAAACATGACGTCCTCGCCATCTTCCAGGCATCACTGAAGGAAGGCGTGATACTAGACTAGTAGAGATATGCTCGAATTATCCTACTCAAGAAGCCAGGTAAAGATGATTATATGATCGCAAAAGCATGGAGGCCGATCTCGCTTCTCGCCACGTTGGGTAAGGTGCTGGAATCGGTCGTCGCCGAGAGAATCTCCCACGCGGTGGAGACTCATGGACTTCTTCCAACCAACCACTTCGGTACGCGGAAGCAGCAGTCAGCGGAGCAAGCCCTCGTACTTCTACAAGAGCACATCTTCTCGGCTTGGCGTTCACGCCATGTCGTGAGCCTCGTCAGTTTCGACGTGAAAGGCGTATACAATGGTGTATGCAAAGAGAGGTTGCTGCAGCGGATAAAGGCGAGAGGGATCCCCGAGGGTCTCTTGCGCTGGATCGATGCCTTTTGTTCAGAGCGAACTGCAACCATCATCATCAATGGCCAGAGTTCCGAAAGCCGACCTCTACCACAAGCAGGACTTCCGCAGGGGTCGCCATTATCGCCGATACTGTTTCTATTTTTTAATGCAGATCTAGTGCAGACTCAGATCGATAGGAATAGTAGTGCCATCGCCTTTGTCGACGACTACACGGCGTGGGTATCAGGACCGACAGCCCAAAGCAACCGGAGAGGGATACAAGCAATAATTAACAAAGCTCTTGACTGGGAGAGACGCAGCGGTGCGACATTTAAGGCGGAAAAGACGGCAATTATATATTTCACCAGATACATAGGCAGAATAGACTCGGAACCTTTTACTATTAAGGGCGAGAAAGTTGTCCCAATGGATCAGGTTAAGATTCTTGGGGTAGTCATGGACTCACGCCTTCACTATAAGCAACATATCGCAAGGGCAGCAATAAAGGGTTTAGAAGCGGCGATGGAATTGAGATAATTGAAGGGAATGGCTCTCTTGACAACAAGACAGCTTTTTACAGCTATGGTGGCTCCTGTGGTAGACTACGCTTCTAATGTCTGGATGCATGCGTGCAAGACGGCGTCGGCATATGCCGTTCATCGAGTTTAAAGGGTAGGAGCGCAGGCGATCATAGGGTCCTTCATAAGTGTAGCGACAGCAGTAGCTGAGGCGGAAGCTCACATAGCGACTATTTACGAACGGTTTTAGAGACGAGCAAGTAAACTCTGGGTGGACATACATATACTCCTATGGACAAATCCGGTCCGAAATCTCTTGCAAGGGATCAAAGCTTTCCGGAGATTCATATCTCCGCTTAGGCGCATCGCGGATGTATGCAGAGAGCTACCGAGAGATACCATGGAGATCATCCAGCTGTTCGCCCTCGCCCCGTGGGAAGAACGCATGCAAGCCACGTTGGGCGGACAGGGAGGGGAAGAAGACGACAAGATCAAAGAGTTAGCCAAAGCAGGGTAGGCAGTAAGAATAGCAACAAGCAGCTCGGCGAGAAACGATCTAGTCGGCATAGGAGGAACTATTCGAATCCCTATATCCTTAGTAAGAGCCGGCAAGATCATCAAGACCTTCTCGGTCACGCTAGGGACGACGGAAGAACACAACTCATACACCGCCGAACTAGCAGCCATCGTTCATGGTCTTAAATATCTGCCAGAGATGAAGTATCGGGTTATAGTGATTTTAACGAGTAACAGATCGGCGGCATAAGCTATAGGTAACCCTCACCAGCAATCAGGCCAGGGGCACATTCGGGAGATATATAATACTATAGAAAAGCTCAAAGGAAACATGAATAGAGTTAGGCTCATCTGGCTACCATCTAACAGTGAGCTCAAAATCCAAAGGATAGCCAAGATATCAGCCCGCCACGCAACAGAGCCGTACGTCACACCACGCATAGGAACAAGCAAAGCAAAGACAACAATCCTTAGTCAAACGAGAGCAAATCTACGAAGGGAGAGGGAACTACCAGACGGAGTTGGCAGACATTCGAGAAAGGTCGACTCAGCTCTGCCTGGTGAACATACTCGGCTACTGTACGACCAGCTATCGTGGAAGGAAGCCAGCATGCTGGCACAACTCAGGACCGGAATGGCACGACTGAACGGCTACCTGTATCAAATTAGAGCAGCAGCGACCGATGAATGCCCATGCGGGCAAGCAAAAGAAACGGTAGAGCACTTCCTCTTCTGATGTGTAAAATGGATGGCATAGCGCAAGGAGATGATGCTTCAATGCGTAGAGGAAAAGCGCAGCAACCTCTCCTTTCATTTGGGGGGCAAAGCTGCATCAGATGGACAAAAATGGACACCGAACATGGAAGCAGTACGAGCCACAATCAGGTTCGCAATCGCCACAGGTCACCTGGAACAGAGATGACAACCACAACACCACTAACTCATCGGCCATAAACCTATACCTACTAACGACTGCCCCGTGCAACCAGAAGCAGGCATCGCTTCAGCCGCCGAAGATAGGAAACTAAACACTTGGAGGAATTGGGCTTCAAGTTGACTTACTACTACTAATAACTACGGGGATCAAGGAGATAAGCGATGATCAGGCTGGAAAGAACAAGAAAAGAACTGCAAGGGCTTGGCGAGATCAAGGCAATAAATAGCGAGCTGCATGTATTTTTAGCTCATAGAGCCCTCTGGGCAGTGGCCTACCGGGCGTAATAGACTTGTGTGTGTGTGTGTGTAGTACTAGGCATAGGCTGGTTGGTCCTACGATTAGGTAACTCCGTAAGCGCAACAAGGATATCACGACGTGTATCTTTGAACATCATTTCCCAGCCTGTACGCCGCATCCAATTCGTCTGTAAGGCGATAGATACCGGTGCTGCACTGTCATATCGTCTCGTACGGCCTGCCTCTACACCCCCTAATCTTGCACACTCATCAGCAAAGAGCTTTTGGGCCAGGAGCTTAACGGCGTCTGGACAAGCTTGTAGGAGAGTACTACAAGATAGAGAGCCACGGCTAGGGTTATTGTCGGTGATAATCCATGACCTTCGGATATCGTTCGCCGACCAGCTCTGAAATGACAAGCCTTGCTGGATGTGATCACTCAGCCAGTGTCGCGTCTGTTGTCGAGCTGCGAGCTTGATGTCTTTGCTGTGCTTTGACTTCACATGGGCTAGTAAGACCTTTTCGCTGATAGAGCGAAGACCACAATGTTTACAGGCCGAACCCTTATATACCGTAAGGTTTGGGTGTGGCGGCGAGCCGTTTGGTCGCAGTGGAAGTGTCTCTGGGTTTGGAAGATTGAGAGAATAGATTAGTGGCTTCAAACCACGGCGGGCAGACTTAGTTATATGATGCTTGTCGCCTGGGTGACGCGGCGCGCGTGTAGGGTTAATGGCGAAGCCGCATTCGACGCAAATTATTGCTGGCTCTGGCGAATTGTAGTACAAGCCGAGACTCTCGAGCTTTTGGAGCTGACTCGGCCGCAATGTGACAATAGCATCAGTGTACGTCGCGAGGCCTGTCATATTGATAAAGTTGAGAAGGCAGCAAGAGGATCGGATACCCTCTAGGAAGCCACATTTAGCCAAGAATAAAGAGAGAGCTTGATTGCTGCTTCCTTCCTCCTAATCGACGCAACCGAAATTACTACACGCTGTAAAGTTTAAGAGCGCAGTCGTCTACATGGTTGTCACGGGCCTTCGTGGAAGAAACGCGGCGCATTTCGCGTTCTCGGTTTACAGGCCCAGATGGAAATGCGGCGCATTTCCAGAGGGGAAATTCGGGGTAAGAAAATGGGGATTCTGATTGGTGCAGAAGTGGAAATGCGGCGCATTTCTAGTCTACATTCTTGAGTAGGCAGGGCCTCGTTTCAGCAACAAATGCAAATGGACGTGGAGAGGTGGACGCGTGAGCCAGTCACAATCAAGAGCCGAAGCTAGGTCGGCCAGGATTAGAAGGTCTTTTGGGCTGTACTGTAAACTTAAAAATAAAATAAAAACCGGACTTGACTTGAAATGGCTAGAAATAAACGCGTAATCCCGGTCAAGCTACCCTTGTTATCCCATTGTCCACGACGCGTTGAGATCCACGCCGGTGTGTTCGTCTTCCATACGGTTCGGTAGTCAGGTTTGCTACTTCAGAAAGATATGGTTGAACATTTTGTGTTACTTCATCCCCCGAACCCCATTGTTCTTCTGTACACTTCAAGTGAATAACAATATTCTACTATAAAAGTCAGCTATATGTATTTATTCATATGATGTCTCTTCATCTCGCGCACATAATGAATGTACAAAACACAATATTGTTGATAATGTATAGGGTAGGCCGAACCTGGACTGGCTTCGACTGGGGTACCTCCTTGTCATCCAAAAATTTATAAATAAGTCCGCTTCCCCACCTGCCCAACAAGAGCATATATGAACAGCACCGACTCTTGCCGTTCCAATTGTCTCCTCACAGAGGACGCCGACCTCGGTGATGATATGGATGATCGCCGATAGTAATGCTGTAATATATACAGCTCCTTTTCACCATATCATGTCTATGATCCTTGATGGCTATGCGGAGAAGCGAAGCCCACTGTGTCCCTTGGGAGGAAGTGTTCTGCTGCAGTCTCGTAGTCGCATTATACGACGTATCCTGAGATATCACGGTATATGATGGGAAAGAGTATGTAAGTCACCTTGATCGCAGATTGGCAACTTCAGTTTCTGATACCCCCGGGGTACAAAGACATCATTATATAAATAATATAATGCGTTTGCTCAGAGACTTGACTTGGTAGACGTTGATTTGTACCCCAGGGTTGAAAATTATAGGCCACCTTTTCTGAATAATGGCCTCTTGATTTGTACCCCAGGGTTGAAAATTATAGGCCACCTTTTCTGAATAATGGCCTCTTGGTTTGTACCCCAGGGTTGAAAATTATAGGCCACCTTTTCTAAATAATATTATGACCTCTTGGTTTGTACCCCAGGGTTGAAAACTCCTGGTTCCACTTACTTCGCGCAAACGTCTAAAGCCATTTATTTTGGCTCTATTGGCCTACCTTTTAACCTATCCTTGGGCCACAACCTAAGCCTAACCCAACCCCCAACACTTCGGGGAACAAAGGTCATAATTAATTAAAATACACTTCTGTTTTTATCCATCTCGTGCGTAAGACACAGTCACGCTGTACTAGTTCCTAGGTGTCCTAGTTGTCGCCATAGATTTTAAGCGTTCCTGAAGCCGGTCGATGGTTTAGGCAATATTATCTCAACTCTCATAAGTTTTACATAAAGATTAATCCAAGCTTCTCTTGGTTCACGCATGCATCCACCAGGTGACTGCTTTCTGAGTGACATTGTAGGCTATCACTACCTGTCGAAGGTCCAATGACTTTCTGCGTTCACGACAACTTAGTGATGGGCACCCACGGCCACCAAATCACAGGAGGGCACGTATGAAGCCCTGGAAGCGGAAGTCAGTATCTTTTCTCCTACTGTTAATTCCCTTGATTGATTGGTGCATATCGTGTACAGAGTGGGAGCTGCAGCTCGGTATATGTACGCCGATAAAGTTTTTGCAGACCTACATTCCATACGCAGATCTTTTCCCGGGTGAAAAATATGCCGTGCTGTGCCGTGTTGTGTACTCCACCCACAAGCGCCAATAAACATATGCAGGTCTCAGCCCAGCTTTTCAGCTTGGCTGGCATTTCCTCTTCTGTGAATCAATGCATTGCATGAGACTGTGAGTTTTTGAGCTGTCAATTTTGACAGATTGGATTTGTGCTCATCACCATGTTGTAATCATGGTAACCATTATTCAAAGAAACGGACAGGGGAGAGGGGGTGCGCCGATCAGCAATACTCAGGATATCGTCGGCTGAGCTAACCAGGCGAGCTATCATGTGTTTCCCGTCATGATCAGGGTAAATACAATGATCTGCAATTTACTCTCGTAGGATATCACCACAACGGTGACGGTAATTCCCGCCACTTCAGCTCTCTGTGCTCAAGCTACCATGCTTGATGGTATCATTCGTCGAGTAGCGGCGTGAGTAGTGACCAGGCGCAGGGTCATATCATAACCTGCAAGGTAGCTTGTTGCTATTGCAGGTTGAGTTCATTATAAAGAGGCTCAACACTGGCGGTACCTTCGCCAGCTATCCATCCGTCAACAACCACAACACACTCCAAGCTCATCACATCTTCTGGTATTGTTTCCCATGCTCAGAGCGTTCCTCGTATACTGACCAGCAGTACAGCTCTCCAACATGAAACTTTCTCTGCCCGTATCTTGCATCCTTGCGTTTACCTCCAGCACCCTTGCAGGCCGCTGTCACAACCATGCAGAAGGTGCCCATAAACTAGACTGTGTTTCCAAGAGCGAGTTCAGGCGCTTTGGAACTGAATATTGCTCTAACAACTGGAACAAGTATAAGGGGGACTGGACAGACTTCAATGACTCTAGTGGACGAACTGGAAATGTTGGAAAGATTGGAAACTTTGTCACTAAGCAAGCCTGTGAGGAAGCCTTTGAGGAGGTTGTAAACGGATGTTATGATGGATGGGATGGGGGTGATTGGGCCGCTCATGGAGTTCTGTTGGGCCTCAACTTCTGCAAGTGGGATTCACCGTCGTCTTGGGGTTATCTGTGATTCATCAAAGTAAGCTAGGGTATTTCTGTCTATTCTGGCAATCAGATTTGGTGAACAAGAATTTTCGCAGAGTCTTTGGTGATATGGAGGGCCATGGACTTCTAGTATCTTTTTATTGAAACACGACGCCAGAGATGACGATTGCTGAGATGGGTCGCTGTGAGAGAACAAAAGGTAGTTACTAGATATGGCAAGGTATGTTTCTTATTAATACCCACGGCCCAAAGCCTATTTCAACTAGAAAACAATAAATAGATACCTATACCTGCAATAGACTGACTTACAACAGTATTTACAACCCGAATGCAACTGACTGTACGCATTTGACTTTGTAACTTTTTTAACTTCCTAGATATCCCGGCTAACAGAAGTTTTGTTCGTTCTGCAGCAAACGTTAGGGTTATCTAATGGTCATTGAGGCTACATCATAGTAAACACAAGTGCATAAGGAGGTCTATTTTAGGGAAAAGAGCGTTGTATTTGTGGTTTGGAATTTTTTAATGCTAAACCAACAACTGATATTTCCGTACAAGCACTAGCCAGCTAGATAACGTCGGTCCCGTCATCCCAGAACCACCAATTCACGAGGCAAGATGGCCGTTGAACCCTACCCCAACACTGGTTTGATTTGACTTAGTACTATTAAAGGCCTATTAGCAGTGATTTATAGTTTTTTGAATTTCGGTAGCCTTCCATACCTAGCTTAGCACTCAGACCAGTACCAGTTCTCGCCGTGGTCCTCGCACTTCTGCTTGAACTTCTTGATGTTATCGCCAAAGGGATCGCAGTAGTCCTCGGCCCAGTGATAACACCAGCAGGTATCTTCTTTAAGTTCATCACAGATGTTCTTGGTGACCTTGTACATCTCACTAACGGTTTTGTCTGGGTTCTTACACCTATAAGCGTTATCACCGCAGGCATAGACGGCAGGAACAGCAAGAAGGAGAGCCTTAAGGAAATGCATGGTGAACGAAGTGTGGTTTTGAAAAGATTTTGTGATAGTGGTAGTAGGTGTATCTGGGAAGATGTGTTTTGATCTGATGCTAGAAATATCCTGTTGGCGTGGTGTTTTGGCCAGTTTATATAGACGGACAGGATTACTTCCTCAAGTACCTACGTAATTGACAGAAGTTATCATTCACCGCAAAACCGCCTTAACCCGGTTTGTTTTCCCCTAGACTGCCTCGGTGGCCATGGAGACTACTAAGTTTTCGGTGTGTCATAGACTTCGGTTTCTATTGACGTCATTGAATTTATGAATGTCTTTGAACTTTAGTACCGGGTGAACGAATACCGTATCTATTCTGTTATTTTAAACGGGGCGGTGAGGACACAGGTACCTTGTATCAGTGATAGAGCTGTCTTCTCTATCCAATAAGAAGGGATAAATGTACGTCAAGACAGCCAAAATGTCTCCACTGCCCTATTTAAAATAACAGAATAAATACGGTAGATATATGGCGGGATTACGCGGGTTTCAGTCTGCAGATCAGACTAAGAAGGCCTCAGACATTGAGAATCTGTGTCAGCTTGAAACCTTGCTCAGAAATTTGGCGGTAGTCGAGGGGTTGGTTCGTGACACTGATAACAGACACCAATTGACCTTCGAGTTTATGACACCTGGTCATAAGAGGCAGAGATGGGACGGCAGCGGCATCGAGCTATTTGCCAAAACAAACGTTCCCTCTGGGCCGTCCCACTAAGACGCGGCTCGAGTGGGCCCTTTCCGTCCCGCCTTGACAGGTTGTCCAGTTGTCACCGCCCTGCAGATGATCGTCGCCCTGCATACTTCTAGGATAGGCTCCACACAGAAGGCCAATTGAATCAGCACCTGGATCTTAGGTTGTCTCGGAAGTCGGCACTTGTCTGTGTCCGCTGAAGATTCGTCCTGTGGCTGCTGCCTTGACAGCTGAGTGCGGGGAGCCGGGGGATCATCGTCACTGTGTCTCAGGTGCACTCCGTAAGCTGCAGGCGGAAGCACCGCTGCTTCAGCTGTGGCTTACGGTAAATCAGGATTATGACGACCTTACTCATTGACCGAGGTAAATAGGAAAGACTGCCGTGTTGGAATCGCCGATGCTCGTACGCCAAATGGCAATGGCATACCGGTAGCGGCACGGCTCGTTTGCATCCACCTGCTGATTCTATTATCTCCGGATCTTCACGGGAGTTCTGCAAAGCTACATTCCTATGATATCAACGTGCGCTACAAATAGTTGTTGATTGGTTCCTCTGTCCTGAATGTTCGAGTATCCTGCTCGGGAATGGTCAATGCCAAGAGAGGCCCCCTTTCATTCTTCCGGCTTGCCATTGAATCAAAGGCGGCGATCGCCATGGGTAGGCAGAATGTACCGAATATGTAAGATGTGATCAATCACTTCATTTGAGAGAATTGGCAGCCACTATGATGCCTGATCACTTACGGGGATAAGGTACAGAAGGGATGCCAACCTCAGCACGACATTGAGCCGTTGACAACAGAGATGGATGCGTGATAGAGATGACCCCGCGAATTCAATGCAGCCTCTCTATCTGTTGAGGTTCAGCTACTCAAGAATCATGGCTCAAAACTTGTGAATAAGTGCTTAAATACGCAGTATAGAAATCAATTCCAAGTCCTGAGTCTGTACAGGCTTCGTTACTACTCAGTTCCATGCAAATTTATGCACATCACTGTACAGAAATTCTATACCCAGACAACCATGAGTTCCTCCTTATACTCCCAGAGCGTCAATTTTGGCAGCTTCATTGAAGAAGGTGTCGATCCTCGCACTGGTCAATTCACTTCCTCTATTGTCCTGTATGAATCTCCAGCAAAGGTTCGTAACACCGCTTCACTCAAGCTATCCCTCAAATTCAGTCCCTTGGACCCAGAGGATATCGGTTTCGGGAAAGGATGGTCACTGAACCTGTCTCAATATCACCATGTTCATCCCCGCCGTCTCGTGCTCTCCACTGGTGAGCAGTATCAGGTTACTGATACCGGGGGTGATCTGAAAATCAACGACCAGAAGCTGCAGAGCTTCAAACTTGAGAAAAGTGGCTCCGACTTTCATATCATCCACAAAGATGGCCAGATTGAAGTCCTCTCCAACGCCCACGGACTCTACAGTACTAGCGTCCCTGTCAGGCTGTACGCCCCTAACGGACGCTCGCTGCAGCTGACCTGGACGGCTGTGAAAGGCCAGCCGAGGCTAAGCAAGATAACAGGGGACTCGGAAGACTTGCTTGAAATCAAGTACCGAGGTCCTCGTGTTGAGATCGTCCACGCCAGAGGAGCCGAAGATCCTACTACGTTCACCATTCTGAAGCAAGGTGGGCGCCTGAGGGAGTTCCAGCTTCCTCTTGATGGCGCTCCCAAATGGCGATTTGATTACCAAGAGTTTGGCGCCATCACGTGCATCGATCGCGTTCAAGGACCGACCGGCCTGGTCGAAAAGCTTACATACAAAGCACAAGGCTTCAAGGTGCCCAAGGGAGGGCCTTACAGTACTCTCCCCACAGTCTCTCAACATGTCTTAGACCCGGGCAACCAACAACCCGCAATCAGAACTATCTACTCCTTTTCCGAGAAAAACTTTCTTGGATATGATGGCGTTGACCAATGGAAGGTGAATGAGGACAATCTGTATCGTGTGAGAGACGACTACAGGTATACTTCAAAAGTTTCCACTGACGGGGGTCGAACAATTACCAACACCTACAACAAGTTCCATCTGGTTCTCAAGACAGTGCAAGAGCAGAGCGGGAAGCAAATCGAGACAGTCAATACTTATTACGCCAAAAAGGACGTCCCACTTGAGTTTCAGCCTCCCCAGTTTCAACTTCCACAGAGCATGCAAACCACTTACCGTGATCTGACAAATCCTGCGTCCTCACGAGTTGAAGAGACTCAATACGCATTCGACGAATGGGGAAACCCAACGCTGGACATCCGCCCAGATGGCCTCAAGACTGAACGTGTTTACTACCCACCTGGAGGGGAGAGCAAAAACTGCCCTGCTGATCCCCATGGGTTCCAACGTCACTTGAAGCTTCAGACCATTACACCGCCGAAGAAGCGTGATCCAGCACCGGTTCGAGCCACGCTTCACTCTTATCTCGAAATGCGTACGGCCAACGATGCTCCTACAGACAAGATGGTTCTTGCCGCATCGTCGCAGTCTTTGGAAGATAATGTTCCGAATTACAGCATCAGTTGGACTTACGTTGATAAGCCAGATGGAAGAGATCATGGCCGTCACCTTGAGCAAATCTCAACCATGTTAGACAAGTTTCCTATGGTTAAGTCCTGGTCATATGAGTATTCGGAAGCTGATCAAATGACGGAGACTGTACAACATAAAACACATGACGGATTGCAAACCACGGAGAAGACAAATCAATCGATGATTGACGGAGCTCCGATGACCCATACAGATCAGACTGGAGTGAAAACCACCTTCAAATACGACCAAATTGGTCGGCGAACCAGCGTTACAGTCTCTCCGGGTACTTCTTTCGAGGCCACAAAGAAGTTCGATTATTCCGTGGGAGGCGACACGGGAGGCACCACACTGACCACTACTGAGGTCAATGGCTTGAGAACTCGATCCATCACCGACGGTTTAGGACGACTTTGCCAGATTGAGAAGCAGGACGATGACGGGAAGTGGAACGCAGACGGATCGTACACAGGCACCTTTCGAGTTGTTGAGCAAATGACCTATAACGAGCTTGGCCAATGCTCCCAGAAAGTCGAAACAGACTGGCTAAGAGACGAGGACGGGCCGAAAAAACAGACTCTCAGCCATGAGTACAAGTACGATGATTGGGGTTCGGTTTGCCAAGTCACAAGTAGCAATGGCGTCACTACCTCAAAGATCAAGGATCCTATTGCTCAGACGTACACGGAGGGCATCGTGGGGCAGGGAAAAAAGAGGGCTCAGTTTGAGCCACTGAATACTCTCATCCAATCGGCGCTCCTGAAGAAAGACGATACCCTCTATAGACATGTTGACTACTCCAACGACGGCTTAGGTCGAAAGGTACAGCAGACGGACAGCCTGGGGTATGTGACTCGATATGGCTACGATTCCTTTGATCGTGTGAAAGAAACAACTTGGCCCAACAAAAACGTTATCAAAACTCAATACACGGGCCACAGCGCCGATGCACTAGCTGAGTCTATCCAGGTCCAGGATATCACCCTTGGAAAGCAAGACTTTGACGGTCTGGGACGGACAAAGACTCAGAAGGTTGGCAGTCGAGAAACCCTATTATCCTACAAAGGTGTCTCGCCTAAACCATCTCACATCACAACGCCTAAGAAGAAGCAAGCCCAGATTGACTACGAGCCAGCTTTGGGATATGCCGTGACTAGTCTGAAGTCCGATGACAATCCCCGAAGCTACAAGTACGACCCCCACACCGGCGATATGCTTCAAAGCAATAACCCTTACTACTCCGAGATCCTGGAGCATTTTCCCTCGGGTCATCTGGAGTCCGAGAGCACAAAGCTTGGAGATAATGCATCTTTTTCGACTAAGTACACTTGGTCAATGAACGGCAAGCTTCAAAGGTATTCCAACGTCCATGGTCAGAACCAGCTTCTTGAATATGATGAACACGGCCGTCTTTTCAAGGTGTCGCAAGGACCACTTGTCGTCACGCTTGACTACGACCAGGCAAATCGGCCATGGAAGAGCTCTGTATCTGACACTCGGAAAGGATCAGACTTGACGACAATCATGACTTATGATGACTTTGGTCGAGAGACAGAGCGCAAAGTTTCCCAAAACTCGAAGACGTTATACAAGTTGGTCCAGAGTTACGACGTCTTAAGTCGACTTGAGACTCGAGAGTTGCGGAGCGGCGATGACGCCATGGTCAGACAAGAGACTTTTGGCTACGATAACATGAGCCGGTTGGCTGACTATCAGTGTCATGGGAAACAGGTTCCCATCGATGAACACAAACGTGAGTTGAAGCGCCAGGAATATGCCTTCACAAGTGTTGGAGGTCTTGACAAGGTCACAACTACGTTCCAAGATGGCAGTCAGAATGTCACCCATCACACGTATGACGAAGGTAATCTTGGCCGGCTAGTACGTATCACTAACACCCACCCTGAAAGCCCTAAGGAGGTTATCCTAAAGTATGACGACGATGGTAATCTCACTCGGGATGAGAAGGGCCGTGAGCTACAGTACGACGCCATGGGTCGTTTCAAAGCTGTGCTGGATGGCAAAGGTACAGTGCTTAGTGAGTATCGCTACGACTCTCGCGGGAGGTTGATTTCCCAAGCGATCCCCGGTAAGCCAGATCATTATCTGCACTATCGAGGAGGCGATCTTGTAGCCGCCACGCACGGGAGCGAACAGTCCAATTATGTACACGATGGTTTGAGGTACTGGGGTGAGATCCTCAAGGATGGTCAGAAAACAGAAACACAGCTGTGGGCATCCGACAGCAGCCACTCGACCGTGGCCTGGCTAGATTCCAATGATCCAAGTCAACTTCACAGTCAATCATACACGCCCTACGGGTTTTCCTCGACTGGGCCTGATGTCAGCTGGAATGGACAATGGCGGGACCCTGTCACAGGCTGGTATCATCTCGGCAACGGATACCGCGTTTACAACCCTGCATTGATGCGCTTCAACAGCCCAGACCAGTGGAGTCCTTTTACCTCAGGGGAAGTCAATCCATATGCCTACTGTCGAGGTGATCCCATCAACCGCGGAGATCCAAATGGCCATGCCAGCCTTGGATGGCGAGACTTAGCCTTAGCTATTGTGGGTATTGGTGTAGGAATAGCCGTTGGAATTCTCACGGCCGGAGCAGGTTTTGCAGTCGAGGCTGGTCTAGGTATCGCTGCAGGGGTCGCTGCAGATGTTGTCACGGGCATGACATACGATGCAGCCACTGGCAAATCACCTTCTTGGAAGAGTGTCGGTTCGGATGCTTTGTATGGAGCTATTGGTGGAGTGACAGGCGAGGTTGGAGGGAGGCTATTGCCAAAAGGCATCAAAGCACTTGGTCGATCTGGCTCTTCGGCCATGGGGGCAGCCGCTATAAGGGCAGAGAGCCGGACATCGCGAACCATGGGACCTTTGGGTTTCACATTTACGCATGGTAGAATCATCAATTCCCCAGAGAAGAATTGGTGGGCCGATATGGTGTATTTTGACTCGATCAACGGTGAGAAGGGCCTCGAAGGATTCTTAACTCACGGCAACGAGCAAGGCTATCTTGTAGGCCGTGGGTTAAATGAGGGCGAGCTCTTCGGCGGCACAGCTGATTTCGTTGCGCGGCAAACGATCCTCCCGGCCATGAAAGCAGCGGGGAAAGCACAGCCCCTGCTACGCCTTCTTCGCAAACAGGGACATCCTTTTTACCTCTTTGCGTGCTATGGAGCCGATTCGGGTGCAGGACAGCAGGTGGCCAACGTACTACGCCGCGATGTGATAGCTTTCGAGGGTCCCCTGGCGCCGCTGGAGAGGAATATACAGGCTCATACGGTGTATCATCTACTAGAGACGCCAGGCGGGATTGAAAAGGTTTACGGCAATGTTGGACGGCGCACGTTTACACCTGAGATTCCAATGGAGGTAGATTAATAGAAGAAAGGTATGCTCTCAGAACTATATTGTTTATAAGGCTAGAGATACTTCCAGAATGGCATAAAGAGTATTTATATAAAACAAGATAAGAATAGTATTCTGGGTTCAGGAATATAGTAATAGTTGTAACGTACATAATAAGCGAGTGAACCATCCAAGCGAGTGAACCACCTTTCCCTCCTACATCTAACTTTCACTCAATGAATTGATTTATTAACCACCAAGCATGTCAGACCCAAATTATGAGGCTAGAATGCTTCTTGCACTTCAGGCCCTCCAAAATAACCCTACTGTACCAATTACCCCCCGTATCAGGTCCTGATACACGATTTGATGGTCCGTGCCCTTTGGTATTAGGGTCTGTAACCCCTGTCACTTTTCACTGTAATCGATCAATTGAATTGAACTTCAAACCGGTCGCAACGCTGTAATTTATATTTTCTAATACTAACGTGTATGATAAGCAAGTGGGCCATCCAAGTAAGTGGGCCACTTCTTGTATACCCTTAAGGTAAAAATTAAAATAAAAACACCACAAACTATCTAATTAATTAAAACTACTCGCTATACTCTCCTCTAGACGTCTCAATCACTACCTGACAGGTCCTTGCATTATGCCCAGTCTTTCGGCATACACCACAGCGCCGAACGCCTGGTTGCGCCGACCTTTCTTGACCACTACTTCTCGACGATTCGGCCACTACCTGCGCATCTACATCCATCTGATCAACTACTTGCCTTGATTCCCCTGCAGTCATCACCCCTCCTTTCTGTAATCGGGTTCTTTTTGCCCTTCGGCGTCGACTAAGTATCTCATTTGCTTGTTCAAGGTCATTCATCCTAGCCTCTACTAAGGCTAGCTTATGCATGACTGTGCTTGTTCCCTTCTCAAAACACTTCACAGCTTGAATAAGTGACTCTGGAGAGCTACTATGATGTCTTCTGATTCGTTTCTGTAAGTAGGCAGATTGAGATTGGACCTCAAGAACTGTCTTTGGGGTCTTTGAAACCCATGGGGTCAAGGGTTCAGCAACCTCCTCGGGAGGCGTTGGAGTCCGCAACTTCATATCAAGCTTTGAGATCACGCTTTCCGGGTTAAAAGGAGCAAGCCCAGCTCCTCTAAAACCCCCTTTGATATTTTTTTCGGTTATAGTGGCTTGGAAGGCGGCGTGGAAGGCGGGAAAGAACTCGGTCTTCGAAATATAGGTTATGGAGCATCTGATCAGATGCTCTATTTCTCGACCATATGCCTTCTTTAGTGGCCCAAAGCACCCGACATCAAGAGGCTGAAGTAGATGAGATGCATAAGCCGGAATACAAAGCGTGATGATATTATTCTCCTGGCAATATTTCTCAAAAGCGACGGAGTGGTGACTTTCGTGGCTATCAAGGATTAGAAGACGATAAGAACCAACTGATCGGTCAGTTGTGCATCGGTTGAAGTGCTTCAGCCACTCAAGGCCTAGTTCATTATTTGTCCAGCCATTTTAGCTCGTTGCAATAACCCAGCCATTTGGGAGGGTAGGTTCTTCATGCCAGTTGGCAAGGTGATATTGGCCCGCGCCAATGATAAACGGCTCGATCGCCCAGCCTTCCGCATTAATCGCTTAAATGACTGTAATCCATTCACGATTCCCAGGCTGCACTGATTTTGGTCTTCCAAGCCTTTCTGAACCTGTGACGACCATGCCGCTTGAGATAACACCCATCATAAAGCCAGTCTCATCAAAGTTCCAGATATCCTCTGATTGGATACCATACTTCGCGATTGTGTTCTGTACGAGCTTAAACCAGTTGCGAATAATAGTTGGATCTTCGCATTTGGCCCTCTGGTAGTCATATTTACGAAAGAAATGCGTCTTGAGCTCTGGTTGTCGTTTAACGAAGTTATGAGCCCAGCGCTTGCCGACGGGTGGCGCCTTGCGGTCAGCGAGGAGAGAATTGGCCATTTCTTCAATAAAAGAATGTCGCGGAGGAAACCCTCGCGAATCTAGGTCGAGAATAAAGTGAACTACTATTTCTTCTTCTAGATTAGATAGTCTGCGTGATTTCTGGATAGTATCGCGTCGTGATTGAATGCCATTCTGGCGGCGACGTAAGGTATTGCGAGGAACTTCATATGTATCTGCAGCGCGTCGGATACTTAGTTTGGGGTTATTTTGAAGGGCCTGAAGTGCAAGAAGTATTCTAGCCTCAGTAGAAGAGTTCGACATGCTTTGTGGTTGAGAATTATCTGATCAGATAAAAATGTTGCGAGGTGAGGGATTTTTGGCCCACTTACTTGGATGGCCCACTTGCTTATCATACACGTTACCCGTTCAATTTTATTTGCACGGGTACCCGTGCGGGTATGGACGGCCGTCTGTAACCCCTGTCACTTTCAACTTCAATCGATTAATTGAATTGAACTTCAAGCCGGTCGCAATGCTGCAATTTGGCTTTTCTAGTACTGATACTACTATTATAATATTTCCTCTGTCTAATGAATTGATATATCTGGTTAAATTGCATTTTACTAACAAAAAGTTTGGGGTACCCCAATTCCGTTTGGGTTAAATGGAATCGCTATGCTTGTTCATTAGCGTGTTTTTTTTTACTATGGGACTTTAAATGGAATCGCTAGCGATTCTGCCGCGCAGCTAGGATAGGATAGGCTAGGATAGGATAGGATAGGATAGGCTAGGATAGGATAGGATAGGATAGGCTAGGATAGGATAGGATAGGATAGGCTAGGATAGGATAGGATAGGATAGGCTAGGATAGGATAGGATAGGATAGGATAGGATAGGATAGGGGGGGGGGGGGGGGGGGGGGGCATGCCTAATAACTAAATCCTTAGGAATTAATAATAGAAACCTGCTTCTACTAGCTTTGCATAGATGGCGGTGGCATTTAAAAGCCATGATTATATATGATTGAAGTTGCTCTACCTTGGATATGTCTATATAAGCCGGAATCATCCCCTGCCCTATTATTCTCTTCTTTGCTTCTATAGATAGCAAAGTATCTAACATCCATCCATCTAGACTAGCCACCAAAGCAACAATTTCTCCTTATCCTTTTAAGCTATTATTATTTTACTCTTTACTATGCAAACCACCGCTCTTATTAGTATTAGCTATACTCTTTTCGCCTCCAGTGCCTTAGCTAAATACTTCTCCAAAAATGGCGTGGCATACAGATTAAATCAAGATCAGGTATCTCAACTAGTTATAAGCCAGTATGCAAATAGAGTATTTAGCAATAGGTACTATAAGGAGCATAAAACCTAATTAAGATGCATTAAAATTAGCAATGGTAAATATATCGACTTCCGGATCGAGAATCGGCAAGGCAAAGGCATATATCTTAGCACTACCGACTATACAGACTACCTTATTAAGGAGGTCTCCGGTTATTCAAGTGGCAGTAAGAGTCAAGATTCAGACTAGAAGATTAAGTAAGTATAATCTACCGAGGATCTCAGCTATTAGTATGCTAATTATCTTTTACTACAGGGTGGACCTACAGGGTAGAAAGTATCCTTCCTAATAATTATAGGATAATATAGGGCAATATTACGCAAGGAGAAAAGAGGAGGGGATGCATTACGGTAGGTAGGTAACTAAGCTTTTACTATACGCCTATATAGGTTCCTAGGTCTGTTTAGTTAATAGAGTTATATGCATATTTTGAATATAAGTAATGTTTAGGCATTATATTCTAAGATAAGACCAGATTAGTAAGATGCTATATGCCGTAAAGTATATAAATAGGTAAATAAATACATAAATAGTAAGTCCTTTAATTAATTACTGCAAATAGTTAATAAGCACTCTGACCCATTCTAGGTCAGGGTTATTAAGAACTTGATTAATAAATTCTTCTATATCTTTTCCTTGGTGGTAATAATTTGCCTTTAGAATAAATATACCTTTTCGAGAGATGAAAGCTTTGACTTGCTATTACGCGGGTTATTACGTTACCTTCTACTTTAATAATAATTCTATGTGGTAGATGCTACCCTCCTCCTACCTGCGTGAATCTCTTTTTATCTTCTCTTGCCGCTAGATGGGGTCGTTTTACTGGTTAGATAGGTTAGGATCCCTTTGTTATAAAAGAGGATGTATCTAAGCCTAGGTAGGATAAAGATTAGTGGGGTATACTAGAGCAGGAGGGCTCTAAGCGCGGCATTAGCTATTAGATTTCACCATACTCTATAATACTTAACCAACCTCGCCTTAAGCCTAACCCCAATAAACCACACTAATCAGAGGACTTTAACGCTAAGGCCATAGCAGCATCAGGAAGCTTAAAGGCCGCCCTAAATCCTCGAGAAGCAGCAAGATAAGATATCATCATCATCATCTGCCTAGACAACCTCGCGGCCAGCCAGAGCTCCTGCTCCCGCGGGCAGCCTTGCACCATCTGTTGGCAGCACGATCCCTCTACTAGGAATTTGCCGCATATTATGAGAGATTCGACCACAGGGAAGCACGACTAGTCTGCTTATGCAACTGATGCAAGGCACTCAATCATGTCGTCTATTGCAGAAAAGGTACTGCCGCGCTATCAGATAAGGCTCGCACCCTCACCGAATGGAGCAGTCAACGTTGCAGTAGGAAGAGACTTCACCAAGTTCATCGAATTATCTAAAGCGAGCGCCTTCTTTGGAAGGATCTGCCCTCGCTGTTAGATGAGAATGACCTAAGACGCACTCACGTCCCTCCTTCCCTCTTTTATCTCCTATGCATCTCTTTTGTTACGTCTCTTTCTTACCTGGACTTGGTTAGATGAAGAGCGCTGGTATGCTCTTCACCTGGCTGTGACTACCTGAGGCAGCCTCGAGCTGCCGCAGCCATGGCCTTGCCATAGCCTGCCTAGTCACGGGCTTGTCTTGCAGCTACTGTTCGTCAGCCATGCTTAGTTATCCCACTGATAGGTAATAGGCTTGATATGATGCGCCGTTTGTGCCGATGATATGCTGAGTAGTGTGGTCTGTTATTGTGTCTTGCAGAAAATACATATATTGTGTAATTAGATTATAGATAGCAACCCCTAGCTTAGCATATCCCGTGCCCTAGTAGGGGACTTTTCGGGCCTGATGGCCCCCCCGATGAAAAATTACATATGTATATATATATATTACTGCATTCTACTAATTTAATCTTATAACACGCCGGGTTTAGCCTTTATAAATAAGAAAGTGTTACGGTTTATAGATTCTTATTACTTATTTATTTGTTTTTATTTAAAGTATATAGCTGGCTGCAAAGTATGTTATTACTTTCTCTCGATTTCATAAGTATATGTAAAAAGACGGGTTAAAGTGATCAGTAGAAGCAGTTATAGCGTGAGGGCTTGTATAGAAAGAGGTCTATTATTTCTTTTTAGATTTCTGTTAGCCAACGAATACAATATATGATCTTAAGCCGTTCAAGCCAGCATCTTCCACGTCATCGTCATCATCATCATTATCCTCTCCTGAAGGGCAGTCGTCTTCTTCTATCGTTTCCTCCGCTTCCTCCGCTTCCTCCGCTTCCTCTACTTCCTCTCCATCCACAGGCTCAACATCCCATTCCGGCGGCTCACGTTAGTGAAGGAACCGCTCTAGGAGGGGCTGGTTCTATGTCGATGGCTCCACTTCCCAATGCCTGGCCGCGAGATGACTACAGAGGTCGTATTGATCGCCCTGATTATTAAGCCGACGTTTTATCCACGATAGACGTTCTGCAATGCTTGAAGAGTGGCCAGTAAGAGTCTCTATAGCATCAAGCAAACCGATAATATTATCGCAGGTAGGCAGCAAAATGGTTAGCTGGCTTACCGTATCCTCGATAATTATCTTTGAGATATGTGTTTTAGTCACAGGTATATGGAAGATATCCCACTTATTGTTATTACCACGGGATGTTTTGTTAAAAGACCATGGGACGATAAAGCTGACATCCTTATCTCTACCCTAAGTCGGACCGGCGAGAAAGGAGACATAGAATAACGCGCGTTTGCAATGGCGTCGGATGGAGTTACGGCGTCCGGAAGGCAGACGATCTGGATCATGATGATGATAATGCAAATGATGTATTATCTTGACCTAGTGCGGCCAGGCCGCGCTTTCAAGGTCGTGAAAATGCCGGGGTGATGGAATCAAGGGAGTGGATCGAGGGGAGAGACCTTTGGGATAAGCACGACGATGGTAGAGGGACGACAGAGATATCTTTTCTTGCACGCGGGGTGGAGAGAAATAAGGAGCCTAGTACTGGATCTGGAAGAATGGTGGCTTGGCGTGGTACCAGGTGCCCTGAGTATGACTGGTGCCGACCTCCTTGGTGTGGTCACTGTTGAATGCAACCTGGATATGGTACCCGATCTGGCGGCTGAAACGGCTATCAAAAGAGCCAAACAGCACACATGTGTTATTCTGCCAAAACTCCTTGAATCCTCGGTAGAGCTGGAGAAAGAAGAGTATATTCTAGGTTAGTGGCTTAGGGCGGCAGAAGATCTGGTCAAAGAGAAAGTCAGACCAGCTGTTCTTGGGAGGCAGATGCCGACGAGTAGTTATCTAGCAAGGCAGCTCCTCAGGTAGAGCAGATCGCGGTAAGGATAATAATAATATGCTGATATCGTCGCTGTTATCATCATCATCCGCTATAACCTGAGAGTACTTGGCCTATGCCTCGGCGTAGATGCCGTGAACAACCTGGGCGGTAGGAATACGGCCAGTCTCGGCTACTGACTCCTCCTGGGCTTACTGTAATAAATCAAGGACTGGCAGCTTCTGACGCCCGACCTTACCTCGGAGTCGATCCTAGTACGAGTGTAGCTTGGCGAGGAAGTGCTGATAATAAGCCTAGGCGATCTCTTCTGCCGCAAGAGCAATAGCCCGGTTAACAAGACTCTCTGAATCCTCATGCTTCCCTCGATTATACTCTGCCCGAGCATTCCGAACCAGTCGTTAAAACAGCAACTCGATGGTCACTTGGTTCGTGGCAAGTGCTTGAACGTTGGTCTGGTGGGCTAGCTTAGCTTGGAGCGGGCTGCGAGATATGTAGAGGTTTACTAGCAGCTTGAGTGAGATGTGACCTCTCTGCTAATCAAAGTGACCATCGGGGATCCAGAGCGTGCCGGAAGAGTGGACAGAGTTACCCAGACCGAGACCACTCTGCTCCTTGCGACAGCTGTTTCCACGACTGCGATACTTAACCTGCCAGGTTGATTTCCATATCCAGTTATCGAACCCATATTCTTGCTCATCATCAACTGAATATATAAGAAGACAACAGAGAAGCTGCGCAGTATAAAACCCAAGTATCTGCCGGACGGGATCGAGTAAGGAGGAAGACGAAGCCTGGGCTACTCTCCTCGAGGGGTGTAGAAAGATGTGATCAAGCGGAAGTACAAAGCGAGCAGCTTGCGTGGACGCAAATGTAGTTACCATCTCCGTTGGGAGTACCCAGAAGGGGTAGTGCTGCTCACTGGTTGTGGAGGTGAGGGGAACCTCCCAGCACATTGGGCCAGTATGAGGATTTTGGCCAGGCTCTAGCATGCCGTCGGCCTATATGGCGAGGATAATGTCAAGGCGGAATGTGACCTCCTTTCGGATCCTAAAATTCGGATATCTTTTTAAAGTGGAAATAGCTCTTATATGCCGTTTGTTAGCATCCCAAGCATCCACAAGACGGGAGCGATCGAGCTGCGACACGAAAGCACGTTGGCGGCTTTGAGCCGTGGCCGCTAGATCTTTCAGTATTGCTTCATCGAGAGCCAGAAGTGGTAGGAATCCTAAACTAAAAAGCTGATAATCGCTGAATATTACCCCGAAGAGATCTTTGTTACAGTTGTACGCCTTGACTCGAATGATACCGGGTGACCTAGCCTCCGGGTGGCCAGGGTTTGGCGCCTGACTTGGCTTCGCTTTGGCGTAATACGTCTCTGCGTCACGGAGAAGATATGACCGAAAGTAGGTAGTATCTATAGGGGCATCGGGAATAATACTACTCAGTTGGTCGTGGAGGTGATGGCAGCAATCGCTTTTCCAGAGAAGCGTCTAAGAGTCGGCATTGACATCATGATGATGATTGCCATGTGTCGGGGCTGATGATGAGGATGATGATGGAGGTGGTAGGCGGACGTGATCGCGTATGCCCACATCAAGCCAGCATGAATGCATGTCAATCTGACTTGCGTCAAGACCAGACAAGATACTGTCCCGGAATAGGATCAAGCTTTCCTGAATACCCTGTGATGCAAATGTATTCTTCAGGTCGTGTGCTTGAAAGAGTAGACGAGGGTTCTGGAAGTAAGGAACAGCGTCGCCTTTCCTAGTATGAATACGATACAGGTTCGCCCTCTTCACGACCGATGCCTAGAAACCTGGAAGGTTATTGGCGGGGATACTGTACGACAGGCGAAACACTCGGCCTTCATCTTCGGCGCTCCAACGACCAGCACCCGGATTCTCCTGGTAAGCACGAGACTTGGCGTATAGGAGGTCATATGAGCTAGGGATTTCTTAGCGCATATGGTCTGGGACTGTTTCGTAGACGGCCAGGAGGATAATCCCGTCGTAGAGATCCTTGAATCGCGCGAGGGAAAGGCTGTTGGCGGAAGCTTTTGTGTATGATGGACCTCCGTTGGGGAAAAACATCAGAACGGAGAAGCGAACGCCGGTGGTGGTAAAAGTGCCGATAGAGGTATGTCGCATACGTGCCAGGTCCAGACCATAAGGCTATATCACTTAAGCGGTGGAGATGTTACTCTTATGAGGCGGGAAAAAAGAGAGTCGAAAGTGGCTGGGGGCTCGGATGGCAGACAGACTCTTTGCCCCGAACCAGATGCTATCAACATCCCACCGTCGCCTAATGGTTACCGAGTCGTGGGGCAGTGAAGCCTGTGTCTTACAGAAGGACAGCGGTTCGGCCGGCTGGTCGGAGAGGAAGCTGTGCCATTGTGGAAAGGAAGCACGAGGGTCGCAGGCTTGATCGCGTTCTGCAAAGATGGCCGGCAAGGGAGGAAGGGAACGGTTAATATGCTCGACGTATTCCTGGAGAGTATGGGTATTTTCCGGCTCGGCATGCTCGCGTGAATTTGGACCTGAGGATAATAGAGACATAGATTAGTAAGCTAGGGATGAGCTAGGCAAGCTAATATCACTTGATGGGCTTACAGTTGCATTAATAGTTAAAAAGGGTTCTAAGTATGCGACTATATACGTCACTCTGTGCGCGTAAAAAGTCAGGCCCACCAGCCGTATCTTACTCACGAATCGCTTAAAGATAACCGCTGAGGATGGGTTCATCTCCACCGACCGACGATACTGAAGATGGATCAGATGGTGATGACGATGGTGCCGGGATCGTCGACTGGGATAATGGGAAGCCAGCATCGGACGGAGAGACTCCAGAGCTACGAAGGGGACGAGCCGCGGGTAATGAAGGAGACACTGCCTCAAACCCGGGTTCAGGACCAGATTCGATGGCAGAAACAACTAGGCCATCGCGTATAGTTAGAGCAGAAAACTCGGCAATAGGCGGCGACTCTTGCTATTCTTCATCCTGCTGGATGATCAATTGCACCCTTAGCAGACGCGTATGCTCTTGCAGGGTTATTGTCGGATCTACCCGAGGACGGTCTGGTCTTGCGCCCGGTCGTTCGTATAGAAGGGGGTGATCTGGTGCTGCAGTGCTCACCACGATCGTTGCACCCGCTGCATCTTCTTCTAGTGTTACTGGGGGTATTGTCTCGGCAAGTCTAGGACTTGGATGTCTTTGCTGTTCTATCGGCCGATTTGATGGTTCCGATGATGATGATGATGATGATGACGCTTCCGTTCGCGGATCCGTCTCGACAAGCGCTGTGTATGCCGTGGCTACAGAGTCTATTCTGTTTGGCGAGATTATCGGCGAAGTTGGCCGCTTGATCAGCCTTGGGCTTCGGCGCCTTTGTTGGGATGGTAGCAATAAATCGTTGGCTAGGTGGGTAGTATTGTCTTGGTTAGGGTTAGCCGGCTGATCTAGGTTATAGGATCTAAACGTTAGATTGCTAGTTTACGGAGAGAACATAGATAGGGAATGGGGAAACTAGAGAAGAGGCATGGCTTTAGCAGTGGGGTCTAAAGTTGAGGGTATACCTATAATGGTAGTATGTGAGCTAGGTGTTAGCAACAGGTGGTTGTTAACTAGACGAATGTTTGGGTCATGGGAACATTCTTGAATATATTATGCTTAGTTTTGTTGAAGGGTTCGGAGGCGGTGTTACCTCACACGCTCCTGCGTGCGATCTCTTCTCTCCTGAGCCGAGAGTATACGGGGTGCCATTATTCGCAATACAAGAGGAATAAGTTCCTTAGTCTATAGTGTCTAGGACTTCACTGCTACTGCTAGTTCTTATTTCTTCTTTGTTTATTTATTTTGAAATATAACCTATATAGTGGCTCCTTGCTAGCCTTTCTTGCCTTATATTTTCCTTTCTTTTTTCTTCTTCTCTATTATAATAGTAACTATAATAGTAACCCTTATATTATAAAGGGGTCTAGCTAGCTAATAATATAATTAGTACCAACCAGGGTTCATTTCCTTAGTTGCAGAAAGGATTAGCGGTGGCGGTTATAAAATCCGAAATACGGAGATAGAAGGTAATTAGAGGGGAAGATTGACCGGATGACCGGGTTAACCGTTATTGCGGATTCTAGCATGATTCTCTTCTCTCTGGGAGTTATTAAGGCCTTGCTACCCTAAGTACCAAGGCAATATCATCAATTAATATTCCATACTTATAAGATGATAGGCAAGAATATATTATTATAATGATAATAATAATCGTGGCATTTTACAGATAAGTAAAATTTAGATATATAATTAAAGATGGCGTTCTTTATAATGTGTACTTTGATCGATTAATATTGATCTATCGGCGAGGTCACACTACGAGGATAATAAGTTGCCTATATGATGATGTCTGCCCCCTGTCTGAGATCCAGCCTGATGGTGTTGGGGGAATTGTTTTTTTGTACCCTGACAGGGATACTGTAACGCCTAAGAGTTCATCGTATTAGTCTATAGGAAACTGACAGGGATATGGTAATGCTTAAGATGT
Organism: Fusarium sp. MPI-SDFR-AT-0072; assembly: GCA_020744335.1. Classification (NCBI taxonomy): domain Eukaryota; kingdom Fungi; phylum Ascomycota; class Sordariomycetes; order Hypocreales; family Nectriaceae; genus Fusarium; species Fusarium sp. MPI-SDFR-AT-0072. The sequence goes on from JAHBOG010000004.1 coordinate 4,518,425, forward strand.
AATTCTATTGGATATTCTTGTTTCTGGGTATAGGGGTAGCTATATATTATAAATGTATCCCCTAGGATGCTTAGGCCAACCTGTTATTGTTAACCTTAGATTTTGCGCCTTTAATTAATAATAAAATTCATTTTAAGAATAAAGGGATATAGATCTTGATTAAGCCTGATATAATGCTATTGTAGCTATCTATTAATCTAAACTTTATTACATGGCGTTATATGGTTGATTTTTAGTGCATTTTGTTTGTATTTTCTGGCCGATACTCGAATTTGATTAAGATATTTATTATCCTCCCAACCCGACCCCTACTTGCACTACTGATAACCCTCACCTTTAATAACCCTCACCTTTAATAAACCCTCACCTTAATAACCCTCACCTAAAAACCTAACCCTCACCCTTTAAACCCCCTAAAACAACCCACCCAAAACCCTCCCTAAAACTAATTTTTAAAAATTATAACCTTTTATTCTTTATTCTTTATTTAATCCTTTTATTTACTTATACCCTTATTATATACTCTGATTCTTATATATAAAAACCTTTACTTTATTTATTATATTTTACTAACTTTAATTAACCTATATTCCTTTATCTATATTATTGAGATCCTTAATATTAATCCTATAAACTATATTATATTTTAATTTATTTTCCTTATACTCTATTCTTAATTACCTCTTAAATTTAAACTTTTAACTTTCTCTCTACTCTTACCTTTTACACTCCCTCTACTTTTTTATTTCTTATCTCTTTCTCTTTAACTTTTATATATTCTTTCCTATATTCCTTACGCTTTTTATCCTGCTTTTTTTAACTTTATATCTTTTATCTTATTCTATGCCATTGTCCCTACTTTATCCTATTTATCTCTAATTTCCTTTTTACTCTCACTTACATCTTTTCCTTTTATCCTTTTTATTTCTCTCCCTTATTATCTACTCTTATACATTTTACCCTCTTTATATCTATTTAGATATTTACCCTTTACACCCTTTACTTGCCCAATTACCCTATACCTCTATGTTCTTCCTTATACTTTCTTTCTTATCCTATAAATCTACTATATTTCTATATTCTTTCTCCTACCTTATACCCCCTTATCTTATATCTCCCTTATAACTCTCTATCCTTATCTTTTACCTTATATTTATTTATTACCCTTAATTATTTTCTATTCTATTTCTGTTCTCTAACTTTCTGTTTTTTTCTAAATTTGCTTCTATCTTATATAATCTCCTCCTTTAATTATATCATACTATTATTATTTCTTAACTCCTCCCTTCTTATAAATAATATTTAAATTCTTTATTTCTATAAAACCCTAAACCTCATTCCATTACTAACTTCAATATCTCATAAACACCTTGGCAAAACCTACTCATCTTCAACGGCCCCCACTAGACTGTCTCCCCTAACCACTTCATAAACCCCACCTTATATATTACTTCATCCTCTGCCTCTTGCCAATCATACTCCTGCTCTCTATCTATATCACCAATTACTTCCTCCACCTGACCGGCATACCCTACACTTGCAATTCCCCATATACTCACTAATAACCCGGCATACTAACACTCCCCATCTTTCCGCAATTTGAACGATCCCTGATCGTCACTCAATGCCTCCCAATATACGCAAATTACTTGTGGTAACCCGCACCAAAAACAACCTGAAAACTTTCCCATCACGCCCTTCTTAAACATTCCCTCCTGCCATTCTACTTCGCTTCGTTCTACCCGTCTCCACCACTCCTTATCCCGTACTGGATACTCTTCCCTTGTATAAATCTGGTCTTCCTTAACCTTTCCTACCGCCATGAAACAACCAATACATCGACCAACCATGAATGCCAAAACCTCTTCAAACCTCTTGGCTTCTTCGTTTTCCTGTACTTCCTCTTGTCTTGCCTTAAATTGCTCATATCGGTTGTTCCGTTGTGCCTTCTCAAATTGCTCCATGATATCCTCCACTATTGTCTCTTCCCTCTCTTGCTGTCCTCCTACTACTCCCTGCACTTTCATATCACCCTCTCTTTCAATCCATAATATATCATCCTCCAACTCTGCTCGGTCTCGTTGCCGCACACATACATCACATTCCGCTTCCGACTCGGACCGGCAACCTGCCCGATCATATTGGCCATCCATCACCTGGTCCAAAACCACCCGGCGACACCACTTCCCGCTTATGAATCGCTCGACCGCCGCCTCCCTCGATGGCCAATTGGATTTGGACGACGATACTGCCGCCTTCCTCCCCCCGCCTTCCTTGACTGACGATGATGACAGCTGCCCACCTGCTTCACCCTCTGGCTGACATATAACAACCACGGCCTCGCTCTGGCCCCCATCTCGCCCGGCTCGTCCGCTTTCCTGTACATAATCTCGCAATCGACTCGGCATCCCGGCATGCATAACCAACCGCACATCTGGCACATCGACACCTAATCCCAATGCATTCGTGGCCACAATTAAATGCCCTTGCTCTATCCACGACCTCAATCGCTGCCTTTTCCCTAATGTCGTGTCGACCTTGGAATGGTATACACTGCATTCCAATAACCGCCCTAATCGTTCTACTCGGTCAATGGTGTTGGCGTATACAATGACTCGACCATGGTTGTTTTTATCTAACCACTTATGTACGATCTTGACGGTGTGGTTATCCTCCGCCTCTTCGTCTTCCCCAATCTGATTGTTATCACCATTTCCCCCCTTCCTCTTCTGCTGCTGCTGCCTGCCCTGATCTCTGCGTTTTGGTGGCTGCACATTGACTACCCTATACCTAATATTTGGCCTCGTCGTTCGTGATTGGAATAACCTCACACGGCTGGCCGATAATCCTGTCACCTCAAAAAATCGCCCGACCTCATCCGGTGGCAATGTGGCCGTCAAAAACACCTTCTGGACGCCCCATCCGCTTAATACCCGGCCCAACTCCAACAACTGCGGCCGAAAATGGCTGGTACTATCCAAAACGGCATGGCACTCGTCTACCACCACACGATCCAACACTTTTCGTGATTGCAACCGGTTCACGAACTCCCCAAACCCCTTCGTCACGGCCGATTCGGGCGTCACGAAAACGATGGGGGCGATCTGGTGCCCACCGCGACTGTCCCAAACATATGTCTCGATCTGACACTCGGCACAACGCCGGTGTAAATCATCCCGCAATGATACCAATGGCACAATCACAATGGTTACCCCTCCACTGTCATGGGAACAAAACGCCGGTAACATGAATGACATGCTCTTGCCCCCTCCCGTGCCTGTGATCTGCACAATCGGACTCTCGCCCCGCATGATGGCCCGGATCACCGCCTCTTATTGGCCACGGAATGCCGCGTCCGGACCTAACATCCGTCTCAATTGGCCGGCGATGTCGACTTGCTGCATCCGTCTGAAACGCTGCAACTGGTTATGCTCCTGCTCTGTCTCGAATGGCTCTCGCTCTCGCTTTCATCGCCATGCACCGCCGCCGGCCCTATCGATAAACTCATCGCCGTCCCGGAACTCCAATAACCGATGCCACTGGCGGCTAACTGATCGGAATTTGTCACGCATGGTCGCCGTGCTAAACAACCCTTGCTGCATTTCTCGTGTATATACCATGCCGGCCACGTGCGTGCCATGACCTGCTTATAAATCGACCGGGCTGTCCTCTATGTCATCGTCTTCATCTTCATCCAACGTTGACTCCTTGAATGCCCTATTTAAATACCGGCGCGCTATGGCCACGGCAATCTGCCTCCACGAACTGATGTTCAACATGGTGCCCAACAATCGTCGGCTATGCCGTTGGATGATTCGACGGACACGGTCTGACGTCCAATTACGCTCCTCCACCCAACTTTCAAATTTGATATTGGGGTCCATATTGTCATCATCATCATCATCACCACGACCGCCATTACCACTCCCGGTCTCCATCTCCGCCTGCCTTCTCTCTCTCTGCTCTGTCTCGCTGATATCGACCTTGCGAACCACCTCATCTGGCCATAAATACGGGCTGCGTATGCCGGCATCCTTAACAATACCCTGCACCTGCTGCCAAAACGGTAACACCAACCATAAATACCATACCAATAACTCGCTCACCTCGCGTGGTAAATATCGGTGGATAACCTTGGCCTGCCCCGTGGCCCGGAACGACTTGTGGTACGACGTAACGAAACACATTAAACCGTTGTGCGCGAATATGTTGCATACGCCACCGTTCATCGTGTTCTTATGTCGGATACTTAAAATTTCCGTGGCCCGCGCTGGCTGGCCGGATACCATATGCATCAACAAAAACATCCTTTCCATCAACTCCTTTACCGTCTGCCCATATAACTGTACCGCTCTGGCTCGGAACGGCTTCCCATCCTCTCTCCCGTGGTTGAACCAAATCTTCTGACGGCCTGGGGAATCGGTGATTCGCCGTAAACTCCAATTCTTGCCGGCTTCTAACCACGTACGGTTGCGGTCGTCTTCTAAAAACGAATACCCTACTCTGTCTTCGCTGTGGTCATCTTCGAATAACGACCACGGGATCTGCGGTAACTGGCTGACATCATCCACCATGGCCAATATTGTTAATAACCCTCGTGCTTCGTCCTTCAACGAATGTAACATCTCCGTTAACTCGCCCATCCGGAATTGCACCCGGCGGTGCTTAATGCGGTCCCTAACCCAATCGATTGTCCCCCCGGCCGGTGTGTTAAATCGGATGTGTATGCCGTATGTGCGTGCCTCGTAAATCCAATCCATCGGCGTTGGCTCGGCCCTGGCATTGCCGGATGTGACCGTTATGAACCGCTGTACCTTCTTGCGTATGATGCGGAACATGCTCATGGCCTCCTCTTCCGCCTCCTCCTGAGCCTCCCTCTCGTCTGATGACCTGCCTTCTTGCTGCTGCTCGTCCATCTTGGCCTGCTTCAACCGGGCCACCTCGGCCTGTCTCTCCACGTACGATTAGTACACGACCATAGCACGGGCAATCTTGATGACGGCGGAATATATGGGCGTGTAATCCAACACATCCATCCAACCACCATCCTTCCGGATACCCATTACTGCTAATCTGCTAATAATGGCGCTGCGATACTCTCCAGCTGCTAAACGGTGGTCTAATAATGCCATCACGGTCTGCAATATTAACCTATCCACTTGATCCACTTCCAATGGCTGCGTATCCGGATCATCGACATATGCTTCGACGATTTCACTTAATTCATCAAGTAACTCGCTCTGCCGCTTCGATAATCGATACCCGGGCCTATCTTCATCCGCCATGGCCTCCGCACGGTATATATAACACACCAACTTGGTCCATACGGCCGTGTAACGCGCCCACGTGTCGTCCTCCATTCGGTTATCAAATGGCCGCCTTGGCTTCTTATCCACTTCTTTCCGCTGCGCCTCGAATAATGCCTGGCTACCAACCTGCGCCGGCGTGGCTATGGCACGGGCTTGGCTCATCACCCGTATTAAACTGTCCTGTATCAACTGTAATGCGTGCTCATGCTCACTTACCGGATCGGTTAACCGCAGCATGGCTTCCGGGTCGAATCCTTCCAAATGGGTCGCCCACCCGACGTGCTCTAACCACGCATTGGCATCCATCCTTGCATCGGCCGCTTTGATCTTTTCCTTATCCTCCATTTCGAATCGGCGCTGCTGCTGCTCCATCGCCCGGTTCATCCGGTCGATAATGGCTGCCTCCTCGGGCGCTGCTTGGCTGGCTTGTCCACCGAACCCGACCTCGAACCAACTGCTACCCGGCCCGTTACTGAACAACCGTTGACACTGGACCCTGATACGCCACGGTACCTGCTGTGCCTCTATGGCTCGCTTCTGGGCACTCCCCCCCCTCCCTTGGGGATTGGTCCATCGGTGCTCTTCCCGGTAATGTTTTTGTATACCTTGTATCATACCAACCGCATACAAACACCCTTCCTCGCCGCATCCAATCTTCTGGCTTGGCGGATGGATGAATGGTATGGGGTCAATTGTCGGTGATGGCAGTGGCCATGTTGCTAAATCGCTCTGCTTCTTGATGATATCGGGGTTGCATTGGATTATCGCTATGATCTTGCTTCTTTCTGCTGCCTGTACTGACTTATAATGCCTCCTTAAATGCTGCTGTACTTGCTCCCCAGTATATGCATAACGACATACTTTGCAAATAATAAATGGAAACTCGGGCAGTTTTATAAATGGTCCTATGTTATCTATGGTTGATACTATTGGCTTGTAACTGTTGAATGCTAATGGGTTTATTGTTGGTTGCTTTATTTTGATGACTATTTATTGTTATTTTAATTTATTGATATACTTGCTTTTGTGGTTGCTATGGCTTAAACCTTAACCTTAACTTGGTTATGTATATTGCTACGGATGAATAACCTCTATCGGTTAATGGCCTGTGATGATATTAATGTAAATATATGGTTGTGTTTATGATTACGACTTGGCTGCCCTCTGGAATTCTCTTGCTTTATGGCTATTCTGTGCTTATTTTCTCTTGTTCTCTTGGTTATTATTAAGCGTACGGGAATGCATGGACCAACTCGGGGCAAATCATTCGCCAATTGCTATCCACTTTCGACAACGCTGAATGCGAGCGACTGGCTTTAAAACTGACTGCAACATTGCAATACTTGGCTTTAATGGCTAAAATTTAAAATTCGATATGCCCTAGTAATTATCAATTGATGCATGCTCTTAAAATTAATTTTTTCCAACTTTTAAAGATGGCGACCTGAATTCGTTGGGGGCAATGAATTTAGGTCCCTGTCTTTATTAGCGTGGTTTTAGTTTATATGTGTTTTCTATTGAATTCAGACCTGTATTCGCCTCGCAGCTAGGATAGGATAGGATAGGTCCCTGTCTTCATTAGCGTGGTTTTAGTTTGTATGTGTTTTCCATTGAATTCAGACCTGTATTCGCCTCGCAGCTAGGATAGGTCGACCTAACTGCGGCTGCCAGGCTGCACTAAGTAAAATGATCGACCCGGCTACTTCGCCATCCCGACCCGCTCTACCTGACTCCTGAGAGAAATCCGTCAGAAGGCTCGGGGCATCGACGTGAATGACCAATCGAATATGAGGGTAGTCAAACCCAGGACCCAGCGCTGACGTCGCCACGATGATAGGCGAATCGGCTGCCGTTAGCCATCGCTCTATGATCGCCATCTTCTCTTCTTCTGTGCCGGACTCGGCTGTGTAGGACGGACAGCCGAGCATGTCAGCAAGCTCTGCCACGAGATCCTTCGTCGGACAGTATATAATGACCCGGTCCCGCTCGCTCTTGAACAGGTCTGTCCGGGTCCAGCAAGACTGTACAAGACAAGCTGCCTGCTCACATAGATTGCCTAGCCCACGTTCTTGCTGGACGATGTATCGGATGTTAGGACGATTTGTTGACTCTCGGATGATATGCGGCCGCACGAGCTTATTGTGCTCGAAGAAAAGCTCTTGATAGATTGGTGGTAGTGTCGCTGTCAGCCAGACAGTCTGTGTACGAATCTGCCGTACGTGCCATGCTAGCTGCGACATACTTCGTCGGTAACAGCTTGCTGTGATCGTGAGATGGCATTCATCGATCACGATCCGATCTAGACACTGTCTATCAGACAGTCGGTTGGCATACTCTAGGAACGCCTCTGTACAAGCTGCCTCAGCCGATATAACAACGATGGGGGCTGATTTCTTCGAGCCTGGGCGCCAGATATGGTGCTTTAGCGCGACTTTATCAAGGCGCCCGAGCATATTACCACGTAAGGCTACAGTGGGAAGGATCAGAATGGTTGTTTCAGCTCCCGCCAGTGTGGCTCCGACCATGAATACCAATGTCTTCCCCGAACCCGTTGCAAGAACGACGATGACCTGCTCAGGTGCACGTGGACCCATGGTCGCCAGCATGGCATCCCGCTGACCAGGGCGACGCAACTGTAGCTCTGGGTCGTTATGCAGCCTATGGGCGGCCGCGGTGATTCCATCTTCTTTGGCAGCCGGCCTTGCACGAAACCGTACCTTCTTGCAAGCATTGAGTAGCCCTTGAGCTTGTGTATCCGATACGGCAGGGGGCCGCTTACCCTGGAGCACTTGATCAATCCGAAACAGAGACCGCCAGCTTTGAGACGCTCGGTAGGCACGGTGAAGTGAGCTTGTCACGGTCAAGGTCGTGCTGCCGGCATAGCTATAGTTAAATATCCGGAAACTATGATTGCTCATCCCGGCAAGGTACGCAAGATCCGCTTCATCCTCAACTTCTTCAGATGCCGCGATCTCACCCATGTCGAAATTAGCCTGCTCCCTGGCGCTAAACTTCTCCTTTGTAATAGAAGCAGCAACTTGGCGCCACCATGCCACCTGGAACTGGGGCACCTCTGCCCGCACACATGCCCTCCGGAGGCAGGATGAGACCATACCGTCCCTCCAGACCTCGCCACCAAGCTTTGACCATAGGTATGGCGAAAGTAGAGCCCCCGGCTTGCTCTGACGTAGAAAGGCCTGACACAAGGGCAGCACGAACGCGAGATATGTCAAGAGGAGGTTTCTAACGGCCGGGGGTAGGAACCTGATGTTATCCTTCTCCTCCCCGGTCTGTTCCTGGCTTTTACTGTATCGCACATATATCATAACCATCTTCTCCCACAGAAATACCGATCGGCGGCGGGCACCCGTGTTGATGTACGTGATGGAGAGTAGTTCTGGGGAGCGTAATGGAGGGCCCGAAGGAACCGAGATGGGTGCCAGTATCCTCTTGAGGAACTCCTGAACATGCGCCTCATAGATAGCTATCGCCTTGGGGCAGAGGCGAACCCCACCGTTTGGATCCAGCCGCACGAATACCTGCCGTAGATCCGCCCTCTCTTCGATCTGTCGGAGCAGGGCGTCATGCGTCCCCGCCAGTATCTCGCGATTCCTCTCGTCTGTCAACCACGAAGCGCCGTAGTCATCTACATCTAGATCGTCGTGTAGCCTCCACGCCTCGATCGGAGCAACATCCCTCATTCCAAACAAGAGCTCATCATACAGGAGTGAGTGCGCCTGGCGGAACTCGGACTCGACCAGCTGTGTCACCTGTTTCATGTGTAGTTTCGTCCCCATATAGTCGACCGTTTCCCCATCAAGGGACCAGCGGGCTTGGTGCTTGGCAAGACTGGTGCGGGAGGCCGCAAAGAGATATAGCCTCCATTGCAGTACATGTCCGAAAGGCGTCTCCGCCATCTGCTGAAAGTACTTCTTGCACATTTGATCCAGCAGATCGGGAATTCCGTCTTCGTCATCCTGCTTCTGGAAGCACACGAAGTCGAACAGGATGAGCTGGGCAGTCCAGGTGAGCGCGGATAGATTGCTGTTGAAGTTCCCTGGTTCGCGCCATGTGCACCGCTTTACCGCCTTGTCAGCCCCTTTACTACAGGCCAGCATATAGTCATAATTACAATCTCCATTCTAACTACTGAATTATTCTTCACAGGAACAAGTACTTGTATGAATAGAAATAATATAGGCCTATCTAATTTTGAGTATTAGATGGGGTCAATCTCGAAGTATCTAATTCTTCCTTTGGCGGAGCAGAAGGTCTGCATATAACAGGACTCGAATTTCCGCAACTCTTCCGCTCGCATTGGCGTCATTCCTATCTTATGGCTTGATATATGATCCCTAATCTTGTCCGAAGATGTTGTGAATCGTGAAGGTCCTGCCGTATAAGGACAAATATTACACCGAAACCCTTTATATACTGGTAAACCTTGAATCTGGGCAACCTTTTGGTTCGGTATGCACAATTGAGAAAAGCGACAAAGCTCATACTGGCTGAACCTTTCTATCAATGTCTTGCAGGCTGCACCTGTGATCTGGTGGATAGTGTTCAAGTGGCTGTATAACGACCTGGTCTCTGGCTGAACCATCGAACCGCATGTGATGCATATTAGAATCTGGTACTGGCAGTTGTAGAGAAACCCATCGGAGAGATCGTTTGTATTTTTACCACCCAAAGCTGTCTTGACTCTCTTAGGAGCTCTTTCAGGAATCTCAGGACTTGAGGCTCTCTTCCACGTATGCAGTGTGATATTGAGAGACTTGCAGGGTTCCTTGTCCTGAGCTTGGCAATTATCACGGTAATATTGGACATTCCAGTCCTGCCACATTGTGGAAAGCCGATAGTACATTTCGAGAAGCTCCGGTTGCAGCCGAGATGGTAGAGCCTTATCGATAGCATAAGCTGTTAACAGCATTCGAGGGTGATGGCCAGCCCCTGCCGCGAACATCCGTATCGGATCGTCCGCGCTGGTTGGGTAGTAATAGTTTCTTTTTTCCACGAGCTTGCTGATATACCGCTTCGAAATTGCCAGGGATGCTTGCCTATATAAGAAGAGGGTCCATGGTGTGACGAGATCTCGAGTCAAGTATTTGAGAATGCCCGAAGCCTGAGCCGAGCTCAAATGCTTTTGCCTCCCGGAGGGATCTTGAAAGAGAAACTCATTACATTTGTAATGAGGCATCTTCAAGGCCGTTGACAAGAAATCAATCGTGGGCCGGATCATAGCGAGATACTTCAGTAAGCTTAGACTGAGATTTGCCGGAAGATATCGAACAATGTAAAAAGAATAGTTGTTCGATGCTCTTGCCTTGTTGTAACTTATCACGATTATCATCCTTCCCCCGTAGAAAAAAACATTGCGCATAGTAAGCTCGGTATTGACGCAACGAATGCTAGTTACTTCACTGCCACGGCCTGGCAACCCGCCTGATATCTGTAACGCAGCGAAAGCCGATTTGTTGAGATCGAGGCCAAGATTCAAGTATGCTAGACATGTGTCAGGACACCAATGAGATGCAGTTGCAAAGGGTTTGCCACGGAATTGAGACGTGCGAAGCTTATTTATCAGCATCTCCCGTGCATCTGATAGCTTGTTCTCAGGCTTTTGTAAGAAAGACCAGCCGGCCTTTCGACAATTCAGATCATCCCTGACGACATCAACATTGAAATTCGGCTTTAAGCCCAGCATCATTTCTTCGACCTGCTCCTCGACCAGTGCTATGGCCTTATGGTAAGTTTTGCAGAAGTCGGAGAGTTTTACTTCTTTGTCATTGCCCACCACAAACGACCGGCCGTCAGGAGCCCAGGAGAGGTTACCGGGCATGCCCTCCTGTCTCACAATAGACTTGGCAAACGCCTTCAGTTCAATGAGTTCTCCGAAAGGTGTGTAGCAGCCTCGTACAAGATATCTTTGACGGATTGCTTCGAGCCGCTCTGGTTGGGAGTGGTATTAATCTCGGGATGGCCAGTGGTACGCAAGGGTAGTGTAGCTATATAGAGGAAGAGCATACTCCAAAAAGAGTACACGTCCAACCCACATAAGTGCCGCTAGCCCGCCCGTAGAGTTGTGAGCTGGGTAATAAGACATGGACCGTCTTTGAATCCCCATAACAGCAGTATAATATATAATAACAGAAGACGACATGTCTCCAGCGGGGTCCTGATGTGTCCAGAACATCATTGAGAGCTGGAACAAAGCTTCTGATAACTCCAGCCAAGGCCTGGATGGTAAGAGGAATTCGGACTGATACTGTGAGCTATCATCTATTCCAATGCTCGCGTCTTCTTCAAAGTCCGTCTCCCCATCGCTCTCATCACTGCTTGCATGACTTAATTCATCGTCCTCAACAGGTTGCCTGCGGGAGTGGCCTTGCTCACGACTTGGAAGTTGACTCGCAAGAAATAAGATGTAATGCATCATCTTTTCTTCTTTCAGTCCCAGCTTGAAATTGTAGAGCTCTTGACGCTGTCGTTCCTTGAATCCCAAAACCCGAAAGACGAAACATATTAATCGCTTCCAGACGGAAATATATCTTTTTAAGCACAACACAGCTCGGAACGGATGTGGCCAAAAGTCATTTCTCGAATACGTATTGAGCCAGCAGCGAGATGTGTATGACGTGCGGGCCATTGTAGCCATCACACGATTGAACATGATATCAACACCCTGTAGTAAGATGCGTAGCTGAGCTTCGGCCTCAGCAGAGCTTTCGATCGAACTTTCCTTCCATTTGCCAAGCAGATAATCTTGGCCTTGGACGAAGTCGGGCTGTTGTGCTGTTGTGCTGATAACTTCGAGTGATCGATTACGGAATAGGTCAGGCCAGCGAGTATGTCGGAGCCATGGTGTCGTCTCGTTGGGGTTGATAACTCCGGCACGGCTATGGGGACTGCTCCCCATGTGTAATTCTGGCGTTTCCATCCCGTCCCGCAACTCAAGACTTAGTCTTCATTCACTGCAAGTTGCCTTTGAAGAACATTGAGGGCTATTCTCTCTATAAAGTTTGGACCTGTCCTAAAGCGCGCGTCAAAGACGCGCTGTTCGCGTGGAATTCCGTAATCAAACTTTAATTATATTACATATATTACATATGTTGCGAAGCTTTGAGCTACCACCTCAAACTCTATAAGAACCGTCCAGGGTTAGGACCAGAGCACCAATGAGATGATAAAGCGCCCCTGCCATCGCTGAAAGTGGAGTCGCGGCAGTCTCGCCAAGTAGCCCCTTTCAAGTGAAAGAGGAAAACAGGGGTAGCGGCCCAATCAAGACGCGTCAAAGTCCTTTTTCACTTGAATTTGGAGCTGGAATAATGATGTAGACTAAATAACTTACCTAACTTATCTTCCTCCCCTAACCTTTATATTTTATTGCACTTATAGCAGACTAAAAAACTTACCTAACTTACCCTCCTCCCTTAACCCTTAAATTCATTCCTTTTCTTACTCTTTATTAATTTCCCTCTCTCTCTTATCCTCCTATCCTCTTATTCTCCTACCTCCTTACTTTATTACTCTCTTACTCTCTTATCTTCTTATCCTCTTATCCTCTTGCCTACATACTCTCTTATTCTCCTCTTCTCTTACCGTCTTACTCTCTTTTCTTCTTACTGTTATATTTCTTACCTACTTACCTTTTTATCTTTCCTTCTTCTCCTTCTCCTTATCTTATATCTATTAATTATTCTTATTATCTCTTCTTACCCTATATCCCTTTATTCTTTTCTCTCTCTCTCTCTCTCTCTCTATTAACCCCTCTTATAGTAATATATCCTTATTATAATCTCTATAACTACCCTATAGCTACTTTTTATTCTTATATATCTCCCAAATGACTGCTTCCCATACAGCATGTGCATTCGTCCCCTTCATCCCGTGAAACCGCCTTTCAACCCCTAGCCAGCGATAGAATGCCTTCCTATCCTCCACATCAACCCCGAACTCAGCCCTGACTATATCTCTTACACGCCAGCTCCTCAGCCCCATTAACACTACCGGCAGTAACTTATCCTTATATGCACACCTACCTTCTTCATCCTGCGTTTCCTCGCACCAGTTCAACGGCAGCTTGCATACAAAGCAGCATGACAGTTCTTTGAACCTGATCTCCCTACGCGCAATATCATACCCTTCCTCTGCCACCGTCGCACACCACTGCCCGGCCTTTTTGTGCCGCGGCTGATCGGGGACCTCCCCTAGCTCTTGTCCCTTCTGATGACGTCGGACGTGACATATCGGACACTCCTCTGCGACATCATCTAGCCACTGGAAAAGCGTTTTAATCCGCATGCCCTCTTCCTTGCCGAATGCCTTCCAAATCCTCCCACCCTTCCTTATCTCATCACTCTCGCTCTCGCTCTCGCTCTCACTACCCTGTCTAATCTTCCTATTAGTCTCTCCTTCAGTCTCCCCTTCAGTCTCCCCTTCAGTCTCTCCCTCAGTCTCTCCCTCACCCTGACTCTCTCCTTCAGTCTCTTCTTCAGTCTTTTCTTCAGTCTCTCCCTCACTCTCTTCTATCACCTCCTCTACCCTACCTTCACCCTCGTCATAATCATCATCCCGTCGAAGCAGCTCACATCGATCACAAAGCGTAGCCCCATCTACATCCTCACACGTTTCGCCGGCTGCTCCGTCCATAAACGCCGATATCACGGCCCTTCGACATCCCGGCGTCGATACGAATGCCTCCATCTGTGCCTGATTGATATCATCCACGAAGCTTCGATGTTGATCCTCTCGTTGCCGCTGTCCATTGTGTATGATGACGGACCGGACTACCTCGCCTGCCCGGCACCCTCCTCGGCCAATCTGCTGCACAAAATCAACGAGCCCGTACGGCTTCTCCATGTGAACCACGGCCACGATCCCCTCGATGTCGATGCCTGTCCCTAACCCGGTTGTTGCTGCGATCCATCGGCTTGTGTTACGGCCCTCTATCCATGCCGTCCGCACCTCGTAACGGTCCTGTTCGCTCATGCCGCTGTGATGAAACCCACAGCCGATCTCGTCAGCAATCGCCTCGCATTGACTCTTGGACCGGCAGTATATGACCCCCTTCTGACGACCCGTCATGTCTTGATCTAGCTGCTTGATTACCTCAACCGTACGATCCTCGACAGCATCGCGCCCGGGCTTGACCTGCTGAACCTCGTAGCGGCAGTTCAGCTTGACCGTCCGATCCCGCACCATGATTGCCGACTTTGCCAGCATCTCGCCGCGGAACCAATCCTCTAGCACAACGGGCAGCGTTGCTGTGAGCAGTACCAACGGGCAGCCGAACCGACGTAAGCCTACTAGCTCGCCAAGCTTAGCCCGGTAGCCGATATCCATAATAACAGTGTGACATTCGTCTACGAATATCCGCTGCAGCAGCCCTGTACATGACAGCCCGTCAACGTACCCGGAAAACTCGGCGCTTGACACGATATCGGCACTGACGACGATTAACCGTGCTGCCCTCGGCATGCCCTCTCGTCCCGAATTCATCGATGACCTGTATCGGATGCAGTCGACCCCCATGTCTGTTGCTCTCGTGACCAAGTCGTCCATCAGTGCAACAAACGGCACGACCACGATGCTTGTGCCTGTATCCTCCATCACGGCCGGCAGCATGAACAGTATGCTCTTGCCGGCACCGGTCGGCAGTATGTTAATTGCCGTCTGATCTGCTTTGAGCGCCATAATCGATCGCATGCTCTCAGCTTGCTTGTCGGATCGCCAAGTCGCCTTCGGTCCAAGCAGCTTTCGCAGCCCATCCGCCATCTCGTCCTCTAGCTTCTTCTTTTTCTTCTCACTCATCTCCTTCTTCTTCTGAGCCAGTTCCTCCTCTTGAGTAGTCTTTCTTCGCTTGCTGCTTGTAGTCATCTGGGCCGGACTATTAGTTGATTGCTGCTGCTCTTGTTGTTGCTGCTGCTTGTCGGTCTTCTGACTACCCTGCTTGCGTTTCGGTACCTTCTTCTCCTTTCCTTCTTCTGCACTCTCTAAAAACTGATGCCACAGCTTGCTGATCTCCTTGAACGTCGCAATCATCTCCGGCTGCAGCTTGCCCGGGAAGCCGATATGTACGGCGTAGTGCTCCCTTGCAATGCGTGTTCCATGTGTCGACTGTAGATCCCACACGATATTCCAGCTTCCTCCACAGTCAACCGGCTCACCTGTGATCGGGTCGATCTCGACGTTTTCATCCTCATCCTCATCATCCATCTTACCTTCTAGCTGCCTTATCACGAGTCCTCGAATCCTCCGTCCCATCTCGATTGCAATCGCCCGATATCGTCCTACCCCTAGTCTGACCCCTGTCCCGGCCTGCATAACACGAGCAAGCTTCTTACTGAGCCGGTCGGTTTCCCATACCGACGAGCTGCCATCCCTCCACATATACTCAAGCTGCTCTCCATGCGGCTCGTTGAGCTGACATTCCTGCCGTAGTACCCTCTCGGTCGGAAGTAGCCATGCAATATATGCCACTACCATTCGCCCGATCCGGTCGGGGATAAACCGTGCTACCTTGCGGCCATTATCACGGATTGCCTTCATCTTATCACGATCAGTCACGATCATGACTTGCCCGTCTAGTATGAACACGTTCCGGATCAGCTGCCACGAATCGCAGTGCCGTAATGTTGTAATTTCTGGTCCCCTTCCCGGAAGCCCACCCCATGTATGCACAAGCACGAGCAGCGTCTCTCGTAGCAGCCGCAAGTCTCGAAGCCACCTCTTAACACGCTGCCGCTTCCATCGGACCCTCGCAGCATCCCATATCGATGCTTCCATCAGCCGCATCACCTTTGCCGGCCCGGCCTCCAGCCACTTGTTCTTCGGGTTGCTTGCAAATGACTGACCTGCCCCGAGCCGTATCATATTATCGACGATCCGACCCATATCGATCTTCTTACTGACTGTCTGCCACACCCCACCAAACAGCCCATTTAGCAGCTTCTCTGCCTCAGTAACCTCATCGCGTAGTGTGCGGGTAAAATCCTCGACGCTGATGTGCTCGCCCATGTGAAATAATCCCTCTTCGTCGTCAGACCATCGTATCGACGGCTGCCCCCCGTTCTTCTGCCGGTACCCTTTTCCGTATGCTATCCATCCGATAATCGTACTTATGACGCTGTGAGTGCCTATACACATCCATGATGTATGCTCCTCTCGAAATGCAAGTACGGCCTCTATCCCAACCTCATCTAGATCTACCGGCTGATTCTCAAATACAGCTTCTAAAAAGAACAGCCGGGCCCACCATAGTATACCAGCTAGCATACCAGTGTACAAATGCGGCTCCAAATAGCCTAGTGGGTGTCGGTTAATACCTAGTGCCGCACAGAAGCATAGTAGCGAATTCGTATATACATTTCCGCCGACGTGAGTTTTGATCGAAGCCACGATGAAGTTGAATACGGCTCGATCTAGCGCACCATCTAGTGAGCTAGTCATACCTTCATTTCCTCGCTCGTCTTCATCACTATTATCATCATCTTGATATTCGTCTTCGTCTTTATCAGTAGCTTGTCTCTCTCTGCCGCTGAAGAATCCGCTGTCGTGACTGCTTGGAACCCGGTCTCTTTCAAGCTCGTCTACAATATCCTGTAGCAAACTCCACTGCTCATCCGTAAAGCGAACGGCCCAGCGTTCAAGCGCTTCCTTACGACCGATATGATATGCCTTCCAGCAGAAACCCAAGTAACGGTGACCGACAGACTTGTACTTGATCATCGATGCCTCCTTGCCTTTGCGGCCGAACGGTTGACCGGACGGGGTTGTCGATGAAATGCTAGCGAGCCACTGCAGCGTCTCAGTCGGCACGCTGTCAAGTCGCCAGCAGCAACGTTCCACCTCACGATCAAAGCTCTGTCCAAGCCGGCCAAGCAATAGTCGTTCGCGGACTGCTTCTTCATCGTCTTGTGCCACAGTCCGCCTGCCCGTTGCTGCCCTCGCCCGTAGCCACTCGGCTGCGTCGTGAATACTGGTCAAGTCCCGGGAGCCAAAGTGTCGTACCCAGCCTACCCTTTTAACCCACGACGAGTCACGGTCGATGTCTTCCTTTAAGTCACCTTTTCGCAGTCGTGCGGCATCTTTCTCTTTCAATCGAGCCTCACTTGCGGCGATAACCTCATCCATAGCGCTTTGACTTCTAGCATTAGCTTCGTCAGCCGTATCGGACGGGCCATTGCTATCGCTATCGTCTCGAACGATCCAGTAGCGCGCATAATGTCCTCCCATCCACGTCTGCAGCCGCACCTCGGTCCATCGCTCCTCTGCTGCTCCATGCCCTGCCTCTCTCCAGTGGCGGACAATATTATCTCGTGCAATAGTGAGATACCTACACGCAACGCAGCTATACCGTTTCGACACCGGGAGCCATCTAATAACTGCACTGCCATCTCTTGGAAGCTCTGAGTTAACTGGATCTACTACATCTCTGCCAGTGCAATAGTTAATAATATCTTGTAGTATACTGCCAGTTAATTGATGTATCTGTCGGAAGTGCTTTTCGAATGTGCCTGGCCGGAGTGCTGTCTTGCATTTTTGGCAAATGAGCATGCGGTGCTCATTATCAACCTTTATATACTTATCCATTGCTCTGTTGAAGTGCTTGAAGTAACTGGCAATAATCAAATATGAAAAGTAGTAAATGCCGTTGCGATGCTCTTTGTAACCCGGACCCCTTCTCCTGTGTAACCCTAATCCCATGGGTTCCAGTCCTACAATTCCGATTTTCACCTATGCCATCTTTATCTTTTCAAATCAATGATTTGATCTTGCCTCGCTAGTGACTGTTTTCTTGACCGACGGAAGTCATATGCCAGGATGAGCTGATCTAGCACATAGATGAGCCTCGAGATCCAGTAATCGTCTTGAGACCGTATTCTCTGCTCTAGCCAGAGCCTTGCCTGACTCTCCGAAGTCAGATCTATGCCTTCGTGATCTAGCGCCATTTTCGTCAAAATCTTGCCGAGGATTTGATCATCGTACGCGCATAACGCCGCGATGATTCTGCGCACTACTGGTTTGTTCATACAGTAGCCATCATGGTCATGCTTGGCATCATACTCCTTCACCAAATTTGACTTTCTACTGTTGCTTCCTTGACTGCGTGCTTCACGACGGGCGCTCTCTCCTTGTCCCATCTCGTCACACACGAGCCATCCGTGCCCACACATGCTACACGCCCCCCAGACATCATAGTATCGCGGAATATCGAGGGTGGTAAGCCAGTGCAGAATACGCTTGGCATGCTTGCTAGTGGACCACTGTTCGCAGCTGTGTAATCCGTGATTGGGTTCCGGCTGACCCTTGATTATGAAACAAAGCTCGCATCCGGCAGATCTCCAAGCCTCAGTGATCTGATGGATCCAGTTAAGTCGATCGATGAGATCGAGGCACGGATCGGCCACGAAGACCTCATTACTGGTCTCTGTTGGGATGACGATCTCTGCTTCTTTATTGTTGAGTAATCGAATTTCAGCTTGCTTCCCTTTGAGATAAGAAATGATCCGTTTCTGCTCATCTGCTGTATCGGCGCTCTCAGACTTATTCGTTTTGCCAAACAGAGGAGCCATAGGCCCCCCGCATGATCTGCTTGGCGGATCTAATATAGATGATGATCCTACGACTTGAACACGCCTTCTTTTCGCCGGCGTTTGTGGAGAGGTGATTACGAAGCTTCGCTTCAACAGGTTCTGCCCCCCATCGTTTCTTGTAAATAACTTAGCGCTAGATGACGGAGCCGGTGGGGAAGACGGAGGAGTTGATATTAGCAAGCAATCATGAGGATCATCATCGAGACTCGTTGCATTAGTTGTACCAAGCTGTGGAACAATACGATCAGGTCCGGCGTGTATAGGCCTAGAGGCACATCTACTAGGTAGGTGCAAGAATTCGTGCCAACGAACTGATACCCATTCGTAACATTCAAGCAGCTGAGGCTGTAGATGCGTCGGGAAAGCCCCATCAAGCCCGTATGTCCTGGCTCGCTGCAGCGGACGGTGGCCGCTTGACCAGGCGAATACAACTCCACGATCTGCAGTATCCGTCCGGTCATCAAACCGATTGAAAGGTCGGCTCACCTCACGAACATGCTTATCAGCGATCCCAATACAGATCTGTCGTAAGAGGCGCAGGGTAATCCCCTTATCCCAAACCTCCTGTGTGAAGCGTCTGACGGTATTGCTAAGGCGTTCCGTAGACCAATGGGGGCTGTCAGACTCTGACCGGCTCCGAAAGAAAAAGGGAGAACAACCATTGATGTGCGGTAGTTGCTCTCGAGCAAGCATATCCACGAAAGGGCGAATATATACGAGGTGTGTATACATTAAGTGACCGACTTGGGAAGGGAAGAACCGAGCGACAACGAATTCCCTATTGGTTGAGCGCTTTGCTTTGTGACTGCGAGTGACATAGATCATATAGCCGTTATACACGTAAAGGCTACGCTCGCTAGTCCTATGATTGCGTACTCGGATGTTGAGCAAGTCTGGTGAACGGGGCTGGCCACCGCACGTCATGAGCATCAGACCTGACAGGACCTCGCGCAATGCTTCTTCCTTCTTGAGGTATGCAAGTATTGCCTTCTGATTCCATCGCCCTTTGCGCGAGAGAGGGTTCACTTGACTGGTGCAAGCTTTCAAGGATAGTTCCAAATAAGCCTCTGCCAGCCCGTTCTTCGGGTGATTAACGAATGAAAACCCGTGTGTTGTATTTGCCATATCGTCTTTGACGGAGGATAGATCGCATAGCGGTTTCCACCCATACATCAACTGCTCACAAAGAGACTCCGCACGTGCCAAAAGTGCCTTCGGGAAACGTCGAAACTGTTCCATGTGAACCGCAATGTCGTCTCTGTATGATAAAATCTGACCGTCATCGCTCCATTTGAGAAGAAATGCAGGTGTTTCTGAGCCTGCTATTGCCCTGCCGAATACGAGTAGGGAGAATAACTCCTCGAACGGTGATTGTGATCCGAGGACGAGGTATTCCTTTCGAACATTCTGCAGACGTGCAATCTGACCCGTTCGAGGGCGTCTCGCAATTCCGAGACGAGGGTAGCCCTGCGCTGGCAAAGCGTACTCGAGGAAGAGAAGGCGCTGTATGTATATCAGTGCCGCAAGGTTAGACGTGTATGACCTGGCCGGAAGGAAACCAGTGACGTCAGCAGAGAATCCAAGAACACCACTGAAATACACCAGCAGCGTTGAATCTGGGCGACCATCCATAACTTCTTCCGTGCAAAATGCCATAATTAGTCCGAATAGGAGTTCTAGCACCTCTTCGGCCCAGGGTGGTACTTCTTCCCCGCCCGAACTCCTCATCGCTTTGTTCTTCCGGCTCTGATCCTCGTTCCGGCCGTGATCTTCCTCTTCACTCTCATCATCTTCGTCATCTTTATCATCCATATCGTCGGTCTCGGAGTCTTCAGCACCCACGACACTACTCTCATCGTCGCTGTCATCTTCGTCTTCATCTTCACAATCCTCCTCTCCATCAGTGCTCTCTACATCTCGATCAATCTCAACATCGGCCCCGTCAGATAGCTTCATGCTTCGCCAAAGTTGTTCGTTCAAAGCATCATGCTGGGCCCAAGCCTCATGGTTCCACAGTGCTGATATCAAACGAAGCTGTGACTTCTTGAAACGGATGCCCGCCCGGCGCTGTCGAATGTCCGCAGGTAGGCGATAAGCTCGAAAGACCAAAGCGACGAAGCGCTTGAGGAGACGGATGTATTTCCTTCTACTTGCCGCCTTTCCCACAAATGTGAATGGCTTCGCATAGCACCCGTGAGGGCGTACACTACGCAACCAACACAGAAGACTTCTGCTTGTTGTCCGTGCCGTTTGCTCGCAGCGGTCCATTACCATGTCCACGGCGGCAAGGAGAGCAGTGATTTTGCGTTCGTCATCCGCCGAGCTTATCATCCATTCATCGCAATAAACATCGCTAGAGCGATTACTACTCTCTTTCAGTATCAGGCCTCGGTGTGAAGTCGTAGGAGAGGGCGCGGCAGTTAGGTTTCTTAGCAGTTCTCGGTCAATTCCCCCAAAAGTCCGCTCCCAGCCGGTTCTTTCCAGCCATGGCCTGAGATCTGTGAATGTTGTGGTTTGTGGGCTCCCAGTGGTACCAGCCCCATTCGCCAAGTCCCCACCTGAAAGGCCTTTCTGTCGGCCTCTCTCACGCTCGAAAACATCTTCAAGATGGTCGTAAACTTCCTTGCCTCCGACCGGTCTGGTTGTAGACCCGCCATATTCGACAATCCAGTAACATCCCCCCGAAGGACTTTTAGTCCACGCTTGCAAGAACACTGGTTCATACATGGCGTTCCGTCGCACTCCCAGCTGGAGCCTTTGCTTCTCGTGCGATGAAGTTATGTGACGAGACATAACCTGGGAGCTGCCCGTACGTTCAATGCAGAACTTACATGTAAACCCGTGGATGAGCTGTAGCTTCGGGTCTGGGGATAAGCCATCTTGTCGTACGGGAGCTTCAGATGGGCTCTGTAGTGGTGGGATGCGAGCCTTCAAAAGATCGGTCACCAAACGTCGCTCAGCAGCAGGTACGTTATGCTTCGTTCGGAGATGCTGGCTGACTTGAGCAGGGCTGGGAGAAAGGGCAACGCGGCATACGTCGTGGCAACATATGAGCACTCGAGCATGGAAGTCAATGGAGAGATTGACCCGTGAAAGCACTGCATCGTCGGACATGATACCCTGTTTGTCTCGTGACCGATTCCATTAGTAAGAGGATGATGCAGGTGAAAAAAGCGTTGACGATGGACACCAAGTGGAATGAATGCCGCATCGGGTTTTGAGGTCTCATGAGACCATGTAAATAGGAGGCATGGCGGCAAAGCTCCCAAATTACATTCATTACAATTGAGTTTCTGGCGCATCCTTTTGCAACACGAAAGATGCTTCCTATTTGCGGTGACAGGGAATCAGCGCCAGGGTCTTGGGAAGTTGGGTTGGAGAGGGCGCACGGACCAAATATTCTTGTATTGACCCAAGCTCCTGAAAGATCCGAAAGGGGAAGGTGCACGGGCCGCAAAAGTTGGTAATGGGCCCATTACCAGTGGTAATTGGTACAGTAGGCTTGAATGATAGCTCATCAGATAGATGAATGTTATTTGTTCGCTGATCCTTGATTGCAGTCCAAAAAGAATTCAGTACCGAGAGTTTATTGAGACCATTAATCTTATAGCTTTTATCTCAAATCATAGCGTCATAGGCGACTTATGGTCTTGATCGCATTATGTTGTGCCTTGACATGCCCGTTCCCCGCTACGTCCAAAAACCTATCTTTGAGCCACCGGTTTGCTTGTCAATTGTACAGGACATCAAAGCCGTGAATCTCATCAGAAATTTTGGCGACGAGTTTGGACGGCGGAGAGACGCAATTGACCAGGCATGCAGTCTCGCAATGGCCTATCCCACGTGATTATACTTCGGGAGCAACACCGCATGAATCGCAAACTTATCACGGAACCTTTGGCGAGTTTGTCAAGCGATGCAAGGCGCTGAAGGGCGTTGATGAACTTATCAGATTCAGCTCCAAGGGAGCTCGGAGTATTCATACTGTCACTGTACTTAACGCATTCTCTTTCAAACCCCAGGATTCAAGTCCTGTTCCCTCGGAGCGATGCCATCAGCTGACCAAGGAAAGTTTAAAGGTTAAAAAGCTTAAAGTTGTTCTATATTGTTAGAATAGACCTTGCGAACAGCAATTCGTTGCTCAATTCAAGTCAGATGGAGTCGGCACATGGTCATTTCGCCATCAAGTGGATATAACTGTTGAGCTTCCAGCTTGATATCCTTGCTGTGCTTTGCCTTCATCATATGAGCTACTAAGACCTTTTCGCTATTAGAGCGAAGACCACAATGTTTACAGGCCGAAACCTTGCATACTGTTAGGTTTGGGTGAGGCAGCGAGCCGTTTGTTGGCAGTGGAAGTGTTTCTGGGTTTGGAAGATTGAGAGAATAGATTAGAGGCTTCAGACCACGGCGGGCAGACTTAGGTGTATGATGCTCGTTGCCTGGGTGAGGAGGCGCGCGCATAGGATTACGGCGAAGCCGCATTTGAAGCAAATGATTGCTGGCTCTGGCGAATTGTAGTACAAGCCGAGATTCTTGAGCTTTTGAAGTTGACTCGGCTGCAATGTGACAATAGCAGCATCCGTGTACGTCGCGAGGTCTGTCATTCTGATAAAGCTGAGAAGGCACCAAGAGGATCGGATACCCTCTATGAAGTCACATGTAACCAAGAACAAAGAGAGAGCTTGATCGCTGCTCCCTTCCTCCTAATCGACACAACGGAAATTACTACACGCTGTGAAGTCTAAGAGCGCGGTCGTCTACATGGTTGGCACGCGCCTTCGTGGAAGAAACGCGGCGCATTTCGCGCTTTCGGTTTCCAGGCCCAGATGGAAATGCGGCGCATTTCTGGTCTACATTCTTGAGTAGGACGGAAAAAGGGCATTTGGTTAGGCTAACGCTCGGGCCTCCTTCAACCTTGCAGCTACCCAGCAAGGGTCGTTTTCAGGTTCGTTGCGGGCCCTGTCGGAGGCCAGCTTGACCGGCTGCAGCCACAACAGCCACAACAGCCCTTTCGCTGGGGTGAACAAGGCAGACTTCGACACATGGTAGTCCGGGCACAGGGGGTTAATGGTGGGCAACTGACCATGTAGCTGACGACAAGGCCATTGGGTGTGCAGCTTGAGATAAGGGTAGTCATATTATGATTCGTCGAAATACAGTTTTTGGTTACGCGGCCGCATTGGGCATGGATGAACAGTTTCTCCCCTCGCAGCAAGAAGTGACACGCCAAACTGAATATACGCTTTCTTGGCTTTACGGTTGCTCATCTCTATATTTGTCTGTTTATCAAGCGCCACCGGAGGTCTGAGACCAATGTCTCCCCGCCATGACTTAATCAGCTGCCTGCAATTGGGCACCTATCTGGCGTGTGGCCATATCCGCCCTGCTTGTAAGACGACCACTACGACGGGGCTGTTGTGGCTACAGCCGGTCAAATAAGCCGTCAATGGGGTCTTCGACAAGGGTTTCCATCAAAACTAAAAACGGCAATGGATTGACGCAGTTTTCTCTTTCCCTCGAAAAGAGGTAACGTTGATCATCCCATCAAGGTCCATGGTTGGTCCCCGAGCGTTGGAAGCTAGCTAAAGGGCGCTTGAGCGATGGCACAAATGTGAGGGCAATGGCCTCCAAACCAAGGTCGTTCTAACTTTCGGCTTTGAGTTGAAACAAGATGCGTGTAGACCGAGTTTCAATTTGATCATCTCCCTGTACGGCCATCATCTGGTAATATCCCTTCCATTTTAAAATTAGATCCGTCAAGCTGCTTCTTATCAATCAACCAATCAATTAATCTATTGTCGCCCGGCGGCTGAACCGAATGGCACTGATCACTAATGTACATGAACGTTGCGGCTTCCACTGAAACGGCGCCCGGGCGCTGCGTAGCGTTTTTATAGGTCATAGCATTATCTATTAGTCAGAGCTGTCAACACGTTTAGCATTAGGATTAGACAACAGATAGTTACAAGTTATAATATTAAGTAGAGTATTCCAAACAGAAAGACTATCCTACATATTGCCTTGCTTAAGCCTGTATATCTTCTTTAGCTTGCTGCTAAATCTCCATCACACCACGCCGGGTGGCTTCCTCGGAATTGTTTTTCACCCGATTTTCCACCTGGGCGTCGATGCGTTTCTTTCCCTTTTCAACGGAAGCCTTAGGCTTCCAAGATTTATCGCAAGCATAAGTAACGATTTTGCGGCCACTAGTCTTTGTGGTTGACTTTCGGGTAATAAACGCGTAGCATCGCGTGACAGCCCAGGTATTGATTGCTGTAACCAACTCATCGCCAAGGATGGGAGCAACTCAATTCAATTCAACGTAAGTCAACCCACATCAACATTTTGTCAAGCAGCCAATAGGATATGTAGATTTTAGCTCACCTCCTGGCCTAATTTATAGATTCTATTGGCTGCTTGACAAAATGTTGATGTGGGTTGACTTACGTTGAATTGAGTTGCTCCCATCCTTGCTGATCGCGAGATTGGTATTCAGCCTCAGGGGGAAGACAATTGTTGGGAAAAGAAACAGGTCCAATAAGAGTTGGAGGAACAGAAGTCGTACATAGCAACTGCGAGGTACTCATAATGCCTGATTACATTAAAGAAAAAAATGGCAATGATCCGTGAACTGCTGCTAAAAAAAGAGAAGCAAGCACAGTTGAACGCGCTGAACGCGTTGACAGCTCTGACCAATAGATGATGCCATGATCCATAGAAACGCTATCGCAGCGCCTAAGCGCCGTTCCAGTAGGAGCCGAACGTTGCCCAAATTGTGTCCTGATCTCCTTAAGCCCATACTGTCTCCCCTTCTTTGCTTATACTATCTCATTTGTTCCTCTCTGCAGATTCCAGTGGTTCAGTAGTGTTATTTGCGAACTACCTTGAAGCCTATCCTCCAAGTGTTCAGTGTCCTCTCTTCGGCGGCTGAAGCGAGACCTGCTGTCGTTCGCACGAGGGTAGCTGGTGTCGGTTAGTCGAGGATGCTACCTGAAACCTACGAGTGAAGGTGCTGATCAACAAAAGTGTGCCTTACCCATTGCACGAGCCACCTTCTTATTCTTGCATAGGTCGAAATGACTGATCCCTCACGCATTGGTCACAGGTCCATGAAGATCGTCATTTCTGAACCGCCATGGCTTGGCTGATTGAAATTTCCCCAACCCGGCAGAGCCCTAGAGCTATCACGCTAGCAGCCAATACCGCACTGCCACCGCCACCGCCACCGCCAGGGGTCCTGTATCCGGATTGGCTGGTATTTGCTGGATTCCGTCTTACAGCTCGACAGCAGGGCGGGTCGATTTACAATAAAATTTGTGGTGATGGGAGATCTTTCACGCTTCGTATGCTAGTTGAGACAAACTACTCCTCTCTCCAGTCTCTGCGACAGGATTCTGGCCTTTAGGCTAATAGGAATAAGTAATCCAGTCCATCCAGTTCTTTACACGATGTTGGAGCTCACGGTTGGATATGTTGCTGGTTTCATTGCACTGGCGATTGCTGTCGGTGAGTTGAGAGTTGGAGTGCACTTTAAAATGTTCAAATGAGACGCATTGGAAGGGCTGACCATAGTGCAGCGCAGTTCTGGCTCCCCACTGTCATTGTGTTCTGTGTCGCTGGAACTCTTCGAGATAGAGAAAGCGCAGCAACATGGTAAACCCCCCATTGTGTCTTCAACCCTTTCTTTTCAGGGTCGGGCGCCGTTGCTGATAGATTGCAGGACAGTAGCAAGCAGGACCCTCCTGTCGTCGTACTGGCCTACGATCCTATGCTCCGACTCGTCACGCACTCATGCAGTTCGTCGGCCCATTCTGCTGACAACTGCAGCTCTCCCAGTAGTGATGGTGCTCAGCGCAGTGGCCGGAATCGTCACCCCGTTGGGCCTCTACGACGTGATGGAGCCGCAGCGCCCTGAGCCTGGGCACTTCCAGTACGTTCCCGACACCAGCGGATTCGGAGCAGGAACGAGCCCGCGAGGGATGCACGACTTCTCAAGATTTTGCGGCTGGGAATATGGGCCTGCACCGTGCCCTTACTCCAACAACACGATTATATATTCGTGGAATGGCACCACGCATTCGTCGTTTATGCCCCGAGGGATATCGTCGAAGGTGGCATCCTTGGTGAAGGAGATCTATTCTAGCGGCACAAAGCGATCACAGACCACGGTTGCGAATTACTTCGACATCGAGTGGCGGCAGGTCACAACTCGCGAGCATAGGGATATCGACAACGGCACTGCGTACCCGATTGGGATGTTTCGCCAGTTAGACAGTCTTATTCTTGAGGAAACCGTCAAACCCATCGAAGGTCTAATTGTGGATGCTAAACTTGGGGGGGGTGGGATTCAGAAACCACACTGTCCCGGCGGATTTGCCATCTGGCGCTTCCTGGAAAGAAGATATCCTCTTCATCGAGCCGGTCTCTACATGCGTTGATACCAACCTAACGTTCGACTTCACCTTCACAGCAGACTTCCCCAACCGCATCAAAGACTTTGTGCTGACAGATCGGGGTGGCTTCGTCAACCTCAACAGGACGTACCCGTATTACGACCGCGAGGACCCCCAAATCAACGTTGACCTGTGGGGAAGGGCATACAAGGCCGCATACATCAACAACGCTTACACCATGATGTATCTGAATGTCACCAATCCGAATAATTCTACGTATGGGGATAAGTCGTTCTCATACATGAACTCGGAGATTGGGAAGAAGTTCCCAATGCCAGCTGACTTTTCTGATTATTCTGATTATCTCAGCATGGGTTTAATCAGTTATGGAGATTACGTCCCCTCTGGAACGGACTTGACCGAAGAAGACATTCCGAAGTACCCCAACCCCTTCAACGTTACCAAATATAACATTACCAATTTGGGTAGTCTCCATATGCACGTTTAGCATTGTTCTTGTGTTCGCTGACTGGTCTTGAATAGCTACACTGCTCTGCTCCGGGGGCGGCTACTCAGATACGGCGAACATCTCCAACATCTACGTTGGCTGTGGTTTGCTGAGAGGGGTCCCAAAACGGGTGGATAGCGGGCCGCCGGCAATCTTTGAACGTCTCAGTCGCTGGTCCTCCCCACTCTATTCCTGCGCTGCCGCCGTCCGCGCAACGATCAAGACCGTCTCCTTCACTATCAACGGGACTAGTAGCATCAATGACGTGGCCATCACATCGGTCCTCGACAAAGAGTACCCCAACCGCGATTACCCTCTGTGGGGTGTCGAAGACTCTGGACTCTCTCTCGGCGGCATCAGTCCCGTCTGGGGCCTCGTCTCATCTGCTTACGAGAAATTCCCCAACATCTCTCTCGTCAGGCAGCCGTCACTCTACCTGGTCGGCTACTCAGGCGTCGGTGCAGGCTCCTTCTTGAGTAATTCAACCATCCAGAATATGCCTGGCAGCGACTTTCCTATATTGGCGATGAATACCGTCTTGGACTTTGGTGGCATCAGTGACTATGATTGGCCGTTTGACCTAACCGGCCGCTCCAGCATATCCGTCTTCACCCGCTGGCAGAATCTCTCCAGCACCCCCGGCGGAGCCGGCACGATTCTTAATCTCCTGTGGACGGATATCGCCGCCTCCGCCGTGGTCGGCACCAAGGGCGTGCTGGGCGAAGGAAACCGCGCTCTCGGAAATGACACCGCGACAGTACACGTAAGGCCGACGGCTCGCAGAATAAAATACCATTATGCCTTCGGTATCCCGGCATTTATCCTCTTGACCATAATAGCCCTCGCCATAATCATGGCTCTCTTCGCGATGGTGCGCAGGACGTCGAGTATTGGCATCGTCAGGCAACGGATGCAGCAGCTTTCGGTGGGGAGGGTATTAACAACACTATTTTATCCCGAGAGCAGTACACTGACTATGTCAGCGACCGAGTGGAGTAAGATGAGTGCCAGCAAGGAGATCAACATGAGGGAATTCCCGGAGTTGGAGAGTCCATCGTCACCTGGCGCCATCTAGGTGTGCACACCCTGACTAAGTCAGTGTGGCTCAGCAGCCACAACTGCAGTTCTCAGTAGCTGCAGTGCGCAGCGTTTCTTACAATCTAGAATACCGATGAATTATTAATTATCTACCTATCTGAATAGAAAGCTTCCTGCGCCTCGATATCCCTCGCAGCCGCCTCTCAGATATCGTGCATACCTCTTCTTCTTGAAAACATATTCCCTTCAATCTCTGCCGCCACTTCTGCCTCAACCCGATCATCTTCCGCGTTGCTCCAATCTAGATAGGCCATCATCTCTTCCTTAGTCCAGTCTCTAGAGCCTCCCTGTATTTTGCAATCCTTTCCCATCTGCTGCCAGTTAAGACACCATTGGTAATCCGTTTTACTATATCGTTGGGGTAGGCCCATTGCCTTCCGATACTGCTGGTTAGTCTTGATGCTGCCACGAGGCTGCACCTCATACCAAGCTTCTCTTGCTGCAGTATATCTTTGATATATAGCTCGCGGGTCATTATAAGTTAGGGCCGGCGCTGCTGCCGGTGTTGCTGTCTGGCCCGCTGCTGTATTAACTGCCACTGTCTCTGCTGATGCTATCTGGTGTTGGAAAATTGTCAGATATTAAGGTGAATTGTGTGTATTGCTTGATCCTCTCGCAATCGAAGGACCATTGAGACCTTATATCTTTGACTGGTTCCTTCTAGGACTTGAGTCCTAGAAAGTCCTAGATGAAAGTCCTACGATCTAAGTTTAGGGCGTCAAACTTTAATCCTGAACCTTAATCCTGAAGTTGAGGGTGAACCCTCCAACATTCAACAAAAATCCGGGAATCCCCCTTCCCTTCAGGATTAAGACTGTTAGTCTGAAAGTCCTAGATTTAAAGTTCAAAGTCCTAGATACAATTATCTAGAGATATAAACCCGAGAATAACTCTCAGCTCAATAAGAAACAACCAAGTTTTACAAAAATACATTTTCACCCAGCACTACTGCGCAATATAAACAACATCTGGTCTGCGCTTGTGCAGACTACTATTGTCTCTGCTGATATTGCGTAGACTACCGTTATCTGGTCTGATGTTGTGTGGACTGCCGTTGTCTCTGCTGGCGCCGTGTGACCTGCTGCTATATGGACTGCTGTTGTCTATGTTGGCATTGCTGTTGCTGATGACTGCAGGAGATTGTGATGCCGTCCAGGAGGGAATCAGCACTTAGGTTTTCAAGGCCGCAACCAAGATTCCTTATCTTATATAACTCTCTCCCGAAGCTTAGCCATTGGAAAACATGAAGATATTTTTTTTTTAATGATTAGATCTATATTCCTGTTGTAGTTGCTTGTCAAACTCAAGAAACAATGTCGTCACCGCTCGACCGTGACGATTTCCTCTTATGGATTAGTACAGTTTTTAGAGAGCGTGACGATTCCCCAATTTGGCTAGCCGTCCCATATTATCACGAGGTTCGTGCAACTGGATATGAAACGCCTCGTAGGAATTACCATCCCCCACCACTTAAAGAATCACACCACTTAAAGCATAACACAAAAAATCACTGCTCCATACAAACCCTACCATTTTATTTGCACCGCATTTTGGCGTAATAAAGCCTTTCGCAAGAAAAAAAACTTGTGGTATATTGTTTTTTACGTGATGTCTTATCCTGGGCCATTTTTCTTCTGACTTTGTGTGTATCATGAGGGTTTCAAGATGTTGAAAAATTTGCATTTTTCGCTTTCTCACTCTTCAACTCTTGTAAAGTTAAGAAGACTCTCTACGTAGTTTATGCGCGTAAAATATCTCCAAAATGGGTCGCTATGTTTATACCGAAAAAGACGTTATTGATGCTATATTCGATATTACTGAAGGTTCTTTATCACAATACCAGGCCTCCGATAAGTACGGGGTGCCTCAACCTGTCCTCTCGAAAAGACTCTCTGGCAGACCTGCGTATATCGATATCCACCGAAATTCTGGCCCTTATATCGATATCCAGATAAGTGGGAGAAATTATCTGGATATCGATTTTTCCAGGTAGATATCCATACAGCCACATAGCCACTTTAGCAAGGTTGATATCCAGATAAACCACATATAATTCTTATAGGCTAGAAGAAAGAACAAGAAAGTACCCTAATCTAGAAAGTCCTCTGCCTCTGTTTCAACGCTAAATTCAACAGCAACGCTGGAAATAACGCCCCTGCCACCGTGAGACTTGGGTACAATGATACCCTCGCGCATCCAGTTGCCCACACACTCAACCTTCGCCAGGTTCTCGCAGGTCATGCTCTCTCTATCCCATGATAGCGTACGCCGCGCCGATGAGAAGTGAGACTCAACATCAGATGATTCAGGAGGGATTGAGAGGATATCAATTGCCATGCGGGATAACCGCGGATATGCTTTCCTTTGATCTCGATGTAGCCACCACTGGAGAGGAGAGCCAGTTATTCGGGTCAGTGGTGCATCAATAAAGGTTTCGAAGTCATCGGCGTCGTCTAAGATAGGACCAGTAACAGCAATATCGCTCAACAACTCATCCAGTTCGTTGTGCTGCCTCCCAGAGGAAGAGGACACATCTAGAGGCACCCGCAAGGATTCTGGGATTGGCGCGGCATTATATTCATCTAGCCAAATTTGCTGGGCAGCAGCAATAGCAGGCGCGTGCCAGGATTCTTGCCAATTCCGCTCAATGTATTTTCTTCGTTTCGAGGGATCGAGAAGGAGTGCGGCGGCATATACAGGTGTCTGGTCTAATAAGGTGTAGTACTTATTAAGTACAAACCAGCCCATATCGATGCAGTGTACCATGTGGGGATCATGGTTTTCCTTTGAACTATAAAGCTCCTAAATAAGACAATTAGTTAGCCAATCAATTAGATAAAAGAAAAAACATCGCCACCGACCTTATACTTCTCATACTATCGCAATAAAACATCCATTATCGAGAGTGATTGGGAGAGTGTAGATCGCGCCCCTTCGGCCAACAACGTAGCTGAGGCAAACGGCTGTAGGAAACGATGCGTCCATTCAATAAACCCCCACTCTAAAGCTAGCAGGATATCATCTTAAAGCTCTCTATCATGGTCAATTAGGAACTATTTTACACGGGATTGATAACGCAGAAAATTATCCAACAATCGATACCATGAATTCCAGCGTGTGGCATTATCTATACCTAGTCGGAGCTTTATTTCATCGTCCCATATAGCCGTATGAAGCGTAGATTTACGTATCCAGACCGCGATGTTATGTACTTTCCGTAGGGGCACGATATGCTGCCATCCAGTGAAGTTCTCAAGTATACGATTGCCTCTTCGCGAAGCTCTTCTTCTCTGATAGGCTTCATCTGTTCTTGTTGTCTGTCCGGCGTCGTGCAAGGTGTCGTAGAACTGTGCAAACAACTGATCGTTTAAGGTATCATCAGTGGCATCAAGAGCGGCGATTAGTGCCTCTTTCAAAGACGCGAGTAGAAATGCTTGGAGGGATAGGTTAATAATGTAGGCGACGCAGCAGATACGGCGCTTAGAGGGATCAAACATCAACTAGCAACCGATTAATCCTAACCCAGGGATAAGGGAAGGGCTATCGTACCCCATAGTCGTCTCGTAACCGCCGTGAGAGATAAGACAAGCAGGTATCATTTGAAGTGGCATTATCCCCTACATGGTAGCCCACTTTAGAAGCAATGCCATACTTTGCCAGTGTATCAATAATTAGAGATGCCTGGGTTTCACCACTATGGCTATAGCGACATTCTGGCATCGCTAGCAGTGCCCTTTGTGGCCGATAATCCTGATCAACCCATCGCGCAGAGATGGCGAGTATCCTATGGCGATGGGGCGATGTCTAGAGATCAGAGAGGATATGGATCTTTGAGATGGAAGCTTCAAGAGTTGCCATGAGCTGAGAAGAATATAACTCATATGTGGCATCAATTAGTCGCATTAGAGCACTTCGGTTGGTCACTAAAAGGTCCTCTATAGCAGGATTAGCTGCTAGCATAATCTCTTGCATCTCATCCCAGTTAATTGCTAAGAAGGCAAGCCGGCGGCGTGTGATTAGGCTGATTATTGCATCTAAATACCGATCGCGGTCGAACATACGGCGGAGAGAGACATCCGAGTAACGAGAGGGAAAGAAAGCATCAATCCGAGGGCGTGTGGCTTCCCTTTCATCATCTAGAACATCAGAACTGCCCCCAATAAGCATGCGGTCGAGGGAAGAGATAATATCTGCATGGCACCGCCGGGCGTGATGCCATGCGTTGTCCCGCTTCCGATTCGCCCAGGGCTTATCGGCAGGGCAATGGAGACATCGATACATCACCATACCCCTGGATTTGCGCTTACGTGACCCGCCGGTGGTGTTCTGGGTGTCCTCATCAGGATACGTTGCTTTGAAGAAGAGGGAAAAGTCCAGAGACGTCCCAGTAATGGGCTGGTCCGAAATCGAGGGCGTAGAGGCGGCGGTGGTCTGAGATGATGCCATGGTCGATAAATCACCTGGATAAGCTAATTATGCTAGAATACCTAGGGCCGTTTAAACGAGTACTGAGATGGTGGTGCTGATATTGAAATTGAGAGAAGTTGTCAGACAATTGGCTCCACAGGGATCAATTAATGGCACCCGTCAATTAATAAGAGTTATCTAAAGAACAAAAGAAATCGAACAGCCATGTGTTCGGGAACAGCTATTTGAGCTCATGTTAGGATTATGCGACAGGCCAGATGTGAAACCGGATACGCGACCCCAAGGTACGCCCCGTGTTTCATATCCAGTCGCACGAACCTAGTGGTGATATGCGACAGAAGCCTTTTCATCATCTAATCGATTGATAAGATCTTTTCAGCCAATCAGAGAGCGGTATTTAGGTGGATATCAATCTGGATATCAATTTAAGAGGCAGAGAGTTATATCGATATCGATATATATCAATATCGATATATCCAGATAGCACAGTTGATATCGATATATCATATCCAAATACGCAGGTCTGCTCTCTGGCCAGAAGAGCAGGAAAGAGTCTACCCACCCTCACAAACGTGTTTCTACGAGCCAGGAGGACCGCCTCGTTCGTTGGCTTCTGCGGCAGGAATCCTTGGGCTACGCTCTCACACATAGCCAACTTCGAAGCTGCGTCGAAGCCCTCCTCCGTCAACAGGGAGATAACAAGCCACTGGGTAAAAACTGGACTACCAGGTTCATCAAGCGTCATTCAAAACTATCTACCAAGCTTGGAAAGCGCCAGGAAGCCGCTAGTTTTGACGGGTTTACTCCGAAGGCTGTCAATTGGTACTTCGATATCCGGGAGAACGAGTATGGCTGGATCAAATCCGAGAATACGGTTAACGTGGACGAGGGCGGCATAATGGCGGGTTTCGGTAAGTCCTCTATAAGTTCCCTATGGGTTTTAATAGGGCATAACTAATTAGTTGTCCATAAGGCTTGGACAACCTCATAATTGGGAGTTCCGACCCGAAGAAGAAGGCGCTATTAAAAGGCGTTCAGTCGCGCACCTGGACTTCGTTTATTGAGGCTATCACCGCAACTGGCCGTGCTTTGAAACCGGGAATTATCTTTAAAGGAAAAGAGCTGCAGAAGCAGTGGTTCCTTAACGAATTCGAATTGATAGCGGACTGGCACTACATCACATCCCTGAATGGCTGGACCGACAACCATATAGCTCTCGAATGGTTGAAGGACGTTTATCTACCTCAAACGGAGCCTCGTGATGCATCGGATGCGAGACTTATTATCCTTGACGGTCATGGTAGCCATGCACAGGTGAGTATTTTGGTGTTTTTGCTGCGGAGTCGCCTGCTATAGGGTCGTTAACGAGCAGTTAGGACGAGTGGATGGCGACGTGCTTTCTGAATAACGTCTACTGCTGCTACCTACCCGCACATTGTTCCCATGGTCTGCAGCCATTAGATAATGGAATTTTTAATGTCATCAAAGGTGCGTATCGGAAAGAACTCCAAAAGTTGGCTAGTTTGACCGATTCTGTGCCGGTTGACAAAGTCAACTTTGTTCGGGCATACGCGAAAGCCAGGGAGGCGGCCATGTGGAAGGAGATTATCTTATCCGGCTGGAGGTTTACTGGAAATTGGCCTATCAACCGTCACAAAGCTCTAACACATCCGGAAATTCAACCAGACAAAGAAACACTGCTGGAACAGTTCCAGACACCGAGCCCTCCTCCACTGCACTCAGATGATACGCCGAAAACGAGCCGGCAAGTGAGGGATATGGTCAAACACCGAAGTCGACCGACCAGGCGGAAGTACAGTAAGATCGCAAAGGGGCTGGAAGCTTTAGAGATGAAGGTTGCCGTTCAGAATGCGCGGATTACTGACCTCAAGGAGCAGATGGCTCAGCTGCGGCGAGGGAAGAAAAGAAAGGCGGTACCAATCCCACATAGACGATTCATAGCTCTGGCGGCGAATCTAGTGGCTGGAGAAGTTTTTCCTGACTCAAAAGAGGTAGTAATAGAGATGGTTGTGGGTGAGGAGGTTGAGTCGGTAATTGAAGTGGGCATCAGGTCAGAGGATGAAAGTGATGACTTTATGGTCGTAGCAAAGCGCTGCCAGTGCACACGGAGCGGTCGGGAGGTCCAAAAAGCACAGACAGTAAAAGTTGAGCAATTTTCTAGAAACTTTCTCCAAAGCCTCATTTATTCATTGAGAATCGGGCCTGTTTTTGTGGACATGAAATTTTGGATTTTGTATGACAGGAGCGAAATTTTGGTTATGCATTAGGTGGAGTTATGCGTTAGGTGGTCCTGGATGGTATCGAGAAGGCAACTAGGTCGAGCTGGTGATATTGCAGGTGTGAGTTTCCCACAAGCCACGGAGGGAACCAAACAACTAGCCTACGCAATCTCAAATTTCACCTTCGAAAGCACAATGGGTCTGCTCACCTGAACAGATCCAGTGTAGTTATGGGGTCCCTTACTTGAGTAGTCATTCAATACCAGTGCCGCATATCAGACAGTAGGCCTTCTCCGTCCAGGACTTCTCGCCACCCGTTACGTTTTCGCGTAAGTCACGAATCTCCCACGCTGTAGGCCCTTCTTGCATCTTGAGGTTAGCCTCAAAGAGTCCTGCGTACGGCTTATAATCCCCAGTCTTCTTCTTGCGGTCCTGCTTGGCTGATCCCTTGGCTGGTGTGGCAGTGATACATCTCGATGGCGTTGGTCTAGGCGTTGAGCTTTTGGTCTCTAGAGGTGTTTCTCGAACAACCTCCTTTACGTGTACATTATCTTGAGTCTCTCCAGAGCGGACATCGATCGTGGGCTGGGTATCTTTCTCCTCGGCATCAGTTGGTGATAGAGGACGGGTAGCTTCTTTGGCCTTTTCCTCATTCAAAATCGCAACCTCGTTTCGATGAGGCTTGTCGGTGCCTAGTCGTTCATAAACTTGCATGAGAACATCATGAGTCAAACATTCGTGATGCATCCATTGCCCACACTCCGAGCTCGTGCATCCTATGAGCATCTTATCGGGGTTCGCGGGGGCTTCACATTTGCATATGATGCCAACGGACTGTACAAATATTAGTGAACTCGAAGGTAAGGGGAGCTATCGCGCAACAAACCGAAAGTTCTGGTTTGCGGCAGTCGTATGCTTGACGCCAATAAAGCGTGTCTTGGATTTCTTCGTCATCTGACTCAATCCATTGGTTGACGATTGCGGGTGCTGTTACACTGACGACGTTGATGATATCCACTGAAGTAATCGGTTAGTTGCGTTGCAGGACGATATTGCTAAGCATTCTAGAACGTACTGTGGTTGGAGGCGATCAGTTCGTTAGTACCATGATACGGCTGGCGGCCTTGAACTGTCTTTTTGCGGTCGATGGTACCAGGAGGCAGTTCGTCGGGCCAGTACATCCAGTAAACGCGTGCATAAACATGGTGCTCATCGGAAGCGCGAATCTCGAGGATGCGCGCAACCCACTCATCATTAGACTTTTTGTAACCACCTTTGCCATCATTTGTGGTCTTTTGGTGCTCGACGGTTGACTCGTTGGCGACATAGACGAAGCCCTCGCTGTAGTACTTGATGCTGTTAACTGCCAAGAATTAGCCATAAGCCCCTCACAGATTGGAAGACGCCGGGATTCATCGGATACTTATGGACGAAGCTGTTGTAGCGCGTCATATCTTGCCATCGCTTTCCAGGTTCGACTGTATAATACAGGTCCATAGTGTCATGGGTTTTGAAGTTGCCTGCGGGAGAGAAGGGAGAGATTTGAATTTGAACTCGTTTATCGTCATCTTGACCGTCGCGCTTCCGCTTCTTGTTCTTATGACGTTCCTGATCTGCGCGCGATGGGTCAGGCGCGTAAGAAATTGTAAAAGGACACTCTGCGCGACTCTCCTCCCCGACGGAGCGCGATCGCTTTCGATTGCTCATTGTGGCGTTTTGATGCGGTTGGGTATGTCCGTGTCGGGAGTGGAGAGAAGGAGGGGTTTCTAGAGGCAAACAATGAGTTGCGTGATGAAAGGGCGAAGAAAAAGAATGAGAGATAATGGAAGGATGAAGAGATGATTGTTTGTATTTAGTATAGTAAATTTGCGATGTCGCGTTATGGCTGAGCCTAGCCCCGGTCGTCTTTGAGTAACAAACCGTGGGGTGGGCCCTGCGATGTCGTGTGCGCGCTTATCCTTATGTTATCAAATAACAATCTGCGATTGGTCGAGCACAGCCCTGAAGTGGGGTTTGTTCATGTTAGATTGGCGGCTGGGAATGGGTCCCCCTTTCCTTTATCACGATATTATTCTTGTATCCAGAAACCCCTCCCTGACAGACCGATCAAAGAATCAAGTCGACAATCAATAACATCTGTCACGAGCCCTGATTCTCTCATGTGTCTCATTGGATTTGTGTATGTTCTTGGTTGAGTTTCTTCCCTGCTCTGGGTCCCATATACATCTTTATACCTGGGTCCGACTGGAGTATCACTGCTATAACGATCACACGCCCCATTATGTAAATTACACAATGTGACAGCAGTGTTCTTGCTTGTTCTGTTCGTGCGGGGACGGCGGTTGTTAGATTGGTGGCTGGGAATGAGCTCCACTTCCCTTATTGCAATATTATTCTTGTATCCAAAAGAGGGGTGAAACCCCTCTTTTGACAGACTGATCAAAGAATCAAGTCGACGATCAATAACATCACAACATTCTGGTCCACACTTGGATACACTCACCCTATCGTATTCGTGCGTATCTAACAACAAGGATACCGTCCGGTCCAAGCCCGCCTTTCATTGGTTTGAGTCCTAGATCAAGCGACCAGGGTGTAACGATATTTCGTAAGCAGCCTCTGAGCTCAGACCATACTTTCGTCTCGACACCGAGTTAGATGCTCTCTTTTCCCGTGTTTTTTAGCCAACGATGAATAAAAAATGGCTCTATGGAGATTGATCAATTAATTGCTTTATTCTCTATCGTTTTATATACATATCGCTAGATGCATCGTTGTGGTTGAATTTTGACAAAATAAAATGCCTCTGTCGACTGCCCGCGCGAATTCCACCAAGACCACCAAGGACCCAAGCCTGGGGGGAGCCCGATTCGCATGTCCTATATGGGACAGCTTATCTGCGCTAGCCAAATTAGGGAATTATCACGTTCTCTAAAAACTATACTAATCTACAAGAGGAAATGTCGCAGGGTAGGCATTAGTAATCTAGCTATATGCTTTAAGTAACTCTGCGGGATGGAATACCCCGCACAAGAGATAACTTAAGACATCAATCAACACATTTGCTGCTGCTCATCATATTCACTCTAACCCTTTAAGCACGCTCAGTGCGACAGGAAATCATCACGGTCGAGCAGTAATGGCATTATTTCTTAAGTTTAACAAGCAGCTATAACAGGAATATAGATCTAATTATTAATAAAAAAATATCTTCATGTTTTTTAATGGCTAAGCTTCTGGAAAGAGTTATATAGGATAAGGAATTTTGGTTGTGGTCTTGAAAACCTAAGTGCTGATTCCCTCCTGGAGTTCACAAAGTCCCCTAAGGTCCGAAGGGCCGGATCACCCGTTGGATCATAGTTCTTGGAAGACTGGGTGAACATGTCGTTGGACAAAGCCTGCCAGTAAGGAGTGCTGTTGACAAGCTCCTGGAAGGCCACAAGGCTCGGGTCAAGAGACAGACTTTTACTCTGCTTTCCCTCCTTGAGCTTGGAAGCTATCCATTGCTGGATAGCCGGACGGTGCTCGGGTAGCCATTTGCCAATAAGTCTGTGGATTGCCGCGAGATCCGATGTTGCTGAGACCATCTTGATTGGAGACTTGGGAGATGTAGCAGATGTCAAAAGCAGACAGAAAATGATATTTTTAGCGAAAGAAGTAATGGAGTAAAATGAGTTGAGAGGAAAAAAAGCATGAAAACGACCCAAGATGCTTGACTTTATGTGCATGAGAAGAGCTGAAAACTCTGGGTTGCGGACTAAACTGTCCGATGCAACGCAGGTAAGTGGTCAGCTCCAATGATATCCTTGGCTGAAGCCGGATGCACCGAGACATACAGCTTTCCGCCAGCCACTCTCGCTAATGCCCCCTATTGATTGCTTAGAACCGTAGCACCAGCCGCCAGAAGCGTTTACCTGCCGATATATTGCATCGAAAATATGATACTGCAACAGTGATTGGGGTTGAGGATAAAGCGGTCAAGGCTATGC
The DNA here is from genome assembly GCA_020744335.1 of Fusarium sp. MPI-SDFR-AT-0072. Classification (NCBI taxonomy): domain Eukaryota; kingdom Fungi; phylum Ascomycota; class Sordariomycetes; order Hypocreales; family Nectriaceae; genus Fusarium; species Fusarium sp. MPI-SDFR-AT-0072. The sequence goes on from JAHBOG010000004.1 coordinate 4,557,988, forward strand.
ATAAGGAGATCGCATGATGGTTCTTGTATATTAATGTGAATAAGTACGTAAGAGGGGCAATGGGACCTTAGAGCATACCAATACAGTATTTATCACAATATAAATTTAGTTTGAAAACACATATTAGAATTAAAGTTCTATAAGATATCCATTCCTCTTGTTAATCACTACCAACTACAGACATAAACTTCTAACCTAGGCCAGATATCCTTCCTCTCCGTGCTTGCTACTGTCCTATGACAAAGACGAGTTCAAAGTCTGGAATGTCCTGCAGACATCTTCCAGAACCTGCCTAACTTTCTCTTCTTGGAATAGCCGCGCCTTCGCTACGACGGTAATATTGAGGCTAACACCATCAGGCTCAACCTCTCCGGCTATGGCCAAGTCGTAAAGCGGCTCATCCTTGCGAAGCTCAACATGCTTTGCCAAGATTCCCATCTCAACCCGCTGCTGTCCTACTTCACTCTCTGGATGATACTCGAAATTGTGATATGTGACGCAAATGGAGTAATTCGTCGTTTCCTTTGGCCAGTCGGTGCAGTTGCGCTTGATGTCCTCGAACCCAAGTGTCTCGTAAGGTAAACTCCGGAGATATTGGTCTTGCATGTCGCGAAGCAATTGTTGCTGATTTGCTTCTGCATCTATGCGAGCACGTACTGGTACTGAGTTTGTGCAAGGTCCGATGATATCTTGCCAAATAGCCGGTAAGCCTTGCCGTCCAGAGACAATTCGACCAAAGACGACCTCATCTGAACCTGATTCCTTCGAAAGCACTAGAGCAGAAGCAACATTCAAGACTGTCGCCTGTGTGGCGATGCTGCTCCGAATAGCCTGGAGGGGAACGCTAACGACCTGTGACAAATGCACAGCCTTATAATCTGGGATTTCTTGCTGACCACAGCGGATGCTGGGATCACTCAGAACTGTCATGGGCGAGTTCTGAATCATATCACGCCAGAACTCGTAGCTCTCCTTGCGGTTATGGGCAGTGTATTGCATGTATTGCGCGAATTGGGTCGGTGGCGGAAGGACTCTGCCATTGTAGAGAATGTGAAGACCGCGTACCATGTAGTCGAAACTCAAGCCGTCATACAAAGCATGAGATAACCTCAGTATAACTCTCACCGATGATGCCGTCTTCATAATGCCAAGCCGTATCAACGGATGTCCTAGAGATGCAGGGTCTTGTGCATGCTCATCCAAGTAATCGCTTGTCGCAGTGTTCACGTTCTGTTCAGTCTCAATCACCTGGATGTTCATATCGAGATGCTCCAAGACTACTTGGTAGATCTCGCCTGAAACTTCCAAGAAGACTGTCCTGAAGATATCGAGCTTTTGGATCCAAAGCTCGCAAGCTCTGACTAGGGTATCAGAGTCTGAATCGCGTGGGAAGTCTATGTAGAATGGCACAAGCTTTCGCGGGTACCCAGTTGTCGGATCGAAGAGGAATACCTTCTGCACCTGCGTAGATGGATAGACGTCCTGAATTGTTCCATAGCAAGAGTCGAGTTGCGGGCGAATTTTGCGTTGAACAAAGTCCTGTGGATCATGCAGATCAAGGAGCTGAAATGCAGCATAATCAGCTGTCTGTATATCATGGTTTGCCTCTTTCCTGTGCTGTGATTGAGCCAAATCCATCATTTCGGCGAGCTGGAAAAGAACAGGGTGATCAAAGATGTCTTTAACCACGATGGTGGTGTTCAGACGATGACCAATTCGCACAGCGAGTTTGGTAGCCATAAGTGAATGCCCACCGAGGTCGAAGAAGTTGTCAGTGATTCCAACCTGGATACCTAGGACTTTGGCAAACTCTTCACATAACATCCTTTCGGTCTCGGTACGCGGGGCCACTCGTGAGGACCATGCCTGTTTGTCCTGTCCATCGGCGATGGGGTTCTGTAAAGCTAAGCCTTGGCGGACGATAGCTGCAAGATCGGCTAAGACTGGGTGATCGAAGACGTCCTTGACAGTGACGCGAACCTTGAGTTTATGGTCGATTCGCGAGATGAGCTTTGTTGCCAGGAGGGAGTGTCCGCCAAGTTTGAAAAAGTGATCAGTGATGTTGACTTTCATTCCAAACACCTCGGTCGCCTCCTCACACAATATGATCTCGATGTCGCTAATAGGGAACGCTGGCACGGGTGCTGCCGCCTGGGCCTTTGGTAAGATTCGGGCCTTGCGTGCAAGTTCCTTTCGGTCGACCTTTCCATTGGCATTGAGAGGCATCTTGTCCAGCACAACTATGCTGGATGGAATCATGTACGATGGAACCAAAGACTGTAGCCGTTCACGGACCTTCAACGCGGCACGACGTCTCTGCAATCGCTGGAGCGGTCTGTTGGCAAGGGTTGACCCTAATGGAAGATGATTGTCATTGGGGAATCGAATCAGGGTACGGCTAGGGCTAGCTGTTTGAGAAGACGAGTAGTGGTGGAAGACGGCATCCAGCGCACCGCTCTGTGACCACTGTCGTGCTGCACTGACTTCTAAACGGAATCCAGTTTCCTTTGCAAGCTGGAAAAGCTCAGGAACGGAGAGTGATGAGCGGCTTTCGGCTTCGGAGCGAACTGCTGAGATCCAGGCTGCACCATCCAGTGTACTCTGCGTCTCATCTTTACTGTCATTGTCGAGTGACTCAACAATATGTCGCTCAAAGGCAGTTTTGTCATAGGGGATGTTGCTGACAGCCACAGTCGTAGCGTCTTTAGAGAGCTGTAGGAGTTCTAGAAGAGCATGTCTGTTCATCTGAGAAGCTTCAAAGTCGATCCAGTGATCCTTTCCGATCGAATACACAGGTCGTGTCGATTCGCTTGACTCATCATGTAGGTGTATGACAGCCGCATAGCGGTACGCGCTGAGCTCGTTTGTGGCTTTCATGTTCTTTGGAAGAATCTCGACGTGCTTGATCAGGTCTGGAAGCCGGTCTTGGAGCGTGGTGAAGAAGGCTGGCTCAACAAGCAGCTCCTCCTCGCCTTCTTCTAGCTCTGCGATCTTTTGCCGGACACTGTACTTGCTTGCATTGTTACCTAGCGTATGAATCGCCCTGGCAGCAAGGAAATGTCTGTTGATGGCGTGAGATCGTATGTCGCCAAAGAAAATGCGCTTGACACCAGGCATCCGAACCAGAGTATCCACAACTTCCATCAGGTAGTCGGGTGTAGGGAAGTACTGAACTACAGAGTTGAACACGACGAGGTCTGGACAAAGTCCACTCAGTTTGTTCATATCTGTAGCTGTACCAACATGAACCTTGGCCTTTCCTGCAAGTGCTGGGATGGACTCGATGGCCTTGTTCACAAACTCGGTCGCTGACTTGGAAGGCTCAAGACCTACGTAGCTTTGTAGCCCAGCGTCAAGGTTGAACAATATCATGCCGCTACCAGTTCCTATCTCCAGTACATGACTAGGCACTTGACTGTCATGGAGTGTGTGTATGGTGTCGTCAAGCCACTCCTGCATATCTGCCTTGTCGATCTCACTTCCGTCGTACATGGATGTCCAGCCCTTGAAGTCGTTTCCAATAGCCGATTGGTCGATGGCGGTGCTGATATCGGAATACATGCCACTCTCAAAATGGTCTTGCCATCCCTCAACTTGATTGCCTGTCTCTTCTTGCTCGAAGGAGTGGTCGTTGTCTGCAACCACAAACCCGATCATCTCTGGCTGCTGCCCTTCGTCCTGTCGGAGAACGACAGCAGCGTCACGGACCGACTGATGGCTGAGGATGGCAGTCTCTACCTCGCCCGCCTCGATCCGGTTGCCTCGAAGCTTGAATTGGGTATCCATACGCCCAAAGAACTCCATAAGGCCATCTCCTAGCCTGACACGCACCCGGTCGCCTGTCCGGTATGCCCTTACAGTCTCACCGTCCATGTTGATGTGAATAAAGCGGTTCTTGTCAAGAGTTGGGTCGCTATAACCACGAGCAAGACCATCTCCAGTGACAACAAGCTCTCCCATAACGCCGACACCCACCAGCTGCTGTTTGGGATCCATGACGTAGGCTCCAGAGTTGTTGAGGGGTCGTCCAAGGGGAAGCCCGTTGTGGAAGGATTCATTTTCGGCAACATTGTACATGGTACTGAAAACTCCATTCTCAGTTGGGCCATATGCGTTGAAGCATCGACCCCGGGCAAGCGCCAGCGCCTCGACAGCATCCTGGCCGTCAAACCTGTCTCCAGCGGCGATGAGGATGTCGAGATTCTTCATGGCATCGCGGGCATCGGCTAAGTATAGCTTTAGCAACGCAGGTGCCATCATGGCGACGTTGACTTGTTCTTTGGCAAATACAGCCTCAAGGGCTTTGCCGTCCAACGTGGTCATATAGTCAATGCAGACTACTGTTCCACCGTTCAGAAGCATGTTCCAGATCTCATAAGTAGCGCCGTCAAAGGCAGTATTGAACATATGAGCCATCCTCGCTTCAGAAGGGAAATTTGGGATAATGTCACCTTTGACAAGTCGTAGAATGGCACGGTGCTCACACATGACACCCTTGGGCTTGCCAGTTGACCCGGAGGTGAATAGCACATATGCAAGGCTTGTCGCGGAAGGGCTCAACGAGTCTGCATATGCATGGTCGTTCATACCATTCGTGCCATGATCTTGCACAGCGTCTGTGAAACGTACTAGCTCCAGGTCTGGTAGCTGAAACTCAGGGGCAGTCACTCCAGAGCCCAGCAGGACTATCTTGTGTCCGGGTACCCCTGACAGGATATCCTTCATGCGGGCAGCAGGAGATCTCACATCAAAGGGGAGATATGCCAGGTTCGCTTTCAAGATACCAAGAAAGGCAACAACTGTCTCGCATGACCTTGGTGCTAGAACCCCGACCAGTGTTTCGGTCGCCATGTTCCGTCGGCGAAGCCATGTAGCTAGCAGCTCAGACTGATGGTCCAGCTCTGCATATGTCAGGCGTGATGAGGAGTCGACGACTGCAACAGAGTCGGGGCAAGCATCGGCCTGGGTACGGAAGACATCAACCACGCTCGAATCTCGAGGGTACTCGACCTGGTTGATCTTGAGTAGGCCCATACTTCGAAGTTCCGGTACCCCATCGGTAAGCGGGAGAACCGAGATGAAGGTTTGAGGTTGATCGAGACTATGTCGCAGAATCTGGAAAAACACGCTGACCACGTTTTGAATGGTTTCAGGCTTAAATAGGTCTGTAGCAAAGTTACAGCTGCCTTTAAGCCCGCCAGGCTCTTGCAACAAATGGAACTCGATGTCAAACCTGGTGTATGCCTTGCTCGAGAGCAGTTCTGACTCGATACCTTGCAGCTCGAACCTTCCGAGGCTCTTTTGCGAATGAACAGCAAACATGAGCTGCGCCAGCGGGGTTCGTGACAAATCTCTTGACCCAGGTTGCAGTGCAGATACAACTCGCTCAAAGGGAACATCTTCATGCTCAAAAGCGGCCGTCGTTGTTGACTTGACCCGGTGGACCAGGCTCTCAAATGTGTCACCATCATTAACAGCGATTCGCATACATTGAGTGTTGACAAAGAAACCGATCATGTTCTCCAGCTCCCGTCGATTGCGGTTGGCGATGGGTGTGCCGATGACGGCATCGTCAACTCCGGTGAGACGATAATGCGCAGCGCGGAAAGCGGCCAGAAGCACGGAGAATGAAGTCGAGTTATGCTTGTTGCAGAACTGTCGTAGCTTCTGGTATAGCTCACTATCGATAGTGACTGGCACGACGCCTGCTTCACCCGACAGTAGAGCTGGTCGAGGGAAATCGGTTGGGATCTTGGCGGGCGAGGAATCCGCGAGTTGTTTCTTCCAGTACTCGAGTTGCTTTTCATGCTCAACCGCTTGACTCTCCTGCTTTTGCCACATGGAAAAGTCGCTGTATTGTATCGGGAGCGGGCTGACTGCTGATAGAGGATCTTGACCCCGTAGGGCGGCAGCGTAGAGTTGACTCAGTTCCCGTCCTAGTAAGTCAATGGACCATCCATCAGAGATGATATGATGCATGACGATAGAAAGGACATGATCGTCTTCGCCCAAGCGTATCAGCGATGCTCTCCATCCAGCCTCAGATGCTATATCAAATGGAGTGGTCTCTACCTGGTATAGCGCCTCGGAGTAGTCGTTGCGTTGGCCATCTGACAGATCGATCACTTGTAACCCTTTGGCGAGTTTCTTATGAACAATCTGCACCCCTACGCCATCCTGGTTCTCGAAGGTAGTCCGCAGTGTCTCGTGCCGCTGTTCCAGGGCTAGCAGGGCGCGGGTCAGCCCGTCGACGTCCACCGGTCCTCGCATGCGGACGGCGTAGGGTATCAGATACCACGAAGCACCCTCTTCCAGTTGGTCCAGGAACCATAGTCGACTCTGGGCATATGACTGTTCAACAGGACCGTCATGAGTTGACTTTGGGATGGGGGTGTATGATTCCGAGCTGCCGTTGATCGAGCTACCGTTTATGAGGGCCTTGAGGCCATCAAGCGTGGGGTTTTGATAGATACCAGAAACCTTTAGCTCCATGCCGGCTGACCTCGCAATATTGACCATTTTGATTGCGGTTATGGAGTCTCCGCCAAGCTCGAAGAAGCTTGCTCCAATGTTGGCAGAGTCCGGTTCAAGGTTCAAGCTTCGGATCCAAATCTCCTCTAGCTTGGAATCTGTATCAGTGGCCGATGAATTGGAATCTAGATTCCACTGGGAAGCCGTTGTCTGAGTCTGTCCACTGACCAGCTTGCTACCCATAATTCGAAGCTTTCTTCGATCCACTTTGCCAGTGGCAGTGCGGGGAAGATCATCCATGCAAACGTAGAAAGACGGAATGGAATGTCGGGGAAGAAGTTTTTCCAGCTTCGAGTTGATTTCTCTGGTAGCATTTTGACCCAATATGTGAACATCTTGCTCAGACTTGGACGAGCCTATCAGGAAGGCAGTCAAGAGTGTGCTACTGGACGAATCTGGCTTCTTGACAGCTTCGACGACGATGGTCATGACGTCAGGCATTTGTTGTCTCAGACGTGTTTCCACTGCGCCCAGCTCAACACGCTGCCCTCTAATTTTGACCTGCGAATCCACGCGGCCAAGGCAAACAATGCTACCATCAGAAGCATAACGTGCAAGGTCTCCTGTTCTGTAGAGCTTGATTCCGTCTGGTAAATGTTTTGACGGATACCAAGTTGGGGCTGTCGCAATAAAGGGTGACTTATCCGGCAGTGGGGCAACGATGTAATCGCGTGCAATACCTGGACTTTCTATAACCAGCTCTCCAATGGCGCCGATGGGGACAAGACGGTTAGAGTCATCAGGATCAACGATCCAGGAATGTGCCCCTACTGCTCGGCCGATGTTATTCGGCTCAGAGGAGTGCGGGTTGATCTTAGCAACAAAGCAGAAAGAAGAACTCTCACTCTGGCCGTAACCGTTCAAGAGCTGCTGAACTCGAGGAGCCCAGGTCTCGTTGACTGATGCTGACATCTGTTCTCCAACCAGGATCAAGGTCTGAAGTCCAGGGATAGCGTCTGGTGGGAATGTTGATATATAAGACGGCGTTACCATGGCCCAGTTGACGTTGCACCGGTTGATGAAGGCAGGAACATTGTTCATGCGGTCATCATCCGAAGGGATACAGACACATCCGCCTTGAATCAGAGTCGTCATGATTTCTAGCAGACACGCACCAAAGGCATGGGAACCAAATTGAAGAGCGCGGGTGTTGGTATTGATGCCCATAGCAGGGCCAAACTTGGCGGCACAAGACGCGAATGCTTGGTGTTCAATCATGATACCCTTGGGATCGCCAGTACTTCCAGAAGTGAAGATAATATATGCCAAGTCCCGTGGCTTCGCTGTGAAAGTTGGCAGTTCATCATCACCGGTCTGCGTCAACGACTGAATAAGCTCATCATCGACCACAATGCATCGGCCAACAATATCCTGCACAGTGTTGCAGTGGAGCTTGGAAGTGAGGGCGATTGTTGCAGCGGTTTGTTCGAGTACCTGGGACATCCTGGCCAGGGGGTCGCTTGGGTCAATGAGTGTGAATGAATGACCAGCTTTGAGCACAGCCAGCATTGACGCGACGACCCATTTTGATTTCTCAAAGTAGAGTGGGAGTATCGCCTGCTTTTTGCCAAAGTCAATCGACTTGATATGTTGAGCCAGTCGCGAGGAGACATTGTCCAACTCGGCATAAGTCCATTCTCCATCCCACGAGACGACGGCAGTTTTGTTTGGGAAATCAGCAGCCCACTTCAACATCTCGCTGTGAATCAGCGTGTCTTGTGCCTGTATAGGTTCTGAATTCCAGCTTTCGATCTCTGCTCTATCCTCACGCGTCACCGTGTCGACCTGTCGTACACAAGGCACATTGTCTGTCGAGCTCTGTAATTGCTCGATCAAACATCCGAGCTGCCTGAGGAATCGCGTCATGTGATGGGAGTCGATAACACTTTGGTCATACCTTGCGACAAATTGTGCCCCTTCACTGGTCAGCTGACAACTGAGTAGGAGCGCACGGTTTGTGCAGGGAATAAAATTCTCTGATTCTTCTGTCTTTTTAAGAATCTCCCAAGTCGCAGCTCTCTTAGTGTCACTATCAGTGACCAGCAGGACGGTTTGGAATCCACAAGCGGCAGATGCATTATCTCCAGTGCTGCTAATGTTGCGGAGACCGGCATGTACGAACTGGCGCATGGCACGATCGTGGGCATCGATTGCACCCATGACATCCGATACAGACTGATCAGAGGCACAGCTCACATGGATAGGTACTACCGTACGTGTCGGGCCATCCATCATAAGCTGATGTTGATCCAACATAGGAGCTTGTTTGGTCACTACACCAAATAGTGCCTCAGGAGAGTGTGTGTAGCGAGATAGCAGAATTGCGAGGGCTGCGCGACAGAGAGTAGTGCTAGACCACTTTGTCTGAATTGGGGACGAGTATGATATGCGATGCTCTGCCTGTGCATCGGGGGAGGGTATAGTCAAGGGAGGTGACAATGGCGGGAACGCAGAAGCATCCAGGCCGCTGAAGTATTTCCGCCAAAACTGAGTCGCGCGTTCCATGTCCGCGACTTGAGGGATCTTGAGAATCCTGGATGGGTTTGGGTTTGGGTTTGGGTCTTCCTCGGGGGTAGCTTGGGAGGAGTCGGGTGTCTCAAGCTGGCGGGGGAGTTCATCATGTGCATCCTTGTATGCTTTGAGAACTCGCCCAAGGACACGTTCTTGAAAGGCAGTGTCCACCAGAGCATGACTGAATGTCCAGATGAGAAGTCGTTCATTTGTATCAGGGTTGTCTAGAAGAACGAAACGATTGCAACGCGGCCCAGCCACGGCAGCAGCAGCTTCGTCTTGCACCACCTCATCCTTCAGGCCGAGGGATGTCCAGTCCATCCACGAGAACACAAAGCTCTCTCTCAAGACGACTTGAAAGACATCTCCGGTGTTTGACGTATATGCACAAGTCCGCAAGGCTGGAGTCTGATGCACAGTCTCTTTCCAAGCAGCGGCTAGGCGTGCGGTGTCAACATCTTGAGGGATCTCAAAGACGACATGGCCAACAGCACGCTGTCCATCTTTGGCAGCGCAATCCATAACGTCGCGCTGAAATGGCGTCCCAGGCAAGATATTCTCGATCCTATCTTGGCCTAAGCCAAAGAATCGAGTCACTTGCTTGGAAAAGCTGTTGGGATGACTAACTGCGTCAAATAGTGGCGTAGCTGGGTCATGTTCCCCCTCGGTTGCGTTATTCATGGATGCCATGTTGAATAGATGTAGGCAGGTGTTGGTAGTTAAAGTTGGTAGAGATGAATAGAACTGATGAGAGGGGTGATTGGTAGCTGAAACAAGTATAATAACTGTTCTCAATGACTGCTTTCCTCTTTATAGATAGTTTACAGCAACTCAACAAAGCGCATCCATACGGCCAATAATACTTGGATGCAGTGCCTTGAATCTGTCAATCTTACGCCCTATGTCTATCAGTCAGTCGTACCTGTTGGGTACTGAGCGAAGGATTTGTACCCCCACCAGGAATCGTGTTACTGACGCATGATAGCCCAGTATTGTAGCGGGTCACAGAAAGAGGCGCAACAAAATACCTTGCTTGTTTTATGAAATCTTATGAGAAAAGTTTTCCACGCAACCATTTTCCTTGTCATTACCTTTCTGTAAAGGTACAAAGTGAGGCATCCCACATGCAATGCCACTTGGCTTTCAAGTACCTACTACGTGAATGTGGTCTTTCAGCTCTGGTTCTTCATTCCATGTTTCTATACTAAAAGGATGCGCCATCTCACTATAATCCTATATGTAACTTATACTCTCGGTTGGGTATGTTTCCCGTTATTGCGTCAGCGGCTTTAATACCTATGCACGGGAACGAACGAGCCGTCTCTACTGTCTCACTAGGACCCTCTATGTAATGGATGCTCCCTTTTGAGCATATCACACGCAATCAAGTCGCTCGATTTATCATAACTACCTCCTTGTTATGGCAAGCAACATCCCATCCCGCAAGAGCTTTATATGCAATGCATGCGCAACCTTGTGAGTAAATGCCGCGTCTGTCTCATCGTTTAGCCCTATGTCTTCATACGTACTTTCATCTACTTCAGGTGATGTAAGAGCGTATCCTACGGTAGTTAGTGAGACGGAGCGGACCGGCCGATATGACAGAAACGCCTGTATCCAATCACACCTGATGCTCTTGGCACAAGTCCCGGCAATGGCCTCTTGCTCTCATGCAGCTACAGTAAACTGGAAGTTACTGACCTATGTGTCTTCAGAGCTGTAGGACTAGTGGGGCAGTAACTCTCCACACACACCAGGTCTTTTGTCGTCTCATGTCTCAATATGCCTGTCTTCTTTTAGCTGGGGCGGCTATACTGAATTCAGAAATACTGAGCTGCACCTGTACAAGATGGAGGTGCCAAGTACCTGAGAAAGTAGCTGGCAGCGGTACGTATCAAATCGAATCCATTATCAAACGCTCTAGGGTGTAGCATGGTTTAGGGTTACATGACTTCCTAAAGGATAAGCGGCTGTCAATCTGTCAATCTGCACCCTCCAATTAGGCTAGGCTCTCAAACATGAAGATCCACCACCCTTACGGCTCTTGCATCGATGGCATGTCGATTTGCTAATGTCGATTGACGTGGCCAGGACGGCTGAGTTAAGGCACGGAATCTTGGAGATGACAAGCGGCAAAAGTTCCTCACCCCCTACGCTACTGTATAAGACACAGTAAAAGGGGGCGGGTTCATCACACCGCCATAGACTCATTTCGGGAATAGGCGTGATCTTCATCCCGCCCGCGGGAGAGTGGGGATGGAGTAAGCACTAGGAATGTGCTGAGAGCTAGGGTAAGTAGCACAGAGATCCGGCACGGCAGTTAAACAAGCTAAGCACTAAGTGCTAAGAGCTAGGGTAAGTAGCACAGAGATCCGGCACGGCAGTTAAACAAGCTAAGCACTAAGTGCTAAGAGCTAGGGTAAGTAGCACAGAGATCCAGCACGGCAGTTAAACAAGCTAAGAACTAAGAAAATAATAGCTGTAATAACTATTGCGGGAGCGGGTGGAAAGGATATAGATATCGTTAGGAACATATAGTCATAAACATGGTAAATGTTATCTCCTTGGTAGTGAGGGCCTTACACGCAGGTCATGGATGGATCTCTGCCGATTTTCCGACCAAATCATGAGATCTTTTATGATGAATCTAATGGCGGTCTTATTAATAAGGTATGTTCAGAAATACCTTCCATCTGCCTTATCACGATGAAGCTAATCCCTGCAGCTAAGGTTACATGCCTGTACAGATACTTTTCTGATCCCTACAGCTAGGTGAAGGGAAAGGTTAACGGTACTTGGTGGGTCAGCAATATTTGCGTGCTGTGCCCTTAATGCCAAGGAGGCAGCTGTCCACCTAAAACTTTAATCGTGTAAAACTGCTCATAAAGTTCAGGTATATAAACGGGGGCGAATAGGAGTCCCTTGTATCTCTATGACGCATGCACCAAGATCTTCGGAATAATATTCCGTCATTAGTCTTATCTAAACGCCTCTGGACACATAGGGTCCTTCCTTTTTGATTGAGGCCATCGCCAACTGACGTACCAGTACTTACCTCTTGAGGCCTCCCTCTAAGACCTTCCGCAGCAATAGTCGACGGATTGGGCTGCCGCTCAGACCAAGATGAAGACCACGCAAAAGGCCCAGCCAATGAGGCAGCTTTGCCTACGCCTAAGACAAAAGCACTATCAATATCAGGGTCTTGTAGATCCATTACTCTTAAATAGTCTTGTTTCAGCTGTTGACCCTAGAGGTTTACATGGGTAGGACATCAAGTTGTGCCGAACGGCCGCCAGAGGCAAGCAGCTTACAGCCCCCCACGGGTAGAGTTGTCGTAAGACATTCACTCAATGAAGACCGACAAGCCCAAAAAGTGACCTAAGAGGAATAGAGAGGATTGGAAGGAGGAAAACACTTAGCAACGGGGCAAGGAAAAGAACCTACAGCTCGAGTAGGACTTTTCTGGTTACAATTGAGATCATTCTGTCTGCACTGGGATTGTGTATATATATAGCTTACATTGTTATGACCAATCGATCAATCTCGTGTTCATCTGCTGAGAGCGTCACTGGCATCATCATAGTGAAACAGGTCCACCTCTCTGCCGTCCATTGCCGGATTCTTCACGGCACTTCATTGTCAAATTCGGTCGAGTTTATGACATGATAATATATCACATACCTAAGCACCTTTCTCACATCTAGCGCTTCCTTCTCACTCTTAATTCCACTGCTCCGCTCCTCCTATATTCCATGAGCTCCGATACCCACCAACCTAAAACTCAACACCTCTTTGCAGCTTCCCTTTTCTCATAACTATCTCTGAATCTTGATCGGGACTCACGAGACTATGGCCTCCCAAGTCCATCCAAGCTGGTTGCCGGCCCTCTTAGCTGATGCAAGATTATCCCCAAAGTTATTTGCTTGGTCTCCTGCCAATATCCGCCCAACAACTACATCAAAACTCAGAGAAACTATTAGCAATGGTCATCATCACGAAGATCGTGTCCATGCTGCCTCAAATGACTCTGACAAGCGCATTTTCATCGTGGGTCCTGGCAACATAGGTAGACTCTTCGCGAGTCACCTGGTCCGGCGACCCAACCCGCTCCCTATCACTCTCGTGGTGCCCAGAAAAGAACTTCTATCACAATGGGTAGAAAGTGAGGGCATAGGTCTTGTAGACCCAGACCACGGAAAAGTGCTTACGAGCAAGCGGTTCAACATCGAATGGTGGACAGAGACTAGACCTCAGTATGGTCCTGTAAGGGAAGTGGCAGATGGGGAGAAGCTACGCAACGTCTTCATCGCCACAAAGGCAGCGGCTGCGTTGACCGAAGCAGATCGGCTTCGTCGATACTTGGGAAGATCCACCTCGGTGGTCTTTGCACAGAACGGAATTTGCAAGCTGTGGCCTCCGCATGGTCCTTTATACGTAGCCAGTCGATATGGAACCGAGGACGCCCCTACCTTTTCAGCATGTGTCGTGAATCATGGCGTATCATCGGCAGGCCCTTTCATGAGCATTCAGTCAGTTTCTGGCGACGCGTCTATTGGGCCTGTCTTCTCGGCTTCGGACAAACGGCCCTCGGACGACTTTTTCAACAAATACATCGCCAGCACACCCTTTTTGGAGACAAAACAAGTTTCTTCAGGCGAACTGTGGCTAATGCAGCTGGAAAAGCTGGCCAAGAATGCCGCAGTTAATCCACTCACAGCCCTGTTACGCTGCAAATCGGGAGAATTATTTACAAGCCCTGATTCGCAAGACCCTTTGACTCGCGTACTCGACAAGCTCTTATGGGAAATTAGCGCCGTGATCCAGGGTCTTATAAATCACGATGCAAGCCTTGAAATTGTTTCTTCTTACGCCGAGCAGACGCATCAGGATGAGACAGGCTGCGAAGACTTCCACCAAAGCGTTGCCAAGATCAGAATGAAGCTCACTGAAAGGTTCTCACAGCCTGTTCTGAAATCGAAACTATATGCATTTGGTCGCAAAATAACTGAACATCGTAGCTCCATGCTTCAGGATGCGGAGGCGGGCAAGCAAACAGAGATACGAGACTTCAATGGTTGGGTTGTCGATATGGCAGATTTTTTGGGTACGGGTCTGGATGTAAGTATACATCAAGGTTTAATTAAGTTGATTGAACAAGGTCAAATCTTGGATAAGGAGGAGTTGGCGAGGAAGCTATTATAGTTAAGCGCATGTTGATTTGGAGAATAAGACATGAAAGAATTGCGATTAATGCTCTGTATTTAGCGCCAGCTACCTGACTCCTTAGTAGATAATTTAATTGATTTCTCGTTTCGAGCGCCAGAACCCTTAAAAAGTGCTTATATTAGATCATACTCTTGATTGGTACTTACCCGACTGGCCGCGAATGATTTTCATGCACTCAAAGCTCAGCTGTATCTGCGGCACTTTGTAACCCAATCAAGAACACATGACATGACTCTTTCTTTGGAAGCTGACAATAGGAATAGGGATGACGCGTTACGGCTCAGTACGGGCTGCCAATGACGGAAAGTAAAGGGCTAGCTGCATGCCTCTGCTTGTCTCGGCCGGCCTCGGAACGGAAGGGTTTACCTAATTATGATTATGTCTGTTGTTGGTTGTTGGATTGTTTGCTTGCCCTCACCCCACCATAAGTAGACCAATGATGCAAGGGGCCTCCCCTCGTATCTCGTAAAAGTATCACTCCACTTTCGCGTGATGAAATTGGCGGATGAAAGGCGTTAGTGGAGCTGATGCTGAAGGGATGGGAAACGAAATGGGAAACCCGATTGGTTACTAGAGGCGGGTACCAGCTGCAGGTTAATCCAAACAGGGTCGTGTTTACGGATCAACAGCCAAGAACCCAAATCGGGCTAGCGACAGGGCTGAAAAGAAGCTTAACTGCACATTAACGCCCCCAGCTTTACGGATAGACACTGATTCTTGACCACCCACCACTGCGCTAACCTGGTGACGCAGATCGTCTGATGTTTGTGCCCCTTTCAAGACAGCGGGTCCTCGGGCTCTGCCTAAAATCCGACGACGGACTAGCAAGCCCCCCGCCCCCAAGTCTAAGCCGCACACGCTTTGCTGTTTATTCCCGAAGCTTGCGAGAGACTCACCAACAAAACAAAAGCATATGTACAACCTCTTTCCTTTTATGCATTTGATTCTGTGTACATTTCCTGTAACCGCTTGCTCTCTCACTCAGTCATTATGGGACGACACAAGGCTGAAAATGCGAGCAGTTCAATGCCACCAGGGCAGGACGAAAAGCCGTCTCCTGACACCAACGCCAAGTCTACTTCTGAGCGAGAGGCTAAATTTCAAGACTATTTGGTATGAACATGACCATATCCATCGCTAACGCCGCAACGAGATGCAGCTAACTTGGGTATCTTCTTGTTTTCTTCTTATAGCGAGTATTCAAGTATGCTACAAAATGGGACTTTGTGGCCTACGCTGCTGGAACAGCTGCCTCGATCGGCGCTGGCGTAACTCTCCCTTTGCTCAATATTGTCTTTGGTAAGTGGAAAGAATAAAAGAATTGATCTTTGGAGCTGTTTGCTGACTATTTATCGCATTTCAGGGCAATTTGCTAGCAGGTTCTCTGACTATGCTGGTACCGGAACACTTCCTGAAAGCGAGTTTAAATCGACGTTGAATGAACTTTCGTATGTATTTTATGCGTTTTGTCTTTCTAATATCTAACCGCGACAGCTTATACCTACTCGGTCTATTTCTCGGTCGCCTCGTTCTCAGTTACATCAACAAGGTAATTCTTTCTTTTCTTCAGTTCCCTGTCTCCGCCTGCTTACTCAGTCTTAGTTCGCATTTCGTATGATCGGTATCAGAATCTCTTCCGCCATCCGACAAGATTTTCTCACAGCTCTATTTTCCCAAAGCGTCCACGTACTAGACTCGATGCCTCCTGGATACGCAACGACAGTCATTACATCTGCAAGTAACACCCTGCAGCTGGGAATATCCGAGAAGTTGGGTGTTTTTGTTGAGTTCACCGCGACAATGATTTCATCTATCATCATTGCTTTCATCTTCAGCTGGCAGCTTTCTCTCGTTACATTCACTGCAGTCGTCTTTATTCTACTCAGCGTCCGCGTGCTGCTCCCTCTCATTACCAAGGGTCAGACGCGTCAAGGCGAGGTACGATGCTCTATCCCGGCCTTCTTGTTTGAATGACCACTGACTTGGGAACTATAGGCCGAATCCAAGGCGGCTTCTGTTGCAAGCGAGGCTTTGAGTAGCATTCGGATGGTAGTAGCCTATGGTGCTGAATCTCGAATTGGCAACAAGTATGGTCAATTTGTTGAAGAGGCCAAGAAACATGTACGATTCGTGAGCCCGTTTATTGGTATTCAATTCGGCTTGGTGGTATGTCAGACTGAGCTTTTCGTTTTCTTTCGCAATCAACATCACTCGCTAACTACATCCCTTGAATCTAGTTCTTTAGCAGCTATGCCGCTTTTGCGCTGGCATTTTGGTACGGAACCAGGCTTTTGCTCGAAAACAAGATCAACGAGCTTGGAGCCATTATTGTGTAAGTCCCTCCCTCACTCTCTACAATTGAAAGAAGACCTGTGCAATGCTGACCGTTATTAGTGTTTTGTTTTCCGTCATGATGATAGTGACTTCGATGGAGCGAATGTCCACACCAGTTCTTGCGATTAGCAAGGCCACAGTTGCCGCGGGCGAATTCTTCACCGTCATCGATGCACCCCGGCCTGACCCTGGGCACCTGACAGATCCAATCGTATCTGCCTCCGAGGACATCGTCTTGGAGGACGTCACTTTCGCTTATCCCAGCCGGCCACATGTCAAGATTCTGGATAATCTCAACCTACGACTTGAACGTGGTAAGGTCACTGCCATTGTAGGACCTTCTGGCTCTGGCAAGAGCACGATTGTCGGCCTTATTGAACGGTGGTACAGTCTGAAGGGCCAACCCGGTATCCCTCAAATCGTCGAGAAAAAGCCCGAACGGACCCAAGAGAACGTCGACACGGAAGAGGAGTCTGGTCCACCTGTTCAACTCCATGGCACTGTTTCTACTTGCGGCCACAGTCTGGACGACATCAACCTCCAGTGGTGGCGATCACAAGTCGGCCTTGTTCAGCAGGAACCGTTTCTCTTCAATGACACTATCTATAAGAATGTCGCCAATGGCCTCGTCGGGACCCGGTGGGAGAATGAACCAGAGGAAATAAAGCGAAGGATGGTCCGAGAAGCTTGCAAAGAAGCCTTTACCGACGAGTTTATCAGTGAACTCCCAGATGTAAGTGTGACGAATCACTCCTTATTGAGATTGCAGCTCCAAGCAACGATTTCGTCCAAGGCAGAAGGCTAATACTCTCTGGTCATTATAGGGTTACGATACAGCCGTCGGCGAAAGTGGTGCCAAATTCTCCGGTGGCCAACGTCAGCGAATTGCCATTGCCCGCGCTATCATCCGCCAGCCTGCTATTCTCATCCTCGATGAAGCCACCAGCGCAATCGACGTCCGAGGCGAGCGAATAGTGCAAGCAGCGCTAGACAGGGCCTCCAAGAACAGAACGACAATTACAATCGCCCATCGCCTCTCCACCATCAGGAAGGCAGACAGAATCGTTGTTTTGAGACAGGGACGGCTTGTCGAATCGGGCACTCATGAGAGTCTCCTCGAAGACACAAACGGTCTTTACTACAGCCTTGTCAATGCTCAAGCTCTATCCCTGGGAGATACCACGGATGGCGTTGAGGTCCCAATCAAGGCAGAGTTGCCATCTCCTGTACGTGAAAAGAGCCACGCAGACTCCGCGATGCAAGACAAAGAAGAACAGAAAATTGAGAAGCAGAGGAATCTGTTTTCTAGCTTTGGACGATTCTTTTACGAGACTAAATCCATTTGGTGGATTATGGCTCTGACTCTGTTCTTTTCTGCCTGCGCAGGCGCCGCCATTCCCTTCCAAGCTTGGCTATTCGCCAAGGTCATTGTCGTGTTTGGATACCTCCCTGATTCTGGGAAAGTCAGAGACAAAAGTGAGTTTTGGTCGCTTATGTGGACAGTTCTGGCCATTTCGTCAGGTATCAGCTACTGTGCCACGTTTCTGCTATCTACTCGCACTGCTAGCACTATTCGTGCCAAGTACCAAAAGCAATACTTTCTGTCTATCCTGTATCAACAGATCTCTTTTTTCGACGATGACGATCACTCTCAAGGCACCATGACTGCACGGAGCTCGGGCGATCCACAACAGCTTGAAGAGCTCCTGGGTTCTAACATGGCCAGTGTGTATGTTGCCTTATGGACACTGATAGGGACTATCGCTATTGCCTTTGCCTTTGCTTGGAAGCTAGCTCTCGTGGGTCTTTGCGTCGCTATTCCTATTCTTCTTGGTTCTGGCTACTGGCGACTGCGTTACGAAATCAGATTCGAAGAAATGAACAATGCCGTCTTCGCCGACAGCTCTAAGTTTGCCTCTGAAGCAATTGGGGCG
Organism: Fusarium sp. MPI-SDFR-AT-0072; assembly: GCA_020744335.1. Lineage (NCBI taxonomy): Eukaryota > Fungi > Ascomycota > Sordariomycetes > Hypocreales > Nectriaceae > Fusarium > Fusarium sp. MPI-SDFR-AT-0072. The sequence continues at coordinate 4,576,524 of JAHBOG010000004.1, forward strand.
TTCCGAACAGTCTCATCTCTTACACTCGAAGGTGTCATTTGCGATCGATTCCGCAATCTCAGCAGCAGCCAAGTCATAGATGCTTACAAAAAGTCTCGCTGGGTGAGCTTGTTGTTTGCCTTCTCAGATAGTGCAACTATCGGATGCCAGGCACTGGTACTCTACTACGGGGGTCGCCTACTGCTGAAGGGCGAGTATAACCTCGAGAGTTTCTTTGTGTGCTTTATATCTATCTTGAATGCAGGCGAGACCACAGGACGAGCACTCAGCTTCGGCCCCAACATTGCACAAGTCAGTGCAGCGGCCAACCGGATCCTAAGCCTGAGGAGCAGTCAAGTGAAAGACGACCCTTGTGTAAGTGGCGAGTTATTTAAGTCTGATGGCGACGGCATGAAGATTGAACTGGATAACATCTACTTCAAGTATCCTACACGAGACGTGCCAGTCTTTAAGGGACTCAGTCTTACTGTAGAAAAGGGCCAGTTTGCAGCCCTTGTTGGTGCATCAGGATGCGGAAAGTCAAGCATCATTTCTCTTCTCGAAAGGTAAGCAAAACCACCTCTCTCACCTATAGATAATATATACTAATACATAGTTGCTAAACAGATTCTACAATCTTGATCATGGTCGCATCCTGTGTAATGGCCAAGATATTGCTGCCAACAACGTCTACGCATACCGCAGTCACCTCTCACTGGTGGCGCAGGAGTCGAGCTTGTTCCAAGGTACGAGCAAACGCACAGCACTGCTCAATTACATGCTAACCAACAATCATACAGGTTCACTTCGGGAAAACATTCTTCTTGGGGTCGACGAGTCCACCGTCACAGACGAGAGACTCCACCAAGTATGCCGCGAAGCATCTATCCACGACTTCATCGCGTCTCTTCCGGAAGGATACAACACTCACATTGGCTCGCGCGGAGTGACTCTGTCAGGAGGGCAGAGACAGCGTGTAGCTATTGCACGGGCTCTTATGCGTGACCCTGACATCTTGTTGCTTGACGAGGCTACTAGTTCGCTAGACTCAGAGAGTGAGAAGCTAGTACAGGCAGCATTTGAACGCGCTGGCAAAGGGCGGACAATGCTTGCTGTTGCCCACCGGCTTGCAACAGTACAGAATGCCGATGTCATCTTTGTCCTTGGGGATGGCAAGTTGCTCGAGAAGGGGAATCATCACGATCTTCTTGCCAAGCGTGGTGTTTACTGGCAAATGGTAAGATTTCTCCTCCTTTCTTTAGCCACTATATATCTCTCTCTTGGGGTTTTAGTCAGTTCACTGCTAACCTTCTGGAAAATAGTGTCGAAGCCAAGCTCTCGATAAATAGACGTCTTGATTTCTCGTGGGTTGGGCATCTGATGGATCGAGGTATCTATACCTAGCTTTTATTATGTATTATTTATCTTAACTCAAATTGACCGTCTCTTCACTTCTACACCTGTATCTAAACGCCCTGCCACTGCCATATGTTTGTCTTTAGAGGTTCTCCCACGTTTCTCGCGCCCTCAATCGTCCGAGGCTGGTTCCTTTGTAAGCTCTCAGCCAACCATCTTCCCTCAGTGCAACCTCCAGTCACACATGCGATGGCGGTTGAGAATCTTTGAAGTTCCAAATTATTCCGCACATGCGGAGCAAGAGATTGGCGTTTGCATCCATCCAAAAGTTTGCCGACGAAGCGGTCTTGACCACAGATCGCCCTTGTTCGCCGAGTAACGATTCCCCTGTCAAAGAGCGAGGGGCCGTCGCCTAACGTTCTCCGAGGATCAAAGCGCCAATCATATCTCAAGATGACCGGTAGCCGAAACTATTGAAATGGCTCCAGCCAAGGATTCTAGCGTCTCGTCAACCACATGACATAGCTGAAACAAGGATAGCATGGCCAGACACTGGAGAAAACCTGGGGAACTGGGGAAAGGTGACAACGACAGTGGAGCGTCCATTAGTTCATGGTCCGAGAATTGGGAAATAAATAGGCTGGGAGGACTTGTAAGAGAGTCCGCTCTCTTTTCCTGCAACGACACAACTCAGAAATATTTATAATTATTTATTACCTTTTAACTTGTTTAAGTAAATAATAAATTGAATCTTTCTAATTTTATACTAAAGTAATACCTAAGTAATTAATTTCTTTCTCTATTCCTCTACGATAATATATTTCTTTAACTACTTGTTAATTTTTAAATATCTTAATTAAAATTTATATCTTTAGCTTTAGCCTTTATAGTAAGCTTAGACTTATATATACTATCTTAAAGCTCTTTTTTTATATTAGCACTTATAGCTTCTATAGCTATAGTTTATACCCTAAATAAACTACCTATTAAGGTAAAAGTAATATAATTAAAAGAAAAGAAAAAGAAAGAAAAAAACTTTTAGAAAAATAAAATTATCTTGTTAATATTCTATTTACTAGCAAAAGACTAAACTTATAATATAATAAAGCCTAATAAAAGTAACTACTATTAGATCTAAATAATATGCTATAAAACTAATAGAAACTATAATAAGTTAATAATACTTATATTATTTGTTCTCCTTAGCCCTATTAGAAATCCCTTAATAATAGAGCAGCCATATAGTTGGCATTTGCGCATTAACTACCTCTTAGAGATATACCCTTGCCAAGCCATGCTATATACTCCTAGCAAGCCTTAAATAACTAGTTAAAATACTTCAAGAATCATTAAATACGCCCTCATTAACTAAATGCCCTAAAGCATAACAGCATTACTATATCAGGGAATTTATATAACTTATCCCTTCTATACTCTAGATCTGTCACTTAGCAGATTTCCTATAGCTAATAGCATCTCCAATACACTACATAAACATCTATCTATACTTTCTTCTTACTCTAGTAATCATAGAGCGCCTTTTTCTTTATATAGATCTAATTAAAGCATTAAGTATAGGCTGTTAGTATATACTTAAATAGTTTCCCTTCTACTTAATAGTAAAGATAGTACCCTTTTATTATTTCAAGATCCTATTTATATTAACTTAGTTCTCTATTACATACTCAGGCCTAATAAAGTACCTCTGCAGGTCTAGTAAAAGCCATCTGACCAGTAATAGGGCTGCCATTACTCTCACCCCAGTCCTCACTTATAATCTTAGTATGTTATGTTATGTTATGTACATTTTTCGTCTGGGGGGCCATAGGCCCCGAAAAGCCCCCTACTGGGGCATAGGACGTGCTGAGCTAGAGAAGTCGGAATCTATCTACACACTACTTACAGAAATGCTATTGGCTACAAAGGATTGGTCATTCGCAAGGCGAAATTAGTCTTCACCTCGGCATCCAATTTCTGTAAACACGTCAGTAGGACGCACTCTATCCAGCATATCATCGGCCCAAATGGCGCATCCTATCGAGCCTATTACCCGTCAGCGGGATGGCCAGGCAAAGCTGGCATATCGCAGCCGCTTTTAGAGCCTGATACTAGGAGAGCTGAGATCAGTCTGTATGTGCGGCGGCTCGAGACTACATCAAGGTAGTCCCGGCCAGATAAAGGGCGTGCCAGCGCCCTTCATCTGGCCGGGAGCATATAAGAGAGAGAAAGAAAAGGTATAAAAGAAATATATAGAAGATAAAGAGAGAAGGAGAGTCACAAGTGCTTCTTAGGTTATTATCGCCTAATAGCAAGGATAAATCTTTCTAAAGAACGCGCTATCCTTAGATAGGTTAATAAACTTAGGAAAGTCTTTTCCTATTAACTATGTGAAATAACTAATATAGATGACCTAGCAACGTGCACGGGCCAGTTGCGTTGTATCCTGTCATGTTACCGCCACGACTGCGTACAGTAGACTACGATACCGGCACTATTAAAGCAAAAGAATAAGTGCTAGAAAAGAACGAAAAAGGAGAATATCAGTTTACCTAAAAGATGCAGACCTTAGGATAGATATAAGCAGAAGTAACCAAGGAAATCCCAGGAGAACCACGGGAGTTTATCTAAGAATTCCACGCATATCCACTGCATAGATATCAAGGAGTCACCAAAACCTTGAAACGACTACTACAACAAGGTTACCGGACAACACGAAAACTAATAGAAAAGGTTATTAAACAATGTGATGTTTGCGCTAGAACGAAAGCACAACGACATAAACCTTACAGAACACTATAACCAATAGAAGTCGCAGAATAACCATAGAGCTTAATCATAATGGACTTTATAACTAAGCTACTGTTATTAGAAGATCCTTTAACTGGAATCTACTATAATAGTATTATGGTTATTATAGAAAGGCCTATGAAATTCTCAATTTACTTACCCTACAGAGAGGCAATAGACGCAGAAGTCATAGCCTATATCTTCTATGATAGGGTAGTAAGAGAACGAGGACTGCCAAAAGAAATCTTATTAGACAGAGGGCTAATATTTGCCTCTAAATTCTAGTAATCACTTATGGCACTTATGGGAGTCAACCACCAACTTACAACAGCCTTTAGACTGCAGGCAGATGGCCAGATAGAACGGATAAATTAGGTACTAGAATAATATCTTTGGTATTATATTAACTATAAGCAAGATAACTGGGTTGAAAAACTACCTAGCGCCTAGCTAGCCTATAATACCGCATATAACGAGAGTATGAAACTTATACCGTTTAATGCAAACATTGGATTCATACCTGATGCATACCACGATGCTTGAGAACCCAAGAATGTGAACCCAGCAGCTATTATCGCAAGCGACAAACTAAGAGAAATACACGATGAACTTAAGACTGAGCTAGAATTCGTCAGAAAAAGGATGCAGAGATACTATGACCCTAAAAGGTTGAAGGGACTAACCTTTAAGGAGGGGGATATGGTCTACCTGTTTACTAAAAACATTAAAACAGATTGACTAAGTCATAAACTGGACTATAAGTACCTAGGACCAGTTAAAATTAAATGCAAGACAGGGGAGGATTGATACGAATTAGACCTACCCCAAAACATCAGATGCTACCCAATTTATTACATCTCGATGCTAGAATCAGCCGCTGACATAATACACGTCAAAACCGGCAATGAACCACGATAAATCATAGGACCAGAAGTCTACGAGGCAGAGGCAATTAGGAAAATGGAGAAAATCAACGGACAAAAGATGTACCTGATCAAATGGAAAAACTACCCAGAAAGCGAAAATACATAGGAACCGATAAAACACCTCGCTAATGCCCAGCGACTTCTGAAGAACTTCCATCAAAAACCAAGGACGGATCCAAAATCGCAGACCAATCAATAAGATCCACCGCACCAGCTTCGATCGACTCCACCACAGCAGTAGATTCAGGGGGCGCGACTAAGTTCTCCGCCTTCTCACGCTCACTCATCGACTCAGTATCCCGTTCAAGAGCCTTCAGACCCTTAGATTGAATAAGACGCTTCTGACGACGGAGACGCATCAACTTGGATAAACGCTCATTTAACTGACGCTGTAATTGAATAAGCTCTTCTTCAGTAGCCTCTTCATCAGCCTCAATACGGTTTTTCTCTTAAACCAAACGATCCGCTACCCGAGGAATTAGCAAAAATACCGCACGCAGGAAAATACACAACCAACCCTCAGTCAAAGTTACACCTTTACCATCACAAGTACGACCCCAACAGGTACACTCAGAACAGTTCTTCCACCCATCCTTCATCATACACTTAGTATAATTCTCGACGCACAAAGAACAAGGCATGATTTCGTAACCAGTAGAAGCGATAAGTTTCGCACAAGCAAGACGACGCTGAGTTTCTGGAGATGACATGGTCAGCACGAGAATGTTTACAGAGTCAAGTTTCACGCACCAGGGAGGAACCAACACCACGATGGATAAGCAAGGTCTCGAGGACGAGGCCAGGAGAAGGGAGAGATCGTGTTACGATCCTAGCGGTTACGTCACGTGTACCCCACAATTTTCTTCCAATCATAAGTGGTCACCACACACCAAAGGATTCTACGAGTGACCGCCAAGACTCGGTCACCAATGTATGACCAGAAACACCAGTGATTCTCAGAATCACCAGTGACTCTAAGAATCACTCAATGACTGCCCTCTCGGACAGTGACCACCTCTAGTATATAGAACATACTCATTAGCACTTTCATAGAACTTAGCTCACCAGCTATCAATAAAGCATCTTTACATCAATAAGCCTAATACGCATTACTTGATCATTAAGAGACGTGACACTTCGCAACGCTCAGCATCACGCCCTACGCTATCTGCCAACATAAACCTAGTACGGACTAGTTTATTCCTTGGAAACCACAACCGTCACATCTGTGGAAGTACCTCTTAGGGCAAAGTTGGTGGGTTAGTGACATGGCGTCAATAGGGGGTCAGCAGATAATCAAGTGGAAGAGGATGTTAGTAAATGCGATGAAAGTGATTGGCTAGAGACAAAATCCTACTCAAAGAAGCCGACGAGATTGCTAGAGCTGTGAGCGGGGAAGGAAAGAGAAGAAAGTTTATAGAGATTAATGTGTTTGATAAGCGAGAGTCGCACTTTTCCCTCCTACATCTAACTTTTCATGTAATTAATTAGTTCTCAATAATAAAAGATACCCAGCTCAATAATAAAGCTAGAACCTTTCTTGCACTTTAGGCCCTCTGAAATGACCTAAAACTAAGCACCTAGCGCGCTGGAAAGTTATATGAGATTAATAAACAAGAGGGAAGGCTCGAATCTGGTAACGTATATGATAAGCGAGTGAGCCACTATACTGTATAGTATAAAGACAGCCTACCCTATAGAGTTCTAACTCATAAATAAAATAGCTAAAAATCTTATAAGAATATTTTTATACTTAGTATAGTTAATTATACTAATTCATATTTTTTAAAAAAATTTATTTATTTTATTTTCTATATAAAACCCTCAAATACAGTGTATTTCACAGTGCAAATAGACTTTACTATATAACTTTATAAAGAAAATAGTTATAATTTTTATAAAAGCAGTATATAAAGATATAGTAGTTAAATATATTATATTATATCTTTTAGCTATTTTAGAGTTAAATTAACCTCTTACGAAAAGTTTAAAAAGGGCTTTTAAGTTGAGAAATATAGTGGCTCACTCGCTTATCATATGCGGTCATCGCGTCGCGTGCCTTATGTAAGAGATCAACAAGTTTTAATTGGCTTACAAAAATCAACTCTACCCCTGTCAATAAATTCAAATCTACCCCCTGTAAAGCGGGGCAGAAAAATCAATTCTACTACAATTGATTTTGTCATTAGCTACTAGGGGTACGCGACAATTAGGAATAGAAGAGTAGGGAATAAACCGGAGATAGAAACACACTTGAGAAGCGGACAGGGGTACGCGACAATTAGGGTAATTCGACAATAAGGAATAGAAGAGTAGGATGAAACGTTAATAGTCGCTGGCTAGCTAGTAGATTTGGTGCGATATATGCTGATGAACCAGAGTCCAGATTTGACGCGCTGCTGTGAAAAGTGTTGTCTTGCCGGAACGTGTAGTCAAGCACCAATCAGAAATTCAAGTCAACCCCCTGTCAGAATGGAGCTTACCCCAACGCTAGTCCTTTTTTTGAAATTTAATTCTACCCCCGGTCAAAATCAATTCTACCCCCTGTAAAGTGGGGTACATTAAATCAATTGTACAACAATTGATTTTGGACTGTATGACTAGGCTGTCGACGCAAACAATAATTGTCAGGAGTACATTAGACGCTCCAACTTCAATTGTACTGTCTTTGAATTGTGAATTTGAACTGCTGTTCGTATTCTCAGAATTTAGCGCAGGTTCTCTTTATCTGATTGGTAGGTATATTGCGCCACAAACGGATGTTGCTGACATGTGACGGCACTTGTGATAGTTTGGGAGTGGGAAGTTCCGATCATGCCGCATGTTTCAAGTAACAAACCACATGAGGTATGCTAACATACGGCATTTACCTTTGGGGCACACCGATCAGAGTTTCGGAGTTAGACTATAGTTTGCTCAATCAACGGACAGCCATGATAGATATGTCCCCCCAACGATGAAACCCAATCCCATACCGCATATCCTGGAACAGCCACACTATCTTCTATAACTAGATATCTCGAAAAAAATCCGGGTACAGTTAGTTATCAAAAGTCCATGGCCACCATTATGGCGCAATGTGTGGGTGGACATAAACTTTAGATACCTTATCTAGCATTACTCTGTTTCTCTTCTTAATACTTAAAGGGTGGGTTACAGTAACTCAACAGCGAAAACAAACATAGTCATATTACACAATAGCAGCATCATGCCTAACGCTCTGTATTATAATAGCCTTATTCAAAATAAGCCTTCTGGCTGCTGTAGGTTGCTTCGATCACCTTGGACACCAACTTGCAGTCTACCATACAAGCCGCCGGCAGGTGTTGCTGAGCAGTGACATATGATGCCAGACTCAGTCTTCTACTGGAGATACAGAAACTCAGACACCAAATTCCACTGCTTTCCTTGTATTGATGTTAGCCAGAGGCTGCACGTCACCATCACGTATGATATTTCTTTTACTTTGTTTATCCCCTTCACCTAGTGGTCGACCGACACTGATTGTAAAATAATGACGAGGCCATGAGGCGTCACGTTAATATTGCGTGGACGGGTACGAGCATAGAGCTTTCAAGTCTGACGGTATAGTTGAGAAAGGAAATGCGACACTTAATCTTCCAAATTACCGTCATTAGGATTAAGTTTCTATATGAGTATTTGTCTCAGCGTTCTTGATATATAGGCGATGATGAGACTGGGGGTCTAACAGCTAGAGACTATACTCTACAAAGATTTGTTGTTATTTATTGAGTTCTCAGAGCAGTCTCCGGCCGAACTTGGATTACCCGGGATCCCATGGGACGAGTTTTTGGACAATGCGGCTGACGAAATGATCGGGCATTCATTACCCCATCGAATAAGCACTAAACTACAACTTCTCTCCCCCAGCCACTAGCGGAATCGGCTTCTTATTTTTAGCTCGATAAAGTCGTAGCACACAGACATTCTAACATTTTAAAATGCTGCCATCGTCTCCGTCTTGCTATGTCTTTACCTAGTCACTGTATTGCGCATACTTTTTGTCCCTTTGCCAATGTAGCTGTCAGCTGCATCAACACATCAATCCAGGCTTAATACAAGACATATCACGTGGTTCACCAATCGTATCAAAGTAGTCAACATGAGCCAACCCATCAAAGGTTACCGAATCTTCTTCGGAGCCTACGACAAGGTCTTCGCACTTCTGCAGTCGCTATACGATATAACAAACACACCCCCGTCCAAACTTCCAATCCAACGAGCCGTCTACCGCAACAGCCTCCTTTGTGTCCTGGCTTCAATCCTACGCAGGCCCGAGGACCGAACAAAATGCCTCTTTAGCCTCTCCCACCACATCGAATCGAATGCCTCTGTGGACGGGCTGGAGACCGTCCTACTTTCACTTCTTGGAGGCCTCGACGGACAGGACACCGTGTTCAGTAAAGGCCAAACACTATGGGACAAGTATTGCAAGAAGGGCCAAGTTCCTGGCGCTGGTCCAATGGCCTTCTATGACTTCAAGACGAACGAAATGCGCTTCCTCACAAGACGCGGAGTCCTCACTCTGCGTAAGGAAGGCCTGGGAGACCACCCTGAGGATATGAGGAGCCGAATCAGCGACCTGCCCTCCCGTGTCTTGACCGACCCCTTCGGAGTCGTAGTTAATCCTCTTCCTACGCTTGCATCGGTTCACGTCCTCGATGCGGTGACGGATCGAGATAAAAAGATGAGGGACGCATGGAACGAAGGAGCGAAAGTAATTGGCGGCATCCTGGTGCTTGGAGGTGTTATACTCGAACTCTTCCCCGGTGGACAGATTGCTGGATCGGCCGCTCTCATAACCGGGCTAGCCATTGAATCGTTCGTGGAGTACCAGGAATTTAATGAGAAGATGCAGGACTTGGAGCAGAAAGAGGTGCCGCGGTCTGAGGAAGACGTCCCTACGCCTGCTGATATCCCTACGGGGTCCGTTGTGGAAGCTGATAATGGTGAGGTGGGTATATGTGACATTGGGGGGGATGAAGTGGCGGGGAGCGATGATGGAGGCGATGCGGGAGGCGATGGCGGAAACGACGGAGGCGGTTGTTTTGTTGCTGACACACCAGTTTGGATGGCTGACGGCTCCCGACGCTCCATCTCCACGATCGAGGTCGGCGACACCATCCAGGCACGGTTTCCTGATGGGCATGTTGGGCTGGCGATTGTGTCCAAGGTCCATCGTCATGAGAATCAAGAGACATTGGCTCTGTGCTTCGACAAAGGGGAACAAATTACAACTACGAATCGGCACAGATTCTGGTTGAACAGTGCTTCAGCCTTTGTCCCAGCTCAATCGTTGGCCTCAATGACTACGTTGAACACCGAGTCTGCGGACGAAGTGATGCTTCTGGGATCTTCACAAGGACTGCCTGCTACAGTATTTAACTTGACTGTGGATCAGGCTCATACATACTTTGTCGGGGAGTTTAAGTTATTGGTTCATAATAGGAAGGATGCGGATCCAGAAGAACCTTGGGGCTGATTTACTTTGCGGTTTATCTCCTAACACCAATTCAGAAATCGTTTGGGCCAAATGTAGTACAACTAGTACTATAACTAAATAACCTATATCTATTTTTAGCTATATTAAGGTTAGTTTAAATTTTTAAAACTTATTAAAAACTAACTTGGTTTAAAAGTTAAAGGTAAAGTATTATTTTTAAGTATTATATAACATAGAAGATGCTCTTTGCCTCACTCTGGGTCATCTTCCTTGCTTATCAGGCCCTGTTACAAGCCTTCGTCATATTCTCGTTGTTGAGCCTTGGTTCAAAAAAAAAAAAAAAAAAAAAAAAACAAGCTCCAGAAGTTCCTCGACTTTTTCCCCTGGCTAACAGACCTCAATCTCGAAGTGTACAGCGAAGAATCAGTGAAGAAATCCGACGGCGCTCTTTCTATTCTTCGCGTGCCAAACCTACAGAAGCTAGCGCTCTTTATGGTGAGCTGCACAGCCGCTGAGCTCGAGGATCTTATCATTCGCCATCAGAATACTTCAAGACATCACTTTGATCTGTATTACGCTGCCTGACCACCGATCTTGGCGTATAATCTTCCAGAAGACTGTCAAGAAACTAGAGATCACCAGCTTTTTTATGGCAGAATGTCTACAAGACGAAGACCTGGAACCTTCGAATATCACAGAGCTTATCAACTTCACAATTAGCGCAGAATGGGGTTCGAAATTGGAAGCGATGGAGGTAGCCTAACTACAATACTACTTTGACTTTGCCGTAACATATTTTGTCTCCGCCCAACGTTACCTACTAACTCTTTGTCTAATCATCACAGGCAGGCTGAAAAGATCTGCCGGAGAGCTGACACTGGGCTGGGGAATACCGACTTGGCAGTCTTATGATGCTACCTCCGAAATTACCGGACAAGGCCGCTCTGTCAGAGGTAAAGCATGTGAAAGCCTGGGTCACCTGCTGTTCAACGGACACCCTCTCTTCTCTACATCACGCACCAAGCCCAGCTACAAATAGTCGGAAATTGCCTTTTAACAGACGCCAACCAGACATTAAGTAACCAAGACCATCCATATGTGTGGATTATGCTTTCACATGTCAACTATTCCCTCCATCATTAATAGACTTCAAATATGATGACACATTATTTCATCACATTACAACCCCGTTCTAGCTGGTCTTCCGTAATTAATCGGCGTCTAGATCAAGTTGGGATTGCCTTTCGGAATGAAAGGTCCTGCTACCACGCAAACCTTCCTCTCCTCCCTCCGCCACTGGCAAATGTCACCCAGATTTCTAGATCCTCGTATAATGATGAAATGAGCTTTCACCAGCGATTTAAACGGGTTCGCCAGTGAAGATAGAATAATATGATAAAGAAACCTTGGTAGCTGATTCAAGAGCACCGCATCCGTTGATTTTACAACTTGGAGTATAAATTAAACCTGGCCCCATTATCTCTTTAGTTCTCACGTTCCATCTCTTCCAGGGTCACTCCGCTATAGTTAGTCGTTTTAATATTCACCTCTTACATCACAAGCATATCCCAACATGGAAGCAATCTATCAAGCCCAATCCAGACTCAGACTCGACCGCGGTCTGAGTAGGACCATGGCCGTGCGAAACCCGAACTACGAGCCACACGGCACCAAATCCTACGTCCACCTTCTCAACCGCTTTGGATTTGAACCTACTAAACCTGGACCGTACTTCCAAGCTCACCAAATCCAACAACGTGGACTCGCTCACCCTAGATTTCATGCTGCCGTGGGCGGACGTGCCTATCAGACAAAGATTCTTCAAAAGAAGCTAGGTGCCGATGGAACTCTAGATGCCCACGGAACTCGAATTGGAGAGGTTACGGCAGAGGACATACCGTTTGATTCCATGTACTTGTGCGAGGTGTCCATTGGCACGCCCCCTCAGAAGTTGAAGTTGGACTTTGACACTGGGTCCGCTGACCTTTGGGTGAGCATTCCTAATCAGCTCTAAAACAGGGAGTGCACAATACTGACCAGGTACCTAAGGTCTTCTCAACCGAATTGAGTAAGAAAATCCAGAGAGGTCACAATGTCTTTAATCCCTCATCTTCCTCATCGTTCAACGAGCTCACCGACAAGACGTGGAAAATCTCCTATGGAGATAGGAGCTCCGCATCTGGAGATTGCGGCTCAGATAATGTTACCATTGGTGGGTTGACCATTGAGAATCAAACTATCGAGCTCGCGTCGAATCTCTCCCAGCAATTTGCCCAGGGCACTGGCGATGGTCTTCTTGGCCTTGCTTTCCCACAGATCAACACGGTCATGACCAATTGGAATTCAGACCCTGCAGATACTCCTGTTGTTAACATGATCAATCAGGGTGACATTCCCGAGGAGGCTGAGCTCTTTACCTCGGCGTTTTACAGCCAGCGGGATGCTAATTCGCCTGAGTCATTTTACACTTTTGGCTTCATTGACACTGGTCTTGTCTCGAGCTCCGGAGAGGAAATTACGTGGACCGCCATTGACTCGTCTGATGGTTTCTGGATGTTCCCATCCGCTAGTGTGTCTGTGAATGGCAAAACCATCCACCGGTCCGGTAACAAGGCCATTGCAGACACCGGTACCACCCTAGTCTTGGTTTCTGACGAAGTCTGCGAGGCGTTGTACGATTCAATCCCTGGGGCGGCTTATAACTCGACCCAACAGGGCTATGTCTTCCCTAGGAGCACAAAGGTAGAAGACCTTCCAGAATTCAAGGTGGCGATTGGGGATAAGCAGTTTGTTATCCAGCCCCAGGACTTGGCGTTCGCACCTGCGGACAAGCACAACTGGTACGGCGGAATTCAGTCGAGGGGCAACTTGACCTTTGATATTTTTGGCGACTCTTTTCTAAAATCTGTTTACGCGGTAAGTCGTCTCGTGGATGAAATGTCGGGATATATGTTAACGAAAGACAGATTTGGGACCAAGGCAACCAACGATTTGGAGTCGTTCCAAAAATTGAAGCAACTCAAAATTTGGACCCTACGCGGCACGCGTAGGGGGGCACATTCATTATTATGTTCAGAAGGTTTTGCAAGTATATGCGGTACGTTGATATGGATGATGCTCACTCCTGAATTCCTTGGTGCGATACTGTTTTGTAATATATGCAGCATCTCGAAAATGAATTACTCTAGCAGCCCATGGCAAACAAATTGTATGATGATCAATATACGAACCATCCATTGCTTAACTCTATTCCAATAGACATATGCATCATATAGAGCAACTGTTCCCTACTGTCGGAAACTACACCATACTGGTACCCGAACGTCATATCTGATTCTTCCTATAACGTTATCCTGTAAAGTCCCATAGCTGTATTATAGCAGCCTCTTAACGAAACAGCAACCGGCATCGTAACTTAATCATCATTACTTGGGAGTATCCAGATAGGTCAATGTAAGGTATCTAAGTAAATAAGTTACTTTTCTCGCATTCAGACGCATCAGTCAGTCATCAAGTAGTAATTGTAGTCGCTATGGAAGTCGATGCATAGAAATACGCCGGAGATAGACGCATAGGTAAGAATGAACAAGGGATAGACAACAATTAAGAATAGAACAGTAGGGCTCAGACGACGGAAACACGACGCGTTTCATGTTTCAGGTTTTCTGATTTCATTAGTATGGTACGAGAAACGCAGTGCCTTTCCATCGGGGGAAATATGGGGCGAAATTGCTAGACGATGATTGGTCAAAAACAGGAAACGCAATGCGTTTCTGCCCATAATTCTTGAGTAGGTCCCTGTCTTCATTAGCGTGGTTTTACTTTGTATGTGTTTTCCATTGAATTCAGACCTGTATTCGCCACGCAGCTAGGATAGGGCCTGCGTGAGCGGGCAGTTGATCTCAACCCTGATGACCCCGAGGGTCTTGGTCTTGCTGTCATGGGTCAATGGGCAGATATCAACACTCGCACAGATGGGTGTTTCGGTGGCCAAGGTCTTGCAATGTCTGCCACAAGCTGCGTCAAAATCATGCAATCTCTCCTCGCCAACGATGGAAAACTCCTCAAACCTGAAACTGTTGACAACATGTTTCAGCAGCATCTCAGTCCCGAAGCACTCCATGGTCAACAGGATATACTAGCCAGCCCACTGGGTCCTTTCTACCGTGCCGGTATTGGAGGGGAGACAAAGCTTGGCCTTGGCCTTGGTGGTGTTATTACATTGGAGGATGTTGATGGATGGTATGGTGCTCATACTATGTCTTGGGGAGGAGGTTTGACTTTGGCGTGGTTCATTGATCGCAAGAATGATATTTGTGGAATTAGAGCTATTCTTGCGAAAGTACCCCTTGATTGGGAGGTTTCGACCGATTTGAAGGATGTTTTCAGGAAGGATGTTTATCAGAAATATGCTGTGTGGCGAAAGGAGGGCAAGATATAACCTGGGTGGATCCATGATTTGTTGACGACCTCTTCCGCTCTTGGAGTTGCTGGCTGCCAAAAATTTACCTCTCTGCTCCCTTCTCTTCAATATAAGTCACATTCAAAACTTGACAGTCTTCTATCTCAGGATTGTGAAGTTAATGAAACTAAATGGCACTGATTATTAACAATTTAGGAGATAATTTTGTTATTTTCTCATAAATTACAGGATCTTATCGCATTTTTTGCAAGTATGTACTTATCGGAAAGACTCGAAAAGTAGGAAACAAACGAGAACAAGTGTAGTATAGGGTATCTCAATGAAAATGGACCAGCTTTAAAAACAACTACGTGAAATCCTGGAAGGTGGTTGGTTATCCAGCTTTCACGCCTGCTGAAACAGTACCGAACTCGTCTGTTGCCACATCATCAGAAGCCAAAATAAATGCTAAATTATGATTATGACACGCCCTCTGCACTCAACTAATTTTCGCATAATAGTGGATTACAATGAGTAACACAGCACTCTTTTTATCTGTAGCGATTTCACTCTCCAAGTCATCCTCCTTCTCACTATATAGTTATATCTGCCTTGCTTTATTGCTCTTTAATCTGTATGCCTTAGTTGCCAAAGAATACAGCAATATATTGATGACGATTCCAAGTATTTTTCTCTGAGCGGCAGTATCCCTGTTGGTGGACCTAGCACTTGGCACATTACTGATTAGGACCAGAGACGGGTTGTTTCGGTAGCCATGGACGGGGAGCAGGATGACGAAAGTCTCGCTATTGAATATTTCAGCCGCTATATCGATCAAATATCTCCGGACTAGACCAGCCTGGGCCAAACCCTTGATCCCTCCGGCCTCTCCCCTTTGTCTACGCCCTGGTTGGCGCAATGGTTAATTATGAACCTTTTTGAGATGATCTTCTGTTGCTGTGCGACCTCGGCAGACATACCGGTCTCGGGCGTCTTGACAAAGTAGACAACAAATTCCATCGTGAAAAACATCAAGGAACCGAATCGGATGGGCGATCGGCAATGGACTTTCCTACATACCTCATCGGCGTCTCGTATGAGAGGTAGATGGTCGAAACTTCGTTTAAATAGCTTGATGGCAGCAACCTTAAAGGCACGCGTCGCATTGTGGTGCCGTCGGATATGCCGGGCGATATTGGTTTGCGGTACAACGCCACACTGTTTGCAAACAATGATACGCCAAGAAGGGTCGTAGTAAAAGAGATCTTCAAGTTCCATAGTAAAAGTCGTTTATAGTCCACTAGCCTTTTGATGGCACGAGCTTTAAAGATCGTTGGAGGAAACCTCGAATTGAAATTACAGCAAAGAGAGTAGATGATGTAAAAAAGCTGAAGTACGCGTTTACGCGTATTTACACGTGTAAGTAATGCGCCCGCAGACTGTCGATCGAAATGAGAAAACATAAGTCACCATAGTATGGTCATATGGGAATAGACAGGAGATAAACAAACACGTGAGAAATAAACAGGGGGTACGCAACAATTAAGGGTACACGACAATTAGGAATAGAAGAGTAGGCTGTCGACGCAAACAATAATTGTCAGGGATACTAACCGGGCTAGGCTAGCTTGCTTCTTAGAGACCTGCCCCACTTCTTATAAGCAAGCTAGGCTTGAAAATGCTAGCTATTTAGGCCGTAAGTGGCTTAGTGTCTTGCCTGTTTGAAAAGACCTATCTTTTGCAGACTCTGAGATCGCTGAGGCCCTTTATAGCCGGCTTTTCTACCCAATCAAGCCACCTAGCCTACCCTGCAGCCACTGTGGCTGTATTGCTGCCTTTGGTCATGAGGATACCTGCAAGGGTGCTAATAGAAGGTGGATAGCCCGGTATGATGCCGTAACTAGAGCCTTTTATAAAGCCCTTAGCAGCCAGCCTTCTCTAGAGACTGAGAAAGAGCCACTAGTCTAAAAAGAGACTAGCCTCCGGGCCGACCTAGTTATTACCTTAGGAACTAGCCGCTACTTCTATAATATCCAAATTGTGGCTATTTCAAAGGATTCAGCTAAGGAAGACCCCTATAGTACCCTCAGAGAGGCTGCAGAGGAGAAAAAGAGGAAGTATAGGTGCCTAGGTGCCTTTTTTCACCCTCTAATTATCTCTGCAGGTGGCCTTATGGACCTAGAGACCTCTAAGACCTACTAGAAGCTATAGGACCTTATAGGCCCCTGGGCTACTAACCAGCTAGATCAGGCTATTGGCCTAGCTCTGACTCGCACTAGGGCAACCTCGGTAGCTTCTATAGCGCGAGATCCCCCTAGAAATCTAGCTAGGTCCCTCTGGAATCGCTCTGGAAGGTCTTCTTAGACCTCTCTAGGATCTCTTTAGGTCCTTTTAGACCTCCTTTTTGCCTTTTTAGGCCCCCTATTAGCTATATACCTCTCTATGGGTATTCTAGTTATATCTCTTATAGGTCTTTCTTTTATATCTCTTATAGGTCTTTATTTGGATTTTTTCCTCTCTTTTATACCTCTTATAGGTCTCTTTTACCCTCTTTATATCTCTTTTTCCTAGTTATCTCTTTTCTTTTCTTATTTCCATCTTATATTACCTCTCCACTCACTCTTATAGCTAGATCTTAGTTAGGATAAAACACCTAGGCAGAGAGCTTAGATAGTTAATACTAACCCTATCCTAACCCTAACCCTAATAGTATATATCTTTGGGATATACTAGAGTATATTATTATTATTGATAATAGCTATTATGGCGGGTAGTATTACTTCCTTATATTAGTATATAAAGTTCTTCTTGGGAATATAGGTTTGGCTATAAGGATTAGAGAGCTTGCCGGAGAAAAGGGCAGGGAAGAAGGCCTAGATAAACATACCGGTAAGGCTAATAATATGCCCGAGGTAGTAATTAGGGATATTATAGAGAGGCTGGGTTATTACTATGCCGTCTTGCTTATACGCACCTGGGATCTCCATACTTAGATGGATATTATTAACTAGGTTAAGTGTGATATACAATTAAGTATACTATTAAATCCCTAGCCGGGCTATACTAAGTGAGGTAGGAAAGCTATAAAGACTATTAATATTATAGGATAATGATATTCTATTATCCTCTAGTCGTTAAGCGTAGTGATTAGAATATATATAGAGATAGGGTGGATCTTACTTACCCTCTATTAAGCCCTCTATGGTGGCTTTATAGGATCCGCTATAGCGGGTAGGGCTAATATCCGATAAGGACTCCTATATACCGGACCCTAAGAGATCCTTTACTGGGTTAAAGACATAAGGTAGTAGCCCATTTATATTACCCTCCCTAGATATACCCTCTAATCTCTTTATAATATCTAATAGAGAAGAATAATTTAGGGAAATACCTCGCTTTATAATTATATCTACTACCTGGGAGGAGTGGTCCTCTTTGTATTACTGGGATGTATATCCTACTGGTTTATTCTACTCTTAATATAGGAGTAGCATAGGGTTAGCTGGCTCTAAGGTAGTCTCGGGATTATTATTATTCCTCCTCCTGCCGTCGATAAGGGTAGCACTATAATTTAATATTATGCCTAAATATTATAATATTACCTTAATCCAGTAAGATATTATATCGACCTCTCGTAGATTTGGGTCTTATATCTCTGTTAAATATGGCTCTTATTATATCTAGTTGAGTAGCCCGGTCTGGCCTTTTATCATTAAATCGTTGCTATTATACTACTCTTATGCGGCCAGGAATCGCCGGGTATATTCCACGACTATAATGCTATATATCTAGCTATTTACTTACCGGGTGCTTAGCATATCGCATATAAATATGGGCGCGGAGTCCGGAAGTATTAAGGCATGGATATCCCTAATCGCAGAATGGTAGTAATTATTACAACTTTAAAGCGAATTATAGAAGAAGAAATATAACTATGCCGGCTAATAGATAGTGAGTGATTAGTAATCGACCCCATTCTTAATACCTAGATAAAAGATTGGTAATATTATAATTTTATATTATTATATATTCTCGATCTCGGCCTGGTTTAGCCAGGTAGAGATATTCTAAGACTCGTAAAGGTGGATGGTATATATGAGTATTATAATATCTTAATAGCTGCTTAGCTTAATAGCTAACTGTATGCCGCAGAGAATATTATTAGTGGTAAGATAGTCCTCTCGTTCTAGCTGATAACGGAGATTCCACGAATAAAGCCTATAATAGCTCTATTCTATTCTAAACCCTCCTTAATATAATAATAAGGATAGCAATATGGCGCTAAGATAATTAATAAAGCCCGGGTATTCCCATATAAACCTTTCCATACCCATAGCTGATAGTAGGAGGAATCCGTCTTGGTTATAAGCTTATAAGATTACTCTACTATAAGAGTTATCTAATAAGCGAGTATAAGGCCGCCATACCCAATAATCTAATATATTTATCCTTTATGAGTGTGACGATGGTATTATAAATAATAATATTAGTTGGCTTCGCCTTACTATCTTTCCCTAAGCTTTATTAGATCTATATAGTAACTAAGAAGAGCCTTAAGATTATAGAGTCGAGGATAATCTTATATTATCTTATAAAACCACTAAGCCGGAGGCTACTAGTAATTCGATTATATCTAATAAGTTATATTAATACCTCTATCAACGCAGAGCCACGCCTAGTTTATAGGTTCACAAACTCTCTGCCAGGCCATTATCACTATCCCTCCTTATTACCTCTCTGTTTAGCGACGTCGTAATGAGTAACTACTAGATCTTATTAATTAGATCCTATAGCTCTTCGTCTCGGGCTTTGAGCTATGGAGAATTAGCCTCGCCCCTATTAATAACTATATTATACCTATATTCTATTTTATCTTATCCTTATAAGATAAGCTCGAGTTATATCTAAGAGTCCTTAAATAATAGATTATAATTATCTTCGGTTATATTATTATCTAAACTCGATTATATAACTTATAAGTTCTCGTGGTGGTTCTAGACCGGTAGATAATTCCACGATATTGGTGCCGCTATTGGGTCTGTATCTAGCTCACCCGGCGCGATATTATCACCGGCATAAGTGGGCTCGGTTATTATTTCTTCCTCTAAAGGTATAGGTATATAAAGATATGGCTCTAAGTGGAGGCTAATAGTAGGGTTTATAGTCGATAATAAGGCAGGCGGATAGGGTTAATAATAATATATAAACTCCGTATTCTATGATATAATGGCGATAAGATAGGGATTAATAGACTAATTATGCTATCGATGGTAGTATCTTTGCGATTATATACGCTATAAGGCGAGTTATTCCTCTTCTATCTATGGTACTTTTCTTATAGGACGACCTCAATATTTTAGAGCAGGCTGGGATATTATCTTTTATATAACCTGGCTGAAGTGGTTATTCTCGTCGTTATTATATTAGTATAGGAAGTCTTCGCGCCTTTTTTTATATAAATAATAACGTAATATAATCATTACTTGCCGTCCCCTGTAGTAGCTGGTGTGGCTTATATAGTAATTAAATCTTGCTTTTTCGGCAGTTATAGGGTATATTAGTTGCCAGTATTATAGTATAAACTAGTCCGTAAATATTAAGAGGTAAAAGCAATTTCTTATAATACTAATCTGCTTAGAGATCTTATAGATATAAAGGGAAAAGTAAGAGTAAGATATTTATTAGTACTTAAGTGGTTCTCGAGTCTAATAGATATTTAATAAATACTATTATAAGGAAAAAATATATAGTATATATTTCTCGTAAGTGATATTAATAACAAGATATCATATATTTTATATATTATACTAATTATAAGTATTAGTAGGTTCTAGGATTCATATCCTAAGTTATGAGACTTATTATATCACAGATCGTAATAGTAAAGCTAGCTAAATATTATTCAAGATTGAGTCATAGGTATTTCAGTGGATAACCTTTCGCGCTAAGCCTAATTGAATTAAATATAAGCCAAGACTTCCAGGTTAATTACGCGCTATACCCTTTTGATTTAAATATAAGCCAAGACTTTTAGGTGGAGCATCGCGATAGTCGACCTTATTCTTTATTAGTATACTTAAAATTCTATAACTAATTAAAGAAAATAACTATAAAATCCGGAAAATCTCTATATAGCTTTAAATAATTCTTTTTAAATCCTTAATTATGCCAATTAAAGTTTTTCGAGAAAAGTATAACCTGAACTCACGAACTTTTTGACTAACCCTCACCCCCATATTCATGAGTAAAAAGGGACAAGCGAGACTGGGAAACGTGGCGAGGAGTAGGGATTGGTGAGGTTTGAGGGTTATAGGGCTAGAAGTCAGAAAAGAATGTAACGAGACTTAATGTTGTGGGCCCTATGAGGCGTATCCTCCCGGGCGGAATAAACTCATTCATTCATTCATTCATATTAACCTAAGACCGACGAGAGTATCGGGCCGTCCCGCTGTACTTGTGGCTCTCTTTAAACCCCGAGACTTCTATAAAAGTACTGCTAACAAATCTCAGCTGGTCATAGCTGCAGTCGACCGCATTGAGCGACTCGCAATCAAGCCTGTCTTGATTGCTGTAAATCTTTCCTGAAGCCAAGCTGGCCTCATTTTTCCAAACCAACCTGATTCTAATCAATATTACCGTTGCACATAGTGACGGAGAGAGGGCTCCTATAGCATATGCAGAGTATGTTTAAGGCGGCCGATCCCAACCCTACAGGGTCGTGGTATTGAAAATGAACGTCCATTGGACAATGAGATCCCGCTATTCCATCAGCCGCAGCTCGTCTCGGTGTATTAAGCGAAAGGCGGCCGCCAATGTTCCGCTCTTTAGCACAGTAATTCTATCAAATACGAAATCTTATCACAGAGCTTCCTTTTCAGGCATAAGTTGTGGATATAAGCTGGATCAAAGCTGGGAGACGCACCATCCATTTCGCGCTGACAATACATTCTTAAGCAGCTTGATAATACTTACTAAGCCTGGAGCTCTACAAATCCTTGTGGCTTTTGGCGAAACTATCCCAAGATGCCACATAACTCTGGCGTTGCATGTGATGTATGCTGTGTAATGCAATATTTATAAAGCTTCGTAGTCCCGATGAATTCTCTTCACTGTTTTCATTCCACCCAGGCTTTTCAACTCTCAAAGGTCCAACATGCAACTCTCCGCTGTACTCCTCAACGCGTTTCTCGCCTTCAGTGGCGTAGCCAATGCACTTCCCACGGAAACCACTGCAACCTTGACCGATATCAGTGTCATTGGCGAAATCTCCAAGATTCCTGAAGAGGAAATCGCCCCATCTGGCATAAAAACTGTTTTTGAGGAGGACACTTCTCCTAATTCCGGGTTAAACAAGCGAATTTTCCAATGGGGCACATGTCTCGGCCACGACGGACTTGCCCCAGGAACTGTTACAAAGTATAAACGAGACGTCAGTCTCGTTTTTGATCAGATTGCTCAATGGGACCCAAGTAGTTCCAGGACCGTCCAAGGTGAGTAAACCGATCAAACCGAGATATCTAAGTATTATCAGCTAACTATTTAAAGCTGGCAATAAGTGGACGTGGATCGGTCCTACATCCGGTGGAAACCGCAGAGTCCAAATCACAGTTCGCAACCAAGTACGTATTCTTGGGTATCTGGCTTGGGGTAGGCTAATAACAAATGTGTAGGATTACTGCCGCGTCGGCACTTTTACAACAGGTGATCTTCAGCAGGTTCTAGCTTCGGTGCTTCGTAATTGCGAGTCTACAAGATCAGGTTGGGCATATGTTTCGTGGGAGCCAATTCTTGTGGCCATCGTTCACGATAAGACAATCGCCCCTCCCCCGGCACATTTAACTTGCCCGTAAATAGCTAAGTATTTTCAGAAGAAAGTTATACAGGTAATGGGCTGTATGATAGGATGCAATTCAACATTGGGTTAGCAAGGGGAAGACTTCTGACCTTGCATTGAGATTATGTATGGACCAGATTGGACCTATTGGTCTGCTTACGCTAGGTATAAATGTGCAACAATCTGTCTGTTAGACATTGCAGTCGTTGAGCTTCATGCTTGTGACTGTACAGTGATCAGAATGGTCTGGTCTGACTTGGTCTTGGTCTGGTCTGAGGATTTCTCAAGACCATGGTCGGACCGGTCTTAATGGTCTGGACCGGTCTGGACCGGTCTGGCTATAAATAGATCGGGGTGGCTGAATCTTAGACTAATGCAGTTAGAACATTGAGTACGGAATGAAATTATGAGCCCCTGAGAACAGCTTGAGTTTTCCACTCACATAAAACAATCAAGTCCATAACAACCTGCTTGTATGCTATTGTTATGGAGTCATCAACTCCACCCTTACCGTCTCCATTGGCTATAATGGTACCAAATTCAACGTCTCTTACACCATCTCCTGTCCCTACGTCGTCACCCACCCCTACTCTATCACCAGCCCCTGTTCGATATCACGAACCTCCGGATGAGTTCGTACAGGACCGTATCACCTACGTGAAACGCGCGACAATTACAAAGAAGGAATTTCGTCTAGGTTCATCACACATCTGGAAGTATGGCCCCCAATACATTCGAGGTAGCGATAAGAAAGAGGTGTATTACTGTCACGAGTGCACGGCTGGAAAGAACAAGCAAGAATTGTTTGTTATCAATGGCACTTCTAAGGTCAGAAATCACCTAGAACAGAAGCACCAGATTGATCCCCAGAGTGGTATTAAGAAACATAGTTCGACACGGAAGTCTGTACTGGATCAGCAGAAGAGCGCGGCTGCTACTAATACCTTCTTCTGGAAAGACTCAATGGAGAAGTTCAAAGAGCTTCTAATTCGTTGGATTGTGTACTGTCATATTGCTTTCTTTTAACTAGAAAATCGGTATTTCCGAGAACTACTCTTCTTTTTGAATCCGGTACTTCTCAACCACCTTCCAAAGGCAGCGAAAACTATTCGAAGTTGGGTTATGGACGCCTTTCTGTCGAAGAAGCAGCGGCTCAGAGAGGACCTCCAGCGCTCGCGGAGTAGAATCTCCATCTCCTTCGATCTCTGGACTTCGCCAAACCCTTACGCTATTCTAGGTGTCATCGCCATGTGGATTGACACTACTGGCAAGCGACGAACTACCGTTTTGGGTATACGACGTGTGTACGGCGAACACACTGGCGAGAATCTTGGATCAGTTGTTCTTGAATTGCTAAAAGAATATGATATTAGCGGAGATGAGATTGGATATTTCATGCTGGATAATGCCTCGTCAAATGATACCGCTATTAGATTCATACTCAAGGAGCTCTGCCCATGGATGGACTCAAAACAACATCGCCATCGCCGACTTCGCTGCTTGGGCCACATTATCAACCTCTGCTGCCAGGCGTTTCTCATGGGTAGGAACTGTGAGAAGTATCTAGCAAAGCTTGAAAAGCACTATCAACGCGGAGACTATGTGAAGGTTGAAGAGCTCTGGAAAAAATTTGGATGTTTAGGTCGGCTTCACAACCTCGTATAATACATTAGGCTTACTCTACAACGCCGTGAGGAGTTTGCTGCAATCATTATCGGCGGAGATCTCTCCGAATTCGACGGGCTCGAGCTTATCTAGAACAACTCGACACGCTGGAATTCATGGTTTCATTCAATTACACGGGCATTGAATGTTCGAGAACGCTTAGAGATCTTCTCAGCTCGCCATATACCTAGGAAAGGCTCTCAAGGGATTGCGAACTTTAAACTTGATAGACAGCACTGGTTCGAGCTTGAAAAGATTGAACTCGCTCTAAAAGACTTCTATGCTGCAACTTTGCTTTCTGAAGGTAAGAAGACATCACTTACTGACTGGTTTTCAACTTTAGACTGCCTTCTTCGAGAGATAAGCGAGACAAAGGATCACTACCACGACATCCACACTGAGGACGATAATAACTTTACATAGAAGTACCTTCAAAGCTGCGCAGATACCACGTAGTCAAAATACGCCGAGTACTACAACAACCAGCAGCTAAATTGGCAGAATCGATTCCCTGAAAATACTGACCTTCCACCGGCATACTATGCGGCTCAAATCCTCGATCCATATCGCAAGTGGGCGTGGTTCAGGCAAGAGTGGGTTCTTCACGGCGACGAAGAGAAGAAGAGGTGGGTTGATAACGCACAATCAGCGGTGAAGCATCTCTGGGAGACAGAGTATAAGGGAAGACACCCTGTTGAGATGCTGCCACCACCGACCAGGAAAGAGAGAGCTCCTGACCCAGCATTTGATCGCCAGCGGGAACATAAGCGTATTCGAACAGACGCTCCGGTCTCCACAACAGATTTGTATGAACAATATATTTCTACCGACAGGCTCCATGACGACGAGGCAGGTTACGATGACGCCATTGCGTACTGGCTATTTCGTTATGACTCCCAGAGAGATCTTGCTCGCTTCGCTCTGGATCTGTTTGCGATCTCACCCATGTCAGATGAGTGTGAACGCCTTTTTAGTAGCGCAAAGCTTACTATAGTTGATCGCCGTGGTAGGCTGAAAGCAGATATTATAGAGGCTTGTGAGTGTCTCCGGGCTTGGTATGGAAAGCCCCAGGTTGAGGATGACAGTGATAGCGAGGACAGTGAGAATGATAATGAATGGATTGACCGCTATTCGTAAAACACATTTCCTTTCTTCCTTCCACTACTTCAGCTGTCACGGGGCCAGAGGCTTTGCAGCAAGCATAGCGTGTATTAACGAAGAGGTCGCTCAGGGAGCAGAAAATGTTCTACCCTTGAGCGACAATACCGTATTTATCCGAGCGTACACGTGACCTGTCAGGTGGAACCCTGACAGCCTCATTCTTGGCGGTCTTGTTGGTCTAACCGGTCTACCAGACCGGTTATTATGTAAGCAGCTGGTCTGGTCTGGACGCCCAGACCAGACCAGACCAGACCATTCCGATCACTGGTCGTTTGTAATACGACGATACGGCAGGGGCTCTTACCTTAAGACTCAGGAGTAAACTAATTTGTTACTTTCAATCGTTAGAGCCATAAGTAGTAATTAGTTCAATCCACTTGCCAAGTCTCGGTTCATCGCAGCGGCGGCAATAAAACCATGGTTTTCCAGTACTGCGAGATAGAGCTAGCATAGCCATTCTACTGGCTGCTAGAGGATCTGCACCGGAGCGGGCCGATCTAGACTGAAAGAATCTAATATTGAGGGGTGGAGCTGGATGCGCTGCTTATCTTGAGCTTTCAGCTCAGCTCCCCACTTTTGACTCTTGGCGTCCGGTCAGGTCATGACCGATGCCTCTTAATCGAGCTTGTTGCCTCTCTTAGTCCCGTATATCTTACTACCCCGCTTTACTCGGCGCTTGATTATCGACGGAATGGACATCTTCCGAGCCTCATACAGCATAAACCAGTGATGACTGCAGCGGTCCCGATAACCGCGACCTGTTGGTTATTATCTGTAAAGGGTGAAAATATGCAGCCGTTTCCCATTTCACTCATATCGACAGGGTCATGCAGCCAACTGTTATGTTCTAATGTGATATCACAGTAAGTCTGTTCTTTTCTCAAGAAGAACGGATGGAGGCAATATGGAAAGCATACCTAACTTACGCAAGAAATTGCAATTATATAGATCAGAATTAATTATTTTCCGTAAGCACAATAGAGTTCATTTTCTCTCGGAATTTCAAGTATATCTCACTGCGCCTCGTTTCTCATCTCTTCTCATATGTTATCTTCTCCCAAGATGACATGCTTCCGTTCGTCAGGTGAGGCCGATATGCCGCTTCGAGCGTCGGTCAGTCTTTCTGCATTCGAGCCAATAACAACTTGCAGGTAGAAGGCCTCATTATGGACATCGCTTATTCTGGATCATTGGCAACGCCAATTAGGGAGCCTCCCAATCGTTTTGTTCCAATCGCATCATCGGCAGGCTCTGCCATCCGAGCTTTAGTTTGTTGGCTCTCCTGGAGTCAGGCGGTAATCTCTCAATAATCAAGGAAGCAGAACTTACCCTAAACCCAGTTTGCCCCTTGGTTCTAAAGATGGAGGCCAATAGCGCCTGAGACCTTTTAGTTTGCAATTCTCTCTCTGTGGACGCTGGTACGGACATCTAGCGACCCGGATTATGAGTGGCATGCATGAACTATCAAATCGTGTACCAGGACCTCATACGCGGGGTAATTGGTACACTAGATTGCCTTGCTGCCTCGCTCTATCATCATTGCCCCCCGCGGTGAACAAGTTCAGTTGAGTCCCGCCATCATCACTCATCAGATACCAACAAGGCCTCTTCTACAGCACTTGCGTGCTAATTTATCAACTATCTACCCGAGTAATCAATTCGATCATCGCTGTCTAGCTATATGGATCACCCTATCGACAGGGTGGCGATCAACGCATCGTCAATCAAGAGGTTGTCAACCAGGTTGATGTCAATCAACTCAACCCAACTCAACGGAGCCTATTCTTACTAATCAACCAACTCAATATTATCACGATATTGAGTTGGTTGCGTTGGCAAGGTTGATTAGGTATTGTAGCGATGTTCCCAGAATCCGGTGCCGGGTAGCTCAATACAAGGTGGGTTGGATGTTAGTGTTTGTTAGGAGATACTTCTCACCAAATCTAATTACTCCATCAATCTAGGTACCGCAGAGCACTCCTTAACGTGGCATTAGCTCGACACGTCAACGCGTCAGATGTGAATCACGCCATAAGTGATTCGCTCGTCCACCGACTCTTGCATCAGCGCCAGTCTGACCTCCCGTTCACGACTTGCTTCTCTGGCGTCTCATTTCTTCGGCTTTGATATGTCCCCAAAGTTCGGATTTTGAGACTATGAATTTCGT
This sequence comes from Fusarium sp. MPI-SDFR-AT-0072, assembly GCA_020744335.1. Lineage (NCBI taxonomy): Eukaryota > Fungi > Ascomycota > Sordariomycetes > Hypocreales > Nectriaceae > Fusarium > Fusarium sp. MPI-SDFR-AT-0072. Next base: position 4,604,265 of record JAHBOG010000004.1, read on the forward strand.
AGCAGCTTCCCTTTTCACACCGGGCCCCTTAACACCAGCTCCATCAACACCCGAGCCGTCCACACCAGCCGAAGCTCGCGCCACTCGACGAGACGAGGATCGATTGTTCCGACACTTCCGTGGCTACACGTGGTCTCAACGAAGCAGAAATACAAAATCATGTGTGTGGGAATACGGCTTCGACATCGAGAAGGACTCGGAGCGGCGATGGGTCTGCAGATTGTGATTGAAAGGAACAGGCCGAAGCCCGGCAATGTAGTTGCCATTGGCACCCAAAACGCTGAACGGCATCTCTGGGACCACCACAAAATTCAAGACCCCTCCGGAAAACGGTCTGCGCCAGCGTCTCGAAAGAAACCGTCGACAGGATACCAGACGATAACGAAAGCCTTTAACCTCGATCTTAACGCGCCCCGAGAGCAAGCAATTGCAAACCGCCTTATTAAGAGCTTTGACAGGAATGTCTTCCAGCGTCTAGTGGCCGAATGGATCGTCGAGAGCAACCTGTCCTTCCGAGAACCCGAAAATAAGAGGTTGCGGGCCATTTTCGAGTACCTCAACCCTTTCGTCGTGAGCACGGATGCCCATGTCGGTCATGATACGGTTCGCAAGCGTGCCGTTGCCGAGTTTGAAAAACACAAAGGGAAGGTAATCGAGGTATTGAGAAATGCACCTGGGTTGATACACATCTCGTTCGACGGCTGGAGATCGCGGAATAAGCACGCTTTATATGGTGTTGCCTGCTTCTTTCGAAATGAGGATGGCAAGGCCCGCAAGCTCATTCTGGGAGTGCCTAAGCTGACAGTTCGGCACTTCGGGGCTAATATTAGACACGAGATCATCGAAATACTCGAGTTATACGAGATCTCAGAGGAGAAAATTGGGTACTTCACGCCTGACAACGCACAAAACAACGACACTGCAATGGATACCATTGGGGAGAGATTCAAGTTCCATGGCAAGGAACGGCGGGGCCATTGCTTTGGCCACGTAATCAATCTTATGGTTAAAGCCATTCTCTTTGGAAAGGATACCGACGCATTTGAGTCCTGGTTGGGGCATAGAGACCTCTTAGCCACGGCTGAGCATGAGCTTTGGCGAAAGAGAGGTCTGGTCGGCAAGCTCCATAATCTTGTGGTTGCGATCCACCGATCTGATCTACTCACCACACTTCTCCGAAGTATCCAACGGCTGGAGTTCGATACATCCGAGGATCCTCGGGTGAGAATTCGGAAGCCCCTCAACGTGGTTGTCGACAACAAAACCCGCTGGCTATCGCAGCTGTACATGATCCGCCGCGCCTTGAAGCTTCGACCTTACCTCGAGACACTAGTCTTGAAGCACAAGCAGGAATGGGAAAAGGACAACACGTCGAAGCGGTCAAAGCGGCTCAAGGCAAGCGCAATCATGCCTGCCATATGTCGAGACGAGAATAAACTCGGCGACAAGGACTGGGCCGTTCTAGAGGCGTTCGGGGATATCCTTCAGAGCTTCGAGGACGCAGTCAAGGCGCTTGAAGGTGACGGGATTCAACGGAAACGCAAGCAGGGATATTTTGAGTCCTATGGCAACGTATGGGACGTGATCGTGGGATATGAATTCCTGCTGGCCGAATTGGAGAAAGCCAAGGCCATGGTCGATCAATATCCTGAACCCGAGCACTTCAAGGTTAACATTAACCTCGGCTGGAAGAAGCTTGACGAATACTGCAACAAACTGGATGAGACTCCGATATATTACACCTCGCTGGCACTCCACCCCGCTTATCGCTGGGGTTATTTCGAGACGGTGTGGTCTGGACGTCCGGCGTGGATTTCCAAGGCGAAAGAGGTGGTACAATCTGTTTGGGACAGAGGATACAAGACGTTGGAAATTTCTACGGAGGATAATGGCGAACCAGCCGCGAAGCGTCAGCGGACACAGTACTATTCTCCTTTTGAGCGATATAAGGACGAAGCTCGGATACGTCCTTGCGAAGAAATGGACTCTGATAACGCAGAAGACGAGTATGCCAGGTGGCAGAAGGATGTGTTACCTACGGATAACCAGATTCGGGATTCGCTCGAGTATTGGCATGCGCAGCGGTTCAAGTACCCTAGGCTGTCGCGAATGGCGGTGGACTTTATGACGGTCCAGCCGATGAGCGCTGAGTGCGAGAGACTATTCTCGGCGGCAGGGCGCATGGTGACGCCTCTTCGGAATCAGCTGGAGGCAAGTACCATTGCTATTTGCCAGGTGCTGCGGTCATGGCTGCAGGCAGGCATCGTGGAGGAAGTTGATCCTATGCTGTTGGACAAAGTGGATGATACAATGGGCGAGGACTCCGTGGAGGAGAAGTCGGTAAGCGAATGGCTTAGGGATTTGCCAATGCAGATGCGGGAGGAGGAGGTAGGGTGGGAGTAGGCTTGCGTTGGTCGTTAGGTTTCAACCTGGCGGTGAAAGTAGGACTACACAGCATGGGGCGCTGGTCAACCATCAACGCAACACCAACCAACTCAATATAGGACCTGGGTTGATCAACTTAACATAGGAAATGCTTATTAAGCAGTCAACTCACTCAATTGAAGGCTGAGGTTGAGTGGATTGCGTTGATCGCCACTCTACCTATAGAGGACAGGAAGGCCGTTTTTCTAAGCGAGGACTGCAGACAAGCATTTGGCCAGCCGCAGTACACAACCCTTACTAAGAAGAGGGAAATCCGAACAATAATTCGAGACGGGGCCATATCGGTCGCAGATTTCTCCGAAGACAAGCTGGTCGCTATCTTATACTATCTGATCAGACAAGGTGTCTTCCTCGCAGAAGCCTCTATTCTTCGTGAATTCCCAGACCTTGAGCTTGCTGCTCCGCGACAAAATGCAGAAGGGAATACGTCAGCAGGCGAACAAATATTGAATATTAGATCCTATATCTGGTTGGAAAGGTACGGCTATTCAGTTAGCATGCTGTTTCCTTTTACCACTACTAATAACATATAACCAGTTTACTCAAGAACAGTCAGTACTCTGACCTCATCTTGACTTCCAATGAGAAGAACTATGCCGCACACCGCGTAGTTATTTGTTCTCAATCTTCAGTCATAGATAAGAAATGCCAATTTTGGGACACCACGCAGCATCCTTTATGCGACTCTTGTGGAGCCGCGCCAAAGTATCGCTTCGACTTCATGGATGACGACCCCCAATCCGTAGACTGCCTCATCCAGTATCTATATTGTCAGGACTATCAGAACCCTCATGGAGGCCACGAGGATGAGAAAGAATATGGAAAGAGCACCGAGAACTCAGACGAGACAAAACTATCAGATGACTGTGTCGACGACTGTTATCCGGTTTTTCACGTCAGAGTATATGCACTTGCCGAAAAGTACGATATACCAGCACTGAAAAGGATTGCACTTGACAAATTCGATGATTCGATACAACAAGGCTTATCTTTAGATCGATTCCTAGAGAGTGCAGAAGAGGCATACACGTCGACAATAAGAGAAGACAGAGGAGTGCGCGACTCTGTTGTCAAGCATTTTCATACTCATCCTGAGCTGCTAGACGACGATCGCACACAAGCGACTATTCAGCGAATGAATTCACTGATGTATGATTTGCTTATGTATTGGCATGGAGAATATACTACGCAGCCATAAAATATTTTTAGTTAGCTGCGACAGCTAAAGGCACCTAAGCAGCATATATGTGCCTTTATTAGACTCTTTTACTTTGCCCTACTGCTCTATCATCTCGTTAAAGCCTAGACATATTTAGAGGGTTTCTGTGCTTCCCCAGATTACTGCTCTTTCTTTTCCTTATCCGTCCATTCGTCCTCCCAGAAAAACCCAAGCCGGCGGCACAACGCTGCGCTGTCACTTGGCAACTGTATCCATACACAGGCAATAATAAAAATCATCACACTTTGATACGGGCCTTTGCCATTTTTAACTCTTTCCTAGTCACCATCCTCTCTGTTCTCTTCCCAGCTATCACATAGCTCTTGGGGCATAAAACAGCTCACACAGCAACCAAAATCCTCCGTCACCCTGCCTCGCCGCATAAACTTCTCCTTAAGTCTACACAGCAATATTTGGACCCTTTAGAACCTCGAAAAACTCACTTCTTGGTCCGTTCAAAAACAGTCGTTGGTACAAAACTTCACCCCTCCATGGTCTTCCTTCCTGTCCGCTTTTAGTCGTCGTTGGCGCTCTACCAGGTTTTAGCCCTAGATCCAATCCATGTGCATGCTTTGAGTGTTCCCGTATTCTCCGTGAATCGGAGCCAACAAATCTGCATATCGGCCTCCCTTCTTTGTTCTCCACCATGAACGTACACCGAAACCCTCCAGTTTTAGGCCGCCCCAACACGTCGATTGCCGGTGCATCATCAGGTGGCAACGGTATTCCACTAATCTCTCGGTTGTCGTTAATAACTTCCAACTGAGATGCCCACTCCTGTACCTTTTTGATTTCACAGCTGTTCAAATGGTGGGGACGACCTCGAAGGTGATCTTTGATCCGTTGACGGGTAACCATTGTTGCACACAAACGACAACCAAGAAGTTTGTACTCTCTCTCATATGTGAAGTAAGGGTTATCACACATGAGCCGACCACTGTGGAGTGTGTTTTGAGAACCCGCAGAAATAACACTTGGCCCGCGGTTCGCTTCTTTACTTTTTGGACTGGACCCATTCGCTCGCCTTACGTTCTTCAATGCCTCTATCGTACCTGACTCTTTCCTCTTTTTAGTCGATACAGAGCGATGTTCTGACGACTCATCATTTTGCATCAAACACAAAATATCTCTTTTCAGTGTAGCAATACTTGACGATGGGTTAGAAGGCGCAGTATTTCGTTCACGTAGTGAAGGCATCAGTCTGCTAGGCTGACGAATAAATTCATGCCAACGAGTTGATGCCCACTCATAAGAGCGAAGAAGTGCTGGCTGAAGCCGATTTGGAAATGCCCCATCAAGTCCATACGTAATTCCGCGCTGCAAGGGACGATGTCCGCTTTGCCAAGCAAGTGCGGCATTCAAGTCAGCGTCTGCGGTAGTGTCGTTATAAATATTGAGCGGTGAGTGCACCTCTCTGACGTGCTTCTCCGTGATGCTGATGGCTATCTGTCGGGAAAGTCGAATATTAAACTCGCGTTGCCAGATCTCTGAAGTAGCCTGCTTGAGTATTGAGGTAAGACGAGCAGTGCACCACGGTTTTCCGCTATTATGGAAGAGTAGCCGTTCATGATGGTATGGATATGACTGAGTCTGTTGCTCCCGTCTCAAGAGGGCCGCGAAGCGTCGAACATAGACGAGATAGTTATACATAACATACGCCAACCGTGATGGCATAAATCGGACCACATAAAACTCTCGGCCCATATGCCGTTTAGCCTTATGATGCCGCAGTACGTAGGCCATCAACCCGTTCCAGATTGCAATACTACAACTGGTGGAAGGGCCACTTTCGCATGCTAGCGTAAAAAGGTCACGCGCTCGCGGAGTTTGACCACACGCTGTGTAGAGACCCCCAGCAAGCATCTCCTCTAGCTTTGTAACTTGCTTGAGATATAGGTCCATGGATTTCCATCTCCAGCGGCCGCCTTTGCTGAGCTTACTCTCACGAGAAGCATATGCTGAGTAAAGTAGGTTCAAGTACGCTTTATCAATATCATTCGCAGGGTGCTTCACAAACGAATATCCGCTTAATATATTTACCATGTCGTCCTTCATCGTTGCTAGGTTAATGTCGGGCTTGATGTCAAATATTAGCTTGTCATAAATCTCTTCTGCTCTCGAGATGAAATAATCGGGGATTTGTCGGAATTTGTCCATGGTTAATTGGAAGTCACCATAGCGTATTATTTCACCATTATCACTCCAGCTAAATAAGATAGATGGTGGTTCGGTACGGGCGATATTGCGACCAAAGTCTCTGAGACTAGTCATTTCGGCAAGTGGATGCTGTGTGCCTGCTATCATATACCTTTCTCGAATTGAATTCAACTGATCCAGTTGGTTCATATATGATCGTTATGGAATCCCAATAGCGCGATACTCTTTTAACGGCAAGGCACATTCCATTAATATCAGACGTTGAATGTAAATGAGACCAGATAGGCATGGACAAAACTGCCTCGCGAGTAAGAAATACTTGCAATCTTAAGAGAAACCAAGTATTCCACTAAAGAACACGAGTAGTGTAGAGCGCGGTCGACCTTCGGTGAAACGCTCAGTACTAATGGTGAGACATAACTGGTATAAAAGTTCAAGAAACTCAATGAATGTCACCATGTTAGACTCATCCCGCATCATTGAATAATTACCATAGTGGCTCCTATCGGCTTCGACTTGGTTGTCTGCAAACTCTGAGTTTTCACGGCCGACCTCGTCGTAACTGAACACCGAATCGGTATCTTCGTCTTCTTCATCACTATATGCTTCTTCCTCATCTTGCTCACTGTCAAGATCTTCAGATTGCGATGCATTAGCTGGAATAATTCCCTCCTGCAGCAGCCGATACTCGAGGTGAACAGAAGCCTCGTCCACGGCTTCACCGATTTCATTACCTCTCGGTACTGCAGGCCAGGATCCGCTGGACCAGTCAAACAATTGCCAGACATTATGCTCCCATATGACTTGGAGTTGAGAGGACAGATCTTCGCTCAACTGAAACCCCACACACTCTCTCCTGACCCTGCCCGTCATCATATGCGTTCGAAAGGCAAAGGCCAACAGCCGTTTCTAGACATTCCGGTACTTTTTTTCGGTACTCCTCTCCGCCACCAGACTGAAAGGTCTTTCGTGAAACTGCTGGTGTGTCGTGCTGTTCAGCCAGCATAGGAGAAAACGACCTGTCTGACTGATCGTGTCTTCGCATCGGTCCACCACGATGTCTAAAGCTCCTAAGATGCAAGAAATCTTCTGCTCAGCTTCGCTCACGCTAACTATATCTGGATCGGATTCTTGGTTTCCCTGTCCCAGGAAACAGTCAATTGCCAAGGCGCGCCGGTCAGGTAGTCGAGTTAATGCTCGCAAGATATCGCGCCTTGTGCCTTTGTATATATCTTGCCATTGTGTTCTCTCCATCCAGATGCTTGTAGTCGCAAAGGAGTCACTATCCATGTCTTTGCTACTCAAACGTGGCTGGTTCACTGTTTCCCAATATGTCTGTTCACGTTCTATCACTTCACTCAGATGAGAGCATGAGACCTGGTCGAGTTCTCGTGGCTCCACTCGTGATTGGATCGAATTTGTTTGCATTCTCTTGCGCGTATCGGTCCGTAGCTGTGTCTGGGCAATTACTTGGAACCATCTGCTGCCAGTCCTGCTAGGAAAGAATCGTTGACATGCGACACGTTCCTCCCACGGTAGCTCATGAATGGATGTATGGCAATTCGGTGCTGGCCTTCCCCTGCCTCTTGGGTTGATCCATTGATGTTTTTCAGCGCAATGCTTTTGTATCTTTTGGATGCGACGGACAATATGGCCGCAAGCACGACATTTCAAACCGTCTGGTTCTGGTGGCGCAAGAAACGGAATGGGTTCAATGGCATTCGTTGGGTACCGTAAATCACGTAGTTCGTTCTGATTGCGGATGATATTCGGGATTTGGTTTATATTCTTTACCAGTTCATGTCGATGCTCTGGCTGTATATCGCGATGTCGTGTTTTCAAATGCGTAGCAACTTCATCAGCCACAGAGGCGAACCCACAAGCCTGACACACGAGAAGGCGGTATGTAGAGAGAAGAACGTAGGGATAAATTGCACTGCATGGTTCAGATTGCAAGTTTGAAGCTGTCATAGTAGTCGTCATGGTGACTCGGTGACTGGTAGTAAGGTCTGAATAATGATGGTGCTTTGATCAATAATGCAACCGTCTAGTAGTATGCTATACCTCCATGGCAATTTACGCGGCAGGACGCGTCGCGTTCTGGGGTAACCCCCGGTTCTGATCAGCACTACTATTCCTATATATGGAATACTGTTAAATCAACTCTACACCCTGGCAATAATCAACCCTACTAGGTTTAAAGTGAGTCGATAAAATCAACTCTACTAGAGTTGATTTGGTCATTAATTACTAGGGATTCTTACGTGGTTCTGTCTTAAATGCCTTGGAATCTCATTAGCTACGCACCCGAACTTACAAGTCTTGCATATCACAAATGGTAGCTGTAGTACATGAATGAATGGCTCCATAATGGTTGTTCTGTTCTGTCTCGCCGATGTTGTGTAGGTGACTGGCTACCTCTGCCCTCCCGTGGATTCTACCCCGTCTTTTATAAATATTTACTGGCCCCTGTCGTGTTTTGGTACTCATTGCTTTTTCTCCCAATCTCCATATTTTATCGAAATGGACCACTTATAACCCTGCGACTTAAACCTTACCTAAACTTCCACCAAATAATAAACCCTGCTGTAACGCCTGATTGTTTGACTATTGAATGATAAAACCTAATCAAAATTAATAATACGACCTTGCTGTTTCTTTTGCTGTATATCTTTTCTAATTTGGTCCTGAAAAGTTCAATGAGGTCTACGTCTCTTTTTTCTCAATGAGGTCTACCCCTGTCTTCATTAGCGTATTTCAAGTTTTGGTAAGAATGTCCAACGCGGTCTAACAGACCTCATCGCCAAATTGTTGTGAGAAGTTATATTATTACCCCGCCAGTCTCGATTATTATTAAATATAACCCTATGTATTCTTTATACTTTCCCAAAGCATATTTGACCACCATCTTAACTGCCTCATTATCTCCGAGCTCTCGATACCTATAACCTCTATCTTCTTTCCTAACCACATAGCTACCTCCTCCCCATCAAATTCATTTAAACCCTCGTCTGCCATACTCTCCACCAACCCTATCCGATACCTAGAGTTTTTACAGTTGAAAAGGCCAATGGCGGTATCATAAGCCTGTCTCCCATACTGGCAGCGGGCCCACTTGTCTCGATGCCACTCTCCAGACGCGTTCTTCGACCATACCTCGCAAACCTCCCGAGGGAGAGCACAAGCAGGACAACCCCCGAGAGCTTGGAACCCTTCTTCATATATGGCTTCTGCGAGGTCTGTTCGCAGTAGTTGTTTCCCGCCAAACGGACATCGGCGCAGAGAATGCTCGATTTGTGGCCCTCGCACCCCTCTCCCTGCGCAGAAGCTACATTTCCCTAGCCACCAATCCATTACTACCTTCCATTCTGCAACCTCATCATCGTCGCCCCAGCTCATCTTCAAGCTCGGGAGGCCAGAATGTTGTTCTTCAGGAGGACCAGAAGAATCGAACTGTCCCTGATCGGCTCGGCGACTGGCCTTCTCGGGACGATTGCGGAGTAGCTCGAATGCAGTGACAAGTATATCGAAGGCTACAAGGAGCTGTGGAACCCAGGTCTCCCCATGGGTAACTGTCTGTTCAAACCATTCAACAGCTTGACCCTCTGTAGTCAGATCTATATCATTCTGCCTGGACACAAAAGTAGTCAAAGTCTTGCCCAGGATTTGCTCATCAAACGCACAAAGAGCGGCAATCGTCCTTCGTATGGCTGGCTTGTTGCCGCAAAAGCCGTCTGGATTCTTTGTTGACGAATATCTCTGTCTCCAACCATCCTTCTCTTCCTCGGTGCCCGCACAAGATACTTGAAGTCCTAAGTTCACGTCCTCGCATATCTGATCGATCTCAGCGCAGAGGCTACAGTTAGTGACGCTCGGTATAAATCGGTCAAGACGTAGAGTCTGTAACCAGGCGAGTAGTCGCTGCGCCACTTCGGAGCCTTCGGTAGTGCAATCGTCAAGGTTATGATCTAAACCCATATCGCCGCGGATGTAACAAAGCTGACAACCAACGGTAGCCCATTTCTCTAATTGTCCACCTAAATTCCACAACTTGATCTTTGCTCGAGATAGATTCTCGTCGTCGCTAAACCCAAGCCGACTATGAAGATGGTCGAGCACAGCCTGTCGCCTGGTCATCGCTCTATAGGTGGCAATATCACCGGGATACCCAAACAGCGGCCAGTAACTCCAATCATCCTCGTTGGGGAACTGATCTCGAACATCGTGCCCTATCAAGCTTACCGGGATAGTCCGCCTTCGCTTCGCAGGTGGTGATGTATCTTTCGATCCACCTAGTTCGTGGTTTGACCTTTTCGTTGAGCTATTGTGGTGGTGTCTGACTTCATCCCGAGCGGTTTGCGTCTGATGTTGCTGTCGAGGTTCACGCTCGAACACTTCTATATCGTCTTGGTGAATTATGCTGAGATATTCAGCTCGCTCTTCGCACTCTCTCGCTTCTCTTTCGCTCTGTCTTTCGTCATCTTCAGATGAATTTTGGTTAGTCGATCGTGACTGTCGTTGTCGTACAGTCCGCATGAGCCCTGAATGACTGGTTCCCGGCGTTATAGACGATAGTCCGGAGGAACGGCCCAGAATATTTCCTGTGGCCTGCGGTGTGAGAATGCGGTCTGGAGAAGTCGGTGATGAGGATCCCACTGCACTTGTGCTTGCCCCACTGCCTCTGTGCTGCCTCTGAACGGAGGTCATCTGATTTTCAGATCCTGGCGTTTCTGCAGTCAGAATCTCTTCTGTCCCTCGGGAGGTGAGTTTGGATTGGTATCCCAGGATTCGCTCACGGTCGCTATCGGCCTGAGCGTTCGTTCTCGGTGTGAGTTTGCTAGGCAAGTGGAGGAATTCGTGCCATCGGAGTGATGCCCATTCGTATAGGTCCAGGAGCTGAGGCTGCATCGTAGTTGGGAACGCTCCGTCGAGGCCGTAGGTTGACCCTCGCTGTAAGGGACCATGTCCGCTCTGCCAAGCAAAGACGACGTTTCGATGGGCGTCCTTACTTCGATCATCGAATCGGTTAAAGGGCTGGTATACTTCACGCACGTGTTTTTCAGTTATACCGATGCAGATTTGCCGAAGAAGTCGAGAGTTTACTGCAAACCCCCAGGCCTCTGTAGTTACCTTTCGGATCACATTGGTGAAGCGGCTGGTGCGCCATACCTTGCTACCAGAAGACACGGTCTGACTTCGGAAGAGCAGCGGCGACGAACTCTGACCTGCTTCGTTTGGGCTAGCAATACCGCGCTCCCTATCAAGCAGGTTGATGAAGGGACGGATGTAGGCACAATACTTGAAGACGGCTAACGCAAGTTCGGCCGGAAGGAAACGAACCACGACAAATTCTCGGTTGGTAGAGCTCTTGGCTTTGTGATGACGGACTACATAGATAAAGTAGCCTTTGTAGACGTAAAGACCTCTGGGTCCGAGCTCACCGTTTTCAACCCAGAGGCTGGAAAGCTCTGGCCATCGTGGCTGTTGGCCGCCGGTCAAGGACATCCCTGTTCCTAAGAGCTCCCGAAAGCTCTCTTCCTTTTTCAAGTATTGGTTGACCTCTGACCAGTTCCAGGAATTCCCTTTCGAGAGACATCCACTCCGAGCTGTACAGGCTCTCTTGAATAGATCCAGATATGCCGGAGTAAGTTCGTTCTTCGGGTCTGTGACAAAAGAATATCCCTTCTCACAGTTGGCCATGTTGTCTTTGATCTTGGCCAGGTCGACGTCAGGCTCTAGTCCGAACATCAAATTGTCACATAGTCGATTGATCTCTTTGACGAGATATGCGGCCAGAGATCGAAACTGCCCCATAGAGACCTCTTCCCCCTGCCCCCAACCTACCTTCTGGCCGTCATCACTCCAGTGTAAGAGGAAGGAAGGCATATCGTTGCGGGCTGCCACGCATCCGTAGGCACGAAGACTTACAAATTCTTCAAACGTCGATTGGGATCCTATGACCATGTACCGCCTGTGGATATGTTTGAAGCGTTCAAGCTGTTTGAAGCGTGGTCGGTTTTCAATTCCTAGGAAAGTATACGGCCGTAAGGGAAGGGCTCGCTCGAGGAAAAGGAGGCGCTGGATATATATGAATCCGGATAGATAAGGCGTATAAGAGCGCGCATTTTGGAAGCTGTTGGTTGCTTCCGAGAATGCAAGTATACCGCTAAAGTACACAAGCACCGTCGAGCTGGGTTGGCCGTCTGTCAACCTTTCCGTACATAGCGCGAGGCTTAGGCCGAAAACAAGTTCGGCTAGGGAGGCGAGGGATTCAGCTTTTCCAGGACTAGTAGCGGACTTTGATGGTTGATGATGATCATCCTCGGTAGACATGTAAGCGTCATCGTCATCACTGTCATCCTCAGAGGTGTTGTATAGATCACTGTCATCTTCATCGTCGTCATCATCGTCGTCGTCTCCAGTCACAAGATCTCCATAGACATTCTCATTTAAATCCATGTCCTCATACTCGACACGCATTTCATCTTCGCCAGCTTCTTCATCCATCTCAGCTACTCTTTCGGCTGCCAGAAAATCATGGGCCAGGTCTTTGTGGTGCCAAATCGCGTCAAGGAAACGGCATAGCTTCTTATTGAAACGCACGCCTATAAGCCGTTCCCGTTGTTTCGCGTCCATGCGGTAAACCTGAAAACAAAACGCCACTGCCTTTTTCAATAGCGAGCGGTATTTGACGGTCGACGAGGCATGCTTGACCAGCGTGAACGGCTTGGAATATGATATATGGGGATGGTTACTTTTCAACCAGCAAAGAAGGTTGCGACTCGTCCTGTGAACGGTCTCCTCGCAGCGGTCCATGACCACATCCACGGCATTCAAAATCTCGTTGATCTTCATCTCGTCTTCGTACGGGCTTACAATATCGGCAAAGAGACCAGGAACTCGAGCTGCGCTTGCCAGAAGGTACGGCGGCGCATCCGGCCGCCTGTAGGAACTCAGATAGGGTGTCTGAATAAGGCAACGATGCAGACCTCGGTCCCTATTCCTGTATGTTATCTCCCACCTCGTTCTTTCCAACCATGGCCGTTGTTCGGCATACGTGGTCGCGGAACCGGTCGCCGCTGTGGCTTGTACATTGGAGGTAGGAACACGGTTGCGCTTGTGCTCGCGTTCTTGCACCGATCTGATCAAGTCATGTTGTTCTTGACCAGTCTTGTCTCGGTGGCTCAAGGCTGACTCGCGCATCTGGCCCATAGATACCGTCGGTCGGGTTAGTTGGCCATCCCGCTCAACGATCCAGTAGACTCGAGACGAGCCACAGGCCCAAGCCTGCAGGTAAACGTACTCAAAATACGCCTCAATGTCGGCACGCCGGGTAGACCGACGCGGGTGTTGAGGATACTCAGGTAGGTCTTGGCTGTAGTGTTGTGTGATGAGAGTGAGATTGATAGTGCGATATGTGCAGTGCAGACAGGAAAATCCATCGTAAAACCGGAGCCTCCACTCCTCAAGTGAGCCGTCAGGAAGAGGCGCAGCTCCGTCCGGACTTTTCAGCTCTAGTTTAGCCAATACCTTGGAGAGGCCTTTTCGCTGACTCAAGGGGATATTGTGTTTATCACGAAGATGATTGGTAGGATGGGATCCATTGGGGGAGATGGCGTGTCTGCAATTCTTATCAAAACAGATCAGTAGTCGTGACTTGGGATGAACCCATAGAGAGAGTGACTCGAGAAATTTATAAGAGGTAATAGGTAGTATATCCATATTAATACTTTTTTGCTTGGTGTAACTATTCTTCAATGTTCTTTTTCGATCTCTTACAAGTGGACTAAGAGGCGGATGATAGTAATAAGTGGTTGAATAGAGCAGGAAGTGGATGTGGTGGAGTAGTAGTGAAGGAATGGAGTGCACGGATAAAAAACATATAAACAGGAGGTTGTTTTTGTTGAGCCTTGTTACCGTAACAATGTGCACAGACGAAAAGCTTAGAAACTACAGGTAATTTTACGGTGAAACTCCGGGGAAATCTGGGGCTGTCTGGGTTGGCACGGACGAGAATTAGACAATGCGACGGGATTTAGTTCAGCCTGCGTACAGTAGGGGAGTTCCCGACGGCTTTGAAGCCGTGAGCTAAGCAGCCAGCAGAGAAGGTTGCGACTGGTATAGCGAACCGTATCTTCGCAACGATCGATGACCGAGTCGAATGCCCCCATCATACAAGATATTTTCTGTTCGTCTTCCTGCAAACTCACCAATTTCGGATCGCCATCAAGGGTTCCCTGCCCCAAGATGTAATCTGTGGTTAGGGAATGGCGGTTGGGTAGTCTGATCAATGCCCGTAAGATATCTCGCCGAGTATTTTTGTAAATGGCGGGCCATTGAGTTCTGTCCAGCCACAAGCTCGTAGCTGCGAATGTCTCACTTCCTGAATCCTTGCTGGTTATACGAGGCTGATTTAAAGCGCCTTGGTAACTCTCTTCACGTTCCAGAATTTGGCGTAGATGGGCGGACGATTCGGGGGTAAGATTCTCAAACGTCGCCCGTGGCTTTGCGGGAGCTGCCTTCGCTTTTGATTTGCCTATCTTCTGCCTCTTGCTATTTTGGTCGACTTCGAACCATTTGTTGCCCGACCTGGAAGGGAAAAATCGTTGACAGCTGATTCCAGCAATCCATGGTAGTTCAGCAGGAGGCATTGGGCATCCCGTCGATGGCCTTCCTTTGCATCTTGGATTAATCCACTGGTGCTTTTTCGCACAATGAGCTTGAATCTTTTGGACCTGACGCAGAATAGTGCCGCATGTTCGACACCTGAGTCCATCCCGCTTCGGTGCACCAAGACAAACAATGGGTTCGATTGTCGGCGGTGGATATTATAGTTGATCAAGCTGAGACTGGTTTTGTAATATATGGGGGAGTTTTTGTATTATTTCTGCTAGCTTGCGTCGGCTCTCCGCGTTGATGTCATGATGCCGTGTTCGCAAGTGCGTAGCAACTTCATCAGCAACGCACCCGAACTGACACACCTGGCATATAAGGATTTTATATTGAGGAAGCAGAACGAAAGGGTAGATTGCATCAGACGAGCTTGATTCTATGGTAGAACTCATGGTCTTGATACAGTAGTGATCGAAAAGTTGAAGTGCCGCAGTTAAAATTCTAACTTCTCAAGAATTGCAGTGCGCCCCCCCTAAACGCTAATTATAACTGGCTCCTACCTTACGCAACGCGTGCTGACGTTCCTCGCGTATGGCGCGCGCCTCATTAAATAGCAAGCTTCATAGCCAATCATAAAAACATCTTTACCCCTGGCAAAAACCAATTCTACCCCCGGTCCTGATCATCGCGCTCCCTGTCGAGTGACTTCGGAAATTCAACTCTACCCCCCTGCATAAATCAACTCTACCCCCTGCAAAGCGGGGCAAAATAATCAACTCTACTAAAGTTGATTTTGGTATGTAGGACTAGGCTCTTATACTCTTATTATAATATGGTTTTTATAAATAAATAAGATTAATTTATAAGAAGTTAGCAAGGAGAAAGAGCCAAAGGAAGGCAAATAATATAAGAGCTAAATAAGGTTAGCTTTTCTTATTTCTTAAGCTTATGGCAAAGAGAAGTAGGTAGAGGGGGCGGTTAATAGGGAGTATGGAAGATAAAGGTTATCAAGGATACCCTAATGCCTTAAGGCAGCAAAGTTACCACAGCAGGAACTATATACATAGTCCTTCTTATATATATAGCATAATCTAAAGACCTTTATAGTATTATACTACTAGGACTATTTATGCCTAGGTAGGGGGTATTCATTCTAGCCACTAAATAAAACATAGACAACATATAGCGAACTTCTATTAGTTAGGGGGGCTTAAAGGTGGTTTAGCCTACTTAGTTTCCCCACCTGGGGGTATTAGGGCTTTATTAGTGTAGGTATTGGTTAGAGGTAGCTATTAGGGGTTTTATAAGTATAGTAGATATTAAGGAGTTATAACCGCCCTAGTTATAGGCCTACTATGGTATTATTTATATATTATAAAGTGGAGATTACACTACTAAGTAAGGGTTAATAGTAATAGGTTATACTAGGTTGGTCTGTTGTGACGGTTGGGGTTTCAAACAGGGAAACTAGTCCGTACTAGGTTTATGTTTGCAGAGTACGTAAGGCGTGATGCTGAGCGTTAGCGAAGTGTCACGTCTCTTAATGATCAAGTAATGCGTGTTAGGCTTATTGATGTAAAGATGTTTTATTGATAGCTGGTGAGCTAAGTTCTATCTACTGCTAAATGAATGTGTATATATACTAAGGTGTATGCGAGTCGAACGAGGTCGGTTCGACTCTGTCCGTCTTCCTTTGTCATGCAAGTCGAATGGCGTGCGTTCGACTTGTTACAGGGTAGGTAGTTGTTTATTGGAGAGAAACAGTGGGGCACCCTTCTCACGTGCGTCAGAATGTGTTGGGTCGTAACATCTGTGGTATATAGGCCTGCTTTATTTATTAGATCTATTCTAGGAAGGGAACCTGTTTTAGTATTAGAGCTATATATAAAGAATTCAGCTTAGAATAATCTAGTATAACTGGTTAATATTATCTTCTATCTTCTGATTTATAACTACTCCTAGCAGGATAATGTTTAATATTAATAGCTAAGTAATACCTATAAGGATTCTTAATCTTGCCAAGATATTTTAACTGTTAAAAATGTCTAGTCTTATAATAGCAAAATCATACACTAGGGCTAAGGGTGATAGATATTATTATAAATCTGGCCTAGCTATATAGCCACCTCCTGCTCATACTTCAGCCAATAGGTATTCTATCTAATAACACTAACATCCTTAGTAAACAGTAAGGCATTCTTTAAAGCTTTATAAAATACATAGGATCAGAAGCTATTAGAGTTTAATATAACTATATAAATAAGGTAATAGCGCATATAATTACAGCTTAAGCCTGCAAATAATAATACCTCGTGAACTAGCACTATATTAAACCGGCATTATATACTCGACTCTCTTGACAGGACTACTCAGATAATTCTCTAAGGCGCGTTAGCGCCGGGTGGCAGTTTAATATATTAAACAAATCGTTAACGTGGCTTGTACTAAAGAGCTCCGTGGGCCAGCGGAACACCTAACTCGTATAAGAGGTAGATGGTCCAAACTTCGCTCAAATAACTTAATGGAAGCAACCTTAAAGGCACGCGTCGCGTTGTGGTGCTGTCGGATATGCCGGGCGATATTGGTTTGCGGTACAACGCCACACTGTTTGCAAACAATGATACGCCAAGAAGGATCGTAGTGAAAGAGATCTTCAAGTTCCATAGCAAAAGTCTTTCATAGTCCACTAGCCTTTCGATAATACGAGCTTTTAAAGATCGTTAGAGGAAATCTCGAATTGAAATTACAGCAAAGAGAGTAGATGATATAAGAAAGATAAAGTACGCGTTTACACGTGTAAACACGCGTAAGTAATAGGCCCGCAGACTGTCGATCGAAATGAGAAAACATAAGTCACCATAGTATGGTCATGCGGGAATAGACGGGAGATAAACAAACACGTGAGAAATAAACAGGGGGTAGGCGACAATTAGGGGTACACGACAATTAGGAATAGAAGAGTAGGCTTATGACACTCAAAGAGATATCTAAGATACTAGCTATTGCTTCCTGTTAGATATCCTAAAGGTAGGCCTGTTGCTCTTCGATACTGGCGGTTATCTAGCGAGGTTCTCGGGGGCAGGGCCTTATCCCAGTTATCACTAGACGTAATGTATCTCTGGTGGATTACTTGTGGATCATCGTACCTTAGTATCGCAGTTGGATCTGGTGATGGTAAGGCTTATAGCACTGATGTTTTGCGAATAGACGGCCTAGGTGACTGATATTCAGGCTCTATGGGTAGGTGAACAGATGGTTCTGCAGACAGTTCTACAAACGGTTGTAGAGTCGTAATGTCTCGGTCGGCCTACTCTGCTTCGACAGCCGAATGAAGCGGTAGCTAATCTGAAGAAAAATTGGTTTCGAATTCGGGCTCTTCGGCGGCTGGGGCCACATCGCCCTGAGATCACTAGCAACGGTATGGAGGGGCACGCTGTATACCACCCTACAATAAGTCCAAACATCACGGCATAAAACCTCAAGCTCATCGACGGTCCATTGTGCAGCTGTGAGTAACTTTCTAGAGCCAAGCCAAGCTTGAGATTGGTGTATCTGCGGAACGAATCCACTCTTATCAGCTGAGGGCTAGGGTGCCTCTAGGAGGACATGAATAAGTAATGGTAGTTGACCGGCGTCGGTAATGCCTGGCAGCGACGGGAACATCAACTTCCAAGCACGGGACTATATACAGCGACTCGAGTATTTGGAAACTGGGATTGCCTCAGTACACGGTAGACCACTGGCCACATTGAGCTAGTCGATATGGGTTAGCATTTGACCGCGGAACAACTCTCACCTCTCGGACGAATTGGGCACAAGATAGCATCTGCTGCTGGGGTCATTGTCACAAATCGGCCCGAGTGTTATGCTACCGCTCGGCACATCTAAAGTAGGCTGCCAAGATGCCTAGAATTATTAAAGGCGCAGAGTAATTCCTGTTTACGCATCCGGCCCTCAGAGCAACTTGGTGTTTTATTTTTTTATCATATGTTGATGGAGCAGGCTCCAGTCTTCCAACCCGCACGCCCTGGAACAACATTCGACATCGTGTACGCGATAGCGCGACTCATCACGCCTGATAAGAAACTTAAAAGGTTGCTTGCCAATTATTTAAATCCCAAGGTTGTTCCACGAAAGCTTGCGCTATCTCTTCTGCAACGAAGAGGCTCAAAAACCCGTGCTCGGGGTCGAGAAACTTCAGCCAACCGCAATGCAGCGGGGCTTGAAAGTATTTAAGCACAGCCACCGCGTCTTTCAGCCCGTCAGAATCTTGTGAAACAAGAGAAAACTTGTCGAAGGTAACTGAATTTTGTTAGATCAGATATAATGCTACTGTGTCAGAGTTGTGAATCTGCTTACTGATGAGAAGTCTTGGCAGGTACCAGAAGGTTGCAAACTGCTCTAAGAAGAGTCGAAGAATGTTTTCTTGCGTTTTCACTCTAGCTAAGAGGCCCGACCCGGAACTGCTCATACTTCTATAGTGGAGATGAAGAATTACCAGTACAGTGTAGGCAATGAAGCACACGGCTGGGTCGACGCTCGGCGAATGCTGGTTGTCCCACTGCTTGACGACCGCAACTATGTCCTGGCAGTACTCCAGGGTTTTATACCACATACCCTTTCGTTTCTCTTCAGATTTCTGTAAGTGTAGAGGCAGGCAGATAATAAGTCGAGAGATATGCAAGTGAAGGACACAAATCAACCGAGCGTGGTATTCACGGTGAGACTCTTCGTGCAAGGCATCACGTGCAATATTGAGATATCGGGGTGGCAACGCCAACCTTATCTCTGTGAGATGATGTTCGAGCGTTGTTAAACGGTCCTGCAGGCGGTCGGAGGGGTTTTGCCACCATAGACGGTAGAGGGTGGCGGCTTCCCTCAGAATCGCGGTCGTTACGATGTGGAGGTTGAAGTTAACATTATGGCCATGAGATGCGATCGCCTCAACCGTCTGCCAGAACATCTCTGGTTGGTCAGGCAGGAATATTAGGGCCTTGCGACCCCCTTCTCGACCTGGATTGGTGATTAGAGAGGTCCTGATGCTTTCGACATGAACCACGAAAGGACTCGCTGCTGTGATGTTGGAATAGGAGTCGAGGCAGAAGATGCACCACCAGACGTATCTCCACTCATCTTTGTCATCATCATCACCACCAACACCATCACCATCACCATCACCATCACCATCATCATTGCCGTCACAGCGGTCGTGGTTGTCAAGCTGGTGAAGGCCGCAGTAGTAAGCTTTGCGTGTGAGGTGGCCAACTCTCAACCACGCCCTCTCCCCTGGGTGCTCATGAAACTCATAATAGGCGAGCAGGCAAGCCTGCCTAAAATCATCAAGAGACCATCGCGTTGCTGAAGTTCCCGAGTCTAGGCCGTTCCTCTCCCGAATATGCCTTAAGCGCTCCTCGAGGCGTAGGCCATCACAGAGCTCGCGTCGGCCAAGTATCTTAACAGTTAGCGCAAAGATGACGAGAAGGAGGTCTCTGGTCACAGCCCCTGATTCGAATTGCCGGAAAAACTTGTCTCTGCGGAAGAGAGCCATGGATGGATGGATATGATCGAAGAAACTAGTCAGCCTGGCGGACCGTCCGTCCCTGTTAACCAAAAGGTCTCGATCAAAGGGGGGAGGGGTATTACAGTTCCCGCTCGTGCTCAAAGGTTAAGGAAGTATCGACGGCATTTGGCTGATCCCGTACCGGTGTCGGCCAAGAACCTAACGCCTGCCAAAAGTCGCATGTTGGTTCCGCAAGAACGTTTTGAGGGCTAGAGATGGCGTTGAGATACGCATTATCAAGCTCGGGGAGGGTCACCTGATCATCTTGCAGAGTCCGTAGGAAAACTTCTCCAGAATCACCTGGTACGAGTAACCGAGAGGATGGCGCTGCTATAATTCAGAGAGTGGTAATGTGAGCTACAGGACAGGAAGAAGGTGACTTGGCTCCCTTGAATAACATCTTACCGGCGCGTTTGCGAAACCCCCGTACTGGGCCGGGTCTCTTCCTCAATGTTGAGTATACACAGATCCGCCCAGACTCCAGGCAGCGGGAACATGTGGGTCGCTTCATGTCGCCTAGACGGCTTTAGAGGAATTCAGAAACCCGTGGGTCAAACATGGTACAACACTTGACTTTTTTTCTTAGCATCGTCAGCAGCCTGCGGCAGTAAATTGAGGATCGAGGAAACATACGAGATGCATAGGTCGCACACGCGAGTCCTCAGAGGCCAATTGGGCGTAGACCGGCCGCCTGGGGAGGGAAGAGAACTATCCCATGACATCGGCGTAGGCAAGTTGAGATCGATCGCGCCCCCTGCCGATCTCTCTGCAGCATTGACAGAGCCAGGAAAATCGAGCTCAAGACTATAGTCCATGGCTCGGGAAATATTGCTGCCGGATGATTGCTCGCACACACAGACAGCGAGTAGTTTGTGATCAGATATCAGGCAGACGTACGAATCAATTACTTGTCTGTCTCCAAGGGGCAAAGGGGGTCTTGTCATCTTATTGCAGGGTTGCGGTACCAGTGGCGGAGACGGCAGATAGTAAAGCCGCAATGATACTCGGCTAAAACTTTCCTCAGGGTGGCCGATGTGACCAAACTAACAGTCGCTTTTACTAACTAGTGGTGGGAATGCCATAGCCAATTACGCAACCCGAGTTTTGAGTGACCGAGCCAACCACCCAGATGGGGATCGGGAGGCAAACTCCGACACCCGAAGCATTTACATAGTAAAAGGGCTGGGGTTTATGGATCGTTAGTTTCCGTGACTTCAGGGGTAGCCAGTCATTATCCATAGAGTCTACTTGGAGTTCTACCGAGGAATATCTCTATGCCAAGGTCTCTCCGTGGATTTACACGGCCCATATCCTTCATCTATATGATCCCGTGCCTGGCTTGGCCAGCCTTTCCCCCCGGGCAGCCGAGTCTTCTCCGCCTTCTTGCCGAGACGCCCCTTGTTGTGTCACTATTCTCAGCTGAATGAAGCCTCAGACTTTCGGAGGCTCGTAATTGCCGCTCAAAGCATTCTAAGCCTGACTCAAGTTAGTGATGTGGTTAGAGGTTGGACTAGCCGCCTGTACGTATCTGAAGTACGTCCGCGAGCTGTAGACAGCATGACACGTACGGGGTTCTAGATGCAGACTTATGGCACAAACAGCTTTGGGGCGAAGGTATAGATATGTGTCAGCGGCGTTTGAGGTATTGAATCGCCGTTGACTCTTCGGAAAGTTTTTTTGCAAAAGTTCAAACGGGTAAATCCGAGTATTAAACGATCTTTCCAGTAAAGCTAAGGCCCCAACTTTCCATATGGAAAGTTACGGTCGAGGATGTCGCAGTCCCTCATGTTGTGGAGCAAAAGTTTAAGCCTGAAAACTTTCTAAATACCCCGCCCGCTTAGTCATCAACACAAAGTTCGTCTTCAGTTTCTCTAAGCCCGATGAGTTCCCCCGAGCCGAGAGGGTGCAGCAGACTCTGCTCCGATTTGATAAAGGCCTTGGCCTTCGGTCGTTCTGATTCAGTCAACAAATAAAAATCGTTGACTATGTCACCCCGGTATTACGATTTACTTCATTCTCCGTGTTCCGATCTTGGTACGCAAACCTGGCCGGAACAGCCCTATGGATGCATGTTGGGCTTTTCGCATTCTACTTTCACGTGAAGCTCACAAACAGGGGCCCCATAGGGACACGCCTAGGCGCCTCTCCACTTCCGCACGCGTAGGCGTGCGGATTATGTCAGCCCCCAATTTGGCACAACTCCACAACTGCATTTCGAGTTTTGAGGCTGGCGGGTTTCAGAATCCCGAGATTCAGAACTGCAATGAATTCCTAATTATCAAGCTGAATACAATTCCTGCTGCTCCTTTCCATCATTCTCAGCCGCCTCCCAGATGTCGCGCATGCCTCTTCTGCTAGAAAATGGATTGCTTTCCATCTCGGCCGCTACCTGAGCCTCTCCACCCGATCATCTTCTGCTTTACTCCAATCCAGGTACGCCATCATCTCTTCCTTACTCCAATCTCTAGATCCGGTCGGTGTCGTACAGAGTTTGCCCATCTGCTTCCAGTCAAGACACCACTGGTAGCTTGCTTTGTCATACCGCAAAGGTAGACCTAACGCCCTCCGATACTGCTGGTTAGTTTTGACGCTACCACGAGGCTGCGCCTTATACCAAGCATCTCGAGCAGCAACATATCTCCGATAGATAGCTTGTGGGTCATCATATCTTAGTGTCGGCGCCACTGATGCTGTTGAAGATGATGCTACTAGCGACGTCCCTCCCTGTGTCGATGGTTTTGCTGATGACACTGCCGATGATGCTGCTGTCTCTATACTAACGACAATGCAGCTAGTGTCATCCCTGCCAGACCCAGCGTGTCCGGATAATCCTGATGACGGGTCTTCCAGTGGTTCCCCTTCCTGCAAAGATGATACAGATGCAGATACTGCTGCTGCTGGTCGTGCTTCCCCGGATAATGCTGGCGAGAGTGCCACTGGCATTGCTTCTACCTGTGCTGATGATGATGACAAATACAAAATCCCCTCGTACCGTTGAGGGCATGCCTTTGACGTCATCTTGTGTCCTAATTTGTGGCATCTACTGCATGTAGGTCGTGCTTTTGGCTGCGCTGCTGCCTGAACTGCCTCGAATGCACTTGGCTCTCTCTGAGTGCTCGATTGAGATTTACTTGTGGTAGAATCGGCAGCTATTCGATCAGATCGGTGTCGAGGCTCCAATAGCACCTGATGAACACCATGACGACTCAAATGCCAATGCGGGTGAAAATGCTCCAAGCGAAGGGTTTGGCCTTGCTCTTGTAGAGCCTTGAGAATATGGGCGCAAGGGAGGCCGTGGGATCGAGAGAATATACCGGTACAACTAGGCAGGTCTTCTTTCATAAGCCGCTTCCGCTGTTCTTCAACTTTGCGTAAAGCCTCGTGAGATATCCAGCCACGTATGGCACTATATAGTGATCCAGAGAGCTCAATTGGTATTCGCATTTGCTGCCTGACTTGGTTGGATCGCAGCTCAGATAATTGATTAAGAAGCGCATGTTTCATAGCTCTCCACGCCTCGAAGAGATCTAGTATAGATTTCTTGAGGTGGCTCTTAAGGAGCCCATGGATTCCCTCAACCCGTGAGGTGACCACATTACCAAAGTGAGGGTGCTGGTCGACCTAGGCCTTAACGAGCTTTTTCTTATATAGATTAAGCCAGTTGGACTTGATATAGCCAACCTCTTCGAGATATTGAGGCAGATAGCGCTTTTCAAGCTCTTATACGCGCTGGTCAAATGCCTGTTCATCTAATGACCTTATAATCGAATGCCAGTGGTTAAAAAAGTCATTCCAATCGCTTAGACCTTGCTAATAGGCCTTAGACCCTTGCTTATGGTGTATGAATGTTGGCTGGCAATAGCGGAGGACCGCCTTATTCGCATGCCACAGGCATAGCAGAGAGATCGAAGACGGAAAGCAGCTCTCTACAGCGTTCATACAGGCCTCATCACGGTCAGTCAGAATAACAGATGGAAACCTTGTGTTGCAGAGTTCATACAGGGACCTGAGCCGGTCCAAGGCCCATATGAAGTCCTGCTCAGCCTCGCCATTAAGGAATGCGAAGGCGATACAGAAGGATCGCTGACAGGCATCAACACCAATCATATCAAGCAGCGGCATTCCGTATTTATTCGTTTTATATATGCAGTCCAAGAAAAGTAGATCTGGGTAAGCCTTCAAGTATGCCAATGACTCCGGATGGGCGAACAACACCGCCGTGATTCGGTTATCTGAGTCAAGCTGCATCCGGTTCCAGAACCCTTCCTTATCTAGCTGGTTAGCAAAAGCATGCATAGTGCTCTGACCCTCACAGAGCTCTCGTTTGCTATCTGCGATACGGTTGTAGATATCTTGCTGGGTTGCAATGGTATTCGAGTTCTGGCGAATATAAGTCCTGATATCTTTTGGCGCTACACCAGCGTTCATAAGGCGGCTGATTGTTGACCTGTCCACATCCGAGAGCTGCCGATGGACTGGGTGCGCCGATTTGCGCCAACTTGGTTCATGGTTGTGTGAAGAAAATTGTGGATCCGGACGATGCCTTAAAGACCAAGTTGTCTTATCTAAGGATTCCTTCGCGATGATAGAGAACCGGCAGTTGGTTCCTCGCGTAGTAGTCTTGCGCTGGCGGTCCCTTGAGGCGCTTGGTGGCCGACACCATCGATCACATGCGTATGTGATAATCTGCCTGCCGCTGGTTGATCGCGACGATCTCCCAGTTATGAACGCGTATCCTCTTGGTGCTGCCTATTCATTGATAGCTGTAAGTAGAGCCTCTCGCGAGTCGTACGTGCCCTCTGGCGGAAGCACATCATCAGGGAATGCCGTCTGCGCCATAACGGCAACCCCTGAAAACTACGTTTGTGGTTAGCAATGGCAGCAATAGCCGCAGCCCCTAAGAAATGCAGCTGTGGAGTTGTGCCAAATTGGGGGCTGACATAATCCGCACGCCTACGCGTGCGGAAGTGGAGAGGCGCCTAGGCGTGTCCCTATGGGGCCCCTCACAAACAGGACCTATGACTAAGCGGCACAAGCGATAGGCAAACCCGGAGCCCCCAGTGGTGCTAATAGGAATATGCCAAATGAATCGCTGTTGAATCAACTTGCTTCTTTTGTCGATTGGAGAGGTTGAAAGTTCTCATCGGAACCTCAAGAAATGCCGTTATCCGTCATGTAAGTTTTAATGCTTCCTGACATGGGATAGTGTTTGTTGGAATGCGATCTCGATGTTATTTAAGAGCACATCACCAGGGCCTCGTAGCCTTTTGACTTAAAAGTAATATCGATTTGTCGAATTCATTTCCTAAACCAGATCGAACACCCAGTCCATCAACTACAACTTCATCATGGATTCTAGCGGAAGCCAACCACAGACGATTTGCGACATGTCTGCCCTTGATACTGAAGATATCGAATGGTCCCTGAAGCCCAAAGTGACTGCCTTCAAGGAACGAGACAGGGCCTCTGGCTTCCCTGACCGTGAATTGGGTGTTACGTGGCGGAACCTAAGCGTCCAAGTCATCAGCGCCGATGCTGCAATCCACGAGAACATGCTATCCCAGTTGAACATTGCGACATTAGTCAAAGAGTCACGACATAAGGCACCCTTGAAGACCATCATCAGCAGCGCCCACGGATGTGTCAAACCCGGAGAGATGCTCCTTGTCCTTGGACGCCCAGGGTCTGGATGCACAACTCTACTTAATATGATCGCCAATAAACGCCAAGGATATGCCAGCGTCTCTGGTGATATTCACTATGGATCCATGACAGCAGACGAAGCCAAACAGTACCGTGGCCAGATCACCATGAACACAGAAGAAGAGTTGTTTTTTCCATCACTTACTGTTGCGCAAACCATGGATTTCGCAACCCGCCTAAAGATGCCTTTCCACCTCCCCGAAGTTGTGGTCAATAAGGAAGAGCTGCGAGTTGAGACAAGGGACTTCTTGTTGCAAGCAATGGGCATTGAACATACACACGATACCAAAGTAGGCAATGCTTTTGTTCGCGGTGTTTCTGGTGGTGAGCGGAAGCGAGTCTCCATTATCGAGTGCCTGACCACCCGAGGTTCAGTTTTCTGCTGGGACAACTCTACTCGGGGTCTCGATGCGAGCACGTAAGTTCCACTTGATAAGCGACTTCATTCTTGATATCACTGACACTCATATAGTGCCCTCGAATGGACAAAGGCTATCCGAGCTTTGACAGACGTCCTGGGTCTTTCCTCCATCGTTACTCTCTACCAGGCAGGCAACAGTATCTACAACCTCTTCGACAAAGTTCTTGTCCTCGATGAGGGCAAGGAAGTTTACTACGGCCCAATAAAGGAAGCTCGGCCCTTCATGGAGAGCATGGGCTTCATTTGCCATCAAGGCGCAAACGTCGCTGATTATTTGACCGGAGTCACTGTCCCGACCGAGAGATCAGTTCGTCCGGGGATGGAGAATCGATTCCCTCGGTCCGCAGATGCTCTTCGAGCCCAGTACGAAGAGTCGCCTATCTATAAGCGTATGATAGCCGAGTACGATTATCCTACCACCGACTTGGCGAAGGAGAAGACGCGACTCTTCAAAGAGGGCGTACAGCAAGAAAAGGATAAAAGTCTCCCCATGAGTAGTCCTCTGACTGTTGGTTTCGTCCAACAAGTCAAGGCTTGTGTGGCACGACAATATCAGATTCTCCTTGGAGATAAGGCTACCTTCATCATTAAGCAGGCGTCAGCCATCATCCAGGCCTTGATTGCTGGCTCGCTATTCTATAACGCATCCGACGACTCAAGTGGCCTATTCATTAAGTCTGGAGCTTGCTTCTTTGCAATCCTCTTCAACTCCCTATTGTCCATGTCCGAGGTTACGGACTCCTTTACTGGCCGCCCTGTCCTTCTGAAGCACAAGTCCTTTGCCTTGTACCATCCTGCCGCATTCTGTATCGCCCAAATCACTGCAGACATTCCTGTAATTCTCTTTCAGGTCTCGACTTTCTCACTCATCCTCTACTTCATGGTCGGATTGACCTCGACTGCAGGAGGCTTCTTCACATTCTGGGCCCTGATTCTTGCCATCACTTTCTGTACCACTGCGCTCTTCAGAGCTGTTGGCGCGGCCTTCACTACATTTGATGGAGCCTCCAAGGTGTCGGGTTTCCTGATCTCTGCTACTATTATTTACTCGGGCTACTTGATTCAGAAGCCGCAGATGCATCCTTGGTTTGTGTGGATCTTCTGGATCAACCCTCTGGCATATGGTTTCGATGCTCTTTTGTCCAACGAGTTTCATAACAAGCTTATCCCTTGTGTCGGGCCCAATCTGGTGCCTAGCGGGCCTGGTTTCACGGAGGGTGAGCATCAGGCTTGTGCAGGTGTGGGTGGAGCACGACCCGGTCAAACATTTGTGAATGGAGATGATTATCTTGCGTCACTTTCTTATAGCCACTCGCATATCTGGCGAAATTTTGGTATTATATGGGCCTGGTGGATTCTGTTTGTAGTGATCACAGTCATTGCAACCTCAAAGTGGCATAGCTCCTCTGAAGATGGACCTAGTCTTCTTACCCCACGCGAAAACGCTAATTTCACTACTACCCTTCGTCAAAAGGACGAGGAGGATCAGGTCAGCGAGAAAGAGGAGGCCATCTCTCGTCGCGATGATGGAGTCATGGCCGAAGATGATTCAAAGAACTCGGACAGCATGAATCTTGCACGCAACACCTCCGTCTTCACCTGGAAGAACCTCACTTACACCGTCAAAACTCCATCTGGTGACCGCGTACTACTGGACAACGTTCAGGGCTGGGTTAAGCCTGGAATGCTTGGTGCCCTGATGGGATCATCCGGCGCTGGTAAGACGACTCTTCTTGATGTCTTGGCTCAGCGCAAGACGGAGGGTACGATTCGCGGTTCAATTATGGTGGACGGACGTCCCTTGCCGGTTTCATTCCAACGATCAGCAGGCTACTGTGAGCAGCTAGATGTCCACGAGCCCTATGCTACTGTTCGCGAGGCCCTCGAGTTCTCTGCCCTTCTTCGACAAAACCGAGATACGTCCCGTGAGAAGAAGCTCAAATATGTTGATACCATTATTGACCTACTCGAGCTCCATGATCTCGCTGATACCTTGATTGGTGAAGTTGGCGCTGGGCTGAGTATTGAGCAACGCAAGCGTGTCACGATTGGTGTCGAGCTTGTCTCTAAGCCTAGCCTCCTGATTTTCCTGGATGAGCCGACTTCTGGTCTCGATGGCCAATCTGCCTTCAATACAGTCCGGTTCTTGCGCAAACTTGCAGCCGTTGGCCAAGCTGTTCTTGTCACCATTCATCAGCCTTCTGCCCAGCTCTTTTCCCAATTTGACACACTACTCCTCTTGGCTAAGGGCGGTAAGACCGTCTATTTCGGTGATATCGGCAAGCAGGCCAAGACCGTAAAGGACTACTTTGGCCACTATGGCGCTCCCTGCCCTAAGGACGCCAACCCTGCTGAGCACATGATCGACGTGGTTTCTGGGCATCTTTCACAAGGCAAGGACTGGAACAAGGTCTGGCTCGAATCTGCCGAGCATGCAGCTGTCAGTGAGGAGCTAAGCCGCCTGATTAAAGAGGTCGCCGCCAAGCCGCCTGGCACTGTTGATGATGGATATGAGTTTGCCACGAGCATGTGGGGGCAGATCAAACTTGTAACGCGCCGCATGAGCAAGTCGCTTTATCGCAACACCGACTACATCAACAATAAATTTGCATTACACATCTCCTCGGCTCTCTTCAACGGCTTTACTTTCTGGCAGATTGGAGACTCGGTTGGCGACCTTCAGCTAAAGCTATTCACAATTTTCAACTTCATCTTCGTCGCGCCAGGTGTCTTGGCTCAACTTCAACCCTTATTCATCCATCGTCGGGGTATCTTTGAAACTCGCGAGAAAAAGTCTAAGATGTATTCGTGGGTTGCATTCGTTACTGGCCTCATTATTTCGGAGATTCCTTACTTAATTATCTGCGCAATTTTCTACTATCTCTGCTGGTACTACACTGTCGGCTTCCCTAATAACTCTAGCCGCGCTGGAGGCACGTTCTTCGTCATGCTTATGTACGAGTTTATCTACACTGGCATCGGTCAGTTCGTGGCAGCCTATGCTCCTAATGAGGTTTCCGCGTCCCTGGTCAATCCCCTCCTCATTGGTATTCTCGTCTCATTCTGCGGTGTCCTGGTTCCATACCAGCAGATTCAGGAATTTTGGCGCTACTGGATTTACTGGTTGAACCCTTTCAACTACCTTATGGGAAGTATGCTGGTATTTGATATTTGGGGTACTGAGATTACATGCGATGACAAGGAGTTTGCCCGTTTCGACCCCCCCGAAGGAGCTACTTGCGGCGAGTATCTCTCTGATTATCTCACGCAGGGTATGGGAGTGATCAACAACCTTGTCAATCCTGACTCTACGTCAGAGTGCAAGGTGTGCTTATACACGAAGGGCGAAGATTACCTTCGAACCCTTAATTTGAAGGAGTACCACTACGGATGGCGAGATGCAGGAGTTGTGGTCATCTTTGCGATCAGCTCATACGCTTTAGTCTACGTGTTGATGAAGCTCCGAACTAAGACCTCTAAAAAGGCAGAATAAGCTTCTATAAGCAGACGAAGAGCTCCTCCGGAACTCAGTAAGAGTTATAGACTGTATTTTTACTGATAGACTAGGAATAGGGAGGGATTAGAGGCTTTATATGTATTTCCGTAATTAAAGTATTCCCATATAGACTCAACTGTCTCTGTTATTACATATGTCGTTAGGCTTACAATACTTACAATACAATTTATTATGCCTGGCGGCTCATTTCGGCCGAAAGGGCATTAATTACTAGTGCTTACTTATATCGCCTTATATTCATCTTCTTCTCCTCAAGCCCCTGCTATGCCTGATATTACTCAATTTGTGTTGAATAGTGTCAAAAGGAAGCTCATGGAAGTAGCTTGAAAGGGTGATAAATATTGTCATTAAAGATGGCAGTTGCCACCTATTGCCACAGGTTTAGCAAGCAACTTCCAGTTGATTCCACATAGCACAGAAAAGGCATATAAAGCTTGCTTTAAACCTCAAGCAGCAAGCGGGACAGAGAGGAGACGCAGAAGAAGATGAATAACACATAATTCACCCTAATATTTGACAATTTGTGTCTACTATCCGCTACAGCCCATACTTTATCTTCCTTTACACTATCTAAAATGAAATCAGTTTCCTAAAGCCCATATTACGCCTGTCCCTTAATTACAATTTCTTTTCTATTCTACTATTTTTTGCTTCTTCTGTGGTTTAAGAGTATTGCTGGTAAACTAGCTTAAAGGTTAGTTTTCAAGTGCTTAGTATCTTACCTATAGCAACTAAAGTGATATTTACTTTTATAACACAAGGTATTTAATAGGCAATTAATAGGGATGCATAACTGTTTTACTAGGGACGCATGGCTTTTACACCTTCTTATTGGTTAAAAAATTATTGTTAGCTCTAATCAATTCTGCCGCCTTGACATAATGTCACCCTCTTTATTTTAATTCCAGAGAAGATAATCTGTATCTTAATTCATTTCATAATCTAGTTAGATTTTAACCAAGCTATTTTATATCATTTCCCATTCGCTCTTCTCTCTTCGCACACTAGACCTCAATCTCTGCCCACTTGAACGAACACCTGTAGTCTTTCCACCCCCAAGTTTGTTAGATTGGCTTCGCGTGTGTCGCTGAGAGAAGCTCGCTTCTCTAGTAGAAGGTTGGCACCGTGACTGTGCATACCTAGCAAGCATTTTTTTTTATTAAGCTCCTACGCGGTCGACCACGCCTTCGTTCTGGCAACACTTGGATTGTTTGCCCTTCTTCCTGTTGTGTTGCTGCATCAATTGATGGTTGCGTTGGAAGGGATAATACTGTATTTCTAGGCCTTCCACAAATAGATATAGTAATCCTTGGGTTAATAATCCTTCGGTATGGATTAGAAGATCATGATTCTCGTATACGCCAATGTGGATGAACCTCTTGTTTTGTAAAGGAAGTTCCTGAAGCTAGCTTGGTTTAGATTGCTTTGACACTATTTATATCCTGTAGAACCCCTGGTGGCTAAGCCACGGGATCCTCCGGCTTTTTCGCAATACTACGTAGTACAAAGTAGGAGCAGAGAATCGTCGATCTAGAGCTACGCCACAGCCTTGCCAATGCAAGGCATACCACGATAAACGCTTCCCCAACCATTACATGCAACTCATGCCGCCGTAGCTTTTACGCCATCCTCAGTCATCTCAGCGGGCATCTCAGGGCCCCAGACGGATAGAGGGCCAGCAGTGCCCCGCTTCGTACCTGTGTGAACATTGACCAGATCCCCGTCGGTATAATGTTCAATGATGAACCCACTGGGATCTCTCCAGTAGTCAAAAATCTGCGATCCTAGAATATGCCTTCCCACACCCCACACAGCCTTGTGACCCTTGCTAGCCAGCCAGTCGTGTCCAAGGAGCTGAGTATCGAAATCTTCCACTTCGTAAGACGTATGATGCAGGCGATCCTGTTCTCCGGGGGCCGCACGGCTGAGAAAAAGACTGTGGTGGTCTGAGAACCGCTCTCCAAGGTCCAGGTGCATGAAGGCGACGATGTCTATGTCCTTATTTGTGGGCAGCGAGAGCACGTCGGATGGAACAAAGTTGAAATGGCTCGTGTACCACTGCATTTCCTCCTCCCATTTGGCGACGATAAATCCGTAGTGGCCCAGTTTATGGATCATCGCTGGCCCAGGGTGAAACCGCTGGAACTCGCCTGAACCAAATATTCAGCTCGTTTCTCATTTTCGAACACACGATGGAGGCGAAGAAAGACGAACTTACCAAGTCTGGGCTTGCTGATGCTCCTGTTGAAGGGACCCAGGCTGTCAACCACTGCAGACGGGACGGACCGGCACACTGGTCTCTCATCCTGCCCATATAACACATGAAATAGGAACCCGGATGGCGTCTTCAGCGTTACTCTGCGACCGCCTCCAGGATACGGAGCGAGATCTGAGATCTCAGCCCCTTCCATAGCTGCAGCCTTGTCGAAGTCATCTTGGGTCCGGGCAATCCAGGCCCCACCACAAAATGCTGCGATGCCAGCTTGGGCTTTGCGAGCGACGTAACAGTACGGATCTTTGCTGTAGCCGTGATAGAGGACTTTGTCGTCGGAGCGCCACGCCTCAACCAGGCCGAAGTCAACGGCAAATTTGTCGAAGTCATCAAGGTCTGGATGCTCAAAATATACGTGAGAAATCCGTTCGAGCTGGATCTTGGAAGGATTGTTTTGAACCTCGCGAAATTGGAGGAAAGCCATAATCAACAATCGGTTGTGCTTGGAAATAAAGATAGAACAGGGGCTCGGCAATAACGTTTTTGTTTTAGATCTTATCTATAGTAACATCAAAATCCCTTGGACGACAGTAGCTAGTAATACTGATGGCCTCAAATGGTGCACTGGACTGATTGTTGCAGAAGTTTGAAACGGAGTAATTCGCCGAGGCTTGAAAGAAGCCGAAATGAGTCTCCTCTACCAGGACTCCAGGAGACAATGCTCACTGACATTAAGGACAGTGGAGCCATCCCCACTTGAGTTCCGCGGAGGATCTCCATGTTGAATGTCGACTACGGATAGTGAGTCACTAATCCGCTCTACTGCGTTCCAGAACACCGAGATTCCGCTAGTTCTAATCGATTTGTTCCGCTGCACTAACGCCTCGCAACCACCATCCCACAGTGAGACGGAGCTTTTAGATATGTAGTGGTTCCGCCTCGGAGTAATTTACTATGCAGGAAATTGACGAATCGCCTTTGCGTGTTCTATTATCTCATGGACCAATCAGGAATAATCACGAGGCCGTTACTTCGGAGATAGCCTGCCTCCACAGGTCGAACATTCTTACCTCAATATTGTCATCCCGAGTGGCGATTTAATTATGCTAGAACGCAATATCCAACCATGATTTGTGTGCATATAAGGGCACCCTTAATTTGAACTTGCTTCGTTTACCAAACAGTGTATATGTACTGATCGTGACGAACGCTAGTAATATTGACGCCATCTAGATTACTCAGGATATCTCATTCCTCATCATTCTCTTCAAGCCATTGCCGAAGCTCTACCCAGTAACAATGCCGGTATCATCAGTAGTAGCACCAAAGGGTCCATGGATTCATCCCAGCCCGCACCTGACGCGCCTAGACGCATTCCGAAGATTGATCAACCGCAAGTACGGCCTGAACTTGACCAACTACACCCAGCTTCACAAGTGGTCTGTTGACGAGATTGAGTCCTTTTGCCGCGAGATCTGGACCTTTTGCGGCCTGGTCTACACCAAACCTCCGACGGCCGTTGCCGTTGGCATCGAATCTATGTGGCCGCGGCCACGATGGTTCCCGGATGCCCGGCTTAACTACACCGAGAATGTACTGATCAAAGGTTTAGCTGCCCACCCGGATGCGGTTGCTGTATCGGCGTGTCGCGAGGGGGGGACGCAATGGCGCCATCTAACGTGGATGGAGCTCCGCCGCCAAGTGGCATTGTACACCAGTGCCTTGAGACAAGTGGGAGTCAAGCAAGGTGATCGCGTGGCGAGTAAGTTAGGCAACGATCATCACATGCGAGTTGTTCAAGCTGAAGCTGACCTCGAATTGTGCAGCCGTGGCGACAAATTCGATCGAATCACTCCTCATTCTACTTGCCGCAGGCGCCGTCGGGGCCATCTTCTCGTCCACGGCCCCCGACATGGGAGCTAAGGGCATCGTCGAGAGATATTCTCAAATCCAACCCAAAGTCCTATTTCTCGAATCCACAGTTCTGTACGGAGGAAAGACGCACGACCAACAAAAGAAGCTCAAGACGGCCGTTGGAGAGCTAAAGAAACGGGTAAAGCAGCTAGAGCGTGTTGTTATCATTGCAGGGCCGGCCTGGGATGATACAGGTGTGTAAGTGTGCATTCGAGACTTCTTGATTCAGACGAAGAGCCTCGACTGACATTAGACACTATACATACAGCCTCCATCTAAATGACTTCCTCAACGTTGACCTCTTACCACTGGAGTTCACCCAACTTCCATTCGACCATCCCATCTACATCCTTTACTCGTACGTCTATCAGCACTCTTGACCGTACAGATTGAGCTCATTTTTCCCCCCCAGCTCCGGCACCACCGGGCCGCCGAAATGTAGGTTGCTTATGGCACTCGTTGATTCTATGGCTTGAATGGCTATAAAGAGACAGAGTCAGTGACATGTTGAACGGCAGCTACTGATTGTATATGTAGGTATCTGCCATGCTGGTGGGGCTGTCCTCCTTCAGCAGAAAAAGGACCTGATTCTTGGTGCCGAGCTAGGAGAAGACTCCACCTACTATCAGTATACCACTGTCAGTGGACGAGCCAATCTTTTTCTCTGCCAATAGGCTTAGTCTGACTGACAACTTGGACAGATTGGCTGGATGATGTGGAACATGCTGGTCGCTTCTCTAAGCCTTGGGTCCAGAATCATCCTGTATGATGGCAGTCCGCTCCATCCGTCGCCGGCGTTCCAAGTCCAACTACTCGAACAGCAAGGGTACGTCTAACAGAGACATCCTCTAAGCCTCTTTGTTCCTCTCGCGAGTCACCGATAGATCGCTGATATGCCGTCCGTTGTGAAGTGTCACCCATTGGGGTACAAGCCCAAAATTCCTCACGGCGCTTAGGCACAGTCTTCCTGGCGCATTGCCTCCGCTCCAGAGTCTCCAGGTTGCAGTTGTGTCCGGGGCACCCCTTCCAACGGAGACGAGCGACTGGTTCTACGCCATGTTCCCTAAGCAAGTCGCCCTTCAAAGCAGTTCAGGGGGTACGGATCTTGCTGCAGGCAGTAAGCATAGCCCCTTATTATCGCCAAGGCCCCTAGTAGTGGCACCTGCTGATCATTGCCCGCGGGTACGCAGTTGTCGGAGGCAACCTCGTCGTTCCTCTTCACGGGCCCCAGCTCGCCGCTCCGAACCTCGGCATGCAGGTCGAGATCTGGGACCAGGACGGCAGGAATATTGAGAATTCGCGCCAGAAAGGAGACCTCGTCATCACGAAGCCGTTCTTCAGCATGCCCGTCACATTTTGGGGTGAAGGAGGTCACGAGAAATATCGCAAGGCTTATTTTGATGTCTTCCCTGGCATCTGGTGTCACGGCGACTTCATCTCCAAGGATCTTGAGACTCACGGTTATGTCATCCACGGTCGGAGTGATGGAGTGCTAAACCCGGGAGGTATGACATATGATGCAGAACTGATCCTTCAAGCAGCGTGTAGACTGACCATGATGCGTATATCTAGGTGTCCGATTCGGCACGTCTGACCTCTACAACGTCGTTCACAAATTCCCCCAAGTCGAGGATTGCATTGCTGTCGGGCAGCGCCGGCCCAAGGACAACGACGAGCGCGTGCTCCTCTTCCTCAAAATGAGGGACAATACCCGGCTAGAGGATTCCTTGCGTGCAGATATCGCAAAGGCCATCAGGAAGGACTTGAGTGGGCGGCATGTTCCAGCATATACGTTTCAGGTTCGGGACATCCCATACACGTCGAACGGGAAGAAGATCGAGAATCTCGTCAGAGATATAGTGTGCGGGGAGGAGGTCAAGGTCGGCGGCACGGCAACAAACCCGGAGTGCTTGAAAGAGTATGAGGCCTATCTTCATCTGCCGTTGGTGGAAGAGAAGGCCAAGCTCTGAGCTGGGGTTACAGCGGAACCATGTGCAGACATTCGTAGAGCTGAATGCTACAAGGAGACTCAGGTAGACATGATAGGGTGAACATACCAAGCAAAATCAGAGCATGGCATTGTACGCATAAGTTCAGTAACTTTATCATGAGCATTTTGCCCGCCCGTGTCGGAATATTTGTGAGACCAAGGATCCTCTGGAGGGCACAACTAGTCGTGAACTCGTAGCAACTTCATTCCTCATATGCCCATATCAGGAAGGATTCTCTTGTCGGGAAGATTTGCTTGATCTGTCGATGCTCACAGCAGCATGGGCGACGGCTTCTTAGCTCTTGGGGAAAATATGGACTCCTCGCTGAGATTCATGTTCGATCACCCCCCTCGTCCATTTAGCGGGCCACAAGATGGCGCGGCCGGAGCGTTGCGGACGTGTCATTCATGATCACCATGGCCCCGGATTAACTAGTGCTTAGACCATCCCCCAACGCGGGGCATCTCTTCACCGGTTCCTCCGGCGCTATTCCTATGGAATGGTCGATGGTAGGCTACATGGTGGTTGGTTGGGGTCCTGTAACCCTACAGAGCAGGTTTGTATCCTCGACTCCAGATGTAAGACCATCTACTTCAACGAGGTTAAAAGGGTGTGACCTTACTCTGTTGGCAGCGATGCTTACCACTGCATCGTATCGCAGCAATCATCATAAATAGATCGACCGACATTCGTAGTTCAGACTTGATCGCTGTATAAACTAAGATCGACAGAAGACCGTATAGTCCGCCTGCTGACTGCTTGAATATCATCATAATCAAGTCATATTAGTCTCTTCTTCATGGCTTTGTCTCCTTGGGTATGTAAACTATGAGCTCGTGTTCCGACAAGCTCACATACTGAAATTGGCAGTCGTGGCCACTCTGGTGGCGCCTCCTAATCCTCCTCAACGTTAGCATCTATAATATGCTCGGAAACGTCTTTGCAGGAGGCATGTCGTCTCTCTTCGGGCTCATTATGCACGAGTTTCACTGCACCGAGAATGAAGCATCGCAGCTCGGCACGTACGTCTTGCTTACCTTAGGTCTCTCGGTATGCCACCAAACATTCCACGTGTTGCATTTGCAACGGCAATCCCCGATCATTCTATCTGGATTTGCACTAACACCGACGTCGCCCAGAACTTCATTGCTCTCCCCCTAGCCTTCCTGATTGGCAAGCGTTACACAATCATCGTCTCCCTCGTCGTCTTCCTCGCCGCCAACGTCTGGAGCGGCGAGGCGCAGTCCTACCAATCCCTTCGGAGCGCCCGCATCCTAGGCGGAATGGCCGGCGGCCTGATCGAGGCTCTGGCCCCGACCATCGTCAACGAGACGTTCCCGAAACGCCAGCTAGCCAGGGCCATGGTGGTCTACGTCGGGTTCCTTGCCATTGGAGCAGCGCTTGGTCCCATTATTTCGGGTGCCGTAGCCCAGGGCTTGGGAGAATGGAGATGGTTCCAGAGGGTCATGTCCATCGCGGTGGCTGTCAATCTCGTGTCCAGCATCATTATGCTCCCGGAGACGACGCACGAGGGCATGGACCTCAACGAAGGAGCGGTCTTGGAGGGGCAGAAAGAAGAGGCGGAGACAAAGAAGACGGAGTGCAAAGCTGAGGAGATCATGGTCGAGAACACCACGAGCACCGCGCAGATCTCGTCGCCAACTGAACAACCGGCGCTGAAGATGGAATATGTACGGCGATCCTTCTCCCTTCACTTCGTCGAACTGAACTGGAAAGCCTCCCTCTTCTCATTCTTCCAGCCCTTTAAGCTCATCGTCCTATCCCAAGTCTTCGTCACTGTTGTCGTATTCGGCCTAACCATCGGCTGGACTGCCATCACTTCCATCCTCACATCTATAATCTACGCTCAGACACCCTTCCTCTGGGGCCCGTTGTCCATCGGCCTACTCAACGCCGGGCCGCTGGTTGGTATTACCATTGGCCTCCCTATCGGCGGTGCCCTCGCCGACATGCTCTTCAACCGTGCAACCCGACGGTCCAACGGTGTGACCGACCCAGCAACCCGTCTCCCCGCCCTGTTGCTTGGTGGCTTGCTCAGCCCCGCTGGCTGCTTAGTCATGGGCTTTGCGCTACTAGACCCGGGTAATTACATGGTGGTATGCGTGGGCTGGGGCATGCTATGTCTCGGACTTACGAGCTCGGCCAACGTGCTGCTTACATATACTGTCGACTGTCTGCCGACGCGGGCCGCACATATCGGCGCCCTGGCCAACGTGACGAAGAACAGCATTGGGTTTGCTGTGTCGTATGGTGCTGTGGACTGGTTGCGGAGGATGGGCCCGGTGAATCAGTTCTCCACCATGGCGGGCGTACTGTGGGGGTCGTACCTCCTCGCGATTCCACTTTGGGTGTTTAGAAAGACGTTGGTGAGAAAGATGACGGCATTTTAGTGAGTGGCGAAGGACGTAAAGGAGGTTTATGATACGGCGGAGAGATGGGGCTAACTCTAAGCCGCCAATCGAGATCCGGATCCGGATCCGGATGAGCTGTCTATTTATGAAAGATCGACCTTCAGTCACTCATTAGATGTAAATCAAGAGTCTCCCATTGTGGCGATTCATCCGTACTTGCGATATACAGCTGGATGCTGATCTTGGTTGCTTGGCTATTGTAATGCGTGGAATGCGTCTCAGAGGTCTGTAGGTGGTATATATGAATGGCCTTTTAAGCTGTAGTATTGGCTGATAGGTAGGCATGGAGATGGGTAGCACGGGGACTCTCATCACGCCGACGTCAATATGGGCAACAACCCACCATCACCCTCGCTCGGATGTCAATCCCGTAGAGTATCTAATCGTCCCACTCTCCCCTTCATCAGCTTTCGCCGCCGATGATACTGACATCTCGGGAAGCTCTTGGCGGTTGAGCTTGCCTCACAACCTCGTGTCTGAGACTTGATGCCTATTATTGAAATACTTTTTCATAACACTATAGTCATATTGTTGGGCTATCTAGTCTGCCTTGAGGTTTGTTAAGATCTGAATTGGAATACGTCCGGCTTTTATGAATACCATTTCAACATCTAACCAACACTCCCTATATGGTGCTGATTAGAGGCTAATGCATGCACCGTTGTTACTCAAAGACAATCTTATTTCTCAACACGCCCACATTCGGGATCTCCACCTCGACAACGTCGCTGTCCGTCAAGAGACGGCGAGGGTTCTTGAAAGCTCCAACACCTGCCGGCGTACCAGTCATGACTGCTGTCCCAGCAGGGATAGTGGTGCCTGTGATCACAAGCGCCAATTAGTCGAGTGCTGGTGCAGGGGGGAATAAGGGAAAAGCACGAGTTGGCGACATACCCTGGCTCATCCAACTCAATATCTCGGCCGGCTTCCATATGAGGTCTTTCATAAACTCTGCCTCTTGTACAGTATCTCCATTCAGACGTGTGATGAGTTTGAGACCTTCCCCTTGCCCAATAACCTCCGGGTGCACAAGCGTTGGCCCGATGGGGGGAAACTTGTCGAAGGCTTTGGCGAAATAGAATTGACGCCCACACTGCTCAGGAAGCTGATACAAGCGGCATGATAAGTCATTGCCCACGGTGTAGCCAAGGATGCATGACTGGGCTTCCTTTGCGTTCACGTCGCGACATGCCCGAGAAGTCACGAACACGAGTTCTCCTTAGAACCAAAGCCAGCTGTTAGCGGGAGACTAATGTTGGACGGCTGGAGTGATATACCTCATAGTCAGGGAAACTTGAAGCACAGAATTTGTTCATCACTATGTCTTCGTCAGGATCTGCTAAAGCTGCAGATGGCTTGGTCCATAACGGAGGGGGTTGTGTGACCGTAAGCTGAAGGACACACTCTGTCAGTCTTGTTGGTGTTGGGTGGACGCTAACGCTAACGCTCGAACACGTAGTGAAACATACCTTGGCTTCTTCCGCGTGTGACTGGTAGTTCAAGCCAACGCAGTAGATAGGCACTCCGGTTCGAGGGACAGGGGCAAGTATCTGTCTTTGATTAGGACAAGGTCATCACGTGACTGACCGCCTACCTTTCCAAGTCTGACGGGCCTCCCGCCATCTCTTGCTACTAATCCTTCAACGGAGGTGTAGCCATCGACTTGCGATACGACACCAAGTTGCTCCAGGCCATTAACACCCAGGTCAGCAAAGTATATCAGGTCGTCGTCGGCAGACTGGAACCGAACGAGGCAATGAAACGGGGGCATTGTTAATGATGACGAAGAACGTGTCCCGACTGGAAATTGAAGAAAGGAAGTCTTGGTAAAAGCCTGTGAGGGAAAGGATGAATATCTTATTCAGAAACAAACAAGGTTTTATGATTGGGGGTGCGATAACTTAGGGCTGAGGGCTACGGGGGAACTGCGATACTCCTTGGAGCAACTCGCAAGCTCCACCGAAAACCCGGGTCATCGACAGGTCCGGCCTCTCATTTGCGCCGCCAATCCTCCGACGCCAGCAGGAAGAATGGGGGGAAGGAATCCGCCAGCAAATTCTAGAGGTTGCCATCGGGATGGCGTCAGTGCGAGGGCTTGCGAGCAAGGTTTGTCCGCACACACTAACGTTAGATGGCCGCTGACTGTACGTGACGGTGGTTGGATGGATCTCGGTTGACCTCAGCACGCCTCTTACTCAGCAGCATATATCTACGATTCGGAGATGACCATATGCAGCTCTTCGAACCATGCACCGGGGCTCTCGAAATTGAATCGACTCGACGAGTTGCATTTTTTCCGAGGCAGTCACACTTTCTTTGTCTTGGCCCGTAGCTCGTCGCCATTTCTGGAATTTCAGCATACGCATTATCACACCTGAACATGAGCGCGTACGAGCTCTCGGCAGTTCAGGCCAAGGCGGCGAACAAAGAAATCGCAACGGAAGACACAACAGAGGCGAATACCCGCAGCAGCAAAAGCATCGTTTCCTCAAAACACACCAAGAGACGCTTGGCGGCCAACGCGCCACCCGCCAAAGTCAGGAAGCGGGCAGTACGGGCATGCAAACATTGTCAAGCTCGCAAAGTGCGCTGCGATGTCACGTACAGCGGCTCGCCATGCCGAAATTGCAGATGGGACAATTTGGAGTGCAGCACCCAAGAAACTCGCCGGCAAACGTGAGTTCTTGCCATCCATCTTCCAATTCTCTTGACCATTCACAGCCAAGGAGAACAAGAGGGGCGTTACAGTCAAAAGGGTTGATGGAGCTGACGTTTATTCGCCCCCAGAAACCACGTCTTCATCGCCAACAAAGTTACTGCAGCAGAAGTACAAAATCGCCCCGTGGCCAACGTAACCAACCTCCACGGCGCCGCAGAGGATCGAAAGTCGAGAGGTGCTTCTATGGGTTCATTTAATGGCCTTTCTGCAAATAACGCACCAAAAGAGGCGGCCACAGCCAGGGAAGCAATCGAGCATGGTGCACCAAGCCTCGGCGACCATTGTAAGTATTGTCGGACATGGATTACCCACACTCACTTGTCAACTTCAGTCTTCATCTTTCATCATCAGTAACAAGGCTTGGTACTGACCACAAGTCCACCCCACTGGTAGTCCTTTCCCATTTAGACCAACAATCCACATCCAACAATGGCAATGTGCAGCTATTCAACCTCATCAGCCAGGCATCGCCGTTTGGCGACTTGATAAGTGGTCAGTCACCGAGCTCTCTCAAGGAGCCTAACCTGTACGGCCAGCTGCCCGCCTTCTTTCAGCCTCTTCCAACCAATGTTGCCGCTGAAGACGTAGGATATCTCCGGTCCAAGGGCGCTCTGTCGGTCCCCAGTGTGCCGTTACA
Organism: Fusarium sp. MPI-SDFR-AT-0072; assembly: GCA_020744335.1. Classification (NCBI taxonomy): domain Eukaryota; kingdom Fungi; phylum Ascomycota; class Sordariomycetes; order Hypocreales; family Nectriaceae; genus Fusarium; species Fusarium sp. MPI-SDFR-AT-0072. The sequence goes on from JAHBOG010000004.1 coordinate 4,645,805, forward strand.
GAATGCTCTGCTCCAGGCTTACGTGGAATATGTCACCCGTACATGCCTCTGGAGTTGTTTCCATTCCTGAACGCCATAAACGCCGGCGATGGTCGGGCCGGGAAGGTCAGCCTACTGATGTACCAGGCCGTCATGTTTGCTGCCACGGCATTTGTCGATAAAGTGGCTCTGCTGGAAGCCGGCTATGCGACCCGCAAAGCGGCGAGGAAGGCATTCTTCCAGAAGACCCGAGTAAGTGGACCATCTCTCATCCCAAAGTTTCTAGAGGCTGACAAAAGCGATTTTGTAGTTGCTGCATGATTTCGATTGCGAACCCAATCAGCTGGTAGTTGTGCAAGCTCTTCTCCTGATGACGTACTGGTACGAGACATCGGAAGACCAGAAAGGCGCTTGGCATTGGATAGGTGTGGCCATATCTCTGGCATACACTATGGGCCTCCATCAAGATCCCAGGACCACGAGTATGTCAACAGCCAGACAAAAGTTGAGGAAACGAATATGGTGGTCATGCTTCATACGTGATCGCCTCATCGCTTTAGGTCTGCGGCAGCCTAGCCGTATACACGACGGGGACTTCAATGTTCCGATGCTGGAGGAGGGCGACTTCGAGATTGAGGTCTTTCCCGAAGATAATAATATTTTCCCAAGAAAATGCACCATCGTCCGAGATATTACGATGCAGCAGGAGCTTGCGGCATTATGCATTGCTAAAGTTCAGCTAGGCATTTGCATCGGCCACGTGCTACATTCCATGTATTCAGTCGATATACGGAATAATAGTCCTCCAGAGAACATTATCAATAGCATCCGGATGCTATTTCCGAATAAGAAGCCTGATAATATGGAATGCTTCCTATCTATCAACCTCGAACTTGTGGCTTGGGCCGAGGCCTTACCTCCGTGTTGCCGATATACCCCTCTAATGCCGCTCGACGTAAAGGACGGTAACGCGACTATCGCGGTTCAACGAACCTTGTTACACATGTTGTACTATACCATAGACTTGACCTTGCACCGTCCGCAGCTCTTGTCACCGTCGCCCATCCATGCCATGACTACCCCGAGCGTAGTGCAGGCCATATCCCGTCTACATATTCGGGACGCCACTATACATGTCACACGCATGGCATCGGAGCTACACCATCTCCGACTTGACAGGTTCCTCCCCATCACCGGGGTGACGGTCATCCTGCCCACCATGATGATACAGCTCCTTGAGATGAGAGACCCTGCTCCACAGGCCCGTGATCTTGCAGCCCGCGGATTCCAGCAGTGCCTGTGCGTTATGGAGAAGCTTCGCGAGATCTACGTTGCCGCCGACGATACCGTTGGCTTCCTAGATGCCGCGCTGCGCAAGCTTGACGTCGACATCAACGAGCTAGCCGCCACAGCCGTCACCAACCAAGACCACAAATTGGCCGAAGCTGGCTCTAGCGGGCAGGTTCTGCTGGCAGAGTTAGACCTCGACTCAACGAACGGTGGTCCTACATCTTCGGTCGTGGCCGAGTCCAAGGAGATCAGCTTCCCGGATCTCACATTTTCACTGGAGCAGGAAGTCTTTGACTGGAATGCCGTCACTGGCATCGAGCTTGATCTAGACCAGTGGCTGCAGTTCCCGCCTGAGGAGACTCAACAACAGTAACGAGGGTGTATGGATGGCGTTTTGAGCAACGAGGGTTATTATGGAGGCGCTAAACAGGACGACAATGGCCGGGTATCTGGAGAAATGGCACGTCTTGGCTAAACAAAAGGGATTTCAAAGTCTGGTAGCGTAGTCCTAGCCCATTGGATATTGTAGGGAACTCGATATGAGTATGTCTTATTGCAGAATTTAGGTACAAACGCCCGAAAGCAGTAATCATCTGTCTCTAGCGGCTGCTACCGTGAGAGGCTGCATATCGCTGTTATTTGCCATGTCCTGAATTGAATGTCTGAAACCCTCTGCTTATATTATTAGTGGCGATCATTGCTAGGGAAACAGCCCACTTACTCTTTGCTATAGCACTCTAAGCACAGCTACATGTAAGATATCTTTGTTTTATACTACGTACATGTGAGGCGTGTGCCACACCAATCAACACGATATTTCTCCTTCAACCGCCATTTACTCCTTAGTCCACAATAGCTACTAAGATCAGGGATATTCAAGTAGTGCATGCCTTACATGTTTGGTAGCAAGACCCAACTTTAAGCATACGAACCACTGCTGGTGTTATAAGCTTGACTTTAATGACTTAGCTCGCCGACCTCGCCGTGGACCTTTATGACAGGATGTCGTGCCAACTTCGGATAAACTTACGGAGCTGGAGGGAAGATCAATTATTCAATACATCCTTCATCTAGATTGACGATCATTCCCTCCTCTGCTTTGCGATGCTGAACCTATGGCTAACCAACTGCTTGCCGACGGTGACATGTTGTTTATATTGCGCAGTAGTGCTTAGTGAAATATATATTTATTAAACTTAATTGTTATTGATTGAAATGAGGGTTCTCATCGGCTTTATATCTCTAGATAATCCCTTCTAGAACTTTGACCTCTAAATCTTAGACTTTTAGACTAACAGTCTGAATCCTGAAGGGAAGGGAGATTCTCCAATAGGGGATCAAAGCGGAAGGGGCGCGGCTACAGCCCCTTGGAAGAGGGAGGGCAGGCAGCTAAAGAGGCTGCTCTCACACAACTGGGTAATACGCAGGGCGTCGTTGTTTCCCTATGTGATTAGTTGCCAAAGCAGACATATCACGTCTTCGTGGATAACCTCTTCTCAAGACCACCTCTTTTGCGCAAGCTCCGTGATCACGGATATGGGGCCACAGACATAGCTCTCCCTAGATGTGGCATACATAAGGACTTAAAGAGGGATAAGAAGCTTGATAAATCAGGGCATTATGACTATGCCTTCAATGAAGTCAGGGCTATCCCGACGAGGGATAATAAGGTAAGAAGCTACGACAGTTTTCTATGCATTTCTTTATCAACTTGTCTTCTCCCCTCCTTTCTAGGTCAATCAAATAGATTGGAAGGATAACAGCCTTGTGCTCTTCATCACAACCGTCTTCCGAGGAGATGAGCGTACTGATAAGAAGCGGAAGAAGCCGCCCACAGACCACCTGCGAGCCCGGCCATTACACATAGAATCTGGTGAGGAGACCACTAAAATCGTTCCAATCCCGATGTCTGCTGTTACTTACAACGATGAAATGAATCACGTCGACCGAGGTGACCGATTGGAGCCATACACAAGGTACAATCACCCACTACAATACAGCTCTTGACAGGTACTTGCTTTGACTTTTCTTCTCAATATTGCACTTACCAACAACTATATCCTTTAAATACATGGTCCCCAGCCAAATTGGGAGAGTTATACGTCACAGGAGGATTGGTGGAAGTGCACTTCAAACGCCTTGTTCAACATGTATCATCAAGAAAGTCGAGCAAGAAAAAGATATCGGTCAGGGGCTGGGGACGATATCGATAATTAAGAAACAGCAAAAACACATATGTATGTGCATAGTGAGTGTCACAGCAGGGTGAGTGTCACACTATACCGTATAACCGTAAAGTAGCCTACCCTACAGAGCTTAGATCTTCAAATACAATAGTTAAAATTCTAGGGAAAATACTGTTATAGTATAAGATAAGAACATTATATATATACTTTGTTCGATACTTTTCAGCCATTTTATTTCAGGATAGAAATAAACAAAGTATACAATGCAATTACGCTTTTATTTAGAAATATAAGAGGTAAAATATCTAGAGGGTCTCTAGAAATACAAATAAGAAGAGTAATTGTTTGAATCTAAAACTCTTAGTTTTCGGCTAGTTTCTGTCAGACATTACGTATATCCGGTCTACTGATGCAGATTCGTGTATTCATCTTCTGCTGTGTCAAAGTCTTCCCTTTCTACCATTTCGGTGCGTAATCTTAAAGTATCCCTGCTTGCACGTGACACCCCAGCACTGCTCAACAGTCTCAAGTTTAATTGGAATTTTTAGTAAGTCATCTTTTAAAAAATTATATTTCTGGTGAAATGCAGGGTGTGACACTCACCCTACTGCAACACTCTATGCATATACATTAAACAGGAACATCCACCATGTCTATCGAGACCGTAAGGCAAGGTGCCTGGCCTGCTCAAAACGGCATGCGCTCAGTGAAATCAGCGGTAATGCAAGCAGCTGGCGCAGGGCAAAGCAGACTAGGGTACGGCTGCAACGCGTGTGAGGTAGCGATTTGTAACGATGAAACCTGTTGGTGCTTCTATCACCGTATGATCTAGGTGGTGGTAGACGTCCCTTCTGTTCCGTACATTTTAATTGGCTACTACCCGTCGTCGTGACCGCACTGGAGCCTTATGACCTCTCAGGAGATAGGGGCTGTAAAAGTAAGGAAAGCTGACCATAAAGTATCGATATAATCTACCTCCCTCTTATTGGTTGATCTTTTTTTAATGGGCTTGATCGTCAGGACCAAACTTTTGAGAGCTTCCTCCGTAGGTCTAATTAATTCTTTAGTTCCTCCGACGACCAAAATTGCTCCACATCATGCACTAAAAAGTTCCTCCGTGGAGTATCCTCGTTACCGCGTGCCCCACAGTTTGACCCCAGGTTTTCCCGCCTTAGATGTTGCCCAGGAAGGAGGATCAGTCGAAGCATCATACTATCAGCCGTCGAGCACCTTTGGTCAAGGGCAGTCCTTGCCGACTTAAAACACCAACGAGGGAGCGGCTCCGTTGTTTTTGCCGGGTACGCACAAGATTAGTTACCAAGTGCAAAAATGGCAACAACAGACGTAATCATCGTTGGTGCTGGCCCAAGCGGCCTTGCCCTTGCGCTCGCGCTCTCCTGCTACAAAGTCAGAGTCTGTCATTCCTTTTACTATATTCCATGCTATTATGTGATTCACAGGGTCAAACACTGACAATATTTGAACCTTCACCAGTCTGTTATCCTCGAGAAGAACCGCGACATATGTCAGGACCCTCGCGCAATCGCCCTTGCCGGCGACAGCCACCGCATTATAGAGTTACTCGGGATCAACTCAAGCAAGTTATCTGGGTTTGGACAAAGTGAGTCGAGAACCACGTACCTACCTCCGTAAACCTCACTGCTAAGATGGCATACTTTGCTTTGTTCCAGCCCTGAAGACGATTCACTTTCATCGGGATTCGTTCAACAATAAACCCTTCCTCAGCCTGGACACTTATTCCGACTACCACAATCAAAGCCTACCGGGTGCCACATTAATCCTACAGCCCCGCCTAGGTAAGTAAACACCATTGCATAACAACCACGGTGTCCGATGTCCTCGTTATTAAGCCAATTACTCAATAGAGGAAGAACTGCGGATCCTTATCCAGTCTTCGGAGTATGCACAGCTCAGGACCGAGTGCACCGTTACGTCGTGTCGCGAGGGAGTGGATTCTATGGAGGTATCCTACACTACCAGTGACGGAGCTTCGACCGACTTGAGGGGGAAATATCTTGTTGGCGCTGACGGTAAGCGAGGAATCGTACGCAAGGGATTCCTGGAGCCACGGGGAGTAGAACAAGCAGAAGGAAAGTTAGTACACGTCCAACATATATTCCACATCCACCGGATCTGACAAGAGGCCAGGATCCACTACGCCGCGAAATGGGTCGCAGCAAACCTGCGCATCACCATTCCTACCCCTAAATCCCATCCACACTTTCCGCTGTGGGAGCTGGGATACAAGCCCGAAGAAGTTTGGGACATATTCTGGCCGGAAGGTTTCCAGTATGTTCCCTAATCCTGCCGCGATAGGGCGGTTGCGATGATTAGGAGTATTCCACGGCTAAATCCCACTTCAGTTTCTGTAACGACCCGGTGATGCCCGTTGCAGCAGGAAGGTTCGGTCCCGCTGACGGAAGATTTTGGAGGTATGGATAATTAATTCATCCACTCTTCCCTCTTGAATATGGGTGAGCCTAACGCAACCTAGGTTCGAGTATGAACTATCATCAGAAACCTTCTGGGAGGAAGCGGAACGAGATGCGTTGAAACAGCTGGAGGCGAAGATGGAACCGCACCTGACTATCCCCGTAGCTCGACTCAGGTACGCTTTGAGTTGGACTACACCTAAAGTCCGGACCAGAACCTGCACTAATAGATATCAAGACGTCAGGGAATAAACCGCCAAGGACTTGTTCGATTCCCGTGGGATTGCGTTGAGGTATTGCGATGTGCTCCCGCATAGTAAGAATTAGCCCCATGCTCCTTCTCCCCCTATCCTTATATTGTAGTGAGACTGAGGGCTGACAGAACGTATTGCATGATAGCTTCAGCCACAGGGTAGCCAACCAATGGTCTCACAATCGAACCACCTTGGTAGGGGACGCCGCGCACGTGTTCCCCCCCTTTGGAGCCCAAGGAGTCGCCAACGGCGTTCGAGATTCCCTTGCGCTTTCTTGGCGACTTGCGCTGCTGTGCGATGAGAGTTTATGCACCAGACTATCGCTACGATCTCACAAGCTGCTCGATGACTGGGAGGTTGAGCGGCGAAAGGGAGTCGACGATGCCATGACCATGACCATGCGAAATGGGATCTTACTCTCCAACAAGTCGGGATTCGTCGCAGCATTTTTGAGTGTTTTGGGGAGCGTCCTAGGATATCTGCCTCGAGTAAGAGACTTCATCGCTCGGAGAGCCTTGATAGATAATGACGGGTACGCTGGCCTTGACCGCGGCTTCTTTCTGACAGACCAGCACGGCGCTGGCAAGACTTGCCAGATCTGGGTCAAGACGGCCGACGGCACTATCCTGCTCTCAGACCACATCTTCTGGAAGTCAGCCTCTATCCTCACCGTCCTCGTTCTCGGCTCGGTTACAGCCCAGGAGGCATCGGAATTAAAACAGGTTATCGACTCTGGAGACCTCCCTCTTAACATCTTAGCCGAGAACGTCGTTATTTTGCGCGGTGACGAACGACCCTGCAACTCAGTCACGGCTCCGTGGATCTCTGAGTTATTCCCTTGCCGGTCTGATGACCTGGAGGAGATGGGCGTCTCGTTGCTCAGAGGCTACGATCCGGCGTCCTTCCGAAGACGATTCCAATCCTCTACGCGCTACGTACTGGTGCGCCCAGACTTCACCGTTTTCTCGCAGGCGAAGTCAATTGAAGAGTTGGCAGGACAATTGGGGCAAGCAAAGAAGCTCTTGGCGCGGAAATAGATAGGTGCACCACTGTACCTGTTCGCAGACATAGGCAACTTGTTCTGTTATTCTGTTGCTTGTTCTGTGTAACATGTTGGTATTTCTTTATTCTGTTATTCTGTTCTCATGGTATGATTCTCACACTAATCTGTTGTAACGGAATAACAGAAGAAACGGGATAAGTGAATAAGCTTTTTTCATTCCTTTTGCCACATTAAACGGCCCAAAAGGTCATACATTTGATCAAACCGGACGGAAGGTCTCTCAGCTGTTCAGAAAGGCTACTGACTGGCAGGTCAGAAGTCCGAATTTCCGGTCAGCAGTTGGTGTCATCTGTGTTTCCCAAAAAGCAAGTTCTTCAACACAACGGCCCCGGAGGCCCTTCGCCCTAATTTAGTCTTATACAATGGTTGATCCCGCTTGACTGCAAAGAAACGTGAAACTATCCTCGGATGCATCGTATTTGCCCCTGAGAGATAAAGTGAAGGCCTTAGGGTTGATGTTTTCAGAGAGCCCGTCGGCATCTATGGAAAGATGCAATCAGCTCTCTGACGCCAATGAAGATAGTGAGCTACAACATACTCCATCGCGCGACTCCATAAGCTTTGCGTTCCTAGTGGAGCACATACACAACTATGACTCAAGTCCTACGAGACTGCAGCAACCATCGCGTCAATGAGAAGGATGATGGTGATCATATGTCTAGAATCAGGGTTGGCTGATTGCAGTGACGTAAGAGCACAATATCAAATTAGCTCCGGTGGTCTTTGGAGTTACAGCGTAGCCTATTGCAATAAATTCAGGGATAACCGTCTTTTAAATTTCGTATCGCTGAGCTCTGGAGGTTCTTATTACGGCGAAGAATAATAGTCCGAAACTTTGGTGATAAACTTGATGTATGACCCTCATCGAGTAGGATAAGTCTAGGCAATGAGATATAGGTATGATTCGGAAGGTTGTTTTTTGAATGAGACTTGTGGTGTGTGTGTGTCTAGTTTCCTAGGCATTCGATAGTTATATGGATATAGCAGGCTTAGATATCTCGTTGTTCTCAAGCCTCCATGCTGGTGGCATATATTAGCGTTTCGGGGGCGGGTCTGGGTATCCAGACCTACTACTACTATTGTAACAAGGGCTCGCTGTAATGTGTCGAATTACACAGAATCTGGCTCGTGCACGCATCAAGGTTCTTCCAAATATGGGCAAGATCATCTTGACCCCCACTTATTCTTCATTCTGATCGCAATTTCCCAACCGTGGACGTTAGCAAGATCTCCCCTACTAGCCTTCATTGCGGTAGAACGCCAATAACGCAAGAATCGATACCACTCTTCAAGTCATATGCTTGCAGCTTTAGGTGAGTGGCCCTGCTCGAATGATACTGAATTGTTGAGCGCGAGAAGAGCCGGCTCGAAGTAATTGGGGATGTAGACTGGTAAAATAGCTGTGCAATTTTTCGCCTGAATCCTGTGACTCCTGTTGAGCCGAGTTGATGGAATGGTTTGCATCGGCTGCATAGCCTATATACTAAAGCGCTCGAGCGAATTAGAAGACCAAATGAATCATCTTGGTGTTGATTGAGTTATGTTTCTTGGGACTAGGTACCTGCCGACCAATCAAAGCTCCGGATCCCTCCCGCGGCTACCGTTTTCGGCCATTGAAGCTTCCAATTCGGGCCCCTAAGATCACAGCCTTGCCCCAGGAGCCGCTGTTGCTATTCCAGCAATTTGTACCTATTTCGCTAGTAGAAAGCTGGGCCTGTTACACGAATAGCTGGGCTAGCCACGTGTTTGAAGAGGCTCGCTGTGGCCGTCGTACATTGAAGCCACAGTCACGGCTATTCCAATGGAAATCAACCTCTGCTGCAGAAATCTATATATGGATTGCAATCTTCATTTATATGAGACTACACACAGATAAGCAGATCAAGGACTATTGGAAGGCTTCGCCCCTAGGGAAGCAACGCCCTCTTCATCCAATTACAAAATGGATGACTTACACACGATTCCAGCTATTGTCACGGAACCTTCGCCTTTTTGACCACACAACTATCGATAAGGAAGCTTCTATTGAGGATTATAGCCGAACCTTTACCCGGGTTAGGGCCTGGTCTGACCATATACAGCAGGCGTCTTTAGACTTCTACACACCAGGCACATCTATTGCTATAGATGAATGTATGGTCCGCTTCCTAGGGAGAGACTTAGAGACAACAGTCGTACCTAACAAACCTATCCCTCGAGGCTTCAAAGCTTGGGCTGTGGCCCAAGAAGGCTATTTCCTGCGGTGGCTTTGGCACCGGCCACTTCGAAAATACGGGCCCGTAGGGGTCAGGCCTGCTTACCGACGAAAATCACCACAGGTACGGAAACAGCGGCAAAGACGGCCAGTTAAGAAGTCAGAGAGAGCAGAGCATCTAAATCCTACCCAAGCTGTGGTTGTTGCCCTAGTAAAATCGCTGCCAAAAGCCAGGTATCACGTATTCCTAGATAACCTATTCTCCTCCCCTAACCTCTTCCGCCGGCTCCGTCAACTAGGGCACGGAGCCACAGGCACAGCCCGTCAGAACTGTGGCTTCCATGAACCCCTAGTCAAGCTGAAGAAGGTTGACAACACAGCAGCCGCTGACCTTGAGTTCAACTACCTTACGGCAGTCCCTACGAAGGATAACCTGGTCAGTTAGAAAGACAGGATCTCTATGATTTCCCTTACTAATTTGTCTTTGGTTAGGTTAATCAGATCATTTGGAAAGACAACGCTCTTGTGTTATTTTTATCTACGGTTTTCACAGGCGTTGAACGTATTGACCGCACGAGGAAGAGACCGACAACAGACCAACCGTCAGCACGGCCAATCAAGCGTTTTTTTTGGTGCCGAGCCTGTGAAGGTTATTTCTATCCCGTCAATTGCTGCTATCTATAATGAACAGATGAATGCTGTGGACCAAGGTGACCAAAGGCGAGCCTATTGGAGCCCTGACCGCCGTGTCCGTAGGGGCAGCTGGAAGGCCCTAGCTTGGGACTTCCTGCTAGAAATAGCCCTGATCAATAGCTTCATTTTACAGCTTAAAGGGCAGCCACAGTGGAAGCCTATAAATTCACAAGCTGACTGGCGGCAACACATTGTGGATAGCCTCATTGCTAAGTACCAACCTGACAGTCAGTCAAGGCAGAGATTTCGTACTAGAGACGAATTTACGCCTGTAATACTACATAATTGGGTCCGAAATAAAAACCCTTCGCCTTGTAAAGCTTGTAAAGGAATACGGGTTGGAGAGGGTCAGCCACAGCCCTTACAAGCTAATACAAGTAATGGGAATAGGGGCAAAAGGGTTCAGTCACGGTACGGCTGTCAGGAGTGCAAAGTACCTCTATGTAGATCCGGGAATTGTCGGGACTTCTATCCCCGCATAAATTAGGTGGGGCTGAATGTACCTTTCATTTGATGTCCTCTGGTTGGCTAGACCCCCCTGTCCGGTACGCAACTGTAGGCTTATGACACTCAAAGAGATAAGCAGATTGTGAGATATTACCTCATTTCAATGGGCCTAAGGGAGTGGACAAAAGCAGAGATAATAGCTGAATTAGCGCTTCGTCCTGAGTTTCCTTGCGTCGGCGCCTTGGTAAACCCACAAAACCTGCTCCTTCCTAGCAATCCACCCGGCCGGCCGTAGCTGTGCCCTTAACGGCCCTGTAAGCCCGATTCTCCATTCAGACACCCTCTCAGTAAGTACAATGCCCCTGCCAAGGGCTATAACGGTACTGTTCCATGTACGGTACGGGCCACACGGTCGTGTAATCCAAGTTTGCGTCTTAAAACCAGCTACAACAGCAGTAACATCCCTACCTTTTGAGCTGACCGATTTGCGCATCTGTCCTCTCCGGCCTCCGTAGTATCTCTTCGGGTCTCGCGCCGGCTCTGTATAGCGGTGACACCGCAGTAGGCAGATCCGTGCCTGCTCAGTGGGAGTCGAGACCGCCTCTTAAACTTCCCTCAAGTTTTAGCACGGTGCCACAGTCCACCGGCCACCCCAGGCGATGGCCCCAGGACGCGCTTCCCCTACATGCGGCCGACTATGTCAGACCAGAGATGCGAGTGGCTGCTTTGCCGGCATGGCCCACTTGCACTCTGTCTACTAACTCAACCAACCACTACCGTACATTCCTCGGTACCGGGGCACTATGTCGTTAAGGATGTGTTATTAGTGGCGGGCTCTCGGCACTCGTTTCTGGTGGTTTCTGAATTCAAGCGTGTGGCGAAAGTTTTCCACGGCAGCACATAACTTTAATTTGACTCGCAGCCACAATGCAACGGGCGCCACACTGCAGCGACTGACAGCCGACATCACAAGAAGGCCCAGCTCATGAGCGGCGCTAGCCGGTTGGCTATTCTTGTTTCATCACACCTTCCGCCCAGTCGCGGAAGTTCCAGCTCGACCTTCATCGTTGATGTCCGGGCTGACACCAGCCAAAGTTGCCACCTAGAGTCTCCATATCAGGCTATTTGATTTATGGCAGTCCTTTTCTCAAGTTAATCGATCTTCTCCGGTGGGCTTTGAATCCTTTCATCCACCTTTATGCTGCCGCTATCGCTACCAGATCAGACCCAAAACCCACTCAACTACATATCTTACCTACCCTCAATTAGGTAGCTTCGCCTATTCATCTATAACCAAACCGCCCGCGGTTGTGCGCTCCCTTGGCTTCCCAATCTTGCCTTTACCGACAGCTAATTTCTAGATCCAAACTTACCCAACATGAGGCAAAAACGGGCCTGTGATGCCTGCCATAAAAGAAAGGTACCCTAGACCCAACATCCCATTGGACACCTCCTCACCCATCCACTCCCCCCACCCCACCTTTTTCATCATCCCCGGCCTGCTTTTACACTGCAGACATAAGAGTGGAGAGCCTACCGTTATCAAAGCCATCAGCTCATCGATTGGTGGGACCAGATTCATTGTGACGCTCCTACTGCAGACGAGCCATGCAACTGGTGCAACCACCATGGCCTGACATGCACTTTCAATCGTGTAATAGGGAAGAGGAAGCCACAGAACCCCAAGTAAGTCAAAACCTCCGACCAAGTGAGACTATCTTGGTGTAAACACGACCTGTATTCTCTCTGACACTCCTTTTTCCGTCTCCGCTTTAGACGAAGCCTCGGAGAGAAGAAGTTGGCTGAGCGCCTTGAGCGCATCGAAAACGCCTTGGTAAGGGCCGTCGCCTTCAGAGACAGCATCGAACCCTCTTCGTCTGCTGCTTCTGGTCCAACAACGCCAATCTTATGGACGACAGCCCAGGAGCCCGATGAATGCTCCGCCAGCCTTGGGGAACAGCTGGCCGCTTACGAATCAAACCATCCTTTATATATTGAATCCCCTACAGCGTTGAGCACTAGCAGTATCTCCAATGGACAGATTCACCTTGCAGGATGTCACCTGGGTCACATCACCTGTCACGATGGGATGCCGCTGTTCTCCGAGGAAGGCCAGGCGTGGATTTTCTCCCGAACTGGCGAGGCAACAGCATTTCAGAAACTAATAGCCTTGGACAAGCGTCAGCAAGTCCAACCGCCCACCTTGTCACTCTCGCACCTCCACGGTTCTTTCGAGCAGCTTTATGAGTTACCAGACAGGAGCATCGTCGAACAAGGGATATATTGGTTCCAAAATTCTGCGTTCAGACTGGTGTTTCCTGCAATTGACACTGTTCTCTTCCAGGACTGCGTCAACATGGCCTATGAGCCCTGGGAGGGACCGCTGTCGCTAGAGAGCATTAGCGCTAAAGGCTGTGTCCTGGCCTTTCTCTCTATTATGTGCGCTTTCAATGGGGATTCGACATGGCGCCCCATTGTGGATAGCGATGCATGTGCTATCAAAGCAAACTATCTACTATCCGATATGGTCGAGGACGCCAGTATAGTGACCCTCCAGACCGTCTTCATGCTGGTAAGTGTCGGTTCCCCGTCAAGCATAGGTCGGCAAGCTGATAGCTCATTCTTCGATAACAGTACATGTATCAAATATTTTCCGGCCGCTTACAATCTGCCGCTCTGCTACATGCGGTTGCTTGCCGCATCATCTTCATGCTTGGTGGACATAAGCTGACGAATATCAAGCCTTACGGAGCAGAAGTCACTCGCAAGGAGCGAGAGATCCGCCATCTTCGCATGATCTTCTGGCTCTGCTACATCTTCGATCAGGACACCGCGTTACGGACTGGCCAGCCCCCCATCATGTGCCAAGAACACTGTGACCTCACGCTGCCGGACAGATACCAGGAAAATTGCTTTTGTCTTCCAAGTTTGAGCAACAGCATAGTGTCCCCTTCATTTGCGGACGAGAGCCTATTCCCATATCTTCCCGGAGACTTGCGCCTGGCCCAGATAAAGGAAAAGACTTTTCGACTACTCTACTCGGTTCAGGCCCTCCGGAAGTCTGAAACTGAACTACTCCGTGATATTCGTGAGCTGGACAATGAGATTGAGACCTGGCGGTTATCGATTCCACTCAAATTTCGCCCCGCGCTCTCAATTTCCCAACATCAGTGTTTAATACCAGAAACGAAGTTACCACAGAGCATGCAACACATCGTTTTGCGCCTGGAGTACCATCATCTCATGGCCACGATTCACCAAGCAGGTGGCAGATGCTACGCTGTCGGTCCAGACGTGAGCTTTTATGAAGGAGAGAGAAGCGGCGCTATTGACTCAAGCCTAGCGCTGGCCTTGGAGGCGAGTCGATCGACACTGTACTATCTTCAAGCAGCCATTGATGGACTTGCAGGTGAAGCCTTTTGGTAAGTGAAAGGCACCTCTTTTGCTCCTTCCCGCCTCCTTCATTTCTCTTCTTTAAGCCGAATAGGACAAGACATTTAAGCCACCAAATGATCGACAAGAACATTCTGACAGTCAATCTTCAGGATCGTCGTCTTCTATCCCACAGCCGCAATAGTGACTTTATTCTTCAACGTTCTACTGCACCCGCTTGACTCGCAAGCGGAACGCGATCTGGAGCTTCTCAGCTCCGCAGCGGATCTCATCAGAAACATGCCGATACGGAGGCTAACAGAATACGAAATTGAACACTTTAAGATGGTAGATGATTTTATAGCAGAGTTGATACGGCTGGGTAATTGCGCGATTTCCAAGGCAAAATGGGAATGGGAACGAGAGGGTGAGGCACGAGTACCGCGTGGACATGAAATTGGGACATGAAAGAACCAGCGCATGGGTTAAACCTTTAATGCAGTTCTTGCCTCGTCAACAGCACATTGAAGTTGATATTCTGTATAGCTTATTGCCGCTGATTCTAAAATGAAGTTAGATTTCAGTTTGGCTTGCTGGTTGTCGAGAAATCACGTACTTTGTTATTTCGTTGTGAGGTGGTGTTCACGGCAAATTCACAAAATGCGGGGTGGCCACTTACGGGTGGCGGGCGTTATAAGGACCCTAGCGCTAGGTCTCCTCGCTAGAAGCCTTCCTCAGTAGCTCAATTCAATTATCTTCATCTGGCCACACCTACGGTTGCACCCAGCACCCCTCATCTTAGGCCGATTCTAACAAGCAGCACTTTCACCAAGCTTGCTAGTAACAATCAGTTAAGGCCTCCCTACCGACAGAAAATTTGCCAAACTCCCAAATACTATGTAAGGTTCGATTGAACCCCGCTCAACGGCTAGCCTCTCTCCTTCTATGACGAACTTCTTACATCACGGTTTCTGCCTAATAGACGAACGAGAGCCTAACTATCACCATAATGCGAAAATCCAGTGAACCCTTGAACTTTGATGATAACCAAATCACCAGAGCAGAAATTGAATTCATCACAATTCCGTAGCGACAGGTTCAGTGCGCAGGAACTGTCGCCTTCAATGCAGAAAGTCATTCGACGCCCACGTATGCAAGTAGCGGCCGTCAGACTTCGAGCTTCGCTTTTTAAACCCCCCCCCCCCCGTTGCTAGGCGTTTTGTACCTCGCCCATCATATCACATCGCATTCCAAAATCGATCAATTCACATTTGCTCATCATCACCCACCATCTTACATATGTTACCTGCCCAATTCTAGGAGGTAGGTCGTAGGTAGCATTAGAGCAAGCACCGCCACGATACGCTCCCGACAAGCTTCCAACTGCGGAGCCGAGACCGAAACCGAACCGTTCCCACCCATCGAAGATGCCTCACCGCGCACTAACAATACAACCTCTTCATCGCGCGTCGAGAATCGTCCAGCCGCCTCATCATCGCTGAGCGGTCGACTTCGTCGCGTCTCCGCAAGCTTCGAAGTGTCTAACCCCCCTGAGGGCTTCATGGCCGCAACAGGAACCATCTGTTCATCCATCTTCACACGCCAACCTGTGCCGCGTGCTTCCTCGAATTCGTTGGTACCGATGCAACAAAGCCTCGATGTTGGAGGTCCTTCGAGACAGAGCACGTTCCCTGCCGTTAGTGATGAGGTGCCTCCTGAAGAAAAGGATCGCCCGAGCACGGCATTGTCGAGCCGAGCTCTCACGGGAGAACCAGCTACTGCTGCTCCTTTTGCTAGTGGATACCATTTCCCCCCTAAGCACTCCGCTTGGCAATCGACAATGTCGGGCTGTATCAGCTTCTGGAACTATTTCTTGACGCCTCTGGGCTTCTGCGTTACGATCTATGGTCTGAATGTTGTTGCTTGGGGAGGTATGCTCTTCCTGCTCCTCTGGTAAGGCGTCGCCGCCATCATCGTACAATAACCCTGCTCACTCTTTTGCAGCAATGCCTCCCCTTCCATGTGCCACCCCTCTTGCAATGACATCGACTCGCCCAGACGAAAATGGATTGAATGGGACTCGCAGATCCTCAACGCTCTCTTCTGCGTCACAGGCTTTGGGCTTGCTCCGTGGCGATTCCGCGACCTTTGGTTCCTGTTTCAATACCGAATGCAAGGGAAGGAGATCTCCCTTCGGCGGCTGGGTGGGATTCATCGAGGCTGGTTCCGACTCCCCGGCTCCGCAGAGCTCAACCATCAGATAGGGCCGGAAAATGTGTCAAGATCGCCTCATCTCGGCTCGTCTATCGCCTGCCCATACCCCAAGGATAAGATTCCCGACGCCCCCCTGACCGGTCAACGCGCACCGGCCACGCCAATTTGGAAGATGGACGCCGTAATCTGGCTGATGATCTGGAATACCTTCTTTCAGTGTTGTCTCGCCGGCTTCATGTGGGGAATGAACAGATATAACCGGCCCAGCTGGGCGACCGGTCTCTTTGTCGGCCTCGCGTGTGTGGTTGCCGCTGTCGGGGGAATCATTATATTCATGGAAGGAAAGAAGGTCAAGGGCATCGAAGGAGTTTCCGTCAGCGATAAGGATATCCAGCAGCTTCAAGAGGACCGAGAGAAGGGCATTTGGCATTTTAACAACATCAAGGACAAGGATTTAACGGAAGATGGAAAAAAGAAGAAGGTAGCCAAAAAATGAGGGTTGTTTTTAGGAAATGCAATTTTGGAACTACTTTGGCGCAAGAATGAATGCCTTCTTGAACAAGACGACTTACACACATCCTCTCGATTCATTCTTTACAAATTAGGCAAGCGTTGGAGCCATTCATTTGGTTTATTTGATAAGAGTCGCTCGTATCACATACCCTTTTCGTAGTTACTTAATCTTGCACATTCGTTCGTGGTGCTTTACTGCTGCTCCTCATGGCGTTTCCAACACCACTTGAGTGCCCGATGTACAGGGTAAAAGAGTCTTGCCTACAGAATAGATACAAGATAACTCTAGATTAAGGGAGGGAAGCCAGTAATCAGAAGGACATGAATGTGCAGATAAGTGGCTAAATCGTCGAGGACTCGTGGTTGAGGAGAGTCGTCGCTACTAAGTGAAAGGCACTATCCCCTCAATTGTCGAAAGGCTCCCGCCAGGTCACTCCAGGGATGTCTGCCCAATTAAAATGCAAGAATTGAGGGTACATTATTCCCTACCTAAATTAGCCTATGATAGATGTTCCAACAATATTTTGAGCTACAAATCGCGACATCCCACTGCTCACCCCCAAATTGATTGATGCCTCTTCCTCTTTAATTGAGACCTCTTCATATTATTGCTGACCGGCGCGAAAGGCTTCCTTAAGCTTCTTGACCTTGGCTGCCCAACCCGCTGGCCCTGAAAAGCAACGCAATTAGCTTCTTTTTCCCCTTCGGACAAGTTTATGCTGTGCCATAGGCGTAAATTCGTCTCAGGTCTTTAGGTTCCCCTCATGTACCTGTCATGTAACGGGGGCCATGTGGGGCAAGGTACTTTCGGGAGCCTTTCGACAATTGAGGGGATAGAACGTGCGGCAAGGTCTGCCATGATAGAAGAGCATATCACATTGTTATTTATATATCTGGTGAAAAAGGATGACAATTGAATTCACTTGATTAGATACTTTGTTATGTTGTTATCTTGCTTCCTATCTTCAAGGTTAAGATTTTTAGGACATTCGCTTGTCTGGGACATTGGCTCATCATGCACGTTACCTTTAGTAAGAAAAGATAAGTTAGTAAGGAAATTATAGCTAATAGTGTCAAGGCTTTCTACGTGGCTATATGTGATAGGTGTAATTTAGATCCCGTTGAATTTAAACCCTAATTTCCCTAAATTATTGTTCTTTTTAGTATTAATAGTCATATTGAATATACGGCAGTTATGGGCGGGCTGTTCCCGTAGTACCGTAGCCGTGCTAACATAGAGAGGAAGAGGTCCTCTAAGTCGAGTTCAACGCGGTGATCCTATCCCTGCTGCCTCTGACGGTATAGATAACTTCGCCAACCTTATAAGTATTACTAGCTTCCCTCTCTTGGCTACCTTTCCCTCTACTTCGTTTCCTACCTCTTCCTCTGCCACCTCTCTCTTTGAGCTACTGTTCTTCTCTCTGTGGGGAGTTTAACGCCCACGAGACCGTATCTTGCACCGGTTTGGTGCCAAATCTGCGGGAAGAAGATATCTAACTGGGCCATAGCCTATAACTTGAAGCCTGTATGAGTAGGCTTGCTGGGCATGTATGTGATTTTTGAGTTTCTCCCTGAATAGCAGACCATGGTATTTGCAATGAGATAGGAGCCCGGCTCGCATAGTTATGTTGTAGTAAGTTGGATAACCTCAGATCAGCATTATGCGATTTAGAAGGCTTCTAGAAAGTCTTTATTCTCCGCAAAATTGCTATGGTCAAAAGGGTGAAAGTGACGATAAAGGAGCTAAAACCGGCCATAGATTACGAACTTAATGGTTGAATGTTCAGGGTGTTTATCCCTAAGCTTAGGGGTCTTCTAATTGCTTTCGATTGTAATTTCCTTGTGGATTCCCATATAAATTAAGATAGTAAGCGATAAGCATGCCTCTGCTGCTGTGGTCGGCCGTCAAGCCTGGAGCCGCGATCCCTCCTCATTTCGTGGTTCCAGCTGCCAATAAAACTCCTTTCAGCCAGCCGCTGACCCACCTATTTGTAGATACTATCACACTCATCTTCGCGGCGGCCATTATCTCTGTTGCTCCAGCTCCGGTCATCATAGGCATTGAGTGCCTCTGCAGGTGTTGGCTGAAAGCTTATGGATGACTTTTTAAAATGATTTGTATGATGATTTTGGTGGTAACGTTGAGTAATGCACCATTAGGTTCTTGTCATATCCTAGTCATGTGACAGTGTGGTATTGGACGAGCTATATTTGGGAGCCTGCACACATTCCAAGGGAAAGTTACTTAGAAACTAAAGCATTCCACCTCCGCACAGCCTCTTGCCTCTCCTCTACGGGAGCCTCCCGCCAGTCATTAATACCCTGCCTCAGCCGAATCAACAGAACCTCTGCTTTTAGCTTCGTAAGGTGATGCTTCGCTAGTTCTTTCTCGATGCCTTTAAGTGTGTAACCTGGCAGCCCAAAGATTGCTTTGCTGTGTCAGCTGCTCGTCTGTTCTAGTGCCGGCTTTGCGCAACTGCAATGATCATTGCCCAACATGGAAGAATTATAGAAAATACTCACCGGAGCCCAAATTACTGATGAATCCTAGACCACCGCGCAACATACCCTTACCTAAGCCCCTTGCGCCTCGTTGCTTGGTATCGTTATAAGGCTTTGTAGCCAGTCCACTGAAGGCTTCCCAAATCCCTAACGTGAACTCCTTCCCAGCTGTCTTAAGTCCGCTTCCAAGTCCCGTGATCTCATCGCGCCGTCGCACCTCTATGCCAGCAAACCCATGTGATGGGGCGTTGTGAAACCCGTTGGCGACGTTATAGATGAGTGCCACGGGAGCTTTGGCGCCGGCCTTGGCCAAGTCGCATGCATATCTTCCGGTGGCACGGGTGACGTAGTAAGCACGGCCGTTTTTGCCTTCTTCATGAGCTCGCCACGAGGCCTTGTGCCTGTTGCGGATAGAGGGTGCTATGTTGGAGGCCGCTATAGTTGGATCACCGTTACGAAGTGACTTAGTAGCCAACCTTATTGCGATGTTCTCCATCTCCATAGGCGTTAGGGCAGCCGGTCCGATGACAGGTCTCAAGATGCCTTCATGAGCTCGATGTTCTTCTGTAGGAGTGAAGTGTCTTTTTGAACTCAAGCGTCTCTTTGACGGCCTTGATGGAGCCGGATTTTTCAACCGTTGCAAGTAGTCAGACGTTGCGGTACCCACGGCGGCGAGAAAGCCCGAGGCTGCAGCTATGACACCGGTGATGGGCTCCTCGGCGCCTTCATCGACATACCAGTGCTTATGACGAAGTAACTTGAGGTCTGGTGGTTGAATCAACCCTTGGTCAACAAGACAGGAAGCCGTGAAACCGCTGAGATGGGCTCCCGTTTTCCTGTGAAGCCAGGTTGCCAGCCTCTCTGGGCAGATATCGCAGCGCAGCTTATCCACTTCCAAGCGATCAGTGATATCCATAGCCGCTTGGCCCGCTCCATCCTCTTCTGCAATATGCCCTGCCATCTCTTGTGCCACCTCCTGAACTTCTGGTTGCAGAGCCAAGGTGATACTCTCTGCTAGAATCTCCGCTGTCAACTCCTTGAATGGTACGGATGTCGGACCGGCACCAGCCCTTGCCACCATTTGGCTCCAGAAAGGCTGGTCGCCGAAGAAAGGAATTATTACTGTCGGTTGACCAGCGGCGATGCCAGCTGCCGTCGTACCTGCACCACCATGGTGTACAACAACGGAAACGCGCTGAAAAAGCCAGTCATGTGGGCAATTGCCGATGAGATACACACCGTCAGGGACGTCACCTCCCACACCAACACCCCCCCAGCCTTTTGACACGATGGCACGAACACCGGCAATCTTGATGGCCTGAAAAATGAGTTGAGTGAGAGCTTGCGGATGGTCCACAACAATAGAGCCGAATCCAATATAGATTGGAATTGGACCAGTCTCGAGAAATTCGACCAAGTCTGGAGGAGGCGTGTACGAATGTGCGAGGGGTAGAAAGGAAAACCCTGTGATGTTGAGATGAGAAGGCCAGTCGAATGGCTTGGGTAGCAGAGACTCAGACCAGAGGTAACTATATGGGACTCGTAGCCTCGAGAGCAGCTGATACCCCCACATTGGGCTGACCGGGTCGAGGTGTAGCGTTTGGGTGCGAAACTTGTTGATCAAGTCTCCGAGGCTTAGATGGAGTTAGCGGTCCACATCTCTGATTGTTTCGCGCCATACTTGCCCTTGCCAAGTCAGCAACTCTGTCATCATGAAAGAGAGGTAGTTGGCCACTCTTGCATCAGCATCTCCGTAACTCATCGCAGCCAAGGGATGAGGGAATGCTTTCGTTGGTGACCAAGGCATGGTGAAGACCATATGTAGCGGAATGCTCAACTTCTCCGCGCAGTGAATGTGAGCCATAGATGGCGGATTAGCTATGATAACATCTGCGATGAAAAGGTCCTCCGCACATTGGACATTAGCCGCCGTCACTCCCTCTCCCATTCCATCACCAGCCTCGATACAGCTCCGCCAGGCGCCATTGATAATCTCCGCCATCTCTCGTCTCCTCTTGCCAACCTCCCCTCCTTTAAAGCTTTCCCGGCTAGGGATTAAGCCAGGGTTCTTGACCATATATGCCATGAGAGCTTCTGGATCGCCGCCAATGCTGAAGAACTCGACCCCTTGTGCCTCGACAAAATCCTTAAAGACGGGGTGGGTGCAGATTCTGACGCGATGGCCGTGCGGTGGCTTCATGAGTATTTGAGCGATGGGAATGAACGGCTGGACGTCGCCTCTTGACCCAACGATATGGATGGCGATGTTAAGACGCGGGCCGCAGGTTGGCTTCTCGACGTCTGGCAGAAACGCGATGCTGTTCGTCCTTCGCGGCTTCGAAGGCTCCAGATGTTCAACGCCTGGCAGCTCGCCGGCAAAGGACCCCTGGAATCGGTCGCACCATGTCGCCAGCGCCTGCGGGTTGTCGTGGAACTGGATCCGTACGCGTCCGTCGCTTATGACGTCGCTTGATGGCCCGTTGCCGATATTCACGTCGTCAATCGCGACATGGCCTGGCCCGTGAGATTTGATGCGGTTGAGTGCCATTGTGAAGCGCCTCCAATTGAGTAGACTCGGCCAGCATTGACTCGCAGCTGGCGCACCTCTGCTCCGACTCGACCGTCTAAGTGATGGTTATCGGATTGCGTTGGGCTTCGGCGTCGGCATCGGCATTGTCGTTAGCGCGAGCCCAGAGATATGGGCACATGCAGCAGAGCCTTTCTGGATTAATAATGTGGAGCTGCCCTCGCCGATAGCTCCATTTTCACATGAAATCATCCTAAGGCATGTGGTGGTGATACTGTAGCTTTAGTGCTTTGTCCGTCCAATCTCAGAAACTCAATGAAGTGGACTGTTTTTAAGTTTCCTTAGCTCGGGTCGTATTCGGAGGCTGTGACGAGGTTTTCCTTACCATCTGTTTCATTCACTTTTGATCCTATTGGTCGGACAGCCCGTTTGCTAGAGAAGCCTTAGTGGTTGCGATGTGACAAGTTAGCTTAAGCTAGTCAACTGTTTTTATTCATTCATTTACTTGGGTAGGGCCTAGAGACCGGCCCCCCTTAGCTTGTGGTATCACTCCGCAAGCTCCGTGCCCAAGCACGGGGGGTTCATTGACTGGGAAAAGGGTCTGCTGACAGGGAAAATTGGGGTACCTCAATTTGGCTGCAAAACCCGCCAAATGAAGGTACCGACTTTCCCTCGGTTAGTAACATAATTCAGACCGGACTAACCCCTCCATCTGCATCCACGGGACAAATGCATCACAACCACGACACCATAATATATCATCAAAATCAGGTATGTTATTCATTCTTTTTCGCAACAACTAAGACATCCTACCTAACTTCAATAGTATCTTTAACTGATATGTCATCATCGTCTTCTTCTTCTTCTTCAATCTCTTTATTATCTTCACTATCATCGATATCCAATTCATCATCATCAACATATAACGCTTTCTGCTTTCCACGCTGTTTTCTCAAAGATAAGGCTATCAAATCAACTGCATCTTTAACTATATTAATATTATAGTCAAAAGGAAGATGAAATGGAGGATTCCAGTAAAAAGGGAAGATCTTAGGTATATGGTCTTGCTGTACATCTCTTGCTTGCTTGGCCAATAGCTTGGATTCTTTCATCTTTGCGTACATCTCACGGTAAGCACAATATCTTATAGCTAGAAGCTCTGTAGACTTGATACAAAGCTCGGATTGAGTCTTAATAAAGAATTCACTGACTGTAAATGGCCTCACTTCCTGTAAGTATAAAGGTTGACTCCTATGTTGTTTAATAGGATGATATTCCTTCAAAGATGACCGTAGTAGCTTCCTTACAGAGAAAAGCCACCGCCGTAGATATACAGCCTCGTCTCTGACCTCCTTGGCATAATAACGACGAAGCTCTGCATCCTGATTTGCCCGTCTATTATGTTGATCCTTTGCGACACGAAGTCTGGCATCATAAACTATAATTGGCCCGTAATTTGCTATGATAATAGTTCCTTCGTCCCGTTCTGAACGTCGTAGGCTCTTCTCCTTCAAACGGCGCATCTCCTGAGTAGCTGTGATACCGTTCAAGGCAAGGGTTGTGTGTGCTTTTCGCACTTTTTCGTTAACATGTAACACACTTGGGGTCAGAGGCACGCCTGAGGATATTGAAGATTCAATACGAAGGGCCACATAACCTTCGTATTGCTTGATTTGCCGTAGATTAAGCTGAGGTGTGTCGACATTGTTCCAGATAACCGTTGGAGGCGTGGAGGGCATCATTGGAATCCCCTCGTTGCGATGAGTATTTTGATGTATATCTCGTGATGATTCGCCAACTTCCTCCTCATTTGAATCATCGCGAAAGTCACTGCTATGGTTGGAAGATAACCCAGGTGTGATATAGCCGGGAAGATCACGTTCAGCAACCTCTAAAGATAGGGATGAAAGAGGGTTGACCATTTTGTTGATAACAACGGAGGGATCAAGAGGATAGATGCCGGATTTCGCCCACGATGAGATGATAGTATGTTTCTTAGTAGCTTTGCGGCGAATCTCCTGTAAATGAAACATAAAGTCAGCTTTATTGAAGTCCGTAGCACCGTCAGCGATTTCCCTGAGTAAGGCTTCCTGATGCCAATGCTTATATGTACTGAATAATCCAACATCTAACGGCTGAAGTATATGTGTCAGATGAGGAGGGAAGGGATATAAGATAATATTTGCATCTAGAGCTTTCTGATAAAGCTCTTTAGTGAAATGACTTTTACATCCATTATAAAGAATAACTCGAAGATCTGATGTATTTTGAGGCCGGGTAAGTCTCTCAAAGTGGTCAAAGAAGTCCTGTGCCGTGATATTGTCGATATAGCCTTTTGGTGTTGTGACTATCGTAGCCTGCTCGTCTAGGTCATTATCCACCCAACGGGAGGGAATCTGTACGCCGGGCATGATGATAAACGGGGCTATGATTCCTCCTGTTGCAGATATTGACTCCACGATAGTCATACTAATAGTCGTATGTGCATCAGTTAACAGAGGGGAGTCGATATCGAGGAAAGTCCATATCATAATACCGTTCATTAGATATCCTATTATAAAGCCGGTCTCGTCGAAATTCCAGACATTATCGAAGTTGATGTCGTTTCCCTCGAAAAATTCTGTCCATTTTGCAAACTACTCTTCGACATTGGCTCGGTCTGCCATAGCTTTGCGATTTGCAGCGAGAGTACGGCTCTTTCTCCTATGAAAGACTTCACGATACCGCCTGAGGAAGCGGCGAGCCCAGAATCTTGAGGCATGAGGCTCACGATGTGTAGCCTTAAGCAGGGAATTCGCATACTGACGAAGTGTGCGTTGTTGTATATGATGCCCCTGTGTTACTCTCCTCCAACACCAGGCGAGTATAGCTTTCTCTTCTTCCTTGCTGAATAACGTCCTGTTGCCGCTGTTATCTCTTACAGGATGATGGCCGTTGATCCTACTGCGAAGTCTCTTATAGTTGACTTTCCATGCTTATGCAGCGGCTCTCATAGAGGGATAAAAGCCCTCTAGATATAATGCCTTTGCTGCAATAGTGCGTTCTTCAATATTATAGTCCGTGAAGCGGGAAATTCGTGGTAAACCAGTCTCAGGATTAATATATATTTGTTGTGCTGATGGAGCAAGCTCTGGGCTTTTAGATGTTATATTTCTTTTATTAATTGAAGTACTATTGCAATAGCTGTGATTGATTTAATATTTGTTGTTAAGGTGGTGATGTTAATAGAGGCTGTGGTGTTGCGGTAGATAAATAATTGTAGGCATCATAGGTGTAAGAAACGGGGATATGCATATAAAGAAGCTACAAAAATTTGGCGGGTTTTGCAGCTAAATTGAGGTACCTAAATTTTTTCCCTGTCAGCAGACCCTTTTCCCTGTCAGTGCACCCCCCGTGCTTGAGGCACGGATACCGAAGGTAGTAACGAAAGCACGGGGGGCCGATCTCTAGGCCCTACCCAAGTAATAGAAATTGACCATATTATAGCATGTAACATTGACCTGTAATTATAATAAATGGCTTAATTACTTAGCCTTTAATATTAATTACATAGAGTATTATAAGTTAAGTTAACCTATTTTTAATTTATAAGCTATACTAATTTCAGCTTTTTATACTCCTCTATATATGTTGTAACTATGCCTCTTTTAATTATACCTATTTATAAAGCCAATCTTATTAAAATAGTAAATAGTATCTAATTAGATATTATAATTTATAAGTATATTTTATTTTAATATTGCAAATAATACACTAAGAAGAAGCTGTATACAGGTAGGTGAATGTAGCGGTTGCACCTAACTATCACGCCACAGGGCAAAAGATTGGGCTAAAACTGCTATTATAGAAATTAAAGTGGTGCTTACAGCTGCTTATAGGAGCTTACGGTAAACCATGCCGTAACAGTGAAGTGCGTGACCTTCCGACTGAAACCTAATTCCCACGGGAATTTCAAACACAATTGAGGCGTGGTTCTCTTCATAAAACAGATAATCAAGCGATCAAACGATAATATTACAAACTGTAGAGGTAAGCCCTCAAATTCACTGTCAAAAGTGTCGAAAGTCCATTAAAAAAGTACGAAAAGCATATGTGAAAAGGCATGAAAGCATGATCTACAGTACTAAGAGAAGTGCTTTATAAAGACACACGACTCTGTCAATCATACCCTCCGCAAAGCATGTAAAGTGACGACCGGCTGCGTGGGGCGGCAATCTACTCAACACGCCATTAGGGACTTGCTAGGCAAGGATGCTCCAGGCGAGAGTAAGCAAATACGAAGCCTTTACAAGCTTGGGTTCGTGATAGAGTCTCAGAATCGCTCAATAAAAGCCTTGCCTTGTGAAAATGCCAGCGGCACACTCATATCTTTAAGGCTGACTTTAATGTGCATATTGTTCAGTTCAACGAGATTGGCGTCAACGCCACTTCGATATTCGCTTTGATTGAGCATAACAAAAGGTTCATTAGCAGCAGTATTGAGGATATTCTAATCACCCACGACTAAAGGTCCTCAGGCCAGGTTTCTGTAGGATAACACTCAATAGGACGTGAAACTCTTGACTTCCGTGGTGTTGTTTGGGCGAGTTAATATTGAAGCTCGATAAATCAATGGGACATATTTCCATCGTAAGGGAGTTAGCTCGGTACGTAACTCTGCCCCTGAAGAGACTGAGGACCTGGGTCCTGTCTCAAGCAAGTAGATAACCTCAAAAGTACCTTTATCAGTGTTCAGAGCACACGCCACGGCGTCAGAACTAAAGCCTGCAATATCATCTTTGTTCAACAGTCGCTGCTTGTATACTTGTAAATTAGGGCTAAAGCCTTCCTAGGTCTTTGGCCTTCAGCTAAGAATGGGAGTTAACTAAACGCGACAAGCTATAAGCGGTGGACCGAAATTTCAGCCGACGATGAGGGTGGCTTGAAAGCAAGGGACAATGCTACTGCTGAATGAATGAGAGAGAAGACCACGGAAATACAGTATAGATAGTTAAAGGGAAAACGACGTATGCAATGCGAATTGAACAGGTAACGTGATTGCGGTGCTGTAGAATTGGCCAGGATAATATTGCTACTGTAGCAAGTGATCTCCTGGATGTTGATGTGAGTCATTCTGCGTCTCAGCATAGCGAAAACTTAATACCCAACCTTGCCCTATTAACATAACATTACAGAGATGTGCCACGGCGCTTAGACACTAATAGCAGGTAGCAAATCACTATGTTTTGGCTCCACCCGCCGGATAAAAGGTAGGATCAACAGCGGCACGGATTCCGCAGCTCAGCTAGGAAGAGGCTCTTCCCCGCGAGTGCATTGCCAATGAGAAAGCGGATATGCCTTTTGTCAGCTGCATCCGGATATGACGGCATTAAAATCGGGCTAAGCGCCGTTGTGGAGTTGACGTGGCCTACAGTCATCTGTTAGCGATATCTTGCTAAATAGAGAAATAAAGCACCAAGAATTGACGCATAAAATAGTTCAGGTGCGACAGCCTCCCATCGAGGTTGTTTGATAATTTGACTGCTGGCTAGATGTTTATGCACGGTTGAGATTTCGTATGCAGATGATCCAGTCTTCCAAATATTGGCAGGCTTGTCGGACTTGAAAAAGTAACAGACTTGCTCCAGTTGCGAGTGGAAATCAACAGTCTTAGGTAAAGCTGGCTTTCCCTCACCACCGCGATGACCACGGTCACTGCACATGCGTAGAGCTGGATGAGACTGCCACTGAGTCTCTATTTTTCTTCGGGGACTTTCTTTCTTTCATCTGTGACAGCTTCAGTATGACTGGGACGCTCATACTGTGAGTCTTGCCTCCATTGGCTGAAATGTGGCGCAGTGAAGAATATTAACTTCAACAGAAGGACATTGGTGAAATGCATGAGCTTACGGACAAACTGTTGAGCTGCCTACCTGGGAGGAATTTGACGAAGGATCATGTACTGAGGATTATATAAAAGTTCAGAGACTGCTTTTTTGCTGGTCCTGTAATATATGACAAACCCTGAAATCCACGAGCAGTTCCTTGAAGGTTGGTAACTCGGCAGACCTTCTGATCGGGGAGCCGGGCTACTGTGACATAATGAAGCATGGAGAGTGGTCTCATATTGATCTGACAACTTTATTTACTAACTTTGGACGTCTCGCGCTTTCGGGCTATGTGCACTGATTAAATATTAATATAACCACACAGATCTCCCTCACAATCATCACCGTCAGCGCTAGGATCATCAGATCATGCTGGCCAGCCAACCACTACCTTACGTCCTGATCACAGTACTCACACGCAAGATTCTAGTCCGTGCTAGCATTTTGCCGACCCACCACAATCCCTGGACCCTGGAGCATTCACTGAACCCCGCCATTGTATGCACCCAGTGCATCTCAGCCGCAAATCTTTGCGATTGCAACATGCTCTGCTCGGCGAGTTGGAAGAGAGAGAATATGGTTCTAGACTCTGAGGGTAGGTGAGTCTTAGAGGCTGCAATCTCCTGATTTTATATAAACAGAGCATCATGATATGACCGGGTCATCAATACTCAACAATGAGGCTCGTGATTAAGGTTATGTGTGGATATGGCCTCACTTCATAATGGCACCAGCAGCCACCGGATCATGGGACTCCAGGCTCGATTCTAGCCGGCCGTATTCCTCAAAGTATCTGGCAAATGAGCATAAATTTCATCCATCTCGACTGGGGATTTGTTCAACTCGACATTTTTCAGTCAACATACCAGATTTCACTACAGTTTGGTTCTGAAATTATTCTCCTACGCTGGGCATTGAATAGCCCCTCCTGAACCCTCTACTGTTACAAACTCTATCAGAACTGAATGGTACCGTGTAGTCAAGGGATTGCCGGTCGCCGGCTGCATTGCGGATCGGTTTGAGTGTCTAGCCCATCCTCCTGCAAAAGCTGCGAACCATCCCATACGCATTTAAGATTTGTCCTGGCGATTGATCTGACCAATAACCGATGTCCACACTGAACTATATAACAAGCTTAATCCAATAAAAGGCCTGGAGAGGCCTCCCTATGGCGTTGTCCAGGAAGCGGGGGCCGGCGAACCGCATCTCGGGAGTGTCATAATCTCTACAGCCCACCGCCGACACGTTAATGTTCATCGATGAAGAATGTGGGCGGCCATGTGTGCCAAAATGGCCACCTATTCAGCGGGACACTAAGAACAAAGGACGGGCATTTTCTCCAAAACACGACTCTTATTATAGAACAAACCAATATCCTCGTTGCTTCCAGGATACCCAAGAAGATAATGCTTTGTATATCTCACGCATCGAAACACAACGCATACAGGCCTCACGAATGTAAGAATTCTAGGTCGTTACAGCTAGGATCTCCGTGTCTGGGCGTCATGAAGGAAACCTGGTAGGAGTGACGGCATTACCCACATATACATAAGCGGCGATCAAAATGTCCCTTTACCAGTGACTAAAACATACTAGCCAGGCACCAACTCTTATGGGAAGGGTTGAAGAAAAAAAATTTAAAATAATAAAAATAAAAAATAGAATAAGAAGACTTTCGAGGATTATATTGTCACCTTATTGCTGTAAGGATCAGAAGTCGGACTAAAGTGGGGCTGAGGAGAAAGAAGTCGACGTTGACAGACGGTGCTTGAAGCCCGTACCCACGTGAGTACCCGTTGGCGAGACCTGACGGTGGCCAACTAAGCTTGCTTACCCGTGGATCTGACCTAACGGAAGCCCCACTCAGAGAGTGGGCGGCAAAATTCTGGGACAAGGTCAAAATCGTGGGACAAGCCTCTACCCCGCCCTGTCTTAATTCTATGGTTTTCACCACTAAAAACCCAATTTTTATAAGACAATCCCAAGTATTATTCTGTCAAATTATATATCTGAAGATAGCTTTTCATCTAGACCTTTAATATGACTAATCCTTATGATCTCAACCCTGCCGTTGCGGCTGCTCGTGCAATTTTGATCTCACAAAGCCGCCACCGCAATACCAAGGAAAAGCCTCTCATAATCAGGGAGGCTGCCAAAAGATATAAAGCTTCAAAGAGCGCTATTAGTCGTTATTTGAAGTCGATGAAGCTATTTGGAAAACCAGCTTTCAGCGATAACAGCGTTGGCCGGCCAAGGAATCTCGATGAAGCTGAGGAGCGTGCCGTGATTGCGTACATCATGTGGCTCGAAAGAGCAGGATTTCCCTGTAATCAGCTCCTTATTAAAGAAGCTGCGAATACATTGAGGGCATCACGAACTCCTCCAGCGCCTCCAGTTGGAGAATCATAGTATCGCCGCTTTCTCGCTGATAATCTGCAACTGCAGAAGAAGAAGTTAGTTCGAGCTTTTGACCGAGAACGGGCAGGATTTAAAGCTGGAGATATCACCGATTTAGAGGAATTTTATACTAACCTTGGTGTAGTTGTAGAAGAGAGAGATATTGAGGTATCACAGATTTTCAACGCCGACGAGTGCGGCATGCAGATCAGCTCTCTTCGTGAGCGGCTTGAGGTGATTATCGTGAAGAAGATGCTGAATATGTAATATGAAGTCGTGGCTTTCTCTAATAGAGAATCCTCTATAATGCTTGGATGTGTAAATGCAGCTGGATATGAGTATTCTCCTGACTTCGGCGTATATTCTAATATGTTTTTTAGTTATATTACCGCCGCTTATAGTATTTAAAACCTGGCTAATGGAATCTTAGGATGTTAATGATCTAGATGAAGTTATTCGCTTTGCACGATCTGATACCGGCTTTTCTAATGCTGAGGTATTGATGGATTAGATATGCTATTTTAACTGCAACTCCTTCGAATACACTGCCGAGGCGTAATCTCGCGGTGCTACTTTTAAAGATTGGTTTGGCTGTGATAAATTCATGAGAGATATTAATAATCCTGACTTTATTTGGAAGGAGCTGTTCTTTAAGCGGCCTGAAAAGCAGCAAATCTGGAGACTTCTTGTGATTGATGGCTTTACTGGTAAGACTTCTTTGGAGTTTATGGAGTATTGTCTTCGCTTTGATATCGAGATAATCATTCTTCCTCCTCATTTAACACATCTTACACAACCTCTAGATGTTGGAGTATTTTAGCTGCTTAAGAATTCTCACCAGAAACTTCTTCGGCGCCATATCTGCCAAGGATATCTTAATTTTAAACGCTTTGACTTTATTAGCAAGCTCAGTGAGATTCTTAAAGAAAGCTTTACTATTTATAATATCATAAACGGCTTCGAGAAGAGTGGAATCTTCCCTGTGGATAGAAGAGGTGTTATCCAGAGAGTAAAAGAGAAGAATAAGTCGCTCCTTGCTATAATAAATCCTGCTTTGCAGTCACTTCTTCCCAAAGAAATGCGCTTTAAAGATACTTGTGAAGTTTCTTGTTATCTTAAATGCAATTATCGCGATAGCTTTAGCTCTCCTACTCGTGATTCTTTCGGCATTCTCGAAGATGTTGTTTACGAGGCTGCTCTTCTGAATAGCTTCGCCGAAGAGCATATACAGACTCGCCTCCAACGTATTGCTGCTACGAATAATAAGAGGAATGAGAAAGAAGGTAATGCCTTTAGGGAAATATATTAATAGTGTTACAGTTGAACAGGTGCGAGAAAGTCTCGCCGCTTCAACGAAGAAAGATCATGATAATGAACTGCGCCGGCAACAGAAGAATCTTAAGCAGCTACGCCGTGAAGAAGATAAATGCCTAAAGGAAGAATAGAAGAAGAACTATAAGTATGATATAAATAATAACAGGGAGCCTATTTATATCAGCTTTAAGCGTTAGAAGAAGTGGAAGTAACTCGATATTGCTGATGAGATTATCTATATTCCTCCTCTATCGCGAGAAGCTTCACCAAATTCCCAAGAAGGCTTTTTCTATGATACGAGCAGTTCAGCACAGCAAAAGCGCTTCTATGAGCGACTTCGTGATGCCACTGCAGCTGGCTTTTATCGAAGTCCTCTATAGGATATCCCTGCCGTGCCTTCAAGCGATGGTGTTGAGATTCTCCTCGGCAATTCATAACCTGAAGCTGCTTGTGATTTATATCCTTAAGCTGCTTGTGATAGCTTTACTTTTGGCGATTCTGATGACTCTGAAGATGGCAAAGAAGACCCTGAATTTGTTGACCTTTTACAAGATATCCAGGAGCCCGAGCTGCTGCTGCTTCTACCGCCGCTGCTTTCCTTTGAGTAGGATTTTTCCTCTAGATATCATAGAATTATGAATATATTACACCCTCAAAGGCACACCCAATAACATATCATCATCCCTTTCCCGTTGGGTTAGAGGCAGGATCACAAGTGAGGGCATCATGGGGCAAGGAAATGCAGCCAGACGGCCCCGCGGCCAAGTCGCACATTTCCGGCCGTAATACCACAAAAGATATACCTCGTATAATAAAATGCGTTTGGAGATAGCTTTAATACACTTCAATTGATCAACTGTAGCAATTTTAAATTGATAGCGATTAATTTGGAATTTGTGGCCAGAGATTTCCCGGTTTTCCCACCTATTTCTCACCCATCGGCTGTCCCACGATTTTGACCTTGTCCCAGAATTTTGCCGCCCACTCTCTGAGTGGGGCTTCCGTTAGGTCAGATCCACGGGTAGTTGGCCACAAAAAGCTGGGACAGTCACAAAAGGCTGGGACACATCTTCATTGGTGTGATTTGCTCTGTATGATGTTATCCGATAATTCTCCAAGGAAAAGTCAGGAAATAACAGGGAATTACATAGATACTTCAAACCTAACATTTGCTAACCAAATTTGCTAGCATTCAAGATTGTCCCAGCCTTTTGTGACTGTCCCAGCTTTTTGTGACTGTCCCAGCTTTTTGTGCCCAACTAAGCAAGCTTAGTTGGCCACCGTCAGGTCTCGCCAACGGGTACAGTATAAATCATCCCCCTATATTTTCATCTAGCGTGGACTTACTGGATGGTTTCTCTTATTAAAATCTCAAAGCAATCTTGAGAGAAATGATTAAGATGAACAAGTGATTACTAACACTATAAAAGCGGTACATAGGTGCTTATTAACACAAATCAATGTCAGATCAACAATTAGGGGAGTTGATTGTATTGCTGGAGTCTAGACCATTCTTCTCATCTTTTTCAAAGTTTATTGTACCGTATCAAATCTACGTAGTATTCGACCCCCTTCTCAAAGGGGCACCAGATGACCCTCCAAGACTGTGCACCACCACCCCTGAGTCCGATTTATCAGAATGGTGGGAATAGCTCAGCCAGCTTGTAGGGCCCATGGCTGAAGGAAAGGGTGAATTAAACGGCGGGGCCCGACGGCCGCAGGGGTGATGGATTTCGCATAAGAAATATAACAAGCAAACCATCAAACATCGTCCGTCGAACAGCAATACTACATTGCTCAAGTTCCTTTTTAATTTTATGGTCCGGCTTACGCATATCGCTTGCGTAAACTATTTACAACCATTTCCTTTATGGCCACCTACGATTATGCGACTGATCTTGGTGGGCTTTACTGGAATAAGGAAGACAGCCCAGTCGAGGTGCGTAGAGGAGGCTACCAACCCGGTTCCACCTCTAGGTGACGTTCAATTTGCTTCCATTCTGGCCCCTCTGTTATTGAGACCGAAACATTATTTTGATCTCATAACATCTAACATTCCTCGTGTCGGTCATCGCTAACAACTCGCAGCCGTCTTTTGACTCTTCCCTCAACCAATTCAATCAAGGTAGGAAGCCTCCCAATGTTATAATGTCTCATTTGACGCTCATACAGTTTAGAAACCCTTTTAGTCGACACTCTATGTGGAACCAAGGCATACGATCTTTCAACAGCTTACACTGATCCAGCATTTGCATCATGTCAAGTCTTGACGACTTCGTCCTCTGTTGAACCGTGCACACCAGACTTTGCCTTCTCTTATGTCGGCTCATCTGTAGGTATTGAAGAAATCATCGTTCAGTCGGGTTATACGGCAGCATCCGAGAGTATGGAAGGAAATTCCACCGGTGCCACGTCTGGCACAGATGAGAAGACAATCTCAGCTCGCTTACCCCAGGAAAATAGCATCAGGGACAACTGCGACGACAACCGCCAAAACATCGAGGGGTCCCTAAAGCCGCGCACAAAGGTCAAATTGCGTTCAGCATCTCGCAAGCCAAAGAGATCTCGAAAAAAGCCAGCTATTGACCCAAACACCCAGCAAGCTCGCGAGTGCCACAACAACATCGAGAAACAGTATCGGACCCGTTTGAAGCTGCGCTTCGAACAGTTACTCACGGTACTGCAAGCCTTACGGCGGGAAGGAGAGAGCCCAGGGGAAGCAAAGTCTTTGGAAATGAACTATTGCTTCAGCAGAGGCGACGTTTTAGATGCTGCGAGGCAGCGCATTTTGGCTTTGGAGGAAGAAAACAAACGGCTTTCATGCAAAATCGAAGGGCTTAGTCAGGATTTGATGGTTAGTTAAGGAAAAATTAAGTCTGGATAAAAGCCTCCCCGACTTGTGGTTGCGTGGTTGGTGATTTATAGCTCATTTGTGCACTGCACTTGATAATTAAATGGATGAGGGTTTAAGGACGACACTTACTGGGGTTTGTATTCTTTGAGCGGCATAAGACTGCCACAGGTCACTTACCCCGCTTTTTTGCAGGTACCTGCAGGGTACGTAAAGTTCCCGTCAGACAGCTTCTTCTTTCAACACCACCAAAATCATCAAAATCCTCATACAAATTGACCTTAACGAGTCTCGATTAAAACAATGAGCTCCCAAGAGATACATATATTAGATGATCATAGCTTTGATAGCCCGCCTTTTACGGCAGCTACTAATGACCCCACCGGCGCAACTACTATTCCGCCCGAAGAGGGCCGCGGTGATGATTTTCAACCTTTCAATATAGAATATCATGATTTTCAGATTAACCCTCTGCCCCAGCTACCACTTGAATTATTCCAGCTTTTCATACCTATTTCCCTTGTACAGTCATGGGTCAGATACACCGAAGACTGGGCTTTTTTCTGCGCTAATAACGGCATCAAAGATAGCTGGAATACCCCTCTTTCCGACCACTCGCGCTTGCATGCTTGGGAAGGCATCTCCACTTCAACGGCTTATGTATGGCTTGGTATCCTTATTTACCTAGGAATTTATAGGGAAATATCCCTTGCAGACCATTGGAAGGCCCCTAGCCTAGGAGATCAGCGCCCCCTTCATCCATTTACGAAGTTCATGCCGTTACGGAAGTTCGAGCTGATCACACGGTATTTCCGCACTTTTGATCACACCAATCTCGATGTGAGCGATGAGAAGGATCTTCCAAAGACCTTCCAAGCGGCCGAAGAGTGGTCTGAACACATACAAAGGGTGTCTATCGAGCTCTATCGTCCAGGGACTAATCTGACTGTAGATGAGTGTATGGTCCCTTTTACAGGCAGATCAAAAGAGACAACGCTCGTCAAGGGAAAGCCCACGCCGGTAGGCTTCAAAATCTGGGTTATTGCACAACAGGGCTACTTTCTGCAGTGGCTTTGGCATGTAAAGGCATTACCAGTTACGGCTGTAACGGTCAAGCTAGAGGCACCGACGCCGTACGGCAAGAAGGGAAAGATACGGACCGAGATCCCTCTTAGCAATACACAGAGCGTCGTAGTTCACCTACTAAAAAGGCTATTAACACAGACACATCACGTCTTTACAGATAACCTCTTCTCGTCACCGCAGCTCTTCCGCCTACTTCGGCAGCTTGGATACGGGGCTACAGGCACGGCACGCCCTAATTGCGGCATCACCACCGAGATAAAGCAGATAAAAGAGACCGGGAAGCTTCCTGACGGCAAGCAGCTGTTATTTAATAAGGTATATTTGATCCCGACGAATGATAAACAGGTATGGACAACTTTACCTGTATTTCCCTTACTAATCTGTCTCTTTTCCTTCCCTCTAGGTCCTTCAAATCGCTTGGAAAGATAGCTCTGTGGTGCTCTTCCTTTCAACTATGCACGGCATAACCCCTCTTAACCGCACACCAAAAGAGAGGAAGTTGCCCGCCAAAAGAGGCACAAAGGCAGAGGCACAACGCCTGAAGGAGGTCTTCAATGGAGATCAGGCTAGGATAATCCCTATTCCTTCTGTTGCCGCTCAGTATAACGATGAAATGAATCACGTGGATCGCGGCGATCAGATAAGATCCTATACCTCATATCAGCATCGTTTCCGGCGCGGTCCTTGGCAGGCGTTGCTTTGGTCTTTCCTCCTTGACGTTGCACTTGCGAATAGCTTCATTTTGCAGAAGAAGACCTGGCAGCCGCATTGGAAGCCCTATAGCACGCTTCGAGACTGGAAAGAGGCTATTTATAACGCCATTTTAAACAAGTACGGCACCGATAGCGGCATAAGGAAGAGATGCCGTACAGGGAAGGAAGAAGCCAGCGAGGATCTTGAAGCACGGCAAATTCACCTACAAAGAGATATCAATCATGTCAGAAGGGGCAAAAATTCGGCCTGCCTAGCTTGCAAAGGCTGCCGGCAAGGGCAGCCTCGACCCTTTAAAAAAAGGAAGGAAAAAGGAGGCTATCTCGAGCCCATTTCAGGAAATCAGCGAATTCGGAAGACCCGATACGGTTGCAAAGTATGTGATGTAGCGATATGTAACAATGCTGACTGTTGGTACTTCTATCACACTCTAATTTAGGTGTGGTTGAAGGTACCGATCGTCACGGTCATTTTGATTGGCGCCCGCCCCATGTCGTGACCTATCTGTAGCCTTGTGCCGGTCAAAGAGATACATCGATTAAAGTGCTTTAGCCACTCAAGACCTGTCTCGATATCTATCCAGCCATTTTGTGTCGTAGCAATAACCCAATCGGCCGGGAGGTTGCTTTCTAGGTACCAATTATCAAGGTGATATTGGCCTGCACTAATGATAAATGGCGCAATTAATTGGTCTTCTGCATTAATCGCCTGGATCACTGTAATCCATTCCCGGCTTCCAGGCTGCACTGATTTTGGCCGTCCCTGCCTTTCTGAGCCTATGATGACCATTCCGGCCATAATAATGCCCATTATAAAGCCGGTCTTATTATAGTTCTAGATATCATCTAATCAGATACAGTACTTTGCAATTATATTCTGTATGATCCTAAACTAGCCACGGATAATAGTTAGATCTTCGCATTTAGCTCGTTAATAGTCATATTTCCGAAATAAACGCATCTTGAGCTCTGGTTATCGCTTAATGAAGTTATAAGCCCAGCACTTGCCGATAGGTGATGTGTTGCGGTTTGCAAGTAGAGAATTGGCCATTTGTTTAATAAAACGCAATCGCGAAGGAAGTCCTCGCGAATCTAGGTCAAGGATGAATCGAAATATAATCTGCTCTTCTAGATCAGATAGTCGACGTGACTTTGGAATCCAATCGCCTCGCGATTGAATGCCTTGCTGCCGGCGCCATAGCATCATACGCCCAACTTGATAGATCTCTGCATCGCGTCGGAGATTTAATCTTGGGTTATTTTGAAGTGCCTGAAGGGCAAGAAGGACTCTACCCTCAATATTAGGGTCTGATATATTTCGTGGTTAAGAATTAAATAATTAAATAGAAATGATGTAAGTTGAGGGATTTTTATCACGTAAGCTTATCATGTATGTTACTTCTTAACTTTAAATATTTTTACTCTTACTTTAAAATATATTAATAGCCCTCTAACATCTAACTTATAACTTATTATTTTAAGCCTTTAATTATTTAAGATTTAGCCTTTTTATTACCTTAAATAGCTTACTTTCTAGCTTACTAAAGAATAATTATTAATAATAGATTTTTATTCTCTATAGATTATTACTTTTTTCTTCTTTTATTATAGTAGGTAAGTAATATCTATTCTTAAGTTTTAAGTCTTAATTATATACCCTCTTAAGATATTCTTAGATCTGCCGCTAGTTTGTGCTTATATACCGAGGTTCAGGTGTAAATATGCATCAGGCGCATATGCTTCCTGGTTCACTAAGAGTACTATTTAGTGAATTAATCAGGAAGGCGTTGATATACTTGAAATCTTATCCTTATAGGAAATGAGGTCAAGTAATCCTTGCTTGCACATGACACCCAGTGCCTATTCAAAAGTAATCACCTCATTCGCCACACAGGCAAAACGACAAGTCTTGCATATCGCGATCCGGTATTTCTATAAGTACATAAACAGTTCCATGATGATAATAAATATAGCTATTACATTATATTATCATATCTATGAAAAGAACTCCATCCTGTACTAGTACTTATATTACATTTAATGCTGCTTAACGCGACTCTGCCTCGAACTTACTGTGGTTGTTATATAAAATGCGTTTTACTATTTTTATTGGTTGGCATGTAAGTGGGCTCCACTCTGACCT
The DNA here is from genome assembly GCA_020744335.1 of Fusarium sp. MPI-SDFR-AT-0072. Lineage (NCBI taxonomy): Eukaryota > Fungi > Ascomycota > Sordariomycetes > Hypocreales > Nectriaceae > Fusarium > Fusarium sp. MPI-SDFR-AT-0072. Next base: position 4,683,860 of record JAHBOG010000004.1, read on the forward strand.
TCTTAATCGACTCTACCCCCTGCAAAGTGGGACGGATAAACGGACTCCACTACGGTCGATGAGAGCATTGGTTACTAGGCCTCAGCTCCTAGGATATCTATTTTTTATGTACAGGAAACGCGTAGACAACCGTCAAAATCAATTGCAGCATCGAGGGCCATTCTTAGCTGTGATTGGGGGGGAGGCCATGCTGTCCTAACTTTTTGGACCCTACTAAGTGGCTTGCCTACTTAGTAAGACCTTACGGCTAAATCAATTTTGTTAAGGACTTATATTATATCACTCCCCTCTCACCGTAAAAAATAACATGTGATAGGACATGGGTAGAGCTCCCTCTACTCTATAATGCCTAAGTATGCCTTGAGCTTTACCACCCTGTTGATATGACATAGAGAATTTCTATACTGAGACAAATCTAGTGCTACCAACCTTCGTAATACGTTAACTCTCCTAATGTGAATAATATATGTAATATTTAGAAATAACTTTCTATTAATCTTAATTATAATACCAAAAGAGCTAAGGAAGCTAATTAGCCAAGACCCTAAATTAACATCTGTTGGAGAACAAGAACTCCTGATTAAGGGATGGCTTATGACGTTTATTTTAGTTGATAATAATATATAAAATGTTTATCAGATTCTTATCTATCGTGACTGCATGAAGGCGTGGAGGCGTTGAGCAGCTATTTAAACTTGTCTAGTTCCCCAATAAAGCCCCCAGTCCAGGAAAATCGCATAATAACTCCCACTGCCACGGCAGCACCACCAGGTACTTTCCATCTCTTATCCCAGTCTCCTCGTCGACCATTCGTCAAGTCAATTGACTTTATCCCGACTAGAGTAATCTATCTTCCCGATCATGACTTCCGTCTCGTCCTCGACTGTCCCCGGGCAGTACCCAGCATTTCGGCACACCGTCACTGACTTCGAGTCCTCGACCTCCCTTTCTTCGCTCTCTTCGGTAGATACCAACCAGGCCAATCCTACATATGGCCGTCTCCTTGATACATATGGCAACGAGTTCACGCCCCCTGACTTCACCATTAAGGATATCCGCGATGCTATCCCAAAGCACTGCTTCGAGCAATCCACCTTCAAGGCCTACATTTACATCCTCCGCGACATGATCTGCCTTATCACCACCTTCACCATCTTCTACAACTTCGTGACTCCTGAATACATTCCCTCCACGCCTATACAAGCCCTGCTCTGGGGCCTATACACTACGCTCCAGGGTCTCTTTGGAACTGGTCTCTGGGTCATTGCCCACGAATATGGCTATCAAGCGTTCTCTAAGTCTCGCCTTATCAATAACGCGACCGGCTGGGTCCTTCACTCAGCTCTTCTTGTCCCATACTTCAGTTGGCAGATCTCTCATGGCAAACACCATAAGGCCACTGGAAATATGGAGCGTGACATGGTCTTTGTTCCTCGCACTCGCGAGCAGCACGCCACCCGCATTGGCCGCATAGCCTACGAGCTCTCTGAACTGACTGAGGAGACCCCCGCTTACACCCTGCTTAGGCTAGTCATGAAGCAGCTCGTCGGTTGGCCCAGCTACATCCTCACTAACGTCACTGGTCACAACTACCATGAATGCCAGGGTGAGGGTCGCGGCAAGGGGAAGAAGAACGGCTTAGGGGGAGGTGTAAACCACTTCGACCCCCGAAGCCCCTTATATGAGGCCAAGCAAGCTAAGCTTATCATACTGAGTGATATAGGTATTAGGATCGCTATTGCGGCTCTTATATACTTTAGCAACACTTTCGGTTAGACTAACATGCTTATCTGGTATGGCATTCCCTATCTGTGGGTCAACCACTGGCTTGGTAAGTTTTATAATTACATAGTGTGTCCTACTCATAACTCATAAAAATAATTGCCATTACTTTCCTCCAGTATACTAATCTGACGCTTCCTCACTATACTATAGACGAGTGGAATTTTGTTCGTGGTGCTGCTGCTACAATCGATTATAACATGGGCTTCATCGGCCGACACTTGCTCCACGGTATCATCGAGACCCACGTCCTACACCATTATGTTAGCACCATTCCCTTCTACAACGCCGACGAGGCCTTAAAAGCTATCTGACCCGTCATAGGTAACCACTATCGCACCGATACTAAGGATGGCGCCTGGGGCTTCATTCGTGACTTGTGGATCAGCGCCCGGATGTGTCAGTGGGTTGAGCCTAGTGCTAAGGCTAAGGGAGCTAGCAAAGGTATCCTCTTCTTCTGCAACCACAACGGTCTAGGTACCAAGCCTGTCGTTTTAAAGAAACCCGAGTAGTGTCCGGATTCTCTGTAATAATGATGATGTTCTGTGGTGTTATAGCATTGATTGTTGTATTTAGTCATCGAACCGGTTATGTTTAGTGATGTATGTCTCATCATCTCGTCATTGCAAAAGGTACTCCCTCGATAGTGGAAGGATGTGGAGAAGGGGTGCGCTAAGCCTCCAGCACTGTACCTAGTGTTGTTTTGTAGAAATACTGAGTACTCAGTTGCTTATGCTGTTGTGTTATTACTGCAGGAGTCGTCAAGGCCTTATATGTTCATGTCATCCCCTGACATCCAGGTACAATAGTGTACATTTTTATGCCTGGCGCATCGAGCCTCTCTTCATCGTTTAGGCTATAGCAACCTCTTGCGGCCCTCGGCCTTATGCAGGAACAAGGTGCGCCTAGAGAATAATTCCGTAAAGGAGACCCACTCATGATTCTGTAAGCCCAGCCATCCCAGTCTTTCCACTGGCAGTACAAGTAGCAAAGATGGTACTCAGGACAGGCTTACTCGGGCAGTTCCGAGCAGTCCCGCCCATTATCCCTGACACATAAAGTCGACGAGCGAAATTGGTAAACAGAAGCAAAAGAGGGCCAGGAGAGGTCTGATAGGAGCATAGAGGCAGAATAACTAGAATGGCTATTAGTAGAGGAACACCCTCGTTTAAGCGGAAGGGAGCAGTTTTGGACAGAAATAGGGCACCAACTCAAATCTGTAGAGGGGCAGCTAAATCTGGACGCAAGAGCGGGGACACCTGTACTTATAGTTGCACGCTGCATAGCTGCCACTAGGGCGGCTAGGTCAGTTTATGAATAAAACAGTTAAACAAACAAACAAGCTTCGGTCCTGGGACACTCACGGTCCTGGGTGTTAAGACGGTATGACTAAGATGGTCCGATCTGTTGGTGGCTAGGACGTGGATACTATGTAAGGAGCTGTGCTCCCCTCAGACACATGTAACTTAGAACAAACAATAATACAATCAACCCTTTTTTATTTTATCAGGTTATGAGCCCGGAGGGCACTGTTTTTCTCTAATTACAAAGCAGAGTGTTTCCTGGCTTCTTTTATATTTTTCCTAGACAGCACAAGAAGTCGAAAGGCTTTCTTCCACTGCGCATGCCCACTCAGTTTACCTGGAGCTATTTTCCTTCATTGGATCTTTCATGGAGCTTCCAAATCAGCTAACTGGATATGTCGAGAAACCTTTCCAGAACGACCCTGTGATCCTCCTTCCAAGACACCGAATATGAATCATTAATCTCAAATAACTGAGAGACTTCAGATTGCAGTCTGGCTGACGAACTTGCCGCACCAGACCGATCCCTCAGTCTGAGATTGTTGAAGCTCCTCGGTCGGGCGACCTGCGCCCCACACAGACCAAGACCGCCTAAAACGTGGTTTGCGACATGATCGACATCAGATCATCGTCTCTTCTCCAGACAGTGGGAATGATACAAATGATTGAGACCGCTATGCGTTTCACCTTTCGTATAGGCTCTATCCGGCTCGGATAACCCCTATCTGTACGGCATTATCATGTTGCCTGACGAAGACAAGACTCCTCCCCAAGCCTCGACCCAAACCTTGTCGATGGCCGCCTGCCCCTCTGTACCTTGATCATAAGCCTCCTCGAGAATTTATTATGTCCCTCTCCGAGGAATTGCTCAACCTAGTGGACAGTTCCGGCACTATTCCAAAGCTGGAGCAAACCAGTGAGTGGCTGACCTAGAACAGAGAAATGCTCGACCTTCTGGATATGTGTGGATATGGAGACCTTTTGACCAGGAACGCCCAACCACCAACAGAAGGGAACGATCCCGCAACTCAGATTAAGGCCTGGAGCAGCCGTCAGGATCGAGCATGCGGCTCCATTCGAAGTCGGCTCGGCTACAACGCCCGAGTTTTCACCACAGGGATCCAGACGGCACAGGGCATGATCAGTCACCTTGAAAGCCGGTATCGCCCCGTCGGAAGCGCCATCTTCCAAGAGCTCGACCGCAGATTTCAAGAACTCACTCTCGACTCATGTGATTTAGTCATGGAATACGCGAACAAGCTTCGTTAAGTCAGGGCTGAACTCTTGGAGATAGATGAAATCTACTAGATCAGGGAACTACACTTTGTCAGTAAGTTCCTCTGCGGACTTGGCCCAGACTATGAAGTCTTCCTCACTGCATTTAATTAGAATTATAACATTCTTCCCATCCAAGATCCAAACAATCGTAACGTTATTCTCAAAGAGACCGTTACGTTCAAAACGGCCATCTCTGCCGCATCTCAGGAAGAGGATAGACAAAGAGGAGCCACTGCAAGGATTGCATATAGAGCCATGGTGGCCCAGGGCACCCCATGCTGTGGACACTGTGGAAGAAAAGGGCATGACAAGTCAACTTGCTGGAAGCTTCACCCCGAACTCAGAAGAGATCGAAGCAAAGCTGGTTATGAGAGACGACAACGGAAAATGCAGAGTCGGGAGAAGGAAAGGGAGAAGACGACTAATGGACTGGAATCTGCCACGTATGCGACTCCTCCATACCTTCAACCTGATCAAGCTCGACTGGCTCTCTGGAAAAATGACTTCCAAGGCCACCTTGGATTGATTGGCTCGTCATTCGGACCGTCTGGTCTCCAGGCATCCCTCCAAGCTCAGGCCCTCGAACGGATCCATGTCTTTAATAGAGGCGCCTCCTCGCATATTTTCTGCTGACATGAGAACTTTACAGTCCTTCAAAAGTACTACGGACTCCCGATCAACGGCATTGCGGACGCAAAAGTCATACCAGGAGGATGTGGAACATACTGCCTCCGCATGCAGGGGCCTAAGCGGTCACATAACGTTACCCTTGATAGCGCTCTGTATGTTCCAGCAGGACACTCTAACCTCTTGTCCGTGTTAGCACTAGAGAAGAAGGGCGCAGAGGTTATCTTTCCGAAATGGAAAGGCAGTGGTTACAAACAAGGGAAAGGTCGTCCTCACTGCGACAAGAATCTCAGGTGTCTACGTGGTTGACGAAGCTGAAGAAGATCATTTTCAAACCGCTTTGGCCTCCTTTTCGGTGGGACATCCTCGACTGCGCCTTTGGCACGAGCGACTCGCACATTTAGGAGAGAGGAATATCAAGAGACTGATGAATATGTCTACTGGAATTCGACCGGATAATTCTACATCAAACCCATGTGGAGCCTGTGTGCAAGGCAAACTCAGGGAATGTCCTCACTTCGACTAATAAAAAAAGGCACTTACCCTCGGGAGTGTATTTATGCGGATAATGCCGGACTATTCCTAGAAATGGGAGTAGATAGGAGCCGGTACTGGGCCTGCTTTATTGATGACTTTATGCAAATGTCCTGGGTGTATTCAGTCAAAGAAAGGTCAGATTTTGAAGAGTGTTTCCAACATCTATTGGAACAGTTCGAAAGACCGGAAATACGATAACAACAGATAAACATTTAACCTTCTGGCTTGGATTCCAACGGCTCGGGATAAGCCTTATGGATTGTGTTACGGCCTAGTCCTTTAGACAACGATTGGCTTAAAAGAGCAGCTAATGTGCCCAGCAGTTACAATAGCGATTATTAACTAATCTTTTGCCCATGGTACAGCGGTCTAGCACAACTGTTACATCTAGTGCTGCCTCAATCTATTGGTATTTTAAGTGGGAAAAAGTTATAACCTATATTTAAATTCTGCTTATATTTATAATATATAACAGGGGTGATATTAGGAGGAATATCTTAGAGCTTTAATATAATTAATAGAATGGGTTAGAAATAAGTAGCTAGCATCGGCATCTCTTGGCATAGTATAACTCCCATCATCTTATCTGTCCCCCACCATTCTGTGACTAATAGTTGGCAACAAAAAAAGGGATTAGGTTCCCTTCAATGAACGGGCCAAATTTCCAGCTAGCCTATATCGTTCCCCGCCGGGTGTTGCAAACACCCTGATGATATTGACGGCGCGGAGAAGTATGGTAGAGCCAGCCTAACAATCGTCCCCGCATTTCCAGTAGTGGGAGCCGCAGGAACCAAAAGCGGCAGTCTTCTTGCAGGATAGACCCGCAGCTCCCGATTTCCGGCAATCATAATCCTCCAGGAGGGCAGAAAGAAACTTATTGCGGGCCGCCGTCGGTCCCAGATCGGGGCATGCGTCGGTGCATTTATAGTTGCAGCGTCCGCTCACTTCGCCGGTACTGGTGCAGGTCTTCTTGCACGCCTGGACACCAGCCAAAGTGGCTAGAGCGTAGACAAGGAAGGTTGGTTTAACCATTGGAATAGATCTAGAAAAACAGTAAGTATAAAGCGGCGACGTGCGTGACAAGGACATACAAGTGGGGAGGATGCTGTGCTGTTGTATAAGGTGATATATAAGTTGGGTTTGCTGTTAGCTGGGAAGGGCGTCAATCTGAGCAGTATTTATAGACAGAAGTTGGAGTCTATATGCCTAATAAATATATTGAGGGACTGAGGGAGGCCACGGGTATGTGTTCAGTAATTGGGCGTGTAACCTGTCAGCGGATGAGGCTTCTATCCGAATAACCCTTGGTCTTACGGTAATAGGGTCGTATCCGGCGGCTTTCTTTGCTGCTTAGTCTGCGGCCTTATTGCCAGGAATGCTGATATGTGCTCGGATCTACCGAAAATTGTAGCTCCTATCTTGGCTTCAGAGGTTGTCTAGCCCCTCAATGACCTCCTTTATGGGATATTGCCCCAACGAACTAGCCCAAATTAGCCTTTAATAGCTTTCTGGCTCTACGCCTTCCTTCTTCCAGGCTAAAAGGATCACAGATAGTAATCGGCTATAAACTCTCTAGCTTAAAAGCTTAAATAGAGCCAAGCGCACAGCTGTAAATGATGGCAAATGCATACCGTGTCTGAAAGCACACAGCCAATACGCGAACTGCTGACAGGCCACGCATAGGCTATAAAGCACGGCGCCGAACGTAGACGTTCCAGAACTGATGTGACTATCGCATTCCGCCATCAGCGATGCATTCCACATTCATTGATGGTGAAGGGTGAGGATGATCTCAGTGTCGGAGGCAGGTCCTGCAAGCCCCACTCCCTCAGGTTGTCCTGGCTCCGATGGGCATTCGAGCGCCTACACCGGGGCTATCTGATGCACATGCGCTACCAACGAGAAGAGGCAGCTAGGGGCTCCTGTCGGACCCAAAGTGGAGCTGGTAGGAGTCACAGGGCCTGTTGTAAACGAAGACTCCAGCCCTACCATGCAGAAGTTCCTGGAACAAAACCCCGCCTTGCAGAAGTTCCTCGAACTAAATCCTGTCTCGCAGAAGTTCCTGGAACGCATCTACAACAGCTACCAGGATTTCATCGCCGCGCTGAATCGCAGCGGTGTGCCCGACTGTGCGCTGTGGATGCTGAAGCTGTGCCGCCGGGTGCTCGGCGGCACCCCCAGCACCCGGACCATGGTGGGCGAGCAGCAACTGCGAGAACCGTTCTTTAATCATGGCAATCTCATCTTGCAAGGACGTCTCCGCAGTTATATCTGCAATTTTCCCATCTTCAAATCTTTTTCTTGGCAGAGCTTGTGGCAAGGAGATCGCGGAAGTAGTATAGTGGTTTATGCATATCTTCTGTTAGAACGAAGCAAACTCAACGTAATTTTTATTATTGCAAATATAGCGTTGGCAAGCCTGGAACTTCAAATTGTATTTTGAATGATCTGGCATCTGGAGCTGGAGATTTATTGGTGCCACGATACCCTCTGACCCACTCTTAAATGCTACTGTAAGGTTGCGGGGTAAAGAAGCTTAAGCTAACCACATTGGTCTATATTTATACAAGTACGAACTGCCATTTTGGAAAAGATAAACTAAAATATTAATATTGCGGCGTAAATAGTTATTAGATACCTGCCATTTAGGTGTGAAGTCAGCTGCATTTATATGCATTAGGTAGATATTTCTGGAAAATACATTATGTTAGTCACACCGCATAATCGCCGCTGATATTTGCCAAATTTCTATAATGAAGCTGCTTTTATTACAGGATCGCTGAGAGGAATAGAGTAACTATGAGATCCGCCTTCATAACGAAAGACGTACTTGAATTTGGACAAACGCTGTGGAAAGTTAGCGCCGCCTTGAACTCCTTCAATTTACTTGAAGCCTTCTGGAGAGGCGTGAAAGGAAGTAAGGCAGCTATCAAATGCATCGCACTCTGCTGCTGCCGCGTCACTATCCTTACAACCTCCTCACGCCCCAGGAAGATTATAGTTAGTTAAGCTGAGAGAGACGAGCCCTAGGATGCAAATTATTTAGGCACACTAAGCGTAATGTTCATTATGTATGTTGCTGTTTGCATCATTGCAGCCTACCCTCCGTTCGGAGAATCGATTTCTTGGTCCTGTGCCGTTCTACTGTACGCAGTCGTGGCGGTAACATGACAGGATACAACAAAACTGGCCCGTGCACGTTGCTGGGTCATCTATATTAGTTATTGCACATAACATAGTTATAGTTTTATTTACCCCCCTTTTCTCTTCCTCTTCTCTTTCCCTCTTCTCTTATTTAGCTCTATTAATAATACTATTTAGATCTCGCCAGATCCTACTCCTTACTATTATAATAGAAGCAATACTCAGATCTGGATTTCACCATACTTATATCCTGCTATATTGCTTCTGTCATGCCTACCTCTCTCTACCCTCTTCTTGGTACTCTCCAACTCTTCTATGATACGAAGGCTTGTCTCCTGATCTGCACTCAAGAAAGCTGCAAATTTGCACTATCCAATGGCCCTTCACAGGTAGTAGCACATCTCCGCGATAAGCATAATATCCCCACAGAGGCAAGGAAGGGACTACATCGCCTTCTCAAGTCTCTATCTCCTAAACTTCTTTGACCCTAATAAGGCATTACTATCAGCTGATGGGTCAGCCCGCCATGACAAACTGTAAGTCTATGAAGGCTTTGCCTAATCAAGCATGTAGACAGGAAATGCGCCGCATTTCCGTCTCGGCCTGTAAACCGAGAACACGAAACGCGCCGCGTTTCTTCCACGAGGGCCCGTGCCAACCTTGTAGGAGACCGCTCCCTTAGACATCGCAGCGGGCAGTGACTTCTGTTGTGTCGATAGGAACCATTATGCATTTTTCGATGAGGAAATAGTGCTTTCCTGATCACTGAAAGATCACCCCGCCGCTTCATTACAGCTTACATTCCCAACCCTAGATAGCGGAGCCCACCGATAATCTGGCGCGAATAGAGCCGCCAGGAGGCTTTCTACTTGGTATGGGTAATTACTCAAGGCCAGCAATCCTAATAGTGAGGCCTTCCGACTGCAGGTGGCTACTGGCAAAAGTGTGGGGAGATTTACCAGCATCAACTCTAAATGGCTCGTCAGCCACTACCGGAAGCGTGTTTGTTTGCGAAAAATCTATAAGATGAGACAAGAGGTAGAGCGCAAGAAGCAACACGCACCGTATCAGTGAGAACCCTGTTACGCATTGCAAAATGTGACCAATATTAGGCTGCGCTATGATAATCTGTTGCGTGGGGTCGCTATGCTCTCTATATTGCCTCCTTTCTCTTCTCTCGTCAGTAGAGCAATCACATTATGCTTTATCAGAGTGCAAGTGTTAATTGCACAGGTGCATGGGGGACAGATGAAAAGAGAAACGACTGCATATTCTCAATCGACGCCGACAGGAAAGCAACAGACCGCGACTACCCGAGCCTCAGACTTGCCACCATCCTTAATATATATTATCTAAGCCTTGGAAACTGCCAATCCTTTCCTTTATTAAACGCCAGGAAGAGCAGGGTAGTAAGACCTACACGGTTATTTTGAGGCGATAAGTTCAATTATAAGGGCGGATGAATGCGGCTGTGTGCCACCTTATCACCTGACACCTGCCAATTATCACAAGACCTGACGCTAAAAATCAAGGGTGGGGAGCTGAAAAGCCGGAATAAGCAGCCGGTCCCGTATCACCCCGCAACATTCGATTCTTTTAGTCTAGATCAACCCGCCCCGGTGTAGATCGTTGCTGTCAGGTCCGAATCCAAAAATTACTCGGCCTGCGCGACTTCCCTCGCTTACATGGGATGGTTTAGTGTGCTAATCCCCGGTCGCTGCAAATCAATAGAAAGCGGCTTGATCAGCTCAATTTTAAAATGGAAGAGAACCTACCGCATGATGACCTGATGTACAAGGAGATGATCAAATTCAACCCGGCGTAGATGCCTGCTGTTTTTCTCCGGAAAAGACAGAAGCTAAAAAATGGCGTTGGTTTCGATCATCTCGCTCACATTCGTAGCATTGCTCCAGTGCCATTTAGCCCGTTCCGAAAGCATGGCTTTGCCATGTAGTGGGCGTTAAGGCCACTGAAGGGATAGATAATAGAGTTCATTCCTTCTCCGAGGAAAGAGAAAACAGCCTTGGTCTATCGCCGTTTCGGTTCTAATGTAATCCCGGTCAAAATCCCCAAAACGGCTTGGTTGACCGGCTGCAGCCATAAAAGCCCCTCAGCACAGACTAACCACACAGGGCCTGATTGCGGGCAACTGACCACGCAGCGATGGAAGCACAGGTCAATCGGGCGTTCAGTTGCACTTGCGACAGACTGACAAGTGCAGGCGAGTGACAAAAGCGGCTCGGCGAGTCACTCAGTGATGCGAGAGGATAATTGCAGCATGGCAGTGAGGGGAGCCGAATGGGCAATTATTGGCTGTCGTTTGCCTCAATTATGAGGTGACACGTTTTATGCCGCAAACCATGTTAGCGTTAAGTTATTATAGACAGATAGGCCGGCTCTGCGAAGATAGCTAAGACCTGATAAAGGAACCTATATTATAGATTCGCCTATAAAGAAAAAAGCCTTCTCCTGCTGCATTGCAGGTATTAGCTGTAATAGAGATTCCTATCTCACCTTATTATAAAACCGATGAGTTGCTTCGTGTATCGTGGCGGGGGTGCGCCGTTTTCTCAACCAATATAGCCGAAGTCTCCTCGGCCTATTGCTGCCTGACACTTAAACCTACGGCCTCAGTAAAAACAATTATACACTTTGCCAGCCGAATTGCATATTGCCACCGTCTAGCTGAGGTGGCTAGCTGCAAGGTTGCAGGACTTGTTCCCGATTATCGAATGTTCGGAGGAGGCCCGAGCGTTGGTCTGACCAAATGCCCTTTTTCCGTCCTTACAGCCTTATGGACCTTGGCATTGTGGATTATAATATAGATCATTCTCAGTGGGGCTCTGATCAGAACAGCGCGTCCGCGATTACTAACAATAAGACAGACTATAGAGATATAATATTAAATAGACCTTAGCCTATTAGCTATTAATAAGTCTTCTTTACTTAGATACGTTTAACCTACTTTATTTATAATTAAGAGATATAACTAACGTGTTTGATAAGCGAGCGTGATAGACAAGCGAGCATGACACTGCACTGTATAGCTAAAAATCACTTACCCTATAGTATTTAAAACCTTATATAAAAATAGTAAAAAGTATAAAAGAATTATTTTTAATAAGAGTATATAATAAGCTATATATTATTATTTTTTTAGATTTAAAAAAAAAATCTTTTATATAGAAAACCCTAAAATACGATGTGTTTTATAGTGTAAATAGACTTTAAGATTTATTATTATGTAGAATTTTTTTTAAAAAATTAAAAAAATTAATATATCTTATTTTCAGACTTATATATATGCCATTTAAATTATAGCTAGTTTAGGGTTAATTTAAGCTTTTTATAAGGGTTTCAAAACTAGATTTTAGGGTATATAGGGTAGTGTCACGCTTGCTTGTCTATCACGCTCGCTTATCAAACACGTTATAACTTTACTATACGTAGACTATATCCTACAATTCTACTAAATATAAACTTAGCACGTACTAATTTATCCCTTAGAAAACCCTAACTATTACAGCACAATGTACTACTTACCGGTATAGTATATATATTCAAATAAAGATTAAGCTTCTCTAGCACAATGGATTTCGTATTATGCCCTTTCGATTATACCTCTAGTGAAGGGAAGCCCGTATTGACTGTTAATCTGAGCCGCTCGTTCACGAATCTCCTCCTTCTGCTTCTTGTCTCTGCGTATACAATAGGTAGCCCAGGTTACTAAGATTGCGGAGACAACTCCACCGATAATCCCTCCAATCAAACGTCCATGTTTTTCCCAAAATGTTTGGCCGTACGCATCTCCTAGTTGGGTAATTGTTGTTGATGCTCTTTTCAGAGGTGATAACAATGAAAGACCTGGAACTAAGCTCCCCCCGCCACGGAGAATAGGTTGTTTCGGCTGTAAAGTAGCCTTAGTGTAATCTTCTCCTGTATTAGCTAAATTTTAATATAGATTATATAAGAAGGCAATTACCTGGATTTCTCTCCATTATTATAGCCTTATAAACTTATTTGTAAAGAAGTAAAAAGTATAAGGAAGAATTATAACAGCCTACAGTATATTCTTGTTTCAGGTTGTGTAATACTTAGGAATATAAAAGGGAGTCTAATATTTTCTTAACACAGGTCAGGGAGAGCTTAATATAACTAATTTACTATGGTCTAGACTGATTACCTGTGTCCCAGTTAGCTACTTTAACCTATCTATGCTTATATTATACGTAAATAAAAACCCCCACTTTCTATTGATTTGTGGCACTTAGGTTAAATGATTTATTGGAAATAATAGCAAATAACGCCAATTTTTAGCTCCTAAGCATTGGCATTTCAGTAACTCTTCGTCCTAAATAGGGCACATAGAGTAATAAAAACGTCATTGTGATACGATGTCATGTGCCAGAGAATAGTAAAAGCCACACCGCTTTTTGAGACGCATATGAACTGCCAATTAATCTAGCTAGAATTACTTCCAGGGCTGCGCCAAACTATACTAAACTACACGTAAAACAACCTCCGTGATTTTACGGAGAGCGAAGGGTAAGATAATGAATTATTAATAACGACATTAGGAAAAATCAAGCCACCTGGCGGCAACACTTCCAGACATATACAGATAGATAAGAGAAAAGTAAAACCCCACAAGGTGTGCCAATGGGCTGAAGCAGAAGGTACACGCTACTAAGGATACAGAGTATCTACATTATGATCAGCTGCGTATGTTAAAGAAGCATACATATCGGTACTGACCATGATAAATAAAGCCAAGATGTCTTCGAGATATCTAGTCTTTCTATACTTTAATAGTGTTCTTTACACTCTATTACTTGTATAAGTCTGGTACTTATCCTGATCTTCATAAGCCATTCACTACTCAACACCGCATCATCTTCTTAAACGTGAAACAGCAAGATGAAGTGCCTCTTTCTCCTTTTTACCACATTCGTTGCCCTCGTCAATGCCAAACCTACCTTCCTCGTGGCCCGTCAGCTAGACAAGGGATCCTGTGCCGATCAAGGCTATAAAGATTGCGGCGTTGGTTGCATCCCAACTTCCTGGTCCTGCTGCCCCGACAAGAAGGGCGGTTGCCCTTCTAGAGATTACTGCTCTCTTGGTTCCAATGACGAGTACGGCTGCTGCCTCAAGGGCGAGATCTGTTCCGGCCCTGCACCCTCCGGCACCATCTCCCCCATGCCTGAGGACACCGACAGTCCTGACGCCTCTGGCGAGCAAGAGCCCACTACTACTGTCGAAGAAGGCTTTGGCTACACTGCCACTGTTGAGGAACCTCTCCCGACTACTCACCACCAATCTACAAGCGCTGGTTCAGCTGCTAGTAATGCCGGCACCTCTAATCAACTTGATAATACTATCAGGTATCTTCTGGCTGGCATTGTACCTCTCCTAGTCTAGAGTGAATTTACTGCAATATACCTCTCAGTTCCTAATAAAGCCCTGACCTGTACGTTATCAAACTCTAGCTAGGGTGCCTAGGCCTCCAAAGTCAATATTGTGTCAAGATTGAACCTGGCTCACCCTAACCTTCTATTCCTAATTGCCGTGTACCCCTAATTATCGCCTACCCCTGTTTATTTCTCACGTGTTTGTTTATCTCCCGTCTATTCCCATATGACCATACTATGGTGAATTATGTTTTCTCATTTCGATCGACAGTCTGCGGGCGCATCACTTACGCGTGTAAACACGCGTAAACGCGTACTTCAGCTTTTTTTTACATCGTTTACTCTCTTTGGTGTAATTTCGATTCGAGGTTTCCTCCAACGATCTTTAAAAGCTCGTGCCATCCAAAAGCTAGTGGACTATGAACCACTTTCACTATGGAACTTGAAGATCTCTTTTACTGCGATCCTTCTTGGCGTATCATTGTTTGCAAATAGTGTCGCGTTGTACCGCAAACCAATATCGCCCGGCATATCCGACGACACCACAATGCAATCTTGTCACGGGAACGCAGGAATCAATTGACTGCTTCTGCACGCAAGAAGTCCTTGACATCTACGTAAGGTAAGAACAAATGTTATTACTCTTTATTATCAAACGTGAATTAGCATTGACCAGTGGGATTTAGGTGCAAAGGAGAATTTAGACAGTGCGCCTTGTCCGACTCATTCGATAGTGATTTTGAGACAGAAATCGCGAATTAGCAGGATGCTTGCGGTCCTTATTTCCCAAAGGATATCACAACCGCGAGGATTGCTGAGCCAACAAGAACCTTGGATCAAGACACCTGTCAAACCTTTGCTGAGAGCTGCTACCAGCTGAGCAAAGCTACAGACGGCTGTTCATCTTCTTATACCAAGCCCACAGATTATACTAGTTGCCGATGTAAGAGTTCCATGATTTCTTTGACCCCAGTTTGCGAAATGGATGGTAGCTTGACGTGTCTTGGGAAAACGCCTATTACATCTCGTATCTGGGAAATTCAAAATTGCGCAGCGATCACCGCATTTACATCTGCTCCGGTGGTAAGTGCAAAATCAGTTTACCATATTCCATTTATTAATAACTATCTGGTAGAGCTCGGGTCCGATAACCACAATGGCAGGAAGTACTGAGGTAAAAGAAGGGTCTGCTTCGACATTGGTTTTTGGGCCATCCTCGACCATTACCACAACGTCTTCTAGTGGTTCTGTACCTGGATTCAAAAATGCAGGACCATTTTGGACATCGTTTGCCTTTATCTTGCCTTCGGTAGTTTTGTTTTTACCTTGATCTTGAAAGTAACATGTAGGATAAGCGAGTTAATCAGATAAGTTAGCCGATGACTATACTGTGTATCTAAAAGCAAAAACTGACAGTCGTACAAATAATCTATTCATTTTCACTGAGTATCTTTACGGCTTCAAAAGATGTTTTCCTGGGCTTTAATCCTGGCTGATGACGGGCTGGCCCAATTGCAGTATCATGTGATAGCGATAGGGGCGCTAAGCCTCAAGCACTAGTCTCAAAGACCGACTGGGGCCTGGAACCAGCTTGGCTCGCTGCTGCAAGCCACAGACGCAGTATTGCCTTATTACCACGCCACCGGGCTTGTCTAAATAGCTGGGTACCAACTTTGAGCAGATTAAACCGGCTACAGTTACGTCCAATTTTCACCTTAACGCCGCTTTAAAGATAATCCCCACCGGCAATAGCCGATGAATGCTCGGCTGATTGATCTCTAACCTCAGGATCGCAACCTAATTGAGCCACTAGCGTGGCGCAGAGGAATCGAGCCCATGCGGCTGAATTATAGTTTGACTGTCAATGCCTTGCCTTAGGTGCAACTTTGACGTCTAGCGGCATATTCCGCCTCACACAGACCAAAGTGTTGGACTGCTCCTGTTGAACGGATCGCGTGCGCCTTGATGTCCTTAATTGTATGTGTATTGTCCCAACTCCCTCCCCGCCTTCCTCGGAGAGGGGTCTGCTTATTATGCTTTCCTGAATGGGTCTAGGGTTGCCGACAGCTGACTATTAGGTCACATGATACCCCGTGCGGCCATCCTACTGTTCAACAGTACTATTCCCCCTCCCTTTCGGATACAAGAATATTATTGTGATAAAGGAAAGTGGAGCCCATTCCTGTTGGATTAATGATAGCGCCTCGATAAAAGAAACGTGTATTTTGTGGGTCCCCGGATATATCAATACCGGGTGGCGGGAAAAACACCTGGAAGAAAAAGAACAGAGACAAAAAACAAGGACGAGTTCCTGGGGACGAGATTGATCCTCAAGTGTGAAAATTAACCTCATTTTAGTTGGACATCAACCCCACTCGCGTATTTAACAATTCCCATCCGCCAATCTAACATCTTTCAACCCCACTTGGCGTGTTCTGAACGCGCTTTAACTCAGATGCATTCCACATCAGACGCGTAGCACGTAACAGCTCAAATGACTGCGGACGTTCCGCGTCGGCACCAGACACCTCCGTCAGAAATGGCACTTGGGACTTTTAATGCTTCTTATGCCCGAGCCACCGCCTAAACATCCACAACTATCATAGTCCAAGCCTTGTCACTACATCCCCTCTGCATTCAAACTCCTTCATTCGACGCATTCTTTCGTCTAATCTTACTCCTGGCTGACCTTTCCCCCTAGCTCTCTATATTAACTTCTCTCCTCGCTTCATTCTGAGCAAGCTATCTTCTGAGCACTGTTCCTACGCTGCAAAAACGCATCGAAAGCTGTGAGCTCCTCGAAAGATGGCCACGGGGGACGATGTCTGGGACTCTTTCCCAAAGGTGGAGCAAAAGGCTATCTGGGATGAGACAGAACACAATTTCTGGGTTAACCTCCGCAGCAAGAAGGATGCCGAGAACAAAGAGATCGAGAAAGATTTCCAGCTCTCAATTAATGAAGTTCGGTTGAAGTTCAGTGATCTCACAGGGCAGCGAAGTCAACTGAAAGAATCTCAATCCTGATTAGCTAGGGAACTCGCCAAAGTCGAGGCGGAACTGGCACGCACCACTGAGGAGTGTGAGGAGAAGGCCAACCGACTTGAGCGCATTGAGCAAGACTACTGCGCGTCACGTCAGAAGAGAGCGGAAACGCTGCATGATATTTGGTTCACGATGCGCCGATTCTTCAGACAAAAGAGAGGGGAGGATCCTGATGCTCCAGACGATCTCGGACCCGAATCAGAAGGAATTGTTCTGCCTGAAGTGTTGCCAGAGCTATCCTCAGCGTTTAACGGGCCGATCCCACGAATAGAGCCTACTAATGGCACTGCAACGGTAGTGGACAGACCCGATGAAGTAGATGATGATGATCGTATGGAAGGCATTGAGCATCATGATAATGAGGCAGCCGAGACCCTCGTTGATGTTGTTGACGCTGATGGAAACGTGATCGGACCCGTGGAACAGATCGAGCCTTGGAACCAATGGGTTGAGGGAATCCAAGAATTGGAGATACGAAGACCTGTCAAGATTCGCCGAGGACGGCGCTTCAACGCTAGACATCTTACGAGCATTTATGAACGAACTGAGGCGAAGGGGGTCAAATGGCTCTCTTGTATGATTCAAGCTACAGGAGAAATTCAGGCCAAGAGATGCCAGTTATGCGACAAGAACCAAGGCGCCTTTGATGACTGCATTATTGTCGGCGGAGATCTCTTTTAGAAATGCGGCAACTGTGAATGGAATCGTCAGGGATGCCACGGTGCTTCAGGGGACACAATTGATATACTGGCCTCGAGGGAGAGAGCACGGCGGAAGAAACAGCTGGAAGAAGAAGTTCAACAGACCCCCGCAGGCCGTTCTTCGGAAACAATACATCCGACAGTTGAAGTTCAGCCAAGGCCTGAGCCAGCACGTCAACCAGAACCACAGCAAGTCGAGCAGGAGATCCCTGTGCCCTGTCGACCACCTTCACCACAGCCCGTTCTACAGCGTACACTTGAAAGATTCCCTGAACGACAGCCTGGGAGACAACCGGATAGACAGATTGAGCCACAGCCCGAGCGAATTCTGGACCGATCCAATGACCGGTTCCATGATGTGATTGCTGCAAGGGCCCCAGAACGAACTGCCGAAGTAGCACCAGTGCAAATCGCTGAACGTCTTCGTGAAATGCCCCATAGACCAATTTATGGTTCACCTCACGGATCTCCAAGCCGTCCGACAACGGCTCCCAGGTCGGATTATGCTCCGGAACGTATGATTGACCCCGTGGACTCGACCTTACCGACACCAATCTATCCTCAACCCAGGCCCTTGGAGACACCACGCTCTGTGCTTCCTTCGAGTGCCCCCCGCCACTCCCCTCATGACATTCTCCACCCATCAACAGAGCTCGATGGCTCTACCAAAGACCATCGCAGTTCTGTTCAGGTCCACACACCACGAGAACCTGAACGGATAAATACTACACAAGAGTATCGTATAACTCCTGGGTTTACGCCGGCCAATATTAGAAGTCGACCTCCATCCAGCGAACGAGGAAGACCAACTCCACCATCGTTGCCCATTGATCCTTCATCACAGCCTCCTGAGTCTCCTCCTACTCTACTATTGGAAGAGATCACCCGAGAGAACATCGTCCTCAAGAATGATGGAGTTGTTTACACTTATACTGAATGCGTTGCGGGGGTGCTATTGGTCAAGATTAACGAGGAACACCCCTATTGGGAAGCCAACTGGCTAAACGTCAAAACACTTGTTGAGCCACAGCTTGCTCAATGGCGCGAGAAGCATCAGGCTGCTATTGAAGCAGGTCCTAAGCAGGATAAGGGAGGCTCTTCAAAGTATCAAATTGGCAGACAGGTCAATCGTGGTATAAAAATTCTCGAATTCCACGAGAAGGGCCCCATCAGCCCTTATCAGTTGTTAGGTAAAAGATATATTCAGGCTGGCAAGGGTGGTATAACCTCATATGACACCCTATTTCGCCTGTCAGAGACAATATCAGAGCTCGAAAAATTCAATCTTGACATATCGCCGGTTGACTGGATGCGACAACGTCTCCACGAACTGATTCAAACTCAGGGTCGCAATTTCAACCTGCCACGAACAATTCACGACTTTTATCATGACTCAAAACTCACAAGTCTTCGTTATAAGCATGGCTTCAAAAACATAGGACGCCCTTCTGGAGCCATGAAAGCTTGCTTGAGCCATGGCAGCCCTAGCACTATACCCAAACCTCCCTAAAAGCGCAAGTCCATGCACTCGGTTCCTACTACGCCTCGTAAAGATTCCTTCGTCAACCGCTCTCCTCTGCCTGGTCAAATACCCTCAGGCTACAGAACTCCAGCCTCGGTCCCGGCCCCTGCTCCTCAGCCAGTCTTCAGCACCCACCTCAATAAGAAGCCCAAATACATGCCACCTGCATATTGTCGCCACGATCGCGACGAATTTCATTTTGAGGCTTGGTCCGATACAGATTTATGCAGTGGTGGCAGTATTACTAAATATGATTGGCGTCTTGCTGTAGTCAAGACTCGATTATATACCAGCCACATCAATGTTACACAGTATTGGACCTGGGTAGGTCAGATATAATGCTTTCAACATCAGGTACTCAAAGACGTGAAACCTGCGAAGTGGGGCTTGTTTAGGGACGAGATCGATTTCTATATCCCTATCGCAGAGATTGAGGAGATGGGGTGGAGTATCGAAGCACTTCGCGTTCACATCATTATGAAAAAGGGTGTCGGAGAGCTTGCTCCAGATGGCATGCCTCGGGGCGATGTCATGGCATCTTTCCCACGAGCACGTATAATGCGTCGCTTCCTGTTTTTTTGCAGAGAAAGGGGTATGAAAATGGCTAAGAAAGCGCTGTAAGTATAGCCCCAGTGATGGAACTGTGGCAAGTAGAGAACTAACCTGGATGATAGTGGGGAACTTAATAACCTGTGGGATTCTATGGTTTCTGAACAATTGCCTGGTTGAGGCGGTTCTAATTAACAGTTGGTGGAATGAGTTTGTCGACCATGAGCGAAGTTCTTCGAGGGGTAAAGATGGCCCTGTTCTATATGCCTATGTTTAATCATAATGCGATTTCTTACAGTTCTCTATTATTTTCTTCTTTCTATCGATCAAGCAGATCAATCCGCATATATCAGCACAGGAATCTGTATGCTTAATGGGAATCGTATATATCGACGCTTTAGCCTCAAGTGGTCGCAATGCGATGGCTTACCTGAGCATAGGAGAGGGGTAAGGGAACCGAACCCAAGTCTATAGCGTTTGACACGCCGGCGTTTGTGCTCCTCGGGGAGGGCCTGGTAATTTTCGGTGTAGATGGTGTTGTCAGCAAGAAGTTTGCCCGAGATAATACCGTGCTCCATTTACCGGTTAATAAGAGGCTGAGTGATGTTAGTTTCAGGGGGGGTGTACATCGACTTGACAGTCGCAAGACTTTGGGAAGCCTGGGTCTTTATCCTTACCCACGGAATAGACACATCCGAGTTCATCGTCTACACTAGATATATAACAAAGGAATATTTAGAGAAATTCAAGTTCCCCTTTAAAGCTCCGCTCGACAATAACGATGCTGCTATTTCTGGCCTCAAGATCGAATACATAAGAGTTCCTGTTTAGCCAATTCTAGCTCTGCGAGAGAGACTTACCGAGGCTTTGGGTCAAGACGTTGTCAGAGCTTTCAAACAAGACGAAATATAAACGTAGGAGAAAGACCCTGGGGAACAGAATGGCGAGAAGCAAAGGTAAGATATTCTCCCTAAAGCTGTAAACAGCAGCTTAGAGGAAAAGCCTAGGGAAAAGCCGGCAATTGTCTCCAAAAGCTTTGTTTGGACGAGGGTCCACTCGTGGATTTGGTGATATGAAAGTAGAATTTGATAAGTAACGTTAGATTCTGAGAGGCTTGAACGACCTGCTGTTCCACAGTTGATCCTGTCATGGCCTAGTTGGCGAAATTCAGCATTATATAATAAGCATGCACTGGTCGCATGTCTTGGCATGAGGTTGAATGTCGGGCTGAGGAGACTACCGTCACCTTGTATGACAGCAGCATTTCCGAATCCGCCCCGACCGTCCACATGCATCAACGGAGATCGCCAGTAGCTGCAACCCTAGAACCGTGCATCCTTGGGGAAAACCCTTGCAGGAGAAAACCCCAAGGAGGCTAGAACGCTGCTCTGTGGACCGGGTAGTCGCCTCATTCCACGGTCTCCAGGTAAGCTCTGTACCGTTTCAACCCAGCGGTTTTTATCACGTGATCTCAGCCAGTGAGATAAATTGTCGAAGCCTGGTCGTGTTCCGGGCAGCAGCCGAGGCTGCAAAGAAGAAGAGGGTCTCTGGGCAGTACGCGACTGCAGAGATCGGTCAAGCAGCTTCCGAGCTGCAGAAGTCGGTCGTACGGGAAGTCGAGGGGCGCAGAGCCCGAAACGTCGAGGTAGAAAGAAGTCGCAGATAACACATAGGAAATGGCGCCCGGAGGCGATGTCAAGAGCTCGCGAAGCTCAGTGTCGTTGAAGACACTCGTCACGAAGAAAAGTCAACTCTCTGAATCCCTTTCTTCCAGCAGCTGTTAGAGTACCGTTAGCCTCACAGTTGCTTTTGCTGCCATTGTGGACTGCAAAAATTCTTACCCTAGCAAAACGCTAACAGCGGGTGCCAAGAAAGATTTTTACAGGAGAGAGTTATTTTTTTTTATAGCTAATTTATTCAAGTGCCAAAGTACTATAGGGTAAGCTATATTTAGCCACACAGTATACTGATCGGCATACCTATGATATATGTTAAAACTATTTATTTATTTATATAATCTTTTATATATAACTTTATTTATACTTGTACTATTTTACTATTTCATTACATATACTAACGTAGTTGATAAGCGAGTTGGCCAGCATACTGTGCAGCTAATAATAGCTTACCCTATAGCATTCTAAAGCTTAAATAAATTAGCTAAAAATTAAATAAAAGGTTTTCCTAAAATAGTATAGTTAACTTTATTAAAAAGTATTTTTAAAAGATTTTTAAATATTTTAGTTTATATAGAAAACCTTGAAATACAGTGTATTTTACAGTGTAAATAGACTTTAAAGTTTATAACTATATAGGATTTTTTTTAAAAATCTAGGAAAATTAATATAGCTTACTTTAGGATTTATATATACGCTATTTAAATCCTAGCTATTTTAAGCCTAATTTAAATTTTCAACAATTATTTAAAAAATAGCTTTTAAGGTGAAAAGTATGCTGGCCAACTTGCTTGTCTGGCTAACTCGCTTATCAACTATGTTATACCATAATAGAGTTTTATATTAAAATTAAAAAATATAAATAGACAATAAATTAACATCCTATTTTAGAATAATTCATATACGATGTTATGAATAGAAATAATACGTATGCATATTCTTGCATTAGCTTTTTAATAATAGTTATTAAAAGCTATAAGGTAATATAATAAGAGATATATTTATATTCATACTGTAATGGTTGCACAAGCCGTTAAACCACAGAGCAAAAGATCGGGCCATAATCGCTATGCAAGCAATTGCAGTAGTGCTTTCAGCTGCTTATAGAAGCCTTACAGCGCTGTTACGGGCACGAATCGTAACACGTACGCTCTTAAGAACTTAACCATTCAAGACATTAACAAATCCAAATAAAAGTAGTAGAGCCGCATATATGTCAGACATTACGTGTATTCGGTTCATTGATGTGAATTGGTGTATTCATGTTGTGTTCTGTTGAAATCTGCCCCTTAGAGGTTGTACCATTTCGGCTGTAATCTTAAAGTATCCCTGCTTGCACGTGAGGCCCCAGCACCTGTTCAACAATATAATGCTTCTTTGTAATGTGTCTCGTTAGTAGTCCTGCATAGAGGTCTCCCTAGCTACTGTGATAGACAGCTGAAACGTTCATGTACCACCTAGGCGTTCAACTCAGATAGTGAGTGGTATGGCGGCGATAAATGACAAAACAGCCATGACAATCTGCTCCGATCATCATGCGCGGTGTCTTGAAGAACGAACAAGCATGAGTAAGGGAACGAAGTGAGAATGAGGAGGCATGCCAATCGTCTCCAGAAGCAGGAACAAGGTAGTTCATTTGCCTGTGTGGCGTACCAGCCAGTTGGTGAAGGTGTGAGGTAAATATGGAGAGGCCGGGGCTAGCTTGGCCTAGTGAGCAGCATTAACACAGGTTATATAGAATTGATTACTGGTTGGGACGTGAGTCTCCGTGTACAGACGGCATTGCTCTAGTCCAAACACGGTTGCTCATGTACAACATCGAAAACGAGCTAGTGGAGAATCCCGACGTATAAAGATTGAGCCCCTGCGTTGCATGGAACCCTAGCACACATCAGGACAACCAGAAAGGCGGACTTTCCCTCTTTGGTTGTACAGTATGGAACCATATTCATACATATCCGACCCTTGTCACCTGTAAGTTCTTGTTTTCAAATGAGTTTGGTCCATCCCTTATACCGGGAGCCTGTCACAGGAATCACCTGATTGGTTATCACTAAGTTACGCCGAGATTACGAATATTGATTTCCATCTGTCTCATTCCTTATGCACAGTCATCGCAGCTTGTTAGGCGAGCCGTTAGCGAGACAAAATTTGCATGCCTGTCGCCGTTTCTGCGGGTCTGGTGTGCATTCTCGATTCTCGATTGAGACATCCAGACTGTTATAAAGCTTAATGAGATGGCGGTTTCTTAGAGTGCATACCTCGCTAAAGCTAGTCTTGACCCCACTCGTCTAAGATTGCGATAAATCAGCCACGAATACAATATTGAAATGATGGTGTAGATATTGGGAGGAGTTAAGGCCTTTTGAAGTCTCCCGAAGGGCTTAAGGAAAGGGTTTTGAGGCATATCGAATTCACACACCCTCCCTTGCGTATCCTCCTTGGAGGCTTAGGACATGGAGGATAGTACTAGTCTACCATCGCCATGCAGGTGGCTTTACAACTTTGAGAGAAGAGAGACATACTCGCATAAGAACAGAACAAAAAGAAATAGGATATTTAACACCGCTGGCTCCGCCTGCTATTAAGTTTTAGTCACCTTTCTGCCTCTTCATACACAATTAACATGATCCCATCATTATCAACAGAGCCCGCGGAACCCAAGCGAAAGAGCAAGTTACTTATTCTCTTTTTTTTTTTTAAATTTTTTTTTTAGTCTAATTGTATGGACCTTCGATGTATTGTATCTAATAGAAATAAAGCGAATAAAAGCAGGGCAACCTATCATTATCATACTAATATAGCGTTGTTTAGAAACCAGAAGGGTTTCTACCCTTACTCCCAAACAGCTCGCCCGCAAGAGAGCCAACGATCGAGAGGCCCAGAGAGCGATATGAATCCGCACCAAAGAGCACATCGAGCGGCTAGAGCGCGAGCTAGCGGAGCTCAAGAGAAACCAAAGTCGTGATCAGACCATCCAAGATTTATTACGACGTAATACGGCTATAGAGAGAGAGCTGATCCGACTCAAGGAGATTATGGGCGCGCCAACGGCCTCATTATCTTCCCATGGACCAGGTCTAACTGCACGACAACTTTTATTCCCTAACAAGCTCTCAACAACAACAGTTTCCAATGGCAACCTCAGTACTGGTAGCGATGCCATTCCTAGCCCTCACAGAGTAACATTCTTGGGGGACTATAACAGCCACCACGAATATTATCAACAATATATCCCCTTGTCTAACAACTGCGAATCCTTGGCAAGCACCATCTCCTGCGCCATCCCCTCCAACATCTCGGACCCCTCATCACCAGGCGACTATGGTGCTGGAAATATTCAAACCAGCATGTCCACCTCGGTCCTTCCCTTCAGCAATACCAGCTCCTCAAACATTTGCACTATATATAATAAGGATGTCATCAAGATAGAGTATATCGAGGTGGGCTATCACGGCGTAATACCCCAAACGCTTCATCAACCTGACATGAGGTATGGCAAGTAGATAAATCATATTAAATATCTAGAAGCCAGGATCCATGTCAATAATCGTTCGTTTTGTCCCGACAATCTTTACTCCCACCCCTACGTACCGCATCACAAGCAGTAGCAGTCTGCTCGGAACATGTAAATAATGTACTATAATACCTTCGTTAGTTCGTTAAATTACTCCGGCAGTTGAAACTGGTGCGTATCCACATGGATGTCTGACGTGTCGCGTCGACGATCTTTTGGTCAGCTTCGGCCAGAACTAACGCCGGCAGACCCAGGACACCAGGCCACAATGACCTGCTAGATTCTGGGATGCGTATAACCCCACGTACCTCGACTCTACGTGAGGAAACTTATATACGCATGGCAATTAGTAAGTGAATAAAAGTAACAAGGGGTTTTATTTTGTAGCTTGAAGATCGCAAGGACTTTAGTCACTGGGTAATATGGGGTGGGAGATGATGTACCTATCAACCTTCGCGAATTCATTGGTTAGTTATCCCTGCAGTGACCCGACTGGAGTCTTAACAGAATCGAGTGGATACTCTGATTCCATACCCTCATATGATGCTGCAAGCCACGAAGTATGTTACTATAAACTACTTCTAAGCTTAGGGTTACATCAGTAAGAGACCCCAGGCTAGCGGTGATATAACTGGCCAAATTTTGACCTCCTGAGACAGTAGGAAGAAGCCATTTGGGATTAGGTTATTGGCATGTATTCTGCAAGTGTAATGTACAGGGCTAGTCTGAAAGATGGCATACTGCCATTGGTTGCGTCCTGGTATTAAATGGCCACTTACCGCCGATCACTGGTGAACTTTGTTCGCCGAGCGGTTGCCCTAAGAGGGTCAGAGTCGGCCGGAGGCGAAGGCAGCCACCTTTCTTGCTTTTTGCTAACAGTGACAGCTCTAGCAGTTTGACGACCAACACAGATCTCGGATATTGTCCCCGTCGAAGATTACAGCTACAGCATATGTACAGTTGTATTAACAAGTCATGTCTAGCATAAACGTGATAAGTGACATAAAGTTGACTCACGATGGTTGATGTTACAGTTTTATGTCGTTGGAAATGCTATCCCAGGTCCAGGAAACTCTTAAGGCACTAACTTCATACTTCTCGGAAGACTTCCTTCCTTTCATCTAAGATTAGATGAAAGCTCTGAAGAAGAAGAGCGTGCCTGCAACGCGCGTCTTTGTCCGCGTCTATACTTGGAAAGTCTGTCTGATCCTGCGTAGCCTGGCTCTCAATGCACCGCTATTCCAATGTCCAATACCAAGTTTTTTATCCAAAACGGCTAGCGGTATGGATTCTAAGATGAGATATCACGTGCTACCTGGATGAAATTGATGTCTTCTTGTAGCTAGGGCTGTCAGACATCCTCGGTGTTCATTTTACGTATTTTCCGCACTTTAAACTCCGGAATGATTACTGATTATAATTCAAAGACCTGTACAGCTGGCCTTCTAAGTAATGGCAATATAGCCATATTAGTCATTCGAGGATAAGCAATGCGTGCATATTGGTTGCGATTCTTGATAAATACTTGGTCTGTGGCTGCCAATAGAAATGTTTATAGATCTTAAACCACTGGTTCTTATTAAACCACATGCTGTGATAAATTATGTTTTCACCTTGATGGCTGTAGTGCCGAGGAGATGGACTTACTACGTACACACAAGAAACGAGGCGATGCTACCTTGTGGGTCAGGCTAGACAAGGAAGGGTTTAGAACTTGAGTACTTTCGCTATTAGATCGCGGTCTAGAACATCGCCATAGTACTAAGGGTTTGAACAATCCAGTGTTAAAGACACGATCGTTTTCACGGTAGAGTACAGTCTCATGTAGTGTAACTTGCTAATGCTGCTTTCGGCGGGTCATAACCTATCCATGCCGCCTATCGGCTTTTCTGAGCATCAAGTTCCTTAGCCTGGCAGGCATATTAGAATAGTCACCGTAAAGAAAGGCAGTATGGCGGTTACAAGTTATACTTTCAAGACTGAAGATATGTAGACATTACCTAGCCCGAACCAGCAGGGCTTAAGCCAAGAATACCAATCAGTTCAGAGAGTCACATCCAGCTTGTCATTTCGGAGCTGCGTGACATGGACCGCGCTGCGGGTCATCAAGCACCAGCAAATGGTTGTGGAGGCCAGATTGATGGAATGGAGACGCAGCAAATTATGACGAAATACGAATAACAAGAAGTTTATGAATGAGAACATGTCCAATAAATAGACAGATTTCAATCGTAGAAAGCCCCAGTGCTCTACAGAGCTAGGGGAATGCACGACTATTACTATCTCTTCAACTGTCGAGGAGCTCCAGCGACTACCCCGCCCCACATAACCCCTGTCAACCAGGAGGTACATGAGGGGATGTGAGCGGTGTGATGTAGCGATTTGTAACTCGAGAGATTGCTGGTACTTCTACCATAGGCTAAGATAGGTGAGGGGCTAGGTACCTTCAATCTGATGCATTTTTATTGGCTGCCCACCCCTGCTGTGACCCGACCGGAGCTCCTCGACAGTTGAAGGGATACAACAAATCCCTCACCCCGTACTTTGCGCAATCTTATGCCCCCAACGAAACAAACGTAATTTAACTTTGGGCGGCCTATTGACCGATGAAGATAAGCATAAGCACCGTAAACATCCTAGCCCTCTTGGCCATACGAGCCCTTCCGGGCGAAATGGATTTATGCATTTATTGACCGCCATTGCCATCCCTGTTCACACTGGGAATTTGCATGCCCCGTTCATCGTTTCACGGTGGACCAATATGGAAGATGAATCTTCAGTGCTGACGACTACTCTTTCGTCAGATCCAAGCCGCGGACAACTCTCCGGCAAAGGTGATCAAGCATGCCAGCCTCCCCATATTTCGGCCGATGTCTCAGCCGGACAACCATCGCCACCTGAAGGCTCAGCGAGACATCTCTATGAATTCAACAACTTCGCAAAACTACCTGCAGAAGTCCGAAGCAAGATTTGGAACCTGGCGTTCTCTCTATCTTCACCTCGAATATACATTCCGTACGCACGCCGAATAGAAGAAAGTGGGAGGCAGTATCCTCACTATCGACACGACTCGCCAGGACTTATGGTCTTGTGCAAAGAAGTCCGGGAAATCACCATCAGAAATCGAAAACTTTCTCTCATCTCGGGCAGATATGATTTCTGTACCTTGAAATATGTCGACCACATATACGGCTGGGTTGATGCAAAACGCGACTTACTCTATATCGATCTCCATCGGGACATCCAAGGTCATTTTGATTATATCGAGAATGTCTTTGAAACCGTAATTCTCTGTCCAAAGAACATCGGAAATGCGTTCCATCTAGAGGAACTGTCTCGTTGGTCTCCAGCACTATCTCATTTTTATTCCTCAGAATCGGGTCCATCGTACTTACCAAAGGTCAAAGAACTACAACTCGTTTGCCGATCATACAATCTCCCAATTTCTAGGTTTTTGGTCGGAACCCAGAATGATTTTTTAGTCTTGGATCTTGACAAGGAGGATGATGTAAACTGGTTTTTAGCATTACGGAACCGTTTTCCAAACTGCAACATTCCTTGGAATGTTATTGAAAATGACTTTCTTCGAGAAAGAAACCTTGATTGGCAACTTGGAGTACTTAACGATTGGCGTACAGGGGTAAAGCGTTTCAAGGGCCAATATCATATTCGCTTTGGCGATGCCGAGAGCAAAGACATGCGATATGTTCCTTTGCCGACGGATGTGTAAGTGGATGTTTTGGATATTGCTAATGATACTTGGGTTGACCCGGATGGCATTTCGGATAATTTCCAGGGCTATTTTTGGTTCATGGTGCCGTGGGCGGATTATGCGACTTTGATCAGTCAAGTCTGGGCCTCGTCCATCGGTGTAGAAAGATTTCCCAAGGTACGACGGGTTGTACAATTTCATCTGGAAGGCTAAGACGCACGATTGATAGTTTCAGAACTGAAACAACGTATACAGCTTTAGATGAGTTTCAGAAGGCTGCCGTCCAATCAATTAGATCAGATTAGAACCCAAGTCTGGACTGAACTGATAATTTGCCCTCTGTATCTGATCTGGTTAATTGATGATTGACATCTGATATACCATAGGTCACATGAAGCTATCCTTAGCCTGGTGGCCCTGCCCTAGGTTCTGACTAGCCTTGTTGCTCAAGCATAGCCCCCCTTAAGAAGCACATCCTCCCCTAACCCAGTTCTTCAGTAGTTGGACCGACTCAATGCTCGATCCAAGCAGAGAATGGCGTTGTGAGGTGACTGTAAGCTTTACAAGACCAAATGCTCTCTCATAGTCGGTTGACATGGCCGGGATTACAAGGACATCCAATGCAAATCTACTTAAACGCGGAAAAGCATTGCTATGATCAATCCACCAACGAATGGGGTCATTCACCTGTTCCGGCTCGAGCTTGTAGTACCGTTCAAGCTCACTTCCTGTTGCCGAGAGCTTAGGCTGCAGACTCTTCATCCACTGCTCAAACCTACTTTGCTTAGGTCGGGGCGTCAACGAGGAGGTGGCCAAAATACTCTCAGAAGCATTATCGTCGCTTTTCGAGTACCAACGTTCGAAGTAGGCTTTGATGCCATCCTTTGCATCCCGAAGCCATTGCAGCAGCTCTGGGGAAGTCCAATTAGTCTCCAACCACCGGAGGCCAAGGTCCGGATTCAGAACAACAGAGGCTGCAAACAGAGGCGACCGCCCCAGAAGAGTATAGTACTCGTTCAGCTTAATCCAAGCAGTAATTATGCTTGCCCTGATACTCGCACGCTCTTGGCCCTCCATACTGGCAATGTTGCTCATAGAACGTGCATCTGTCAGACATGACGTATATTCGGTCGTTTGATGCAGATTCGTGTATTCATCTTGTGTTGTGTCAAATTCTGCCCCTTGAAGGGTTCGCCAATTCGGTGCGTAATCTTAAAGTATCCCTGCCTGCACGTAACACCCCAGCACCTGTTCAACAGCATCGTCATGTAGGTAGCCCTCTCGAGAATGTGCAGGAAGGGCATTCTCATTAGATTGTGGGCTAGTAAGTGGACGAGCCAGAAGAGCTGTTTCGCCGCGGCGGTGTAACGGCGTGATCTTGTAGCCTTGAATTAGTGACAGTAGTCGTGACTGACGTGAGGGTCGCTCTCGGATTTATCCGACTGTCGATGGCCGTGCCGGTGTTGATTTCACACCCGTAGCCAGTTCGGGCTCCTCCCCCTAAATCATGCGCCTTTCTTCCGTATCTGAAGAAGCAGTTTCATCCTCATAGGGAACTTTCCAGTCTCCAAGATGTTCCAGGACAAATTCCATCCCTGTCATGACTTCCCAGAGCCGGCCGTGGCCCCCGCTTGTACCCCATCCTTGTGTTCTCATTGTCATATTGTAGATCGGCTCTAAGATATGGCTAACTTCCCTGAGGACCTTCTAGTCATCGGAGGTCAGAATGTCGGCCGTAGGAACCCTTCTTGAGGCGTCTGCTTCTAGTCCTAGCTCTTGGATAAAGCTATTAAGTTCAGACTGCTTGATCAAGCCGCGCTCGATCATCATGTAGGTCGAGTTCCATCTCGTAGCGTTATTTTGTATCACTTCCAGCTCAGCTGTTGACTCTTTCGCAAGCTTATAAATGTCTGCCTCTTCCTGCTCCCTAGCATATGCTTTGAATGCTTCAGTGCGCTGCGGAGAGGCCCGGATGAACTTGACGATATTATGAAGCTTCCCAACTGGACCTTTAGCTCGCCAGTGTTGGAGGTCTTCTTCGGCCTGCTCCAACATGCCAGAAGCCTCGGATTGAAGTTCGAAAGAAGCTGCATTGTCGCCATGGAGGAGAGTTTGGGCAACAAGGTCTAAAATATGCCCGAAACATCGCGTCCTTCGTGCCTCCGTATCCGCCTGAGTTACCGAGGCATCTAGAATTGTGTAGAGGCGTCACAAGCAAACGTCGTTGCTGGCTGCATTATCACAGATCGAGACTCCAAGCTTACAATTGATCTCCCAATCTCGGACGACATTTCTTACAGTGTACGCGATATTCTCGCCAGCGTGAGACCCAATCTGCCTCCTGAAAGCAAGTAGCCGGCTTTGGTATAAGTTGCTCCGACCAATTGTTGGAAAATCCGGGGATCCCCCTTCCCTGCAGGATTCAGGCTGTTAGTCTGAAAGTCCTAGATTTAAAGTTCAAAGTCCTAGATGAAATCATCTAGAGATATAAATCCGAGAAGAACTCTCATCTCAATAATTAAAAACAGCCAAGTTTCGTAAAATATATTTTCACCCAGCACTACTGCGTAATATAAACAACAACGAGAAGACCCACTAGAACACATTTCTCCCACTAAGAAGACTACGCCCAAACTATGTCCTAGAATTTGCTCCATGATAATCGCGTGTAATGTAAATGTGAGGCTGCTCCATTATTACTGAATTGCTGACTGGGTCTGGCTGGGGCCGGCTACCTGTAATGGGTGAACTCGCCCATTGCGTCCAGACGGCCAGCCACCAGCATAAGCGTCTTGGTTCTTTGTAAAAGTGTAGCCTGGAAGTGGTTGTGATTGGTCCCACGCTGGATGGTTTGCTGGAGTCACTGCTCCAGCTGAAAGAGGAACGGCTGGGTTCATATTGGAGCTAGTGCAAGCTTCAAATCCAGGAATTACACCACTCATAGATGTGATATAAACATCAGACAATGCAGATGGCCTCCGCTCAAATTGCCGACTGGAAGCCATCAGAGGATATTGAGAGGGATGATAACTGGCTAAGGGCTCCCCTCCATACAGCATGGATCGTACCGGATGCGCGTAGGGACCCCAAGCAAGATCAGCGTCCACATGAGATGTGGGTTTCGAGCTTCCAGATGTCCATCCAACCGACGACGGCGGTACAGACGCGAAGGGTGAAAATTGTGTGCTCATGGGTGATTCCGAAGGATACGTTTGCCACGTTGGATTCAGTTCTCCTGTGTTCGAAGTTGGGCTTTGGTCAGCATCTGCAAGCATCCAGTTGGAGAGATCCTGGTTTCTTATTCTAAAAGGCTTCCGATTCGTGGGAGATGCATACGAAGCTGTAGTTTACTGTTAATTAATATGGCCCGTAGCCGTAGACGGTTGACGAACCTCTCATTTCAGGCGGGAACCCTTCTGTCCTAGTGACTTCAATGGCCGTGGGAACTGCAATAGATGTTGGGTTTTTTGTTGATGGGCTAAATGGTGGCCTCAGTTTCCTTGGTTGCTTTACTGGATTGCTAATAGATGTAGCTGAGTTTCCTTTTACTTTAGTAGAAGATCTTGACGTTTTCTTTGCTCGTGAGTCGTAGGTAGATGTTTGGTCTACCGGGAAACAACTGCACTCCTTCCTCAAGCGAATACAGTTAATGCAACGACCTTGCACATCAGAGGATGACGTGATGCATCTGATTTTTCGGCGCCGGCAGTGACCTTGAGGGTATACGTTTAGATAGGTACACTCATGCATGGGAGAGTTTGAAGGCTGTCACTTACCACAGGCCACTGAAATACGATGATAGCCTAGTTTGCTCCTCTTTTTCGTCCCCATTTGTTGTGATTGCTCATCTGTTTCCGCAGGATGTAAAGGATCACCGGTTGGTGCTGAGAATGCCCCTTTTATACTCAGATCATGCCCTTGATTTGGTGACCGAGGATCACGAATATCAAACATGCTCAAAGAAGAAAGCTGTTGGGAAGGAACTGTGCAAAGCATAAAGCCTTGAGGCGACATACCCGTCTCAATGTCGACAGGCGGCAGTGGTGGATATTGGTAAGGCATAACGCTAACCATGGGAATAGAAGCTGACGAGATATTCTCCCATAGATTACCCATACTAGAGAGGAAGGGCTTTGACTGAGATGTCGACGGGATTGCGATGGCGATGGCCGGAATGTTGTAACCTTGGATGCTGATGATAAGTTGACTAGGTAAACTCTCGCTCCCGATGGCATACAAAAAAAAGAGAAAAGCTGGAAGAGGATGGTAAAGTCGAGTCGAATCGAGTCAGGTAAATATTTCCCGCAGTCTCACAAGAGACCTTGTACAACCTGATAAGATGACAATGTGCATTGGGCGGGGATTGGAGAGAAGCACTTGTACCCTATCGTTCCAGCATGTAAGACAAAGTGGTGTGTACCGAAACGACTGAAAAGGGAGGAGACAAGAGGTACATGTCTGATATCATGCTTAGGCTGGTTTTGACCTCAAGTCAAAACGCCCACGTTGGTGAGAGCACTCTTTTGTGGCAGACACAAAAGACTGATGTCTTACTTAATTCCACTTTTTCATCAACAGAGAGTGGTCACCAGCAAGCCGGTTGTGGGTCCCTGCACCGCTGATCTTAGCTGAGTTGTGCCATAGCAGTACTTATTAAACAGGCGCGTCACGAACACTGTATTTTCGTTGTACGCCTCATGTGCAGTTGTAATTTCCTCTTCTCTCAGTTTGTCGATATCTGCATGTACATCTGAATAGTTAAGCCAATTTATTGTAAGCTCGCACACCAGCTGTAGTCTGAGAATTCTTGGCCTGATTTGGTGGAGGAAAAAGCAACGGTAGGCTTGATGACGCCCACTGAAACCAACAGCTTCGTTTGTGCCAGAGCCACCAGGATTACTGGAAGATGATAGGATCAAGTGATTCTCTTCTTCTTCGTTGCTCTTCGGTTATCGCGAGATTGCAAGATAGACGGAGCTTACTTTGAATGTCTCAGTTTGCTGAACCACTGCAGCCCCCAGCCCCGCCTAGAGTCCGAAATAACTGACAAGTCGCGTCAACATCCTAGCTGGGGCTGGCAGCGGCCAAATTGCGAGTAAGCAAAATGGTCGACCAGCCTGCAAAGCCACCCCAATCAGCTAATAGCTTCTAAATAAGGCCAGCCTCAAAGCACTGTGCGCTGTGACTGGGGAGCCCACTTCTTCAATCGCCTAATCTGGGCAGAGATTGCCTCATTCGAGGTCGATTTGTATACCCCTGTCGCTGATGCTCCCCAGCTCGACGCGGGGAGCCGGCCCCAGGTTGATCGCAGAACCCCTTTCCTTAGCAGCCCCACCGGTAGCATGAGCTTAACAGGATGTCAAGATCGGTACTAGCTTAGCAGCCCGTACTGAGAAGTGAAGCAATGAAGCGAGAACACATCTACCGCAAGGGTATGCACTTTTCAGCCACCATCTGGTGGCACTGGCTGTCGTTGGATGAAAGATTCAGAACAGCGTAAGAAAGGGAGGTGGTCATCACCAAAGAAGAGACCCCCATAGATGTCGACGGAAAAGAGGGGAATGATTCAGCGCCTGCATCGGGCAGCCATAGATAGCCTGGTAGTCGGGTCGACTTCTTGCAGGCACTGCCACCGCCTGTTGCTGCCACCAACACCCTCGGCAGTCTCATGGGAGAGGGCGCATCGAAATCCTAGGTTACGTTTTGTATTGGCACGCTCCATCAGAAGACCACCAGCGTGAGTCATTCGTGTTTATGTTCACATAAGTATACTAAGAAATTAAATCTGAAGGCAGATGATTCTGTAAAGTAATGATTTATATGAAAGGCGAAAGTGAGAACTAGTCTATACCGGTACTTATAAGTCAGAAAATAGTATCTTAGGTTAAATAGAGGAAATATTTAATAATAATTGGCTAACTTGCTAGAGGAAGGTTAGAGATGAAAAAGGTCAATGGCTTTGTGAATCTGTTATGTTCTATCCAATTAACGGCAGACAGTACAAGAGAACCGGAAAGAGCCCTGGTGAAGATTACAGCTGGATGCTCATATGACACCTCATTTTTTATTTTTTTCAGTATGAAAGAAATGAAATACCCTTAAGCAAGCCATCATGATTGGACGGGCTCCTTGAGAAGGGAGCAAAAGCAAATAAAAGCCTCGTCGCGCCACTGACAAAAAGCACCTGCCTATAAGAGGTAGGAAGGTCCCAAGGCCAGGTTATGTCACAGACAGTGCAATCAAAAGAGAATTTGTTATACCTGCGGCTTAAGCCATCGCCGGGAATACGAAGTTATCAAGCGGCTGATCCCGACAGATTGGGTCAACCAAGGTCTGATTGCAGCAAGAACGGCGGGTTCTGCAATAGGATAAGATGAGGGATGGCAATTTGACTTCCTGGGGCTGAACTAGTGCGCACCAAGGTCCCCCGCCAATGCTGGTCATTCTGAGACTTACGTTACACAAACTCTGGTTAGCTCGGAACTTTGGAAAGGGTGATAGGCAACCACAAGGTTGATGCAGGGGCGGAATGAAACCCAAGGGCGCACCATATTGCCTGTCATGCAGGACCCTGTCAGGGTATCAAAATTGGAGCCTAGAACAAGACCGCTAAGGGAGGGGCAAGTAAAAGGTTAGAAGAGTCCATTGTCACGCATCAGGGGAGCGTCAAGTAGTGGTCCCCTGGCAAGTTTACTCGCTGGCAATCACTGATCTCGATGAAGCTAGCCCTACAAGGATGAATACACGGACCTCAAGTCTGAGAAACAGTGGGGAAACTTGCCACTAGCGTTGTTGCAGGGGTAATGGCCCATTGTCTACCAACACGCCCTGAGTGTCTAGACTTTAATACTGCATGCGTCAAGCACCAGTGATAGGTGGAAGGTTGCCACGGATCCTGAATCTATTCTCGAGGAACAATGACCAGTCATTATTCTGTCCTACCTGAGGCATCTTTGTTCATTTATTGGCGCCGCGGAGAAGGTCGTTTCACCTCCCGCGATTTCCGGCATGCATCGTATATCTTCCGAGACAAGGATTGGTAGTCGGGGCTAATACCCGATGAAGCCTGCT
The DNA here is from genome assembly GCA_020744335.1 of Fusarium sp. MPI-SDFR-AT-0072. NCBI lineage: Eukaryota > Fungi > Ascomycota > Sordariomycetes > Hypocreales > Nectriaceae > Fusarium > Fusarium sp. MPI-SDFR-AT-0072. The sequence continues at coordinate 4,719,730 of JAHBOG010000004.1, forward strand.
CATCTTGTTGTCTCCGTTTGCTGGAAATACTATTGGTCACTGTCTCACGCGGGGCACAGGGCCATTGAGGATCCGTTTCCCCCGGAAGACCCCCCGAGATGTCACACATAGGAACATACCGTGCAGGAGGAGGACAGCCTAAACAATTCGTTTAGTTGTGGCGTATATCGAGTATAAGCTTTGGTCGAGATCGGACGCGGCACTAAAATATTGCCATCTCTTCTTTCCAACGACTCGGATCCACTGTGGGCCGACACATCTTGTTTTGGATAAGTTATTCGTGAACTTTCGCTTGCATGTGGCTCTGCCCAAGACAGCTTGTGGCTTCATACTGGGAAGCCTGCTTTAGATGATGGACGAATAACCTCGCTTCAAGGTGTGATTTCCTTTTTCATTTAGAGTGACATAGATGATTGACTTCACAAGTCGCCCAGACACTATCTATACTACCGCCTCCACTGGGGTGTCACTTCTCGATCTAATGGTGGCACTTGCCAGGCACTGTAAGATACCAGTGCTACCCTTAGTTGCTCTTTTGTATTTGTACCAGTTAGAGAAATAAAGATATTTATATGTGTACTTCATTACTACAATGCCTTAGAGAATGCTATTAACGAAAGTTGACAGAGTCGAGCCTGAATTACATAAAACATAGCATGCCTCCCGCCTCAGTATGAATTAGATCAACCAGCTTCTCCCACCAAGGCTCCCTTTCTTGGATTAAGCGAGGTAGGCTTTTAGCTGAAGGCCATACCTGTTTCCATTCCCAGGTTCGCTTCAGAGCTTCGTAGATAGGGGGAACAGTCTAAAGGAAGTTAACCATGGTCCCTTATATAAATCAACACATGACAGAAAAGAATCTTGTAAGATACACCAAGAGACAAGACTTACACTTCTAACCGGCACTTGAAGTACCCTCTCAAACCAGTCTTGCGCAACTCCTCTATTCTTCACGGACAATAAACCGAGTATGAATACAGGCAGAATAGGGGCATTTGCCGTGAAAAATAGGCCAGATGCCGGGACTGCTTGTATGCATTTGGCTAAGGCTTCTAAATGCCTTCTCACATATCGGTGACCAGGGGGGTACCTATTAGCTGGTTAGCATAACTATTTAGAAGAACGGTCGATACACAATCATCCATACCTCTGCACTCGGCATCGAAGATAGATGATCGCAGTGAGAAGCCAAGCATAAGCTGTTCGTTCGATCACGTTCGTAGTTGAGTCAATAAAAGACGCGGCCGATTCGGTGGATTTTAGCTCATATAGCAGTTGGAGTAATTTCTTTGCTGTTAGGGGCACCACAATACTTCGGTTATCCTGGTGCAACCTTGTCGCGCAGTAATTAATCTGACTAATAATATGCAGTAGTTTCGGCGAAGTGCCGCATCCTCCATGGATCGTCCAGACATCCTCAGTCGAAGCCTGTAACAACCAGCTAAATCGATGGCTTTCCTCTATTGGAGCAAACCTTTCTGGCTGTGGAAGTTTCGATGTTACCTGCGTAAGGATAATTCCCCGGGCAACTAAGACGGCCTGAGAAATGTAAAGGCTCGTCGACGGGGTTCCCGTTGGGCTTGTTGGGTGGGTCTCGTGGTGACTTGTGAATTGAGAACTTTTTTGCCTAGTCGGCGGGGACTCCCTAAAGCTAAACGGCAAGGTGTCTTTTATACGCTTTGGAATCTCATGGTTCCAGCATTCTTCCTCCGAGAAAGCTGGTTTCTGCTCCCTTTTATCGAGATACTTTTCCGCCAGCCTTAATCCCTGATACCATGCTGGCTCAAAAGGAGCCTTCATGCGATGCTCGATCCGGAGGGTCTAATCGATTAGTGTATGTAGTTCATATAGGAGGAAATTCATTACTAACATCTATAGTGGAGAGAATTATCAATAATGATAAGATCTCGGTAGATGATCCGTCTTGCTTGCAGTTGAGGAGGTCGCGAAGGTATGCAACAGTGCACTTGTGTAATTCGATAGCTCGGTAGCCGAATGTATGGTTGTGGATCACCTGATCCCCATTTTCTTTATCCGGGGTATGGTCGTGAAGATACACAGCAGCAAGGCATAGAACAGCCGATCGGATTCCCGGACTATTTTGGAATGTAATAAAGTCGAGCCATGGATTGGTTTCAGATATGAAACTTTTGCCAGTGCAGATAGCAAACCAATCTAGTGGGAGACAAAACGTTAGATATACAGAAAACACTCTGGGTTATCTATCATCGGACAAGCGCTTTGAATGCAATAAACCATGTATGACGTACAGAAGGCTAGCAAAGTCCGATCCGACGGCTTTTGGACTGCCACGTTCCAACAGACTGGCATGGCTCGTTGGGGATATGTGAGAGCATGAGCTCTTCCTCCCGAATTGGGGTGGGCGCGTTTGAACTTGAGAAAACTGTTGATTTCGCTACCTATCGGTACAGGGAATATTTTCTCTCCCAATATGATAACATTGTCGCTGTATTCAAAGGCGTTAAGCGCAGACTCTTCTAACGCTTTTAGGTCGAGCACTGAAATTGCCTGCAAGCCGGCATGCGGCTTATCCTCTGATATGGTAGCCAGACTGGTTGAGCCAATCTGTGTACCAGTGCACGGTAACAATAAAATAGAACTCAAGTTGATGGAGTCTACTTCAGGATTTGCTTGAGAAATCTTTGACTTCTTTGCATGTTCGTCATACTGACAATCGCTAGCTGGCCTACGTTTGGCTGAAGAGACGGTGGCCAGGTTCGCATTTTGAGTAGTCAACTCCTTAAGCGGAGCTTTGCAAACCCCGAATGCTTGATCTGAATGAGTCAACCAGCCTTCAAATAAGGGAAATAGCCTTGCCACCATTAGGTGCAATCATGAGAAGTAGCAATAAGGTGCAGTATATTAACTTACCGCCGAGCTGTAGCGAAGATGGATGCAACGAAGGGGGCTCGACAACAGTATGCAGGGGATCAACTTGGCAAAGCGACTCCATCGTAGAGTATGAAAGCATGTCTTGGACAGTTTCGGTCGATGATGGAGCGGCTAGAAGACAATGAGAAATATAACGAGGGAGGGGTTAATGGTTTGCTTAGTACTGAATAACGTTGGCAGATAGCCATATTAAAAGTGGTTTAGACGTGGCGCGTTCCCGGCTACCTGGTCACGCCTGGTCATGACTGGTCATGGCGGCGCCACGACCGGGCATTATGTCTCATTTGATGACATTAATCCCGTCATTTTTCATAGTTAGGCTGGCCCGGTAGATACTGAATCCCTCCATTCATAATCCACCAGTGCCGCTGGTCTGGGCTTGCTGGTAGCAGCCCCAGGCTTGCCAAGACACAGGGACGGTGTCTTATCGCCGGCTATTGTCTCATCCGTGACAGCACCGTTTCCACTGGTGGGGAGGCTCGAACTGACATTTACAGTAAACAGCCTACTCTCGACCAGCCATGGCACCAAATGACGATGGTAAGAGTAATAAGCTAGGATCGATGATTAAGACTTCTTTGACGACTTAACGCGGCATCTGTTCAAAATGGATGGATTGACAAGTTCTAAAATGTTCTAGACAAATAAGGGTGCCTGTGTATAAATGCGCGATAGAATACGGACACTGCTGACTGCGTCAAAACTATGCCGAACGCATCAACGCCACATCCTTGCGCCCATATAATAAACGACTGAAATAAAATATTCCCAAAACATCAGGAGTGGAGGCTTTTCCTTTTTAAGAACCCGCTAGTGACTTCTATTATGTATCTGGCGTTTAGTGCAAACCAATAGGGCTTAAGAAGCTCCTGAATACGGTCCTTGCTTACTACGCTAGCTTCGCTCTGCCGGAGTTCAGTGTTTAGGCTATTGGAGTGTGGCGTTCCTCACAGATGGGTTTTCATGTCAGAGCCAGTTGCCTCTCACACCGTCGGCGTTGGTAAACCATCTTTACACGACCAACAATTTCTTCTCCTCCGTGTGCAGACGTAAGCTTTTGAATTTTTCAGTTGGGGCTTCGGGCACGGACGTACCCGGCTCCAACATAACTATGCGTCCCGCTACTTTGGGCAACGTCGACAGGGATAAATGCCGATGTCCCGCCTGATCGACTCGATGCGTTGGTGGAGAAAAGATCCACAGAAATCTGCACCCTCGTCCTGATTGAGGCTTACCCTCACTTCCCGACTCGTGGCTGCGAATGACAACCGGTCGGCCAATGTTGTGAATTGGTTTCATTATTTATGTGGGATGGGGAGCACACGCCCGTGCTTTGTCAAAAGCGACATGTCATATGCGAATGTGGTGATTTAATTTGCATGTCTGGCCTCCTCCACCCGAGACCATGGTTTGGTTCCCGATTGGCCGCCCTAACAATTTTTGTACAGGAGGTAACATCTTATCCTGGGAATCTCAACCAAACACATACCCAACCCATACAAAGCCAAACACATAAAGAGAAATAAACCTATGGTAGGGCCAATCCTGTTGTGATTATCCTTTGCTAGATGCTTCTACTCTCTCTATTCAGGTACATATCAAGAACGTCCTTGCCGCTGTCTCTTGCCTCCACTATGAAACTCTTTCTCAGACACCGCGGGGATGCGGGGAGTGATCCGAAACATTTTTGTAGGGCTTATATCCAGCACCTACAACATATTGATACATCATACGGATCATCCACTCAAAGTGGATTAGCTTGGTCAGCTGCCTCCAGAAACTTAGCCACATAAGGCTAGGTACTTCACATTGGGCCATTACCCTAGCGTGATGTAATTAGGCCAGGAAAAAGAAATTCGCATTCTGTAGCTCTCCAGCCCGCCGCCACTTGTTGGTTTGACATTCTCTGACATCCCTCGTTTCTATAAATTTCGAATAACTAACAGATCTCCGCAACATCTTCTATAGACCTGTTATAATCCGGTATTACTTTTGCTTGCATTATATAGAGGCCTCTGCTGCTAAAAATAAGACTGCTAACTATACCTTTTCTATTAAAGCTTATATATAAGTAAGGGAGTTTTATATTATATTATAGTTATAACTATAATATATAAAAAATATTAGTAAAGTTATTTATTTAAATAAAATTAATCTAAGTTATCAAGAGATATAATACTTTATACTGCTTAGCATTATGCCCTATATAACCTGCTAATAATGAACCTAGTAACGTACATGATAAGCGAGTGGTCCAGACAAGCGAGTGGACCAAAATTCTGAACCTTCTAAATAAATATTACAATAGAAATACAATTGTGCAATTGGAAGCGATATGATGATGTATTGTCTATCTTCTTGCTTCAGGGATCTGAATTGGATCCCTCTGTATTCTCTCTGTGGCGCGCTCTGATTGGCTGCAGCCGTCGGAGCCTTCGGAGCGGTTTCCCCGGAGGCTTCGCCGCAGGGTGCCCATTCTGACAACAATAGACAATCTATTTAATTAAATTTAATTACTATAATCATTACCAGAGGCCTCAATACCCTCCTGACAGGTCCTTGCATTATGCCCGGTGTTGCCGCAAGTTCCACAGCGCCGAACCCTTGATCGCGCCGAACTTCCTTGACCACTACTTCTCGATGATTCGGCCAATACTTGCATATCTACATCCATCTGATCAATTAGATCCTGACCTTCCTGTATAGTCATACTCCCTCTATTCCGTAGGCGAGTCCTTTTTGCCCTACGCCGCCGGCTAAGTATCTCATTTGCCTGTCGAAGACCATGTATCTCAGCTCGTAATAAGGTATTCTCATGCATTATTGCTGTTGTTCCCTTTGCAAGAGACTTTAAAGCTCCTAGGATTGGCTCTGGGGAGCTGCTTTTATGTCTTCTAATTCGTCTCTGAAGGTATTCAGACTGAGATCTAGCCTTAAGCACAGTCTGTGGGGTCTTAGATACCCAAGGGGTTGAGGGGTTAGTAACCTCCTCGGCAGGCGTTGGAGTCCGTGGCTGCACATCAAGCTTTGAGACCACATATTCCGGGTCAAAAGGAACTAGTCCAGCTCCTCTAAAACCTCCCTTTATATTTTCCTTAGTTATAGCAGCTTGAAAAGCGGCGTAAAAGGCCGGGAAGAATTCGGTCTTGGAAATATAGGTGATAGACCTTCTGATTAGATGGTCTATTTCTCGACCATATGCCTTTTTTAGCGGCCCAAAGCACCCGACATCAAGGGGCTGAAGGAGGTGGGAAGAATGAGGTGGCATACAGAGTGTAATTATATTATTCTCCTCACAATATATCTCAAAGTCGGTCGAATGGTGGCTTTCGTGGCCATCAAGGATTAGAAGACGATAGCCACCAACTGATCGGTCAGTTGTACATCGATCAAAGTGCTTTAGCCACTCAAGACCCGTCTTATTATCCGTCCAGCCATTTTGGGTCGTAGCAATGGCCCAAGTGGCCGGGAGGTTGCTTTCTTGGTACCAATTGGCAAGGTGATATTGGCCTGCAACCACGATAAATGGATCGATTACCCGGCCTTCTGCATTAATCGCTTGGATCGCTGTAACCCATTCCCGATTTCCAGGCTGTACTGATTTCGGTTTTCCACGCCTCTCTGAGCCAGTGACCACTATACCGCTTGAAATCACGCCCATCATAAAGCCAGTTTCATCAAAGTTCCAGATATCATCTAATTGGATGCCATACTTTGCAATTACGTTCTGTACAAGCCTGAACCAATTGCGAATAACAGTCAGATCTTCACATTTGGCCCTCTGGTAGTCATATCTCCGCTAAAAACATGTCTTGAGCTCTTTATGTCGCTTGACAAAGTTAGAGGCCCAGCGCTTGCCGACAGGTGATGCGTCGCGATCAGCAAGCAATCGGTTGGCCATTTCTTCAATACCACGCAGTCGCGGGGGAAATCCTCGCGAATCTAGGTCGAGGATAAATCGAATAATAGCTTGTTCCTCTAGATCAGATAGTTTCCGTGACTTAGGTGTAGTATCATGTCGCGAAGAAATGCCATGGGTTCGGCGCCAGAGTGAACCATAGGAGGCCTGGTATATCTCAGCTGCGCGATGGAGACCTAATTCTGGGTTGTTTTGATAGGCCTGAAGCGCAAGAATGATATTTGCCTCTTTATTTGATTGAGACATGATTGATGGTTGAGGATCAATTGATTAAATAGAAATGTTATAGGGTGAGGGATTTTTGGTCCACTCGCTTATCATGTACGTTAGTTAATATTATTAAAGTTTTAGATATTAACGTACTTGATAAGTGAGTGGATCAAACAAGTGAGTGGATCAAAAATCCCTCATCCTCCACCCTCTCTGCTTAATCAATTGATTCTTCACCACCAAGCATGTCATAGATAAATTATGAGGCAAGAATCCTTCTGGCACTTCATGCCTATCAAAATAACCCCAATCTAGGTCTTAAACGCGCTGCAAAGACCTATAAAGTTGGTTATGGTATACTATGGCGCCGACACAATGGCATTCAGTCTCAGCGCGATACCACCCCTAAATCACGCAAATTATCCGATCTAGAGGAACAAGCTATTATTCGATTTATCCTCGACCTAGATTCGCGAGGATTTCCCCCGCGACTGCGTCGTATTGAAGAAATGGCCAACCGATTGCTTGCTGATCGCGACGCACCGCCCGTCGGCAAGCGCTGGGCTTCCAACTTCGTCAAGCGACACGATGAGCTCAAGACGCGCTTTTTTCGTAGATACGACTACCAGAGGGCCAAATGCGAAGATCCAGCCGAGATTCGAAAGTGGTTCAAGCTCGTGGAGAACACAATCGCCAAATACGGTATCGACCTGGCCGATATCTACAACTTCGATGAGGTTGGCTTTATGACGGGCGTCATTGCAAACGGAATGGTCGTCACAGGCATAGAAAGGCATGCAAGGCCGAAATTAGTGCAGCCTGGAAGCCGGGAATAGATTACTGTCATCCAGGCCATCAATGCGGAAGGCTGGGCGATCCCGCCGTTCATCATAGGTGCGGGCCATTATCACCTCGCCAACTGGTACCGAGAAAGCAACCTCCCGGACGAATGGGCCATTGCAACGTCTCCCAATGGTTAGACCGATAATGAGCTGGGTCTGGAGTGGCTGAAGCACTTTGACCGGTACACCAAGACGCGATCGGTTGGCCGCTATCGTCTTTTGATCCTCAACGGCCACGAAAGTCACCACTCTCTCGAGTTTAAGAAATATTACCAGGCAAACAAGATTGTTACGCTCTTTATGCCGCCTCATTCGTCTCATCTGCTTCAGCCCCTCGACGTCGGGTACTTTAGCCTGCTCAAGAGGGCATATGGTCGAGAAATCGAGCATCTAATGAGATGCTCTATAACCCACGTTTCCAAGACCGAGTTCTTTCCAGCATTTTATGCAGCATTTCAGGCCACCATGACAGAGAAAAACATCAAGGCAGCTTTTAGAGGGGCTGGCATTATTCCTCTTGATCCGGAAAGTGTGATTTCGAAGCTTGATGTGCAGCTATGGACGCCGACGCCGGCTGAGGAGGAGGCCGGGCTCTCTACTACTTGGGTTTCAAAGACGCCAAAGACGGTCCTTAAGGCCGAATCTCAATCTAAATACCTCGATAGACGAATCAAAAGGCATCATAGTAGCTCGCCAGAGTTAATACTAGAAGTATTAAAGTCGCTTTCCAAGGGAACAAAGGCAACTATGCATGAGCTTGCCTTGTTGAGGGCCGAGGTCCGTGATCTTCAGCAGGCAAATGAGACACTAAGCCGGCGGTGGAGGGCAAAACGGAGGCGACTACAGAAAGGAGGGGTGATGACAGTGGGGGAAGCAAGGGAAGCAATTGATCAGATGAATGTGGATGGGCAGGTAGAGGGGGAATCGTCGAGACGTGGTGGTCAAGGAGGGTCGGGGCGACCGAGGGAAAGGCGCTGTGGAGGATGCGGCAAGACGGGGCATAATGCAAGAACATGTCAGATAGTTGTTGCAATGTCTGAAGAAGAGTATAGCGACTAGTTTTAATTGATTAGATGATTTGTTGTGTTTTTATATAATTTTCAATTGAGAAGGGTGAGGATTTTTGATCCACTCACTTGTTTGATCCACTCACTTATCAAGTACGTTAACTAGAGACTTTTAATAAAAAATTAAATATATTCTTAAGCCATTCTTTTATAAACTATAAGAACGTAGGGTTAGGGCAGCGAGGGAGGTAATAGATGGCTTTAGGAGGTAATAATAGACATGGAATACTTACTAGAACACCTTAAGGATCGGAAGCTGTTTTATTATGTTGTTCCAGACGAGGCAGCTAGAGAGAATACCAACTCGCAGGTCGAGCTAGCCCGGGGGCGACCAGACCGAAATCGGCAGATTCCTGCTAGGTTTAAGGATTACAAGATAGACATACACCCGCGAAAGTCAATGCAAAACTCCTTGCCAAGTCGTGGCTCAGGACAATGTGATAATGGATCAGGCAAGCCATCAGGATCATCGGCAGTTGATAACATAGGAAAGGATCACCGACGCTATCTGAGACTCTCTATAATTACCGCCTGGCAGAAACTCAATAAATACTATACCAAACTTAGAGAGTCACTGTTATTTGCCGCATCTATTATTCTTAACCTATTACTAGGCATAAGCTATCTAGAGGTGAATTAGGCATCAGAAGAGCAGCTTGTATAGGTGAGGGACGCCAAAATTGGACTATCTGACTACCTGGACCACTGGTACTGCTATAACTGGCCAGTAGATGAGCAGCAAGGGGCAATTATTAAGACTATGGCATCCCTAAGCATGCTGCAGAGAACGCCGGTAAACAGTATATTCAAGCAGTAGGTAAAGAGCAGGATAGCAAAGACTACAGTAACAGGAAGTAAGCTTAAGCAGTATCTGCAGCTAGAGCCACAAGAGACTAAGGATCTAATTAAGTAGTGGATAGCTTAACAGGGATAATTTCCAAAGGTCAGCCAGTTAACTCTCAATATACTTATAATACTGGCAATAGCAAGTGGGGGAGACGAGGTCTAGTGGAAGATTAGGATATAGTAGTAGGAGAGCATAGAGGGTAAGATTTAAAATATTTGAAATATTTAAATAAAGATTTTAAATAATTAAGCCAACATTAAAGGTTATTAAATATCTTAAATATAACCCCGGATTTGATTTGTTTGATTTGAGGGCAGCGCTGTGGCCATGGGCCGGACAGTAATGTTGATGGCTCGAAATACATGAAGCACCTGGCCTACATCTAAAACAACAAGGAGATCAGAAGAGATTTGATAGTAATAAAGAAATTTCTGGAGCATTGTTTTGTCTGTGAAGGTACTAAAGCCTGTGCTCTATGTACCAGAAATAGTTGAACTATACTCTGACGATACCTGGGTATGAAATGTTTTTCAGCTGCTGTGAGTTGCTGCTCGAGTGGAAGACTCTCTTCGGTTGGCTGCGTGAGATGTAGTCAGATTCCGATACCTCCACCCTACTCCTTGTTAAGTTGCCTTCGACGGATATAAAGATCATTGAAACTGTCGGAGAAAGAAAAGTTGGAGCCTGGTTTAATTGTGCAAATATAGATCGGCCCCTCCTGCTCATTGTACCATGGATGTCCCTTTATCAGATATACCTTGTTTTCAACAGTTCTGCAAAGAAAGCCGATGATAAACCCTTGACTGTGTATCGGTAGATATGGAATGGACGTTTTGTCGATAGTCAAACCCTGCCAAGATATATCTTTCTTGCTGGTTTCGACCTTATCCGAATGATGGAAGAAGTGGTGCCATTCGTCAACGTCCACGAACTCATGAGTAGTCGATTCTCCTTGGCGATATATTCGAAGATACAAGCAGGGGCCTTCGTCCTTCTCAGGTGTCCCAGCCCTAACCCTTTGCGCCACCTGGTCACCATGACGGACGCGATACTCCTCAAAGAAGAATTGAATGATCCATTTACCAGCCTCTGTTTCACTTAGGGAAACTAGTGATCCAGTGACTGACGCATAAGATACGGTCCTGTCATCTGTACTACAGAAGAACCCCATTCCTGGTAATGGAGGTGGTATGTCGCCGGATGGATGTGGAAAACTCATGACCGACCACCCAACGAGGAAGGGCGGACGGAACGTTACCGTACAGATTGAAAGACGCTCTTCATTTGCCGTAAAGAAATAAATCCTTAGGTTTCGTGAGTCGCTATCACTATATTCGAAATGGCACGACAACGGTGTGTTCTCCATTGCCTGCAAAAGTGGAGTTTCCAAGACAGTTGCCTCGTCATGATCTCTCGGTAGTATGGCAAGCTGGATCCAGTTATCGGGTCTTTGGAAAACCAGGACCCCATATGACACCTCCTTCTCAATAGCAGCACTAACCCACGACCTTTTATCGAGCAAGCTTTGCTTTATAGCATCGGTTGGTTCATGTGAATGAGAGATCTTGCCTGTTGACTTATCGTTCCTCAGGATGTCCACTAGCTTGGGAGAATCGATGTAACCAGAAGTATTAGAAACCATGAAGTTTGCCGAAGTTCCGAGTTCATCTGCTGCTCTTGATTTGCCATCGTCTAAACAGCTTTCTTGCGCATTTGCGTCTCTTTCGGATGATGCTTGATCCTGAATATCTGGCACAGCTGAGTCTGTCTGTGGACTTCCAAGATCTGCAGTATCTTCCTGCGTCAATGGGTCCATATCAGGCAATGGCACATTCTTCTCAGTGGCACGCGGTTGAGTTCCTTGATCCAGAAACCCATCGTCCGCGTTGGTGGGATAAACAGATGTACGAGTATCCCCAGGAGCAGAGATACACTCAGGCTCAGGAGGAATCGCAGGGCTATCGCTATCTGAGAGCTTCTCGGACCGATGAGACTTTGAAGTGGAACTTGTGAGAGAGTTTCTTAATTTAAATGTAAGTATTTGTCGTATATCATGACTCTAGGCCGAGTGTTATTACTGTCCTATGTCTCGATAGGTGTGAACGTGTCGTATGCAGGATGGGTTTTAGTCAGGGAGCAAGTGTCAGTGTGAGCAGTCTACGGCTCCTGTAGAAGGACGATGTCGTATTGTCCCGAGTTGGCCAGCGCCAGGGCGCAGTCGTAGGCCGGGGGGATCTTGCCGACGTTGGCCTAAAAGATCCTGAGCGGCTTCTTGTTGTTCTTTTGTATCTGCGAATATCTATTCCTGGTTAAGAGGATAAGTGATAAGAACTATATGCCGTTTTCGCGGTAAGCCTGGTTAGGGATGCTTAGGCTCCTCCTCTGCTTTATAGCCTGCCTGAGGGCTTATGGCCACCATGATGCACGAGGGTGCTCCTGATGCCGCTGGACTTAGACCACGAATGCTCGGCTGTTTGTATAATGCGATGTCGTTACTTTGTTGGGCTTCCAGATGCTACTCTGGTTATTATGCCAGGTGTCGTTATCGGTATGCCTCCGCGCCAATGGTCTAGATATATCCTCGTTGCTCTTTAGTAAGTCGTCGGAGCACGCCGTGTACTCTCTTTGGCCAAGCTAGGTACTTATAAAAGTTAGCCTGGTGAGGGCCTAAGTAGTTGATATACTGTTCTAATGCAGTGTAATTGTCTATAATGTGGCTAGTCTTACTATAATATTGGCAAACTGGCTGTCTATAATAGTTGTAGGCAAAGTGGTAGCTCTAATACGTCTTATATTGTCTAGGTTGGTTGGTTTTATTAATTAGTCTTACCGTATTACTGCTAAAGAGCGACTAGAATCTCTTTGTGGGCTTTAGAAAAGATATAAGTAGGGTCTTGGTTAAGGTGCTGGCTGAGAATTATTGCAAAGGATATATATTAATAGGCTTAAGCCTTGTTTAGATTTCTATCTCGTCGCTGATGATGCTGTTACTATCTACCTCTTTACCGTGAAAGTCGGTCAGTCTTATAGGGAAGTCTGAGACTATATAGGTGAACTATTCCTTGTTTGTTTCTATTGTTGTAGCTCCTAGTTTAGCTGCCTACTTGGCCTGCTTCTCTATGAGAAAGTCATATGTCTCAGAGTCGGCAGTTAGGACGGCCTATCCTGATTTGACCTGGAATACCTGTTGAATCTTATCTGAGACAGCTCTGACTTTTTCCTGAATCAGGGTTTGGATTGTATAGCTACTGTGGGCTCTGGCCGGAGCCCCGGCTTTTAGACAGATAAAGACGCGGAGGTCTTGTCGGGGGGGGGCGATGGTCCTTGGTTGCTCTTGGCGATGAGGTGGATCTGTTTGGCGGCCTCTATGTTGTTGTTGTTGTCTGTGGGTTAGATGGCCACGGTCAGTGGGAGGCGAGGCAGCGGCTATGCTGCTGTAGGTAGGCTTAGGGATGGTAGGTCCGGCACTAGAGAGCTCTTGTTTCCAGGAGTCGAGGAAGCTGTCGGCAAACTGTTGAGCGAAACGTTGATGTGGTCTGGTGGTGAATTGTTATGCGGCTTCTTTGAACTTGGCGCAGAAGGCCTGGAATACCATAAGTTTAGTATTATACTCCTCTATGCGTTTATGCGCGAGATTATTGGCTGATTCGATGATAGAGACTGGTTGCTGTTCAAAAGTCGATGAGGGGCTGGCGCGTGCAGCTCCTTCTGTAGCTGCAGCAATGGTAGCGGCATTGAGTGGTGAGGATGGTGTCTGAGCTATCCGCCTAGGACCGGGTGAAACACCAATGGTGCCGTTCACGGCCGCAGGGCTGTTCTGTAAGAGGGCTGCACGGGCTCCTCGGTTCAGATTGGCGGGAGTGTGGATCCCCAGATCGAAGGGGTCCGGGGCGGCAGGCGGGATCGTCGTAGACGAAGCCATCGCCGCGGCTTGCGACTGCGCAAAGCGCAAATTGAGGCGTTTATTGTGCACTTGTTAAGGATTTGCGTGTAGACAGGGCCACTTTCTTAACAATTGTATGCCAAGAAAGTGTGATGATAAAGGAAGGTGTGTGGTTTTGGACTGTAGGACTAGGTTTAAGGTTATAGGGTAGATAAAGATATGTTCTCCATGTCTATGCGGGAAGAGATGATGAGAACGTTGTGTGTCTAGCAAAATGCTGAATTATATTACCATGTTGCAATTGATCTATATGGGTAACGTGACCATGTATATGGAGCTTGAAGACAATGAAAACCTGCTTAGTGTCTGTTTTGGTGACGAGTAAGTTCGTATGTGTGTTTACCTTCCTGGTTGTAAGCGCATCTAACTGACAACATGACAATTACGCACGAACTCATCACTGGCTGCTAATGAGTTATCGATCATGACTGTGTAATTGTAGCGAATATCGGCTTTTGAAAGTCTGTTCGTACTGAGAAAGCTGAAATGCATTTAAAAGCTGGCAAATAGATCACCAGATACTCGTAGCTGAATTGCGTCCGGCTCATATGCCACGAAGTTTACATATCATCTACTTGATGTCCTTGATGTTTGAATTGGTCAATATAGCTGAAAGGACATCGCTCAGACACCTGAATAACTTCAACAACGCTATATATATGGAGTGAAACATCCCATGTTAATAAATTTCCAAAGTATCTAAAGATAGTGGTCACTTGAAAGAGTCTACTGTCCAACTATACCCTTACCCAGGATTGTCTTGAACCCTATCAAGCTGTTGATATCTGACATACTCAGTTTGCATAGACTAATCACTCCGCATCGTACGACGCTCCAACATTCTTAGTGTGTTATAGATCGGCGGCTTCCGTTTATAGATTTGTGAATCGACTCTTTGGGCTCTACGTGGCCGTATTGTCGGGCCTTTAACTAATCCGGGATTTCCACCTGACGCTTTCGATTCGGTCAAAACATCATACGGCCTTCTCAAAGCAATTTGCAAAGCCGGTTCTTTTCTTGACATTGGGGTCGATAGTAGAGCCTAGATCTCTCGTAACGATGGTCAATTTTCAACAGTGCAAAGCTAGTCTATGCGTTTTATGTGTTATCTCTTGTAGCGAGCGTATGGTGTAATATTGATTGCATATTAAAGGGAGTGGTGACAAGCCTGGAGAACAATTTCCCGCTTCTTAATATCCTAGCATTCTATCAAAGAGATTTACTCCAGTCCCGCAGTGCCCAAAACCTTTATGTCCAGCTCGTAGCCCTGACTGGGACTAGTGGTCGTTGAAATCCTCGTCCCTTGCATCAAGTTAGTAATCGTTCAGACGTGTTTCTCAGGATGAGTGAGGCAACTTGCCTTCCAGTGTACATGATATCTTGTTTAATCACAGCTCGGACATGGTTGAAGAGAACATAGAAGTAGGTGCAGATAAGCACAGTACTCATACCTGTCCCCATCCACTTAACTGGCTCATTGCCCATAGCGTTTCCAATGGATATGGTAGCAAGAATCCAGCCAGTGTTAGGGAAGACCATGGCCCACCAGCCTAGATGGAAATAGACGGGAGGCGACTGAACGACAGCCACGATAGCAATTCCCCACCACCAGGCTGCGAGGGCCCAGAGAAAGATACCCGATATCAAAGCCATAGTGCGAATGATGCCAACATCGATAAGGAAGCCATCCATATCTGGATCCAGACTCTTAGGCAGTCCATTAGCCATGCCGATAAGGGCCAGGGCTGTGAATGATGGCGGGCCCACGTTCATGAACAGGCCAGGGCGATGCTCACGGTTCGGCAAGCCGGCTGACATCAAGCGACCGACCATGTGAGCATACATGAGAACGGCGACGGACAGACCAAGACCCTGGCACGTCAAACCAGCCACAATGATAGGAATAGCCGCGATCTCAGGCTGCGTCTCGGCAACAACAGAAGCAATGGTACCCGACAACATGATAGGAAAAATAGGAAGAATCCACGTTGGCATCATAGTCTGCAACCCAAAGTTATGCGCAGCGAAGACATAACTATACTGACCGATAGCCAACAAGAGAGTGACAACAACGTAGCTCCAAAAGGCCACCTGGATAGCCCACGCCAGCGTTGTATCGTTATCAGGAATGGCATACCGCTGTGTGCTAGTAATAAGGGTAGCGATGGAAAGGAAGAAAGTGGGAAAGAAAAAGCCTTCTCGCTCGTGCGTAAGCGACTTCGCCATATCCCCCGGGTTGAAGAAGAAGCGTATCAACATGGCAGAGCAGATGGCCACGAAGAGAATGATATTGATGATATACACAGTCATGCCGATTCCCAATAGGCCGGGGAACTGATGCGGCTGCGCGAAGATGAGAAGTGACAAACCGCCTGTACTCATGGGAAACGTGTACCAAGCCCACGTAAAATGGTGCAGACGCTGCTTGAGCGGCATCTTGGGCCTGTTGGGATCGAACATGTCGACTTTACCATGGTCGTCATGATGTTTTTTGTCCTCAGAGGCGTCATCGCGGAAGGGGTCTTCGCCTTTTTCGACGGCTGGCGTGATGGATTTACTGTAGGCGTGTGTAGCATGGCTGGTGTTGACACTTAGATGACTCAGGATGGGAGAGGACGGTCTTGATTGTTGCCATTCTGCTGAGTTTCTGCGGGTTGACACGACGGAGTCGGTCCATGCTGAGTTACCGCCGCTTCTTCTATCCATGTTAAGCATTTTGTGTTTCGGTACTCGATCGCGAGGTGTCACGTCTGTCGAGGAAGAGACGTCTGTTCGAGATAAAGTGAAGACTTGAAATACAAAGAGAAGAAGGAAAAACAAGAATTCTAAGGTCAAAATAGACTAACTGAAAGTGTCAGATCAGAAAAGAAATAGAGAAAAGGAAAACAAACAGAAAAAGGAAAATCGAGTTGCGCAATGGGATTCCAGCTCCCCGAGTTCCTGCCTGTCCCAAAAAGAAACTTGAGGGTCTTGGTCAGGATGATTTATAGACTTGTGGCGACAAACGCCTCTATGGTGAATACGCGCGCTGATAGCTTAGAATAGAATCTCTTCTGGCATATGTTTTAGTTCGGTGGACCTTTTCTCCCACCGTGGGTATCCCACAGCGCAAAACGTGATAAAAGTGGTACCCGTTTGAAGGAGTTTTGCTCCGTGCTACGCGAAGCGCTCTGATCATCTTTTTTTTTTTTTTTTTTCTTTGTCGATACTCGATTGTCATTATTATTATTATGATAATTAGCCGCCTGCTATCGCTGAGTAAGACCCTATGGCGAATCCCAGGGGCGCTTCTGTTGACGCGTTGAAATTTAAGAGCCTTATCGCGATAATACAGATAGAAACCACCGGTGTTGCGGCTCTGTCCAAAGCTTGGCGGGTGGCTGGTGGCTGAAGCCATAAAAAAACAAAAGAACCCAATGGAAGCCCCTAAGAAGCTACCATAATTAGGTTCTGGCCCATGCGCTAAAGCATAGTGAGAACGTCAACTGTTTCAGATTGCCAAAGGGGTTGTTATCAATATCGTTATGATGCCGGTTGTTTTCGGATTATCTACTCCTGGATCGTCGAATCCTTCCCAAGCCAGGCTAGATTGTCGCTGGGTGAGAGATGTGACGTTGCATCATCTTGCTTATCGATGGTGCCCGCAATTACGTCGTAATTCGCTCAGACCACGTGACGACTTATCCCCTGCAAAAAGCGGCCCGTGAAATCGTGTGCGCGGCGCCTGATAAGTGCATTTAATAAGTTCCCTGCAACTTATCAGGCCCCAGATAGGAAACAAATACCACGTAGAAAGGCCTTGATTGACCGAGATGGCCGCAGACGACTTGTACACGGCCGCAGACGAGCGTGCCCATGCCGCCCGGAGGGCAGGCCTTTAGGCGAAGAAGGACGAACAGCCGGCGAACACGGCACGGAGTTATGCTGCGAAGCAGCGGGAGTGGAAGGCGCGTTCCCCTGGCCGCTGCCCTCTCTTTTCCCCTTTGCCCTTATCTCTTTTTTTTACATAGAGTCCCATAGGCGGCTAATAGACGAGAACTTATAGGCCTGGTGCCGTACGCCTTGGGCTGCGGCAGACGGCTCACTTTATAGCTGGCCCGACGGCGAGCTCGTAACTCTAGATAAGCTAGTAGCATGGCTCAAAGAGGATATCCTCTTACAACGCGTTGCCCTGCCGCAAAAGAAACCACGGGCACAAGGTAAGGGCAAGGGCAAAGGAAAGGCTGTATAGTTACAGCGGCAGCTCGAACAGGAGTAGCTTAAGGCCGCGGCCCTGGCAGAGGCCGAAAGCCTAGCCGAAGCCCTAGAGGTCCTCCTGGCCGAGGCCGCTGAGCTGCTTGCGGATGACCGCGAGGGCTACGTGCTACCTATGGCCCTTGCGCCGGCTGCAGTAGACCTTACCGAAGGATCTCTGCTTATAAGGGGCACTATCGATGCCTATATTGCGGCTGTTATCGAGCTCTGGCGGCTCCAGGTAGCCTACGGCAATGCAAATACGGAAAGCCCCCGGGGCGCCGCTATACGAGGCTTCCTTAAGCAACGCGGCCGGCAGCGGGGGAAGCATGACCGCGCCTCCTTTAAAGACCGCGGGACTGACGGGATCCAGGCCGGCTATTCACCCGACGAATGGCTCCGGGTCTAGGATCTCCTTCTCAGCGGGGCTGCATATATGCCGCAAAACCTCCGTACGCGAGTTGACCTCCTATTCGGCCACTACCTCCTCTTACGGGGGGAAAACCGCCGTAAGATGGAGCTTGCAGACCTGTCTCTACGACTATCCGTCTTCAGAAGGCCCGACCCCCTGTGGCTGCCTCGTTACCCTTTTGCAAGACGGTAAGCTAAACAAGACGGCAAAGAAAGAGTTCATAGGTGCCCTCCGGCATAAGGACCCCTTATTCTATATGCAAGAGGCCTTAGCATAGCTCTTCTTCTGGCGCTGGCACGTCGCCGGCGAGCTATCCCCGTCCTTCCGGCGCCGCCAGGACTGGTATCGGATTAAGGTTCTTATTAGACAGGACCGCGAGCAGGAGCTCTTATATCCGATGCAGCTACAAGAGACCTAGCATATCTTCGGTGCTGCTGGCCTTATGGCGTTAAAGAAGATGCATCTCCCGCGTAGGGTAGGCGCCTAGGACGCGGAGACCTACGGCACGTCACTCGCCTAGATCTCGCAGGCCGGCCGCTGGAACCAGAGTATGCTCTGCCAGGCCTATCTTATGCATCTACCGCGCCAGTTTATGCGTATTATCGCCGGCTTCTCGGCGTTACCTGGGGACTACTTCCTCGTGTATGCGGCCCATAAGCCCCTATATATCTTACAAAAGCAGCTCTGGCCGTGGATTAAGGAGTAGGAGCCTTGCTTTGAGGCTTATGTGCGCCGGCAATGCTGGGCAGAAGGTGGCCTCGATGATAATGACCTAGCCGCCGATGGCTTCCTTAAGCTTATGCGGCGCCTGCGCATAGTACTATTATAGGACCTGGCTGTATTGCAGCCTCGCTATCCGTCGCTACCCTTCTTCGCCTATGCCCCTTTTAATAGGCCCGAATAGGATGAGTTCGCCGTCGTCGTTTGCTTTAACGCGGTAGGGGCTATGGAGCCGTTAAGCCTGCTTATATAATGCGCGCTGCTAGAGCTTAGTGGTATATTAGAGAGCATATGTAAGGCCGTCTTGCAGAATAGCCAGCGGCTGGCTATCCGGCTAGAGGCCTGGCTAGAAGGAATTCAGGGCGGCCTCGATGCCCTCCTCCAAGGCAAGGTCCCTGTCACCTTTACCGGCCACTTTAGAGCCGGGCCAGCAGTGTCGCTGGCGCCGGCTCCGGCTCCAGAGCCTCCAGTACCAGGTATGCCCATCGTTGCAGCCCTGGCCAAGGTCTTTACAGTGCGGGATGTCTGGAAGGAATGGGAGGAAGGGATTGCAGGTCAGCTGGCCATACGGGTGCTAGAAGAGACGTGGGGAAGCCGCTGGCGCCCGGGGAACGGGATCAGGGTGCAGTTCTATCGCCGGAAGGTGATCTGGGATGAGCTCTTGGCCTGCACGGCGTCCGGCAAGAGCGAGGAGGAGGCAGTTGCAGAGCTAGAGCTCTTACGCGCCGGCCGGAGCTTAAACCGGCTTGTCGATGAGCTTAAACAGCGCCGCCGGCGGGGCCAGGGCCAGGGCCGGATATAGGTATAGGTAGGGACCCCCGTGCCTGATGACCCAGGCCCGGGACTAAGGCTGACTCGGGGCCAGGACCATCGGGGGCGCTAGGCTTGGCTAGGGAGGAGGCGGACTGCCCCTTGTCGACGGTAAGCTGGCCGTCAGGTAGGATCTTTATATATTTATAGCAGTAACTAGTCTATATCTATCTATCTATCTAGAAGGCGTATTTTTTTATTAATTTCTTTTTTTTTTTTTTTTTTTTTTTTTTTTTTTTTTTTTTTTTAAAGATTAAGAAGCAGCAGGATTAGCATATTACTATGTTATAGTCCTTGCAGCAAAGCCTTGCCCCCTAGCCGCTATATATACAAATATCTCAGCGGCTGCTCGTCTATACAGCGTCGCTCTTGAACCAAATGGACTGCCAGAGCATAGTAGTCCTCTAGCCCTAGAATTGCATCGATTTGGCTCCTAACCGTCGAGATATTCGCGTGCGCGGCGCCGGGCACTTATCAGATGGTAGTTATGTAATCACACACGATTTCCCGAAATTACTCCGCAAAACGACCCCACGATAAGTTCTGCTTATCGTATACGTTACTTGGGTAGGGCCTAGAGACCGGCCCCCCTTAGCTTGTGGTATCACTCCGCAAGCTCCGTGCCCAAGCACGGGGGGTTCATTGACTGGGAAAAGGGTCTGCTGACAGGGAAAATTGGGGTACCTCAATTTGGCTGCAAAACCCGCCAAATGAAGGTACCGACTTTCCCTCGGTTAGTAACATAATTCAGACCGGACTAACCCCTCCATCTGCATCCACGGGACAAATGCATCACAACCACGACACCATAATATATCATCAAAATCAGGTATGTTATTCATTCTTTTTCGCAACAACTAAGACATCCTACCTAACTTCAATAGTATCTTTAACTGATATGTCATCATCGTCTTCTTCTTCTTCTTCAATCTCTTTATTATCTTCACTATCATCGATATCCAATTCATCATCATCAACATATAACGCTTTCTGCTTTCCACGCTGTTTTCTCAAAGATAAGGCTATCAAATCAACTGCATCTTTAACTATATTAATATTATAGTCAAAAGGAAGATGAAATGGAGGATTCCAGTAAAAAGGGAAGATCTTAGGTATATGGTCTTGCTGTACATCTCTTGCTTGCTTGGCTAATAGCTTGGATTCTTTCATCTTTGCGTACATCTCACGGTAAGCACAATATCTTATAGCTAGAAGCTCTGTAGACTTGATACAAAGCTCGGATTGAGTCTTAATAAAGAATTCACTGACTGTAAATGGCCTCACTTCCTGTAAGTATAAAGGTTGACTCCTATGTTGTTTAATAGGATGATATTCCTTCAAAGATGACCGTAGTAGCTTCCTTACAGAGAAAAGCCACCGCCGTAGATATACAGCCTCGTCTCTGACCTCCTTGGCATAATAACGACGAAGCTCTGCATCCTGATTTGCCCGTCTATTATGTTGATCCTTTGCGACACGAAGTCTGGCATCATAAACTGTAATTAGCCCGTAATTTGCTATGATAATAGTTCCTTCGTCCCGTTCTGAACGTCGTAGGCTCTTCTCCTTCAAACGGCGCATCTCCTGAGTAGCTGTGATACCGTTCAAGGCAAGGGTTGTGTGTGCTTTTCGCACTTTTTCGTTAACATGTAACACACTTGGGGTCAGAGGCACGCCTGAGGATATTGAAGATTCAATACGAAGGGCCACATAACCTTCGTATTGCTTGATTTGCCGTAGATTAAGCTGAGGTGTGTTGACATTGTTCCAGATAACCGTTGGAGGCGTGGAGGGCATCA
The DNA here is from genome assembly GCA_020744335.1 of Fusarium sp. MPI-SDFR-AT-0072. NCBI lineage: Eukaryota > Fungi > Ascomycota > Sordariomycetes > Hypocreales > Nectriaceae > Fusarium > Fusarium sp. MPI-SDFR-AT-0072. The sequence continues at coordinate 4,741,445 of JAHBOG010000004.1, forward strand.
TTGGAATCCCCTCGTTGCGATGAGTATTTTGATGTATATCTCGTGATGATTCGCCGACTTCCTCTTCATTTGAATCATCGCGAAAGTCACTGCTATGGTTGGAAGATAACCCGGGTATGATATAGCCGGGAAGATCACGTTCAGCAACCTCCAAAGATAGGGATGAAAGAGGGTTGACTATTTTGTTGATAACAACGGAGGGATCAAGAGGATAGATGCCGGATTTCGCCCACGATGAGATGATAGTACTTTTCTTAGTAGCTTTGCGGCGAATCTCCTGTAAATGAAACATAAAGTCAGCTTTATTAAAGTCCATAGCACTGTCAGCGATTTCCCTGAGTAAGGCTTCCTGATGCCAATGCTTATATGTACTGAATAATCCAACATCTAACGGCTAAAGTATATGTATCAGATGAGGAGGGAAGGGATATAAGATAATATTCGCATCTAGAGCTTTCTAATAAAGCTCTTTGGTGAAATGACTTTCACATCCATTATAAAGAATAACTCGAAGATCTGATGTATTTTAAGGCCGGGTAAGTCTCTCAAAGTGGTCAAAGAAGTCCTGTGCCGTGATATTGTCGATATAGCCTTTTGGTGTTGTGACTATCGTAGCCTGCTCGTCTAGGTCATTATCCACCCAACGGGAGGGAATCTGTACGCCGGGCATGATGACAAACGGGGCTATGATTCCTCCTGTTGCAGATATTAACTCCACGATAGTCATACTAATAGTCGTATGTGCATCAGTTAACAGAGGGGAGTCGATATCAAGGAAAGTCCATATCATAATACCGTTCATTAGATATCCTATTATAAAGCCGGTCTCGTCGAAATTCCAGACATTATCGAAGTTGATGTCGTTTCCCTCGAAAAATTCTATCCATTTTGCAAACCACTCTTCGACATTGGCTCGGTCTGCCATAGCTTTGCGATTTGCAGCGAGAGTACGGCTCTTTCTCCTATGAAAGACTTCACGATACCGCCTGAGGAAGCGGCGAGCCCAGAATCTTGAGGCATGAGGCTCACGATGTGTAGCCTTAAGCAGGGAATTCGTATACTGACGAAGTGTGCGTTGTTGTATATGATGCCCCTGTGTTACTCTCCTCCAACACCAGGCGAGTATAGCTTTCTCTTCTTCCTTGCTGAATAACGTCCTGTTGCCGCCGTTATCTCTTACAGGATGATGGCCGTTGATCCTACTGCGAAGTCTCTTATAGTTGACTTTCCATGCTTGTGCAGCGGCTCTCATAGAGGGATAAAAGCCCTCTAGATATAATGCCTTTGCTGCGATGGTGCGTTCTTCAATATTATAGTCTGTGAAGCGGGAAATTCGTGGTAAACCAGTCTCAGGATTAATATATATTTGTTGTGCTGATAGAGCAAGCTGTGGGCTTTCAGATGTCATATTTTTATTATTAATTGGAGTATTATTGTAATAGTTGTGATTGATTTAATATTTGTTGTTATTAAGGTGGTGATATTAATAGAGGCTGTGGTGTTGCGGTAGATAAATAATTGTAGGCATCATAGGTGTAGGAAACGGGGACATGCATATAAAGAAGCTACAAAAATTTGGCGGGTTTTGCAGCCAAATTGAGGTACCTAAATTTTTTCCCTGTCAGTGCACCCCCCGTGCTTGAGGCACGGATACCGAAGGTAGTAACGAAAGCACGGGGGGCCGATCTCTAGGCCCTACCCAAGTAGCCATGCATGTGAGATGTCAGCAGGTGTTAGAAAGAGTGACGTTTGGTGTACCATCATCAGATCAGTATGATAGAAGGCCACTGGAGATGGCTGACCGAGCGATTGGTGGAGCGCTAGAAAGCGGATCGAACTGTATTGCACCAGCGCGACAACACACAAGCATTGCCACTACGAGCCCTATCTCCTCAGTGCCCACAAGCCTCAATTCCCGTACTGACAGCGGGGTCGGTCCAATTAAAATGCCTCAAACAAGAGGTACTTTATTGCCCACCTAATTTCTTCTATGATAGAAGTACCAGCAATCCCCGTTGTTACAAACAGGGACCTTGCACACGCTACACCAATAATTAGTCTGCCCGCTTCTTGCATTGCCGCCACCCTCCCCAAGGGGCCTCCTTTTTGGCCATTTGACCTCACTTGGCCTTGCTGAAAGCCCTGACAAGCAAAGCAATCCGACCTCATCTTCCGGCGGACAAGAAGGTGCTCTTTTTGCTGTTTTCAGAGTTGGATTCGTCCCCTGCGCGATACGTCGTCCTTGACTGACTTTCTTCATGATATGTCATCCAACAGCTCTCACCACACCATCCCGCGGTTCTATCTTCATCATGACGTGTGGCTGTTGCAGCTCTCGTCCGATAACAGGTGCGGCTCAGTATCATTGCTAATAGATATGGTGCTCGCACTGACGCTGTGACTGTTAATTGACGTGATTGAATGGCTACTGTAGAACTTGATTTGTATAAGCCATGTGTCGGTATAGGTAGTCAGAGATGTGGTGGTGGTTGCGATTTCGACAGAAGTATCAATTCATTCCATTCTTAGCCAACTTACGCAGCGGCAATCAAAACAATACCAATTCCCAACTAACACAAGGATACCCCCCCAAACCCCCTATTATCTGAAAGATACCATTTTTTTAATTTTTCTTTTTTTTTGATCTTGAAGGAGTTGAAGAGACGAAGACCAACAACAACAAAAACAACAACAACAAAACATCACCATGTCCGTGACAAAGGATCTCTCCTCCCAGGTTCAAGGCACAACAAAAGACACAGCTTCCAAAGAGCAGGAATCCCCTGGTGCGTTCACAGTCCTCCAACGAAGTTTGGTGCTTACCGTCCCCATTGCAGTCAGCCTTAAGGCAGTCCCCAGGAGCGGAGCTGGCGTCGTAAATGATGCCGGAGATGTCCTAGATGACAGCGGCAACATTGTGGGCAAGATCGCCGACACCGATAACCTCAAGAATCTCGTAGGCAACACCGTGAACACCGCCGGTGATGTTGTCAGCTCTTCAGGCGATGTCCTAGGCAAGACCCTGCCTATAGGACAAGGAAAGCCTGAGGAGGAAAACGACTCCCATGACGAAGAAAAGAGCGAGTATATAACCCAGTCCAAAGACAAGAAGTCCGGCGGCCTGGGAGACACCGTCGGTAGTGTCACAAGAGCTGTCGGCGACACAGCTAAAGGAGACACGGAAGCTGTTGGCGATACAGCTAAAAACGTGGGCGAGACAGGCAAGGATGCCGCTGGCGGCGTAACCGATAGCCTCGGAGGCAAGTCGGACGCTCAAGCCACCGACACAACGACACCCGCAGAAACTCCCAAGGCACCTGGGGTCAAGGACGAGACACCTTATGTCAAGTCTAAGGACCAGGACCAGAAGGATACCAGCCTCGAGGACCGCGACGTTCCCGCCAAAGGCAAGGATAAGCTCAAGGAGGTTGCTCCAGAGGAGGCTAAGGAAACAACCGACAAGGCAGAGGACACTGCCAAGGATGCCCCCGAAGACGCTAAAGATATCGCCGAAGAAGCCAAGGAGGATGTCACTTCCAAGGTCGACGAGCAAGACGTTCCCAAACCCGAAGACGTCGAGGATAAGCTTCAGGAGAAGACCGAGGGTGCTAAGGATGACGTCCCCAAGTCTGAGGCTCCCGGCGATGACGGCGACAAGTCTAAGGCCTCTGGTAATGACCTAAAGTCTCAGGCTCCTGGAGAGGAAGCTGCTGGCGTCACCGACGAGGTCAAGAGCAAGGCCGCTGAAGGAGAAGAGACAGCCGAAGGCAAGGTCCCCGAAGGTGAAGAGGCCGCTGGCGACCTTACCGATGAGGCCAAGGACAAGGCCGCCGAAGGCGAAGAAGAAGCCGAGGGCAAGGCCGCTGAAGGAGAAGAGACAGCCGAAGGCAAGGTCCCCGAAGGCGAGGAAGTCGCTGGCGACGTCGGCAAGGAGGCTAAGGACAAGGCTGCCGAGGGTGAAGAGGCTGTTGAGGATAAGGCGGCTGAGGGCGAGGAGGCTGCCAAGGAGCCTCTCGACTTCACCATCCTCAAGGGCACCACCGTCGACAAAGAGGGTAACCTCGTCAACGACCAGGGTGACAAGCTCGGAAAGGTCGTCGAAGGAGAGCTCAATCAACTGATCAGCCTCTATTCTGACGACCAAGGTATCATCTGGGACAAGACCGGCAAGCAACTTGGCAAGGCCGAGCCCATTTCTGAGTGGGACCGCGAGCAGAAGGACTTCTCTATCCTCAAGGATACTACTGTTGATAAGAACGGAAACCTCGTCAACGACAAGGGCCACCTCATCGGACGTGTCATTGAAGGCGAGATCAAGCAACTTATTGGTCTCACTTCTGACGACCAGGGCATTATCTGGAACCGAACTGGCAAGGCCGTTGGTAAGGCTGAGCCTCTCCCTGAGTGGGAGCGTGGTGAGCAGAAGGACTTCTCCATCCTCAAGGGTGCCGTTGTCGATAAGGAGGGCGGTCTTGTCAACAACAAGGGCGACACCATCGGCAAGGTGACTGAGGGTGAGATCCGACAGCTCGTTGGTCTCGAGTCAGACGAGAACGGCAAGATCTGGAAAGACGGCAAGGTCGTCGGCCAGGCTGAGCCTCTCCCTGAGTGGGACCGCGTCCAGAAGAAGGACCGTTCCATCCTCAAGGGCACCAAAGTCAACAAGGTCGGCAAACTCGTCGACTCCAACGGCACTGTTCTCGGTAAGGTTGTCGAGGGTGACCTGAAGGAGCTCGTTGGCAAGCGAGCCGATGAGAACGGCGACATCTGGAACGATTTCGGTGAGGTCATCGGTAAGGGTGAGCCCGTCTCTGCCTCTGAGCGTGAGGAGAAGTCATCTGCTCCCTTTGAGCACTTCCCTGGTGCCACCGTCGAGTCCGATGGCCGTGTCATGTACCAGGGCGAGCAGGTCGGTGAGGTCGTCGAGGGTAGCCCCAAGGAGCTCAAGGGTAGCCAGGTCGATGAGGATGGTGACATCCTCGACCGCCGTGGTAACACGATCGGTAAGGCCAAGCGTTGGGAAGCCCCTGAGGAGGAGCCCGAGAAGCCCATCGACAACTCTGCCCTTGCTGGTAAGCGTGTCAACAAGGCCGGTAACCTCGTCGGCGAGTCTGGCGAGATCTACGGTCGTGTAATTGAGGGTGATGTCAAGAAGCTTGTCGGACGCATGTCTGACCGAGAGGGCAACATCCGAAGTGAGTCTGGCGACATCATTGGCAAGGCCGAGCTTGTTTCTGAAGGCGAGCGTGGTGGCAAGAAGGATGGTCCTTTCGCTGGACTTAAGAACTGCACCGTCTCCAAGGATGGTAAGGTTGTGAACCAAGCTGGCGAGACTCTTGGACGACTTGTCATTGGAGATGCCAAGGCTTTGGTTGGACGTGCTGTCGATGATGATGGCGAGATTGTCGACTCAAATGGCAATGTCATTGGCAGGGCCGAGCGCTGGGAGGAGCCCGAGAAGGAGCAGAAGCACAACCCTCTTGCTGGTCGCAAGGTGAACCGTGAGGGCAACGTTGTTGACGCTGAAGGTAACATCATCGGTAAGCTTACCAGTGGTGAGCTTATCGACTGCACCGGTAAGGAGGTTGATGAGGATGGCGATGTCTTCAACCAGAAGGGAACCGTCATTGGTCACGTCTCCCTTCTTGAGGATATCCCCCCTACTCCTGAGCCCGAGCCTGAGGGTGAGACTGAGGAGGAGAGGATCAAGCGTGAGGAGGCCGAGGCAGAGGAGAAGAAGAAGGCTGAGGCTGCCGAGAAGGACAAGAAGCTTGCCCAGCAGCTGGCTTACCAGATCGAACAGACTCTGGAAAGACTCCGACCCATCTGCAAGGCCATCAACGACAAGATCAGCGCAGCTGAGGCAGAGAAGCCCGAGGACCGTGACGAGGAGGAACTTGTCCGACAAGTCAGGCCTCTGATCGAGGACGGTGGTAAGATCTTGACTGAGACAAACGGTATCATCCGGGGTCTTGACCCTGATGGCCGCATCTCGCGCAATGCAAAGATCAAGGTGGCTGGCGGTGAAGCTACTCCCGAGGAAGCTCACCTTGCCAACTTGCTCAAGGAGGTAGGTATCATAATCCCTTTACCCTAAAGCATTTGCTGACAGAACAATAGCTCTCCACCGAGATCCAAACCACCATCGAGGAAGGCAAGCGCAAGCTTGAGGGTATGCCCCACGCCAAGAAGGAGATTAACCCTCTCTGGGCTCTTCTCGCAGAGCCTCTGTTCCAGATCGTCGCCGCTGTTGGTCTCCTGCTCAGCGGTGTGCTTGGCCTTGTTGGCAAGCTTCTCGGTCCCGTCCTGGGCCCTCTGGTAAGTCATGATCATTTGTTATATAACGGTTCGTTGATCACCCTGCTAACAATGTTTTTAGCTGAACGGTCTTGGTCTTGGTGGCCTCCTTGATGGTTTACTCGGAGGTCTTGGTCTCAAGAAGATCCTCAGTGGCCTTGGCCTTGGTGTTGTTGTCGGCACCGTCACTGGCAAGAAATAAGCGAAGCAACATGATTGATTAAAGGTCATCTTTTAATGAATTGTATCTTTTGGGAATGTTGGGGAAGTAATATGTACGATAGGAGTTATTGATTTGTTTAGCTTTACGAATTTCACGACTAGTAGTAGCCAACTGTAATGTTAACTGGTGTTAATATTTGATATGTTCTGTCTTCCCTTCTCAAATCAGTCTTCTCGTCGCCATCGCAAACTTGACTGCCGCTCGCACCGCCTCTAGGTTAGGTGCCCATTTGGGTCCATCTGACGGCGGTCAATAGGCGGACGGGTACCCGTCCTTCTAAAATAGGACGGGTCCCGTCCCAATTGCCATATTCAGTCTAGCCCTCTCCGCTATCGGATTGCCTCCCGCTGTGCAATTCCACTATCTCAAGTGGTTTTACTTGAAGTCCCATTAACCTGCTATGTTTTTTTCAAAGCAAGTCGATGACTTTGATTTAAACAGCCTTGATGTATTCAAGTGATACATCCACTCTAAACTCTACTAGAACTACAGCTGAACTACAATACAACTTTCTTCCTATTCCGCGGCAGAATACAAGGCTTGTTGTTCATCGATATCCCGCTGAGCCATCTCCCAAAGCTCGCCTATGCCTCTTCTACTTGTAAATAGTCGTCCGTTCTCGGTATCCTCAGCTACTCGTGCTTCGATGCGATCAGTCTCTGCTTTATCCCAGTCTAAGTAAGCCATCATCTCTTCTTTAGTCTACTCTCTCAGACCTATCGAGGTTTTGCAGTACCTCCCCATCTGCTTATAATCAAGGCACCAGCTGTAGCTTGCTTTTGGGTATCCTAAAGGCAAGCCCATTGCTTTTCGATACTGGCGATTACTAAGCCAGGTTCCCGGGGGTTGAGCCTTATACCAGTCCTCTCTTGACTTGACGTATCTCTGGTGGATGGCTCGTGGATCGTCATACCTTAGATATGTAGTTGGGTCTGAAGCTGGGTCATCCGAGGTTAACTGTGAAGACACCGGCGGTGTATACATAGATGGTGCAGGTGATAGATGCCGAGGTTCTGGAGTCGTTATGTGTCGGTCTACCTGCTCTGTTTCGATGGTCAACTGGCATGGCAGATCTTAATAAGTTAATTCAGGCTCAAACTCGAAATTTTCCAAAGTCGTGATCGGTTGCCACTGTATTTCGTCGAGCGTTTCCATCGCTGGTGGCCTTGGCTCCTCCGGGACTGCAAAGGGTATCCATTAAAAATCTTCCGAACACGTCTGCGGCTAGTCTGAAGATACGACTGGCAATACTCTTAGTTCTAAGTATCATAGTGGACACTCCTTAGAGTTCCTTGCGTGACCTAGTATATAACATTTGCTGCACAAAGGAGGGTTTCGTATCAGCCTCGTGTTTTCGATGACTTCGAAGCCACTAAGTTCTCTTCTCACACTAGATAACGGCAAAGACGAACTCGCAGCCACTAGATCGACTCGCTGGCGGGGTTCTAAGAGGGGTCGCCGATTATCTTTCCAAGTCAAGTGCCAGTGCAGATAGAAATCTTCGAGTTGTAGCGCCTGGTCTCGAACTAATAAACCCTTCAGCTTATGAGCGCAGGGTAGCCCTTATAATCGTAAGAAAGAACCAGTACAGGCTAACAGGGGAGCAGAGTCTTCATACAATAAAAGCTTTCGTTACTACTTAACTTTTCGCAAAGCTTTATAAGATACCCAACCATATACTGCACCATAGAGGGTACTAGAGAGTTCAATAGGGGTCCTAATCTTCTGCTTGGCTTGGTTTAACTTCAGCTCCGCCAGTTGATTTAGTAGTGCATGCTTGATCGATTGCCAAGCTTTGAACAAGTCTAATGTAGATACTTTAAGGTGGCTCTTAAGCAGCCAGTGTATGCCTTTAACCCTTGAAGTAACGACGTTGTTAAAGTGGGGGTGTTAATTAACCTACGCCTTCACCAGCTTCTCTTTGTATTGGTTAAGCCAGTTTGTCTTGATATATCTGACTTCTTCGATATAATCCGGGAGATATTTCTTCTCAAACTTAGACACACATTCGTGGAAAGTTTATTCATTCGGTGACTTAATGATCGAATACCAATAGCCGTAAAACTTATTCCAAGCCTCTATTCCCGGGTTATCCCCTTGAGTCTGGCGCGTAAATCTCGGCTAATAGTAGCAGAGAACTGCCTTATTAGCATACCAGAGACATAGCAGCGGCCTTGATAATGGGAAGCAAGTATCAACAGCATTCATACATGCTAGGCAGCGATCAGTCAAGATGACAGAGGGATGCCTAATTCTGTGGTTTTCGCACAACGATCGGAATCGATCTAACGCCCAAAAATAGTCTTCTTCACATTCCCCACTCAGGAAAGCAAACGCGACATAGAACGAACGTTGACAAGAGTCGACACCAATCAAGTCCAAAAGTGGCATGCCGTATTTGTTGGTTTTATATATACAGTCTAAGATTAAGATATCCGGATATGCCTATAGGTATGCCACTGACTCGGGATGCGCAAATAGAACAGCTTTAACTCGACCATCTGGACCGGTTTGAAATTAACTCCAAAATCCTTCTCTAAACAGCTGATCAGCAAGTGCGTTAATGCTGCTTTATCCTTGACATACTTCCCGTCTAGCATCTGCAATACAATTATAGATGTCCTGTTGTGTTGCTATCGTATCGGTGTTCTGCCATATATACATTCTAATTTCTTTAGGGGCTATCCCAGCGTTAGCAAGGCCAGTCAGTTAAGACAGTTGCTCCTTAGACAGTGTTCGAAGTACCGGGTAGGCGGTGATGTCTTGGCTTGGTTCATGGTTATATAGTGAGAATCGGCTGTTAGAACGGTGCTGCAGAGTCCAGGTACTTCTATCATTATTTTCCTTCGCTAGTACAGAGAACTCGCAGCCTGTTGTTCGAGTTGTCGTCTTACGTTGGCGTTCTCTGGAAACGATTGGATGGTTACGGCGACGATTACACATGTACGTGATCGTCCTCCTGCCGGTTTTCTCCTTGGTTGACCTTCCAGTTATGAACGCATAGCCCCTGGTCACTGCCCAGGCGTTGATTGCCTCGAATAGCGCCTCCCGTGACTCATACTCGCCTTCAGGAGGGAGACAGTCACCAGGAAACGGTGTCGGACTTTGAGATTGGTTGAAGTTCATAGCGAAACAGTCGTCGTAAGCCCGTAGTCTCGACACGATTAGCAGCGAGTGTAGTAGAACGCGATATTCGAGATGGTGCGAGAGGGAGACCGATAGCGGAGTGAGCTATACCAGATATGGTAATTAGGACGGGACCCGTCCCATTTTAGAAGGACGGGTACCCGTCCGCCTATTGACCGCCCAATTTGTATCCGCATTTTCCTAAAGCCCATACTGAACCTTGGTTTTACACCATCAATCTGAAATTCGTGTCCTCAAGCCCATATAGCGCCTGCTCCTTGATTGTTCTTTTCCTTTCTGTTCTGCCGTGCCTTGCTTCTCCCGTGTTTTAATAGTATTACCGGCGAACTAGCTTGAAGGCTATTCTTCAAGTGTCCAGCGTCCTATCTACGGCGGCTGAAGCGGCGTCCGCCTCTGTGCACAGGGTGTTTAGTATAGGGTATGAGTAGGTTAGTAAGAGTAAGTAGGTGAGGTTCTTGCAATCTGACTTCAATATTGTGTGTCGAGTCGTCCTGTGGCTATTGCAAATCGTATAGTTGCATGGACTGCCTGCATGTTTGGCGTCCACTTGGCGTCATCTGATGGTGACTTTCCTCCCAGGTAGAACGAGAGGTTCCCTCTCAATATCTCGGTGCACTGCAGCATCTCAGTCCTGTGCGCTGTCCATTTCCTGCATCGAAAGAGAAAGTGCTCTACTGTCTCTATCGCTTGTCCGCATGCGCATTGCTGTGACGCTGCTATGCTGATCCGGAAGAGGTATCCATTTAATCTGGCCATGCCTGTCCTAAGTTGTGCTAGCACGCTGGCTTCTCTCCGTGACAAGCCATCGTAGAGCAATCGAGTGTGCTTACCCGGGAGCGCAGCATCAACCTTCTTCGAAAACTTCCCAATATTGTCTGGTAGCCGTTGGCTTGCACGCTGGCTCGATCGGGCTATATTCAGGGTCGTCGATCGCATTCGGGGAAACTTCTGTCAGTGTTGCTAATAATATAAACAATACGATATTGGCAATATGAACCCCCTCGCAATATTATTGTATTGTCAAGGGGTGCATATTGTATTATCCAATATGAACATGACTCGTATTATATATATTGCCAAGAAGCTAATATATTGCCAAGAAGCTAATATATTGCCAAGAAGCTAATATATTGGCAGTGTGACAATACATGCAATATATTCCACGTGACCCGTTCAAATCTCGTCACCCTGGAAATCTCGTATCCCACACCATGATTTAAGGCACTCCAATGCCTCAATTACATCACCCCCAAGTCGATTTCGACGGTCTGTAATCGTTATCTTGGCACCAGAGAAGAGTCGCTCCGGCTCCGCAGACATTGCGGGAATTGACGGTATATCCACGGCCATCTTGCTCAGGCTCGGGTAGGTTTTCTGTTGCGTCTCCTCTAGCCACCATGCAAGGGCGCTTGTAAAGCCATAAACCCGTTCAGAATTGCAATATCGCTCTTATTCGTCTATGGCGAGCGACGGCTGCAGATGCTTGTTCCTCCAATTCAAGAACTCGTTCGTGGTTGTCGATGGGACCTCGCAGAGGAAGCGGTGATTCCACAGGTTTATATTCGTTCCACAGCGTCTCAATCAACTTCTTTGATGACTCAGCCCACTCCTTTCTCCAGTTCTCTTTTATGTAGTGCCATTTATGCGAAGGGTGGAGCACAATGGCTGCAACATACGCAGGCGATTCTTCAGTAAGGCGATAGTACTTATCCAACTTGGCCCAGCCCGAGTTATACATCGGTGCCATCACCGAATCGTCGATAGCTGCCTCCCTGCCGGCTTCTAATTGTGCTAATACGAAATCCATCACCAAGAGGACATTGTCGAGTGTTGCAAACGATGACTCGAGAGCCTTGGTCGTCATCTTCAGCTTCTCCAAGAAGGACTTGATCTTCTCCAAGATGATCCAGTCCTCTAGAGAGAGCTCGTCTCCAGCGCAATCTACGTCCATCCATTTATTAAGATAGCCGTCAATTGCATCTCTAAGATTCAATGCGGCCCTCAACATGGTATACCACGAGCTCCATCTTGTGTCATTGTCTCGCGCAAGCCTACGGTTGTGGCTGATAGCAAGAAACTTTTGGCTGCGTTAAACACTCCGTTGGATGTAAACGACGAAGTTGTGAAGCCTGCCAAGAGGACCCTTCTTCCGCCACGCTTCAATATGTTTTAGTGTCACATTATGCAGGCCAGCATCGTCGCGTTCGAGCTTCTCATTGTCAGTGACGAAGAGGAAAGCTTTGGCGGCGAGGTTGATGATATGACCTTGGCAGCGGAGTCGGTGAGCTTCGGGATCGTATTGGATGTCATATCGGCGTAGGAGGCCTGTGGGATGTGAGGGACAATCATTAGAAACAGTGAGTTGTACTGACCAAGCGAAAGGGATCTCATCATTGTATCGTTATTGCCAGCATTGTCCATCACGAAATACCCAAGCTTGGAAGCAAAGCCCCATTCGTCCACCACTTCCAAAATTGCCACAGCGAGGTGAGAACCGTCGTGCTCACTGTCGATGTCTTTCAACGTCAAAATATGGTGCTCCAGCTGGCCATCTTCCGTGACATAGTGGCCAACTACGACTAGGATGGCCAAAGTGTTGGGAGAAGTCCAGAGGTCGCAGCTGATGTGAATTCTTGACTTCGCCGACTGTATGCGCTGCTTGGCCTTCTCCTTCTGGTCTTCATACTGCCGCATGATCCATTTCCTGATGGTCTCGTGCGTGTCTGGAAGCCAAGTATCGATATCGTTATTGATGTACACCAAGAGTACTCGGAACTCTGGACGTTCCACGAGCCGAAAGGGGAAAGAACAGGTCGTGATAAACCTCACATATAACACTTCGAGCTGGTCAGGGTCGATCGAATCTCCGGATTGATCGTTGAGCCGACGGCGTTTGCGGGGATTTTCTTCTGCTGCAGCACGAGCTTCTTCGAGGATCGCTCGTATCGTTGCCACTTTAGCTGTGCGCGGGGCTCCTTTTAGCAGACCGTGGATGTCAGGAGGAGGGTCCATAAGATGTTTTGCGGGAGCCGCAGTACCCCCGGAACAGGCATATGCTCTGTCACAATGTTTGCAGCACCACTCTTCTTTTCCGGTCCGCTAATTGTAGTACCTCGTCTCTATCTCCTCGTTTGGCATATGAGAGAAGACCCATGATGTTCTGGGCTTGGTGGAGGAGGTTGTAGAGGCTGTGCAAGGTCGAGATTTGGACGTTTGGCCTTCGTCTAAGCCATGTAACTGCTGGCTGGAAAACTCCGAAAAGTCGACTGAAATTGACGACTCTCTTCGTTGTGACCATCTTACAAACGGGAGGCGTCATTGAGGCATGACGATACGGTTAGTCAATATGTTCGACTGTAAAGAAAAGCAGTCTCTTCAGGGTAGCCAAGAGAACTGATCCCAAGACCCCTCCAGTAGCATTGACATCTGCGCCAAACTGCACCAGTAAACGTACCACATCGATAGCATGACTCACATGCCAGCGACAAGCAGCGTGCAAGGCCGTCCATTCCGATTGAGTCCTCAAGTTGGGGTCCGCACCGGCCTCAGGAAGAATTTGAACGGCTTCAACACGGAGACCCTGGCTCGTGTCCCTAAGCCAATTTCCGCTAATCCCTATAAGTACTAGCGTTGTTGCCTCATTCATACATCCAGCCTTCCTGTGTATAACTCCGTAATTCAACGGCACATTATGCAGCCATTCTTGCGCTTTGACAGCCTGCAAAACGGGATGATGTTTAAAACACTAAAATACAAAGTTCCCCGGCCGTAGTTCCCTCGAGATTCACTTATGTCGTAAGACTGAATAATGATATCTTTTAGGGCCATGCATGCATCCATTACAAGTAGCTGCCAAGACTCGGCACTTTGCCAGTGGGACTGAGCTATTCCCGATTTGTAGGTTGATCTAATTGCATGTCTGTTACATAAGTTGATCCTTGCTAAATGGTTTACGGTCTCCTCACAAGGCCGTCAGTCGGCTTTGTAGGAGTTGATCGGATAACAGTAAACATTTCCATGCTTTTCTCTGAGTTCAGGATGTACATCTATAGCTGGAGCATCCTCTGTTACATCCATCGTCGCCTATGACTATAAGACTCCTGTATACATAAGAAGTCACTCTTTAAGTGGTAAACCTGTTATCACGGAGTGCTGTACGCCACAAAATAGAGGACTCAATCATTGAATGAGCATCCTGTAACAATCTTTATCTGCTAATGACCGTTTCCTACAAAGCTCTGCAAGCCAGCCTATCCATAGAATGGTTTGTCTCATATGCGGGTACAGCCGACATGCAATTGAAAATTTGTCACTATATCAGTTGGCTGAGGTTTAGGACATTACGAAATGAGGGCTAGCACACCAGCGGTAACCTTGAATGATCTCCTTGGGTTGCGACCTATGGTGTTCTAAAGCACAACACCCAAGATCCATGATAATAAACCTACCAATCTCAGTAAAATTGCAAGGCGCGGCATGGCGACAATCAAGTGGGGACAGACCAGGGTTAGCTGTAAGTGATGGGGAGACGAGGCTCCGGTGTGGCTTCGTGCTCTATCCTGTTACGGCCAAACATACATATGCTCCGCGTCATGGTCCGTCATGGCCTCCAATATATGTTTGCAAATGATCACTAGCCACACAGCTCGCTGGGCTCCCATTATAACGGTCTAGGGGGATTCGGCGAACTCGCTTTCGAAAAATCCACCAAAATCGCAGATCTCGAGTTCGGTACTCTCTTTCCCCCTAAGCACGGTTCATGTTTGATACTGTATCAGGTCAGCTCGGTGTGCCTCGTCTGTATCCTAAGCATTTGCATATAAGGCTGTTCTGGATGCCGGTGCCGGTACCCGATTCCGCTCCCTCTTTAAGCCTTTGTTCTAAGCGTGCCGTACGTAATAGCCATACTGTAACCAACACGGTAGGTTAATGAGACGGAACGACGCGTGATATGATATGTCAGAGTCGACACAAGTCCGAGCGCTAATGCTAAGAGGGCGAGAGCTGGCAAAGCGTCAGTTTAAGCTCAATATTTGCCAGCAGTCATTGAACTATTTGATTGATATCGACTCCTTTTCTATGGTATACACCGATTCATATACGACCGCACTCCAGGGTCATTAGAACTTGGCCGTCGCAATTCGCTACCCTGTAGCTGCCACCCGCATATCTGGTAGCGCTATTGAGCATATTCCTGAAAACACGACACACTAAATGTTTTACATATGTGCGATCAGCATAACGCATAATCTTTAGCTTAAGGCTCAATATTTACCCTTCTAGTTCAAGAATTCGAGCAGTATCTGCCAAATCGACTGCCGCCCCTTATCTTGAGACTTGTCGAATCGCTGACTTCGATTTATCGGCTTGAGCCAACAATATACTGGTGGCTCCTCAATCTAATATTTTCTTCTAAACCCTCAAATTACTCAGCATCCAGTTCATTAGTGGTATATTATGAGCAGATGGTGGTTGGCGTTACTTGATTAAGCCATAACTAGCAACATCGCTACATTGCCTTTCAGTATCCAGTCGAGGCCTCCCAAACGTCGATATGGAAGTCATGGAGTTAGTCGAGAACGAGCCTACCGCTCGTCCATTCCAATGTGATTGGCAATCCTGCAGAAAGGTACATCGTCTTTACCCTGAGTGTTCTAGTCGCGATCTGATAGTTGGCATAGAGCTTCAACCGTAAGAGTGATCTGCAAAGACATTATCGAATTCACACGAATGAGCGGCCTTACGCATGCTCCATCTCGGGATGCGGAAAGAACTTTATCCAGAAAAGTGCCTTGACCGTTCATATTCGAACACATACTGGAGAAAAGCCGCACCAATGCCAATATGACAATTGCGGAAAGCGTTTTTCTGATGTACATCTTGACTGATGTCTATAAGCCTATAGAACGCTAATCAAGTTTCAAAGTCCTCAAGCCTCGCCCGTCACCGACGTGTCCATACGGGCAAACGTCCGTACAAGTGTACCTATGGTGGTTGTTCTAAAAGGTAAGATGAGGAATGTCTTGGTCTACCCTAGTACTAACACATGATGTAGCTTCTGTAGAAAAGCTACGATGGTTGAGCACCAACGGAGATCGCACCAGTACGGAATGAATCCCAATGACATCCTATACGATTGCTCCTCGGATTCAGAAGACGACGAGCCTCCTTTGACCCCCCAACACTCTGCAATTACCTGGTCGCCTCGTGATGTCGTTTCTATGGACCAAGCGACTCCGCACGGCCCGACTTCGTACGCCGACTTTGGTCAACCAGTCCATGGCCAGCTTATGCCACAGCAATACGCCAATCGACACGGCATTCCTTCAAATGTGCCTCGAGAGTCTCACGGCCAACCCATACCCAACTATTACGTCGATGCTCCAACACGGCGTCGAACTATGACTACGCCAGGACAAAAACACCTTATTACTGAGCGGAGTAATCCAGGGATTCTAACGATGGCGGATACTGCACGACCTCATCACCAGCTTCCTCAACAAGTAGAAAGGCTTCCTATAGAGTTACCGTATTCAACCTTAGCCATCGCAGCCCCGATTCAAACTAGCCCCAGTATCTTTTCTACAACACCGGCTTCTAGGCCCGAGGTTCAGGAATGCCTCTGCAAATATCTGCTCGGAAAGGAGCCGGAATACGCCCAGGCGGACTCCCAACAGTCCATGATCCAATATCAGCAACATATACAGAACCTTATAAGCCAGCCCCAGCAGCCAGTGACCTCTCAGGCGCAGACGATTCACGCGCCTGCAGATAATCACTCCTTTCAAATATCTGCTCAGTCCCAACAGGAAAAGTGGTCAAGTTATGTCCTTCCGATCGAAGCCACAACTATCAGGCAGTTGCCGGCGTTCGGCAATGCGGTTTATGATTCTTATGAAGCAAAAATCGAAGTTGACGATCCTTTAATGCAACTGCCAAACAGAGTGCTTGCCAGTATGTAATTGACCTCGAGGCTCTGAGGCTGCTTTGCTTTATGGGCTGTTCAGGCGATGACCTCTTATGATTACGCGCTTATGTTGTCCTGACTGAAGAGGTTCACAAGGTATAAAGCTAGTATTGGGAACCATTACCAGTGGTAATTAGTACAGTAAGGTCACCAGGGCCGGCATAGATGAAAAGTATAAAACGCGGCGGGATTGGGACGATCCTTCGTACAGTAGCGTCTTTGCATATCTAGCTACTTACATTTGCTAATGAGTACGTTTATGAATGACAACTCGGCCCGCTTTAAGTCACAAATATGTACTGAACAGTGAATGGAAAGGGGGTTGGGTCTTATTCCATCAATTTATTTGGCAGTTTGTTTGGAATTCAGTTGTAAGTATCGCTGCCTCCTCGCCCTATGTGATCCCAGTCGCCAACCTTACCCAGTGCATGTGCGAGTTCAGATGAAGTTAGCTGACTGCAGAGATACAGATATCCCGCTTCACGTGAGGGCGGGATAATTAATCAGTTGCAGGGAAATTTTGCACGCCTCTTATTCCGTCTTTTGAGTGCAGTCCAGTTCTGTCGCGCCTCTGTGACACTGCAAACAGGAATTTTAATGACACCTGGTGCAGTTACACCTAATTCCTGGATAGAACTCAAACCATCAGCCGTTAAGGTTGAACCTAGCGGCTCACCACCGTTCGTCTTGCCGTTGGCGTTGAAAGAATTTCCCGCACTATTGTGCGACGAACATTAATAACTACTCTGACGGACGCTTATAGCTATCGCAACACAAGGAAAGTACTCACCGATGTATGGTATCCCTCTCGTTAGCCCTCCAGGCCCGTAACATCTACAGTTTCAACTCCAAGTGCAGCGTTAAAGAGTAGAGCCTCGCATCTCTTGCCGTCCTTCGGCATGGGACTACCAGTACATTTTTCTGCGGCCCTCTTGGTAGCCACAAGATAATAAAGCCAGTCATCGTAGCATATCTACGTGCTCTAAGATGTAATCAGCGATATCTCGTATGGGACCACGGGATCTATCATGTCGCATTGCGCATGCGCGACCATAACAACTGGGGAGAGGTCTGGTGCAAGAGACCGAACTAGGAGAATCAGAATAGAGTATAGTGCCTTGAAATTCATTGCTTGTATGTTGGGGTCGTCGACCGGCTTGTGTGCGTTTGCCAGAAGCTTGCCATCCTCGATTAGGCTCGTGAGAGATGCGACATAGGGCTCGGATCCGTTGGAGAGCTGCGTCTTCATTTTACTGCATTGAATTTGGGCCATCATCGTAACAGCGAGAGAATAAGGAGTGCGAGCAACGTCGAGAATGCCTTCCGTTGTCAGCGGCTAGATGATGGATAATGCAGGCTCGTAACTTACAACCAAGCCCCAATCATGGCCAGAATAGCAGGGACATCCAATGCAAATCTACTTAAATGTGGGAAAGCACTGCTATGATTAATCCACTAACGGATAGGGCCATTAACCTGCTCCGGCTCGAGCCTGTAGTACCGTTCAAGCTCACTTCCTGTTACCGAGAGCTTATACTGCCGACTTTTCACCCACTGCTCAAACCTACTTTGCTCGGGTCGGGGCGTTGACGAGGACGGGGCCAAAACCGTCTCAGAAGCATCATCGTCATTTTTCGAGTACCAACGCTCAAAGTAGGCTTTAATGCCATCCTTTGCATCCTGAAGCCATTGCAGCTGCTCTGGGGAAGTCCAATTAGTCTCGAGCCACCGGAGGCCAAGGTCCGGATTCCGAACAACAGAGGCTGCAAACAGAGGCGACTGCCCGAGGAGAGTATAGTACTCATTTAGCTTGACCCAAGCAGTACTTATGCTTGCCCTGATACTCGCATGCTCTTGGCCCTCCATACTGGCAATATTGTCCATAGAACGAGCATCGTCATGTAGGTAATCCTCTCGAGAATGTACAGGAAGGGCATTCTCATTAAACTGTGGGCTGGTAAATGGACGAGCCTGAAGAGCTCTTTCGCGACGGCGACGTAACGGCGTGATCTTGTAGCCTTGAAGTTGTGATGGTAGTCGTGACTGGCGTGAGGGTCGCTCTCGGGTTTGTCCGACTGTCGATGACCGTGCCGGTGTTGATTTCACAACTGTAGGCAGTTCGGGCTCCTCCCCCTGGATCATGCGCCTTTCTTCCGTAACTGAATTAGCAGTTTCATCCTCGTAGAGAATTTTCCAGTCTTCAAGATGTTCCAGGATAAATTCCATCCCTGTCATGACTTCCCAGAGCCGGCCGTGGCCCCCACTTGTACCCCATCCTCTGTGTTCTCATTGTCATATTGTAGATCGGCTTCAAGGTATGGCTAACTTCTCTGAGGACCTTCCAGTCATCGGAGGTCAGAATGTCGGCCGTAGGAACCCTCCTTGAGGCATCTTTCTAGCCCTGACTCCTGAATGAAGCTGTTGAGCTCAGACTGCTTGACTAAGGCACGCTCAATCATCATATAAGTCGAGTTCCATCTCGTAGCGTTGTTCTGTATCACTTCAAGCTCGGCAGTTGATTCTTCTGCAAGCTTATATGTGTCTACCTCCTCCTGCTCCATTGCATGTGCTTTGAAAGCTTCGGTGCGTTGCGGAGAGGCTCGGATGAACTTGACGATATTGTGAAGCTTCCCGACTGGACCCTTGGCTCGCCAGTGTTCGAGATCTTCTTCAACCCGCTCTAACATGTCATAGGCCTCAGACTGAAGTTCGAAAGAAGCTGCATCATCGCCGTAGAGGAAGGCTTGGGCAACGAGGTTTAGACCATGACCGAAACATCGCATCCTTCGTGCCTCCGTGTCCGCTCGAGTTATCGCGGCATCGAGAGTTGTGTAGAGGTTTCGCAAGCAAACATCATTACTGGCCGCATTATCACAGATCGAGACCCCGAGCTTACCATCGATACCCCAATCACGGGCCACGTTCCTTATGGTGTAAGCGATGTTCTCGCTGGCGTGAGATCCGATCTGCCTCTTGAAAGCCAGCAGCCGGCTTTGATATAAGTGTCTCCGATCGATAAAGTGACCAAAGATGGAAATAAAAGCTAATCTATTGGGAGAGGTCCAGAGGTCGAAGCTAAGATGTATCTGGGTAACAGCATTATCGAGTTCCTCCTTGACAGCCGCTTTCTTTGAAACGAGTATGTTCTCTAGATCTTTTTTGGTTGCAGTTCGACCCTAGAGCACCTGAACATAAAGATCAGAGTCCAGCTGACGGAACAGCTCCTGCAGATAGGTACTCTCAAAGGTAGTAAAGGGGAGATTAGAATCAATGATATAACCAAAAGAGAGCTCTCTAATCCGTGCCATCTTCGCTCGAGGAAGAAAGAGGGAAGAAGAAGCCGGGCGTTTCTTGGATCCATTTCTCTGGAGGTCGAGAACTGAAGGGTCACCAGATGAACCCGCTTCAAAGGTCTCGGTGATCCCGTGAGCTCTAAGAACCGTTAGTGATAGCCCGGAAATGAGAAGTACCACGAACTTGAAAAGATGAGCTGATGCCGATGATGTCGCCTGAGCATTAAAAAATCGCGGTGCACCCTTATCATCGCAGAGCCGGCAACACCAGATATCCCCACTGGACGTATTGTCTTTCCTCAACTCTGCTAGGAACCAGCCATGGTTTCCAATCCAGCTTCGCCTGCCCCTACTTTTCCTCTTGTCTAAGGCTTGCAATAACAAAACGTCGTTGACCCCAAATGATCTTGCTGTTGAAGTAAAAGGGTTGATTGTGTTGTTGTTAGTTCTAAGTTACATGTGTCTGAGAGGAGCACAGCTCCTTACATAGTATCCACATCCTAGCCAACAGCAGATCGGACCACCTTAGCCACCACACTGTCTCAACACTTGCAAAGGTCATCAACGGATGAATCAGCAGGAGCTTCAACAGATTGAAACCCAATAACCAATATATGTTTCTAAACATTTAGGGATGCGTTGGCTTCTCTGGCTAAGGCTGTGTCGTACTGGGGCAAGAGGTAGGAAAAACGGGTAACTTAACCAATTAATATACCTTTAGATTGCTCTCCAGCCGAGCCCGGGGCGGCCTGGGGTTCAAAACCAGCCAATCGGCTTGACTCAGTCCTCTAGCACCATTGCTTCTTGGGGAAGTGCCCCACTCTACGGGACCGGAACATTTATGTTGGGGATATTTCGGGGCCGGAACATAAGGATGATCCGACGGTTCTAGGGTAATCACCATCTTTTCTACAGATATCAGATATATCAGATCCATAGATGCTTGTGTCTGAATTGATTGATCTGTGAGAATACCGTATTTGATCTGAATTGATTGAATTGATTGATATATCTGATTGTTAATCTGATCTGACGGCAGCCCTGTGTTGATGTTTATTTGTCACAGCGCGTAGTCATTCTCAGTCAATAATGTTTAATCCAATGGAGATAGACGGCCAACGAACCCCTTCTCCACCGGCCTGGTTTTGCTCACCCTTAGCCGTCAAGCGCGATTAGGAGCGGTGAAGAACCAGAACGATCATTGTCTAAAAAACTAGGGTAGCCCATTCTGGGGATTTGTGTTGACAGAATTGCAAGGGGTAGTGGTGTCGCGTTTGCCGACCGGCAAGTAAATGTACCAGGAAACCTATCATGTTTAAGAGGCTTTTTTGACCGTTTTCCAGTTGCATGGTGCCTAGGAGATGATCTTTTGGTGAAGGTTGGATGTATTCCGGCTGGTAGGGTTTGGCTTGGTCTTTGGTGGCAAGTGGCGATTGGCTGAAGAGATGAGGTTCGCGTGCTCGAGGCCCTAAGCCCCACTGGGAGGCCGGGAATAACATCGGAGAACCACGGCGCTGAGATTTGGAACATTTGAAATATTTGATCAAATATCTCAAACAACAAATCCAGTTCCAAAAAGTGTCAAATAAATCAAATATGACCACGGATTTGATTTGCCTGATTTGAGGGCAGCGCTGGGTATCGCGCAGGGGACGAATCCGACCCTGAAATACTGCAAAAGAGCACCTTCTTGTCCGCCGGAATATGGGGTCGAATTGCTTTGCTTGTCAGGGCTTTCGGCAAGGCCAAGTGAGGTCAAAAGGCCAAAAAAGAGGCCTCTTGGGGAATTGCTGGTACTTCTATCACAATAGAAATTAGGTAGGCAATAAAGTACCCCTTGTTTGAGGCATTTTAATTGGACCGACCCCGCTGTCAGTACGGGAATTGAGGCTTGTGGACACTGAGGAGATGAAGTTAAGAGGTATGGAGTAGCGTCTGCTACACAGTAACATTATTGCTGGAATTTTGTTGGACAAACTGTAGTGTAGGTGGCTCTCTTATCACTTATTACAGCCCAAGCAAGTAGGTCCTGCAATGCGACGTGCACGATCCCAAAGGGTGAGCTGCTATTCTATTCTACTCAACTCGCGACGGCGGGGCCTCCCAGATGCCTTCCTAAGGTGCCTGCACCAGGTTGGCTCACACACCTTTAGTCATACTTGTATGACGTTGGCTGTTTCAACCCGTACTTAAGGCAACGAAGCAACCTATGGCACGCGATTGCGAGAGGTGACGGATGGTTTGCGCTCTTTTTTCCCTCTTACTCTGCGACCACCTTTCCTTCAAGTTTTATCAAACAAACTTGCGCCTTTAATGGTATGGAATTGTCGTCAACGTTGTCGTATTATTTTTATTGGTTTTTATTCAGGCTTGTTGTCGCCTGATATCCATATTGCCTCCTCTGTCTGCCCTACACATTTACTACGCCCGCGATTTTCCTCACCCCGAGAGACAGTGATGCGCCATAACTTACTGCTCGTCTGCCTCTCTTCTGGCCCTTAACAAGCTCGCAGCATTTCACCCTTTGCTATTTCCCGATTTAATCAGACCATTAAAATTTCGTGCCGTGAACTTTTGCTATCGCATCACCTTGTGCAACGCCAAGAGTAGGGATTGGTTGGAATGAAGGGAAATCCAGAAGCCGAATCCGTACAAGGGGATCGACCCTTCCAACCAAAGGCAGAAGCAAAGGCACCAGCAGATGTCGATTTACCAAGCGAACTTCGAGGATTCCAAGGCCACATTGAAGTGACAGATGAAGCTCAAGTTGAAGACCCAGCAAAAGCCCACTTCAAATCGTGGATCGAAGTCCAGAGCGAAACGCAACCCCAAAAGCCTCCGTCCGAATCTCCAACTGGTGATGCAGAGGGTGACAATGATGTAAGTCAGCTGCCCCGTGTCGAAAATGATGCCTCCAGTACAGTGCCTGGCGTGATTGGCACAACAGCTGGAGGCGCTTCGAACATGACCTCAGCTCCAGGCACAGATCGGCCAACACCAGCGCCACCCGCCGCTGAAACTGGAGTGGGAGTGGTAGCTGGACCGGCTTTGATAACTCCACGCGGGCGGGCTGCATCAACCTCCACTGGCCTCTCCATCACAGCCGCCGGTCATGGCCATGTCCCTCAATTTGTCGCTCCGTCATCCTACCTACGACGCAGGGCTTCTATCCGGAGCCCAATGGCGCCCACCGAGCCAAAGCCTCTAAATCCGTTGGACAGAGATCAGTTGCAGGGTCTGGTATGTGTTCGTCTCTTTGTCTCCCTTTAGAATTTGTCTTGCCTCATCGCATCCGTCTGCCCCTACAACTTCCAACGTGGGGCACGCGCGCATCCGGTAACAGGCGATATCTCGAGTTGAAGCTAATCTCCTGTTTGATAGAATGCCATTCGCGATTTCCTTAGAGTTCGCACCAGCTACGATCAGTGCTGGATAGCCACACGTGTTGTTTCATACTGTTTCATATGAAACTGAAACAGTCCCTGGACCCGGTTTCATACAAAACAGTAACTCCCCCAGTTTCATATGTTTCAGTCGGTTTCATATGTTTCATATACGCCCGATGCGTCCCAAATATCTTAGTACCTAACCAAGAAAATTTCGCAAACCAAATGCCTTCAACGCAGTTAGAAGCTTGCTAATAGTAAATATGTGTCGCATATCACCACTAGGTTCGTGCGACTGGATATAAAACGTGGCCCGTACTTTAGAGTCGTGTCTCCGGTTTCACATCCGGCTTGTCGCATCAAGGACTCCAATCCTAACGACATGGGCTTAAATAGCTATGCCCGAACATATGGCTGTTCAATTTCATTTGTTCTTAAGTTAATTCTTATCAGTTGACTGGTGCCATCACTGATCCCTGTGGAGTTCATTGTCCGACAACATGTCATCAGCTTCGCCCGCTCCCTTGTTATCGGAGCCTTCTGATGAGCTCTTGGGACCTGCTTCGCCTGGTTCTCCCGTTCCCGCGAAGCGCACATTGGATCGCTCTCCCTCTGATCGGGCTGGCAAGCGCGCCAAAGGCCGTACGAACAAAAGCACTTGGAACGAGGCGCGTGGCCCTTATGAAGAGAGAGGGGAGAAAGCTCGCGATACCTCATACCACGAAATTTGGTACTGCAAGCACTGCGACTCCACAAAAAAGCCTAATTCGATAACGACGAACCTGAGTCGAGCCCGCAAGCACCTGCGGGACTTTCATGGCATCCGGGTGATAGAGCATGTGGAAAGGTCGGATCTGAAGAAGCAGCAACATGGCACCATTACGGACTTGTTCGGAAGGCAGGAGGAACGTCAAGCCAGTCGAGACCTTACTGAGGAAAAATATTTGGCAAACGCTATTAATATTCCTGCATTCGAGGAAGCACTTGCCAGGCTTCTTGCGGTTCGCAATATCGCCCACACATTCATCGAGTACCCCGAGTTTCATGCTGTTATACTCTCCTGCAACTATATGGCCCGGGACGTCCTCCTACGCAGCCGCAGAGCGGTGCCGAAGCTTCTCAAAAAGACTTTCGCTCAACACAAACAAGGGCTCGTCAAGAAGCTTCATAATTCTCTCTCATCTATGGTCCACTTCACCATTGACATGTGGACCTCATCGGAACAGAAGGCGGCATACCAGGCAATCGTGGTCCATTTTATAGATGCGGAAACGAGAGGAGTCGCTCAAGCGTTATTGTCACTGCGCGAGTTCAAAGGAAGCCACAACGGGAAATTGCAAGCCAAGGCTTTCCTGGAGGTTGTCGAAGAGTACGATCTCAGAGGAAAGGTTGGCTACTTTACGATGGATAACCACGACGCTAACGACACTATGCTTGACGATATCGCAAAAGAGATTGATGGTTTAGATCCGGTTGCCAGGCGACTACGCTGCAGTGGCCACATCATGAACCTCATCGTTCAAGCCTTCCTCTTTCGGAGTAAAGCAAAGAAGATTCAAGAGGATGAGAGAGAGGGGATTGATGAGGCGTATGAGCGGCTGTGCAGGCTATCCGAAAGAGAAGAATGGGGCATTATTACGAAGGCACAAGCTACCGAGGAATGGCGGGAGTTTAGTGTTCTGGGGAAACTCCACAACTTGTGCATATATTCAAGGAGCTCTACCAGCATTTACAACGACTTCAAGGCCGAGATTGGCAGGGCCTTGCCGAGGGACAATGACACACGTTGGAATTCATGGTTTCGCCTCATTGACGTGGCAATTGAGAATCGGGCAAAGTTCATGGATTGGATTCAAGAAAATCATGCCAAAATCGAGAAAGATGCACTGGACCACAACGATTGGAACGAACTAGGAGATATTCATGCGTTCTTACAAGTATTCCACCAGATCTCGGTGCGCCAAGGCCGGGAGAATACACTCGATGAAGTTCTCTCCCATATGGATTTCCTCCATCATCACTTCACGCGGACTAAAAACCGGGCTTTCAGTGGCCCACGCTTCTACGCGCGCTTTCACGTGGCTTGGCTAAAGTTCGAGAAGTATTACCAGCTTACCGAACAAGCCCCGGTGTACGTGGCCGGTATTCTCCTCCACCCAGCACTCCGAAAGAGCTATCTGAGTGAGCAGTGGAAGAGAAACCCAGCCTGGGTCAGCAATGCCGTGAAGGCTGTGAGGAAGATCTGGTCCACAGAGTACAAGAGCTACCAGCTCCCAGATGAACAACAGGAGAAAGAGCAAGAACTCGATGAGTTTGATCGCTGGAGGCAGAAGGTGTACAGCACAGCGAGTGAGGTGAAGGATGAATTCGACCGCTTTATTTATGTAAGTAATTTGAAGGCTTCTAATGGCCTGGTTTTGATGATACTTCGCAGGGCTCACAGGTTGGGATTGGACAACAAACGGCCTTACAGTGGTGGCTTGAACCGACCCAGCGAGAGAATTTCCCCCTCCTCTGCCGTATGGCTATTGACATATTCTGCATCCCCCCCATGTCTACGGAAGCAGAGCGAATCTTCTCAGGCGCAAGACGGCAGGTTAGATGGGATAGAAGTAGCATGTCTGCCAAAATGGTAGAGGCATGTGAGTGCATTAAAAGTTGGATAAGTGTTCCAAAGGGAAAGA
Source organism: Fusarium sp. MPI-SDFR-AT-0072 (assembly GCA_020744335.1). Classification (NCBI taxonomy): domain Eukaryota; kingdom Fungi; phylum Ascomycota; class Sordariomycetes; order Hypocreales; family Nectriaceae; genus Fusarium; species Fusarium sp. MPI-SDFR-AT-0072. The sequence continues at coordinate 4,767,442 of JAHBOG010000004.1, forward strand.
GCAGGCCGCTTCTTGCAGGGGTGTTTAGGGAAGCGGAGGATATCGACGCGGCTGTAAGGATACTCCAAGAAGATATAGAGATGAGTAAGGGGGCAGAAAGTGATGGTGAGCCTAGGGAATTGGTAGTGTAGGTAGGCAGACAATGCCAAACATCTTTGGGGTACTTAGAGATAAGGAGTATATCGACGCCGAGCTTGTCAAAAAATTAGACTGCAACTGGATATTGTTTCGTATGAAACTGAAACCGGTTCATATGAAACTGAAACTATACTGACGCCCGGTTTCATGAAACTGAAACTCCCCCCAGTTTCAGTTTCATAGCGTGGCTATCCAGCACTGTATTAAAGTACTAATTAACGGCTATGAGAGCAAAATAATTAAATTTTGAAACCGTCTAGCGTTTCTATCTCTTCGTCTTGGTAACTGGATGGCGTTTCATAAACTTGGCTATTCAGTGTGAACCGATAGCCCTTTCCCGGGTCTTGCTGTCTCAAGGGGGTAGTGACGGTGGCACGAACTTGACTGTGAGAAGGAGCATAACCCAAGACCTCTTGTCGTAGTATCCAGGTAACTAATCTGGCCTCCTGAAATTTGGATATTAGCTGGGCAGGCTGGATAACCTCGGACTTTGGCGGTAGATCTCTCAATCGGTCCGAAAAAGTGGTTTAAGGCATACCGTCCTTCTGGGCGGCTTGGTTCTGGGAGAGGCTATTATCTGTGACATATAATATTGCTTCGATAGTACTATTCTATTTATAAGACATTTAAGGCCTTTTTGAATCGATTATGGAAGGCTGGTATAGGTAAAAAGCTGATAAAGCTTCAGAGAGGCTGGTTCATAAAGGAGGCATTTTAAGAAAGTTTATATTAGTACCATGCGGCTATACCGCTTATATGATCAAAAAAAGCAATGCAATATTATCAAACGGCATGTAATTCTGAATACAACAGACATTATCCCATGTCAATAGCTTCGATATTGGCCAAACGCCGTGTAATTGAAGTTGGGCATTTTGTATGGGGAAATTTTGTTTTTGCCTACCGGTAGAGGGGTACTACATGCTAATAACTTCCTCTTTAACCTTAAGCTAAACCTTCTTTATAGCGTCTATTAAGATTTTAAAGCTTCTTCTATAACTAGGTATAAAGCAAGATTAAAATACTGTCCATCGAAATAAGCAGTCCGATGGCTCAAGCTTGGTATCCATTTGTTATCCAACAGATTAAGAAGTGCACGTTCTTACAGCATGGGTACAGTGTTTTAGTTACACTTTATGACAGAAAAATGTGTCAGAAGCGTTCACTTGGAAATTGCCTTGCCGCATAACAGAAACATGTTACAGCTTTGCAAGATTTCCGTTATATATCTGCGGCAACCTTTTCTGAATCCAACTGGACCAGCTCTGTGGTATTTTCCATGGTGACTATTTTCGAGATGGGTATGGCTGGCATAAAACCTGGAGAAGATTTTATAGCGGGCATGATAACTACACTGCGTAATGGCGCGTAGTTGGCCAAGGAAATCGCGTCACTATCCGTCAAAGACCGGGCACAAGTAGATTCTTCATCAACTAGCGCGGAAACTCAAGGTTCGGAAAGTCTTCTTCTTTATTCAAGCCTTGGAGAACAATCTTGCCATGATAAGTGATATAGGTCAGCTGGACATTATATGCCAACATGCACTTATTACTATAAATCTTTGGATTTTGCATGTACGCAGATGTCCTAATGCCTGGGCTCATATCCTGTGGCCGCCTGCGTCTCCAGACGCTCGATTTCTGGAGCTTTTGCGTAGAAAGGATAGCATTGCAACATGAATTGCTAGGCACTGGGCTAATGTACTTGGTAAGATATAAGGTGTATGGCTTTTAGTAATCTGGGCTCGTTAATACCTTTAGCATATAGAGGATAATTTTATCACCTTGGGCTCAGAGACATACGCAGAAGCATTTCCATATAAGACAACAATCTGAATGAAACGAATAAATGAAATCTATAGATCTATGTGTCAACCAACCTTCCGCCGATCCAGAATGCAATCTAAGTCTATCCGATAACTAAATGCGTATTATTTCCACAAACATACTTGTCAAATCCTTTTGCCAGTGAATTGCTCTGCCGGCCAACCTTGCATAGTCCATCCCTCCTCCACCACATCACCTCCCATGATCAGCGTGTGCTCCAGCAGATAGCTATCATTCTTCATCTGAGCCCCACTCAACAATCTGCTTCCAGTACGAACACACCTCTCACCTATCTCGACTCTGTTCAAGTCCAACTTGCCACGCAAGGTTCCGATCAACTACACCAAAATCCACCGGTTGATTGATTGATGTATTATTCATACACTTACATCAATCAACCTGAGCCCTCAACTTGATCCACTACCCTACATTGACGACCCTGGTTGATGTAGGTGTAGTGGACTCTTGCAGCGGTGGGTTTTGAGTGGGACAGGGCGTCTGCTTTTGGACATCTGGGTCCACCTTGTTAGAAGGTACTGTCTTCTGTGAGGGCAGGGCCTCACAAGCTTTGGTATTTCCTAACTTTTTTCGGGTCCCCAGTAGTTACAGAGTAATCCTGGGGGTAATTTCCGCACAGTTCCAAATTTTCATCGATTCTTTTGACCCGTTCACACCTTCATAAATGATCGAACCTTCAGAAGACAAAGTGGTTGAGACCACTGCACCAATTATTGCACCATCCACGTTACCTCCTGATGCGCAAAAACTGCACGAAGACCGCCTGTTTCGTCATTTTCGCGGCTGGCTCTTCTCCGAGCGCGCCAAGGACACTACCTCCTGGACTTGGGACTACGGGTATGATATCCAGCGAGCTCATGAGCGAAGATGGGTATGCAAACTCTGTATCCACCAACGAGCTCCCCAGCCGAAGAACTTCACACACACTGGTCTTCAGAATGCTAGCAAACATCTATTCAAAGAACACCATATTCGGGCGCCAGAGGGCAAGACGAAGTCTTGGATGCAGTTGAAAGCAGAAAGTGTTGAGAAGCAGCACCGCTCAATAGCTGATACCTTGACGCTTGATCCAACAAAACCGCGGGAGCAGACCATGGCAAACTCCTTTGTCAAGAGCTTTGACAAGGATCATTTTCAACGGATGGTAATACAATGGATCGTTAAGAGTAACCTCCCGTTTCTCACGGTCGAGGATGAGGATCTCCGAGCCATATTCGACTATCTTAGTCCATCAGTATCAATACGCAGTGGCCACTTATCTGCCGATACCCTCAGGACCAAGATTATTACTGAGTACCAACGACACCGCCACGCCGTTATCGACGTCCTTCAGCAATCCCCTGGCCTGATTCATATCTCTTTTGATGGCTGGACGTCAGGAAATCGGCATACCTTGTACGGAATCGCTTGCTTCTTCAGGGACGAACACAACAAACCTTGCAAGATTGTGTTAGGTGTGCCAGAGGTTTCCGTACGTCATAATGGATTGAACATTGCAGCCCAAGTCCTGGATATTTTGACGGCCTATACGATTACCGAGAAAATAGGATACTTCACGCTTGACAATGCAGAAAACAACGATACAGCGATGGTGACGATTGGCCGTGAACTAGGCTTCACCGGTGCGTTTCGCCGAGGCCGTTGTTTCGGTCATATTGTCAACTTGTCAGCAAAGGCGCTGCTCTTTGGCAAGAACGCGAGCGCTCTCGAAGAGCAACTATCTGGCGCGCCGGCCCTGTCGGAAGCAGACTGGGAGTCGTGGAGGAGCAAGGGCCCCGTTGGAAAGCTTCATAATCTTGTCCGACATCTTTCGGTCTAACAGGCTGACGTACTTGCTGCGAGATCTTCAGCAAGATGCAATCAGCAAAGCCGATTCGTTAAGGGAACGATCAAGGAAGCCACTTACTGTGGTGCGAGACAATGACACCCGCTGGCTCTCCCAGCTGCACATGATACGTAGGGCACTCAAAATTCGGCCATACATTATCTTACTGGTTGTCAAGTACAAACAGGAGTGGGAAGATGAGAATAGGTCGAAGAGGACGGGCCAGGTCAGGAAATCCGCCAGACTACCACGTATCTGCGAGGAGGAGAACAAGCTGACAGACAGCGACTGGGAAGCTCTCCGGCATATGGAGGAGATATTAACGCACTACGAGAATGTTGTGAGGACTCTAGAGGGCGACGGACAAGTCAGAAAGAGAAAGCGGGGGTTTATGGGCTCATATGGTAATATATGGGATGTGATTCTGGGTTTCGAAGAGCTCCTCTCGAAACTAGAGCAATACAAATTGCTTGCGGCAGGCTTTCCCGATGCCGAACAGTTCAGGATCGGGATTAATCTCGCCTGGGACAAGCTTGAGAAGTATTATTCGGCTCTAGATGAAACATCCATCTACTATGCTGCTCTTGCTCTCCATCCTGCGTATAAGTGGGCATACTTCGAGCAGACCTGGGATACCCATCCAGAATGGGTCGACAAGGCTAAGGACATGGTTTACCGAGTTTGGAGGACCGAGTACGCGAATTCCGATATATTCACTCAGGTGGACAAGTCAGGCGACCAACGCCCAGCAAAAGGCGCAAGTTCTTTAGCCCATTCGAGGCCAACAGCCGTCATATGCCGACGAGGTACGACTCTTCAGATGATGAAGCAGTCAAAGGGGATGAATACGAGACATGGCAAGGTAGTTACGAAGCGAGCGATAGGAGAGTTCGCGATCCTATCACATATTGGCACGAAAGGAGGCTGAAATACCCTCGGCTTTCCCGAATGGCCTTAGACTTTCTGACCATTCAACCGATGTCTGCAGAGTGTGAGAGGCTCTTTTCGGCTGCCGGGAGAATGGCGATGCCTTTAAGAAGCCTCCTGGATGCCGAAATCATCTCCATCTGTCAGGTATTGCGGTCATGGTATAGGGCTGGGATCGTCAAGGAAGTGGATCCAATGTTGATCTCGTGGCGCGAGGAGCAGCAGATTTATGAAGGTCTTGGTATGAGCGATAGCGAGTTAGCGAAACAAGCAACGGCATGGCTGAGGGATCAGGTTGATGAGAGAGAGTGTGAGGAATAGCGAACTGATGAAACAAAGGTGGAGTACCCCCAGAAGACTGTTGAGGCTTATACTTCAATACAAACTGGGCAAGTACGATGATTTAGGAGTGTAGATCACGTGAGCGAAGTGTACGAGAAACCAACTACATCCACCAAAGGCGCTGGTGTAGCACACTACACCAACTACACCAGACGGTTGCTTACCTAATTTACACTTACACTACTCTGAGCCGAAAAGTGTAGTTGGTGTAGTTGATCGAAACCTTGGCAAGGACTATCAATGAGGCTGATTCTCATTCAGAATATATACAAAGACGAATCAGGGGACATAAAAGCAGCTCTCCAGAGTCAATTATTAATGCTATTGTATCTAATACAAAGGCATTAAAGGAAAATATGCATGAGATAGCTTTACTAAGGGCTGAGGTCAGAGACCTTCCAGAAGAGAATGCAACACTTAGCCGGACGAAAAGGGTAAAAAGAACCCGCCTACACGATAGTGGGAAGATGACTCTAGGGGAGGGTCAGAGTCAGATTGATCAGATAGATATAGATACGCAGGTAGTGGCCGAATCCTCGAGAAGTGGTGGTCGTGGAAGGTCAGAGGGTTCGAGGGTTCGGCGCTGTAGGACTTGCGGCAAGGCCGGGCATAATGCAAGGACCTGTCAAGAGGTAATTGAGATATCTGAGGAAGAGGATAATAGCTAGTCAAAATTGATTAGATAGGTTGTGGTCTTTTTATTGCGGATTTAATTGAGAAGGTTAAGATTTGTGGCCATCTCGCTTATCTGGCCAACTCGCTTATTATCTATGATATATAAAAAATAATTAATAAATACTTTTAATTTTTATTTTTATTATTTTTTTATTATTTTTGTATTAAGTTTTATTAAAAGTTATTTAATGTTAATAAAGTTAATAATATTATAATAAAAAAGCTTTTATATTATATATATATACATATCTAACTAATATGATCTTGTAATTCCTAACACGGAGCACCACGAAATCGGGAATGGTGTTAATATCCCTTAATACCATTACCTACTTTAATTTAAGACTTTATACCCTTCTAAATGCCTTCACCCTTAACTAATCAAGTGTGATTTGGCATGAATGCTAAAAGGTATATCTTAATAGTTACTTTATTATAGCTAGCTTATTATCCTTATAATGCCAGAATTTGATGCTTAATTACTATTAGCTAAATTTCAATACATAGGGCCTGATATGCTAAACTTACTCGAAGTAAAAGTAAGTGCCTGGTCTTTGAAAAAATTTGTTAATCTGCCGAGTACTGCGAGTTCGAACTTCAACTTTATGCTGTATGCAAAGTATTTAAGGACATTTTGAAGGATTCGAAAGCCCGCATATTGGACGCCTAGAAGAACGAAGTCCATGATGATAAGAACCACATTCATAATGATGAGTTCTGCCATCAATCGCTGTTTCCTTTCTTCCACCGTGTATTTCAGGATCTTAGCCGTTCCCCAGATGTAGAGCCCGGATATGATCAACTCTTGGACGCAGAATATGGTGATTTGGATGGGCTCCATAACCTTATATCCGAGTTTGACTGCCCTCGGGACTGGAACAATGTTATAGCAGAATGCTAAGACTGTCGTGGGAATGAGAAGGATAACAGCGTTAATAATAATCATTATTAGAACACTGCGAAGGATACAGGGGCTCTGGAGGACAAGATGAAGTCGTGACCACAAGACAAGCGATTGCCCAACGATGAAGGCCCACCACCCGGCAATTGTAACGGCGCTTTGAAGGTACGTGTGTGGGGTTATTTTAAAGAAGTAGGTCGAGAAGCCAATGGTGGCGACGATTAGGCCAAGGCTCGCGACTAAAAGACTCCAGAAATACCACCCGGAGAATCTCTTAAAAGTGACAAAGATTAAAATAATGATTTCTAAGGCATTGTATAGGGTGATTGCTATACAGCCAGCGAAAAAGAATGCCACTGATGGGCTGCTCTCGCTCGCTTGGCCAAAAGTCAACATGATTTGACGCCAAGGAAGATCGTACAATTACTGGAGTGGTGATGGATGAATCCTTGGCTATGGAATTGTTGCAATAGAAGACTTGAATTTAATATAAGTACTAATGGGATGTCTCAGCATGTGATGTGACATATGGCTTATTAAGAATTCAAAAAGTCTAGCGCGAGTAGTTGTTCTGAACGCAGTAAAGCGATGGGGGTTGTATTTGTTAGATTTTACCAACTACACCACACGCCACAAAAATGGGAATCCCCACTTAGAGCAATGCATGAGTGGTTTATATCTGACACTATTCTTAAATATTTAAAGCTTATTATATATCCTCCTCCACTACTAGCCAGTTACAGTTCTATAGTAGGGCTAAGATTGCTTTAGTTATCGTCTCCGCTTGGCGAATTCCGTCCTATCACACAAATGTTGGATGAGCGCTCCAGAGCCTAGAACGCCAACCATGAGATTAGTGATACTACCGTACAAACGTATGAAATTGGGCAGTGCCTATTGGGCTTTTGTGAGTGATTCTAAGTCGTTTATTGGCTTATTACTAAATAAAGATCTGACAGGCTGACTGAAACTGCACTACAAATGCCGGACCCACAAGCGCTACCCAATTTCATGACTTTGTACGGTATACTAATACAAGCCTCGCGGGCATGATGACGTTTATCAAACTGACTGCTAATATGCTTTTCGCAGGGTTGGCTGTTAATGTCAGTGAACCTCCTTCTCATTGGTTGTATGGCGGGTAACTAAGAAAGTTTTGTCACGTCTTTAAACCTATTAATTAAGCTGCGTGAGAAATGCGATGCAGCGTACTAAAAGTGCTCATATTTTGAAGCAAATGCTGACGATTCATGCACTATTCCATGCCGATTCTTTTTTTCTTAATACCCTAAATTACATCTGCGGCAGATAGTAGAGATGTCTAATATCTTTATCTTTTTATAGGCGATCACGCAACATATGAATCAATTTGACCAATACGACCAAGTGCGATAATAGTCGAGGTCCAGCAACTTGGGGGTCAGATTGTGCTCTTGCATTCTCAACATCTACCAACAACCAAGAGCGGGGTAAGCACCCACCCAAACTAAAGCTGTCGCCCTCCCTTAAGCGACGTGTTCAGCAATGGTGCCTAAGGGCGCTCCCTATCTATCCCGGCTGGTGGAATCCAAGCAATATCCTGACTCGACTGTCGTTTCTGGGGATGCAGCATTCTCATTAATGCCGAAATCCTCAGATCATAGTTCACAGCCACACCCCACCCTCCGAACAATCACGAGGACCCTTCGCGGATACTCGGTAATGTCGGTAACAGCTGATAAAGACATATTCGAGATGCCGGCGCTAGTGCAATTTTGCGCGCAGTTGTGGCTGTCACATCATGTCGCAACACACAGTAGTGGAAACAGGAGTTTCTGAAGGTAATGTCAGATCGCTATCCATATGGAAAGTACGAAAACTGGACGGAGTGCCAGAAACTGGATCCCGATGTTGGTCACTCCCAGGACGTTAAGGATGTTCTCATTTGTGGGGTTGCTCCCGTTTGAAAGGCTTGGGCTGAGTACCAATAGATCCAGATCCATATCTGAGTGATAACCGATAACCATAGCTAATAATTAAGGAGATGATACATATTACTATTGGGTTAACGTACTATTAATTCGAATCTCTTTTATAGGGCATTATAATTAGTAAGCTTACTTATTATATGCATCCTAACTGATTACTGCCAGCTCGTCTCCACCTTCGATCATATCTATAATAAAACGAGTTAAGTTTGCAAAAAGTTGCGCTAACAAGTCCATATCTGCAAACGAGCTGACCGAGCTCATACCATCAGTCCCAACGGCAATACCCCAGTATCGATGATCTGGTTTCGCTTTCTTTGGATCAACAATGATCTTAACAGGAGTCTTGCCATTAGACAGCTGAATTAGCCTGGTTAGTATCTAGACGGCTGATAATCTTTTATATGGCTGCGTCCAGATCGAGTTAGCAGGCTCAGGCATAGCCGATAACACCAACTACTTGGTACGCTTCGCACAGAGTAGGCTAGTTGGTCAGATCGTCGATTTTATTTGCTATTCAGGTCGTCACATATTTCTGGGGAAGGATATCTCAGAAGAGGCATTTTGGACAAATCCACCTTGTCGTGAGATGAGACAGGCAGTTAGTAGTTGGACTGGGAGGATAACAAAGGGCTAGGTTTAAAAAGCTTAAGATTTCTAATTAGGGTTAAGCTTGTACCTAGGTCGTCTCTCTTTTCCTTTTTAGTAACTATTTTAAATACTTATAAACCTCTTAAATCTTTAGGTTTAAAAGACTAAAGTAATGTTATAAGAATAATGTTTTTTTGTAACGTACATGATAAGCGAGCGTCGCACTTTTCCCACCTACATCTTACTTTTCATTTAATCAATTGATTCTCAACCATAAACTATGCCACAGTCTGATATTGAGGCAAATACTCTTCTTGCCCTTCAAGCCCTTCAAAATAACCCAAAACTAAGCACCCGACGAGCTGCAAATATCTATCAGGTTAATGAGCATAGGCTACGTCGCCGCCAGCAAGGGATTCAATCTCGACGCGATACCATGCCCAACTCACGAAAGCTATCGAATCTAGAAGAAGATACTCTTCTTGAGTTCATCATCGACCTAGACTCACGAGGATATCCCCCGCGATTGAGTGGTGTTGAACAAATGGCCAATCGACTGCTTGATGCCCGCGACGCGCCACGCGTCGGCACGCGCTGGGCTATGAACTTCGTCAAGCGACAACCATTGCTCAAGATACGTTTTGCGCGGAGATATGACTATAAGAGGGCCAAATGTGAAGATCCGACCGTTATTCGTAATTGGTTTAAGCTCGTACAGAACACAATTGCGAAATATGGTATCCAATCAGATGATATCTGGAACTTTGACGAGACTGGCTTTATGATGGGCGTTATCTCAAGCGGCATGGTTGTTACATGTGCTGAAAGGCATGGACGACCTAAATCAGTACAGCCTGGAAACCGGGAATGGGTTACAGTAATCCAGGCGATTAATGCGGCAGGCTGGGCGATCGAGCCGTTTATCGTGGTTGCGGGCCAAAATCATCTTAGCAACTGGTATCAAGAATGCAACCTCCCGCGCGATTGGGCTATTATAACGACCCAAAATGGCTGGACGGATAACGACACGGGCCTCAAGTGGCTAAAGCACTTTGACCGATGTACAACTAACCGATTAGTTGGTACCCATCGTCTTCTAATCCTCGACGGCCACGAAAGTCACCACTCCGTTGACTTCGAGCTATATTGCCAGGAGAAGAAGATTATCACGCTCTGTATGCCGCCTCACTCGTCTCATCTACTTCAGCCACTTGATGTTGGGTGCTTTGGGCCGCTTAAAAAGGCCTATGGTCGAGAAATCGAGCAATTTATCAGAAAGTCTGTAACCTATATTTCCAAGACCGAGTTCTTTCTGGCCTTTCACGCCGCATTCCAAGCCACTATGACAGAGAGTAACATCAAAGGGGGGTTTTAGAGGAGCCGGGCTTGTTCCTCTTAACCCCGAAAGTGTGATTTCAAAGCTTGATGTGCAGCTACGGACTTCAACACCTGTTGAGGAGGAGGCTAGCGCATCCACCTCGTGGGTTTCAAAGACACCAAAGACAGTCCGCGAGGTGGAATCTCAGTCTGAATACCTCGAAAGACGAATTAGACGGCATAAGAGTAGCTCCCCAGAGTTAATTATAGGAGCATCAAAGTCTCTTGCAAAGGCAGCAACTAAAATATATCATAAGGTTACCTTATTGACTGCTGAGAACCAAGAACTTCGACGGGAAATTGAGGCACTAAGCCGACGCCGCAGGGCAAAAAGAACCCGATTACAGAAAGGAGGGGTACTGACAGTAGGGGAAGGTCAGGAACTAATTGATCAGATGGATGTTGATACGCAGGTAGTGGCCGAATCGTCGAGAAGCGGTGGTCGGGGAAGTTCGGCGCGACCGAGGGAAAGGCGCTGTGGAAGATGCGGCAAGACTGGACATAACGCAAGGACCTGTCAGGTAGTGATTGAGGCATCTGGGGAAGAGTATAGTAAGTAGTTTTAATTGATTGAATAGTTTGTTATATTTTTATAATGGTTTCTATCTCGAATGTTAAGAAAAGTGCGACGCTCGATTGTCTGCGACGCTCGCTTATCATGTACGTTATTTCTTATATAACTATTGAAAGTACTAATATATTCTATCCGAGCTAGACAAGCCAAAAGGGAAAAATCAAGGCCAAAGGTAAGGGAAAATCATTATACAAATCAAAAACCCTCTTTCTTTGCAGCCTCTATAAAAAACCTCCCATACTATGCCTATCTCAGTCCATCCGCGAAATTGCATCCGTCCCGTGCTTAGCCCCTCAAAGAGGGGTTTGCGAGCCGCAGCTAAAGAGGCACGGTTCCAATCTTCTGGTTGCTCTCGTTAAAGATATGGAGGGCTTTTGCAACAACCAGGTTACCCAGGTGAATACCAGCGGTGCTTGCAACACCGACAGCAGTACCAGCAGCATTCAAACTTAGGTTGATAACACCAGATACCATCTTTGTGCTGAAGTCAAAGATTGCATTCTGTGCAGCGGCCAGTGGGCTGGCACCATTTTGGAAATGCGTGGCTACAATGGGGCCGTCGGTCCGGACGTTGGTGAGTTTATCAAAGAAAGCTTCGATGCTCTCATGGTTGCCTGGGAGAGTATTGATGACATAGTCGATGACAATGATGCCAAGAACCCTGCCAGCAGCATTGACAACGTGAATCTTGAACCTCGAGTCGATGGCCCTTTTAGCTAGCCCCGAGGCTGCTTCGTCACTCAAGGCACGAGGAACGATCGCAACTTCGTTTTCCTGGCTGACTTCTGGGAGGGATGCTCTTTCATAATCCCCAGGGACACCCAGGGCAGGAGTGTGGCTGACAGCATCGTCGTTGAGTGGAGAAATCTCAGCGGATGGTACTGGCGATGCTGTCACGCCTGTAATGGCAGCGAGGCCGAGAAGGATGGGGCCAATAAAGAGTTTCATGGTGAATAAATAAGGTTAAACGTAGGGGATGAAATGTGGTATAGAATCGACTGGAATGGATGTCTGTTGGGTGGTTTCTGATTGTGCTGAGGAGATTCAGGATATTGAGGAGCAAGACATTGCCTTATATATATGTGAACACGATCGAGGCCGCGGTATTATTTCCCATCAGTCTAATAGGTAGTAAGCAAAAGATCGACTTGGAGGTAAAGACCCGAGCGAACGGGCGTAAGATCGCGCTACCGAGAAATTGATACGACGGATCGGCCCAATATGGCAGCATAGGACCTATACGCTTTCTAACAATACCTGAAACAATAACTTATTTACACTAACTAATGAACTTTAGCAAAAGTTCATTAACTTATCAAACTTTAAATCTAAGGTCTTACTTAGGCTAAATATTAAGTATTAGTATAATATTTGCCAAGTCGTTGGATAGAGTTATAGCGCTCGAATGACAGCCGATCTAGACCATGATGTGAATGATGCATTATCTTGACCCAGTGTGGCTAGGCCGCACTTTCAAGATTATGAAAATGCCAGGGTGACAAAATTGAGGGAGTGGAGCGAGGAGAGAGACCTTTGGGATAAGTGCTAAGACAAGAAATAGATGATAGAGATGTCTTTTCTTGCGCCTGTGATAGAGAGAAATACGGAGCCTAGTACTAGATCTGGATATAGTATCCGATGTGGCGGTAGGGAATTAGCTAGTCTCAGCTGCTAACTCCTCCTGCGCTTGCTATAGCAGATTAAGAACCAGCAGTTTCCAGCGCCTTATCTTACCACGGAGTTATTCCTAGTATGAGCATAGATTGGACCACCTTAGTCACATGGTCTCAACACAGTTTATATATACTGGAGGAGCCGCGTCCGCGCCGTGAGGCGCGCAGTTTTCTCTATGTTTGTATTGGGCAATATAGATGTATGATTTGAAGATGGGAGGGGGCTCTCACTAGCCTTACCACTACTATTAAGGATGAGGCTCCCGCTGCTTGGTACTGCGTTTAATAGGGACAGCGGCGTTGCTCGTGACGATTCTGGTGATGTCGCGCAGGAATGAGATCTTCCGTGTGTCACATCTCTATTGTGTGACCGTTGCTCGTGGAATGATGCCCCGTGCAGAGGTGACGACTCATCGATAGTGAGGTCTCCAGACCAACAGGGTCGTGCAAAAGTTTTGCTTGGGGAAGTAGTACCCAGGGCTGCCGTCAGATCAGATTAACAATCAGATATATCAATCAGATCAATCAATTCAAATCAGATATGGAATTTTGTCAGATCAATCAATTCAAATACAACGTCTGTATATCTGATATATCTGAATGGAGAGCAGCTACCCTAGATACACCGGATTATCTGCATGTTCCGGCTCCGGAAAGCGTGACTCTCCCTAGGAAGCCACGATGCTACAGGGGTCAGCCGCGCTGATTGGTCCCGGACCTTTGCCTGCCGGGGTCTCAGGTAGAGGCGAATACGAAGGTAGATCACCCCTTTTTTCTACCTCTCGCTCTGATACGATGTAGATTTAGCCAGAGGAACAAAGCAAGCCTTGAGTCGTCAGGAACGCATCTCGGCTGTTCAGTTTCAAGCCATCCACATGTTTTGCTAACTATGATCTATAATGTCCGAAACCGCTTTGAAAGGCAGCATTGTCAGCAGCCCGTCGCCATCGCCACCACCTACGTTTTCTCGTCTCGGGTCCCGACCCAAGAGCATCGCCAAGCAGTATGCTGCAGCTTTGGCTCTGGCCTCGACTACTGATTCTTCTGTTGACGACCTTTACAAAATTATCTGGGGCCAACGACGTTTAGTCATTGCAACCTTCTAGATAGGAGGAAGAGCAGAGGCCGGCGAAGCTGGATAGGAACAGTGTTGCTAATAATATGGCAATAAAGTAGTATATTGCAATATAACCCATATGATATGGACTCTCTCATATTGTGACAATATGATATGAAGATTTTAATATTGTGACAATATAATATGAGGGTGTCCATATTGTCAATATATTCCTTTATTGGGTTGTTGGTTCTGGGGCGAAATTGCCTCTTGACAGTAGCCAGGCATGCCTTACCCTACACCAGCGACAAGGATGCTTGGCATGTTATTGGCCCCTTCCTTTGTCATCACACTTTCTTGGCATACAAATGTTAAGAAAGTGGCCCTGTCTACACTTAAATCCTTAACAAGTGCACAACAAACGCCTCGATTTGCGCTTTGCGCAGCCGCAAGCCGCGGCGATGGCTTCGTCTACGACGAACCCGCCCGCTGCTCCGGACCCCTTCGATCTGGGGATCCACACCCCCGCCAATCTGAACCGAGGAGCCCGTGCAGCCCTCTTACAGAACAGCCCTGCGGCCGTGAACAGCACCATTGGTGTTTCACCCGGTCCCAGGCGGATGGCTCAGACACCATCCTCACCACTCAGTGCCGCCACCATCGCTGCAGCTACGGAAGGAGCTGCACGTGGCAATCCCTCATCGACTTTTGAACAGCAACCAGTCTCTATCATCGAATCAGCCAATGATCTCGCGCGCGAACGCATAGAGGAGTACAATGCCAAACTTATGGTATTCCAGGCCTTCTGCGCCAGGTTAGGGTTGGGATAGGGTTATATTAGGCTATAGAAAGCTATCTTGCTCTAGTGCTATTTATATAAGGATTTACTAAGACTATAATAAAGAAATAAATAGGGGAAATAGGAAAGAGATAAAAGAGATAAATAGATAAAAGGAAATAAAAAGAGGATAAAATAAGAGAAAAGAGATAAAAGAGATATAAATATAAAAAGAAGAGATAGGTATATAAGTAAGATAAATATAGGAAGGAGATAGAGATAGGAAAGAGATAGGAATAAGGAATAAATAGAGATAGGGAAGAGATAGGGATAAGAGATAAATAGAGATAGGGAAGAGATAGGGATAAGAGATAAATAGAGATAGGGAAGAGATAGGGATAAGAGATAAATAGAGATAGGAAAGAGATAGAGATAGGATAAGAGAGAGATAAAAAGGAGATAGGGATAGCAGAGGCTATCTAGGAGTGTGTTTTCCTAGGTAGATCTCGAGCTATAGAGGCAGCTGAGATAGCCCTAGTCTTAGTCAAAGCAAGGCCAATAGTCGAGTCAAGCTGCGAGGCTGCAAAGGGACCTAAGAGCTCTTGAAGCTTCTTATAGGTCTGAGAGGTCTCCTGCTCCATAAGGCCGCCTGCTGAGAAGATAAGAGGGTGGAAGAAGGCTCCGAGAGACTGATATTTCCGCCTTTTCTCATCAGCGGCTTCCTTTAGGGTGCTATAAGGGTCTTCTCTTGCCGAGTCCTTGGAGATAGCTACGATTTGGATATCATAGAAGTAGCGGCTATTTCCAATAGTGACTGCAAAGTCGGCTCGGAGGGAGGAGTCTTGCTGGACTAGAGGTTCGATCTCGACCTCAAGGTCAGGCCGGCTGCCTAGGGCTTTCACAAAGGCCCTATTAACAGCATTATGCCTTGCAATCCATCTCCTGCTAGCTCCCTTACAGGTATCTTCATGACCTAGGTTGGCGATAGCTCCACAGGCACTACAGGGCAGGTCTAGGGGCTTGATAGGGTAGAAAAGACGGCTTCGGAGGGCTTCGGCGGTCTCAGAGTCTGTAAAAGAGAGAGGTTTTTGTGTAGGTAAGACTCTGAGCCACTTACGGCTTAGATAGCTAGTATTTTCTAGCCTTGCTTGCTTATAGGGCAAGGGGAGGTCCTGGAGGTAAGTCTCTAGCTTCTTCCTATTGATCTCTTTGTATACCTCCTTTGCTGAGGGACCTAGGTCTCTAGCCTGAGGAGGGGGAGATAGGGGATAGAAGAAGGAGGCGATTTTCTCCAAGGTGGTCCTGGCAGCTTCCTTGGCTGCCTGATATAGGCCTGGGGCTAGTTCCTTATGCAGAGGGAGCCCTAGGCCTCCATCCCTTACCGGGAGGGATAAGAGATAGGGATCAGGTTCCTCAGGGAGGTCAGCCGGGCTCCTTGCCACCAAGGACCTAACAGCCTCCCTGATATAGATATCAGCCTTTCCCCATAGATCAGATAGACCTTCTGGGTTTAGTTGCCGAAGGAGGTGCCGTAGGAGGAGGTGGATGCTGCCTCGTAGCAGGAGGAGGGAGTGTTGCTTAGGGAGGTCCTGGAGGGCAGCTATAGCCTGCTGTAAGGTATCTAGCTTCTCTTCTAAGAAGGACCTTCTTTCTTGGAGGGGACCTATGAAGGTGCCAAGAGCTTTGAGACCTTGGTCTTTAAGGTCCTTGATAGCTATCTCCTTGCTTTTGGCTAGGTTAAGCTGATAGGGTGACTTCTCTAGTACTTCCCCTGCTATATCAAGAGCTCCTTGGTCCTTGGAAAGGATATAGAGGTCATCTAGATAAGCAACCAAGGTTGCCCCTGGCAGCCTCCTAGCTAGTTCCTCTAAGGTAGGCCTAAAGGAAAGGGAAAAGAGAAGAGGTCCTAGTGGGTCTCCTTGCCTAACCCCTTTCGAGGAGGCTATAGAGGATCCATCTGCCAGGACCAGCAGCGAGGGGCTATTATAAGCCCATGTTGCAGCCCTATAGAAGGTAGGGGCAAAGGTGGAGACCGAGGATGCGATAGAGGGTCTATCGCCGCTGTTAAAGGCGTTGCGAAGGTCAATAGAGGTTAGGAATTGGAAGTCAGCCTTGTTAGGGCCGGCTATAGCTTCCTCAAGCAGGCAGATAGCTGGTTCAACCCCGCCTAGGCTGTTTACGCCAAGCTGGAAGGGTAATAGCATATTAGACCTATAGGAGGTCTTTAGGATAGCCTTCATGGCCACCTTGTAGATAAGATCTCCCATGGCTATAGGTCTGATCCCTTTATCTGGCTTCTCCAGGCCAATAAGGCGGCTTGCACAGAGCAGATCGGCGCCTGGGGCTGTGCCCTGGCGGATCATATCTGCCAGAAGTCTCAAGAAGGCTATTACAGG
Organism: Fusarium sp. MPI-SDFR-AT-0072; assembly: GCA_020744335.1. NCBI lineage: Eukaryota > Fungi > Ascomycota > Sordariomycetes > Hypocreales > Nectriaceae > Fusarium > Fusarium sp. MPI-SDFR-AT-0072. The sequence goes on from JAHBOG010000004.1 coordinate 4,784,507, forward strand.
AGATCCATTCCTAGTCACCAGGTCAAGAAGGGGTCTAGTCCAGCCACTAAGGCCGGGAGCCTTTTCTTTCCCTATAGTAGCTAGGGAGGTAAGGATAGCTTCTTCTGTAATAGGTTGGCCAGGTCTTGGCCGGGTCTTTCCTAGGAAGGGGTCCTTTGAGCCAATTGGGTGTTTCTCGAGGAGGATAGCCCTATTCTCAGCTGTATCTGCAGCCAAGGGAGTCGGGTCTATAAGGGCACGAGAGGCACGTCCAAGGAAGCCTCTCTCTAGTACCTTGGCAGCCCTCTTGGCAGGGGTTAAGGAACTAAAGGAGGACCTCTGAGAGGGGGACCTCTGGGCTGAGGGGGTATCCTGGGCTGGGCTAAGGAGGCTTTCCAGGGTCTCAAGAGAGGGGATATTAGAAGGATAGGCTCGGAGATAGGTAGATAAGTCTCCCTTCTGGATCCCAAGACCTAGGATCCTAGGCAGGATAAGGAAATATAATAGGTTCTTCTCTGAAGGTCTCTTCAGGAAGGCCTCAGCAGCCTTCTGAGCGGCTATTTTAAAGATAGCTGCTTGTCTAGCTTGCAGCTTCTTCTCTACTATAGGGATCTTTGCAAAGGCAAGGAGCTTCTGTATAGATCCCTTAGCTAAGATTGGTGCTATGGCCTCTTGGTGTTGCTGCTGGAGGTCTAGGGGAGAGGTTAGCGGGGGCTCAAGGTCTAATAGGATATCTTCGAATCCCTGAGATATAGATCTATAGGAGGACTTGGAAGATGACCTTGAGGACCTTGAGGGGGACCTTGAAGGGGACCTTGAAGGGGACCTCTGAGAAGGCGAAGGAGACCTAGCTATAGCCTGAGGGATAGGTCTAGCTGGGGTCTGGGGGATAGGTCTAGCTGGGGTCTGTGAGATATGTGATGTAGACCTAGCTGGAGATTGGATAGGGTCCTCTTCTGTAGGGATAGGAGAGGGAATAGTAGCCTGAAAAGCAGTCTCTTGCCTAGGTCTTCCTCTTTCTTGGCTATTAGCTTGAGAGGAAGCTATAGGAAAGGTAGGGATTTCAGGGAGGTCTGGGGAAAAGAACCTAGATTGGCCTTCTGGAAGGAGGTCGTTTTTAGGCAGGCTAAGAGACTAAGAGCTTAGGAGAGGCTAAGGGCTAGGGCTGGAAGGCTACTGCCTTTGCCTCTATAAAGGTCTTGCTGTCTCTGGGGAAGGGGTTATAGCTGGCCTTTTCCTTCTAGTAGCTAGTTCTTTTGCTATAGCTATTAAAGAAGGATGAGGCTGATATCCTGGGGGGAAGGATGCCCTAGTAGCTGGATAGGTCCTTATCCTAGGTAGAGTAGAGATAGTTAAAGTCCCTGCTATTCCGTGGATTTTGGCGCTATAAGCCTTGATCCCTGACATTTATTGTTTGCGTCGACAGCCTGCCGATAATTAAGTTTATATAGGAAATTTTATAGCGCTAGCAAGACATAGGTGTTGCAACGATTAAAATAAGCAAGTACCGACAATTAGCGTTTTAGGCGCTATAGTAGCTACAGTAAGTCTAAAACAGGTAAGAATATAAAAGAAATACTTGCAAATTAATTAATACTAATATTAATATATAAACTCGCAGTATTAGTAAGTACGCGGTAAATTCGCTTTAAGGTAATTTTCGTTAATGGTTATTAGGCGACAGGGTTTATAAACATGGATCAGTCTGCCATAACCAACCAGAGCGTGTTCTTGACTTATAAAGTTTAGTAACAGCTATAGCCTGGTCGCCAGTCCGGCTGCGTTTGGCCGCCAACCCCAAGGGCAAGTGGGGTTGGGGTTAGATCTGATGTAAGCTGATTCGTCTAAAACGCTGGGCGCTCAGGCCATTCACCGCTAACCGCAGGTGACGGCAAACCACCAGCCAAAAGGGCCCAGCCGAGAGCTAACCCCAAGCTTAACCCCAAGGTCAGCGTAACCCCAGATCAGGGGTGAGAGTGAAATAACCAGGATCAACATCACATCACCGCTAGCAACGACAAAAAGCAAACAGGTTAGAATTAGAGTTTATACCATACCATCAATAACAATTCATTTATTTATTTATTTTATTTATTCTCTCTAGCTATCAATTTATTAACCCATGCGCCTCTATCTATCAGTCAATCGATCAATCAATGCCGCCAGTCCCCAATCCCAACAGCAAGTATGATTATCATAATGATGATACCGAGGCAGGGGGAGGTCAGGTCATCCAACTGTGCAAAGAGCTCGATATCCTCATCTGCCTCCTCTGCCCAGTGGCTATCAAGCCCCGTGTAGATCAGGTCGAGAATCACTACCGCCACCGTCACAAGACAGCCGGGAGGCAACTGCAGGAGGTCATCGCATTCGCCGCCTCTTTCTCCCCGTCATCAGGCTCGCAGCCACTGGCGCTTCGAGACCCAACCGACAAGGACATAGAGCTGCCGGCCGATGGGGGACCACCGATCCCAGGGCTGGAGATATACGCAGGTTTCAGCTGCAAGAGCTGCCGGCACCTAACCCGTGATCGATCTAATCGGGATAGGCATCAGATACTCTCCAAGCATCACGAGGAAGGTGATGATGAGGATGAGGATGATGAGGATGAGGATGATGAGGGTAAAAGGGATGCGCGGTGGCGTAATTGGGAGCCGGTCATGCTTCAAACACTATGTAGAGCCCCTCACGTAAGATACTGGATTGTCGAGCCGGTGCGAACCCGCTGCGGCAGCCGTGGGAGCAGCAGGAGCAGCAGAAGTAGCTCAGGAGAGGGCTCAGGTGGTGTCAGTGTTAGTACTAGTGTCGATTCTGGGCTATTAAAGCTCGTCAGAAGCTGCGAGAAGGAGCTTGGAAGGGCCGCTGCCGAGCGGAGGAGGAAGGTCGAGGCGCCGGGCGGCGTTAATCAGGAGTCTCGGTGGGTGCAGTTTATGAAGTAGGCGGCGTATCTGCAGGGCAAGGATAAGCTTGCGCTTCACCGAGCCGGTCTATCGCCGATACCCAAGACGAGTGAGCTGAAGCTTTGGAAACAGGAGGCCCGAGACGCCAACGCGAGGCTGCGGGCGTTGGTCGAAAGCTTCCGCCGTGAGCTGGCACGAGGGCTAGAGCGTCTCGATAGGGTGCCGGATGAGACGCTCAAGTGGCTCGGGAGCATCGACGCAACGAAGCCGGTTACGAAGCCGTTCGGGCATAAGCAGGAGGCGGCGACAATGGAACGATACAGCGCTGACTGGGAGCGGTATCTATGCTACTGCGCCCGCGTCTGGCCGCTTGGACGGGAGGGGGCCCAGGAGGAGCACGGTATCCGGTTCACAGACGAGCAGTGGGGACATCTGGTCGACGTCATACGGCAGCTTGATATCGTGGCCGATTACAATAAGAGAAGAGAAGAGGATTAGAGGCAGAGAAGGCGGCAGCTGCAGCAACAGCAGAATCAAAAGAGCAACAGCAATCGAGAGGGAGAGGCAGTTTCAGACACCGATTTCGATAGCGATATCGATAGCGATGTTAATAGCGATGTCAATAACGATGTCGCTGCGCTTAATCAAGCCGTCTGCCGCTTCTGCATCAGTAGCATCAAGCAGAAGCTGGGCCGGAAGCAATACCGCAACCCGCTGCTGCACTTCACGGCCGTGCTGGGCATCAAGGAGGACGGCAACTGGGTCCCGGCGCACTCGCACACCCGCTTTCTGGTCGGCTTCTTGTGGTGCGGCCGGGTGCTGATGCTGGAGCACTTCTTTGAGGACGACCCGTATGACTCGGAGGATTCGGCGTGCGAGACGAGCTTTGCCGCGATCGAACGCTTCCACAAGGGTCATCACGAATGGCTCACAAGCGGCTCATACTCGCCGTTCGGCACGATCATCCGGTGGATAACATACGGCCGAGGGTACCGCAATCACGAGGAGGGGCAGGCACGGCTGTGGTGGGACAGCGACGGCAAGACGGTTAACTATCTGGGCGACAGCATCACCGTGGCTGGCTTCCAGTCGACGGCTTAGGCAGTGCTGCAGGAGGCTAAAGACTGGCTCGATAAGCTGATGGGTGGCCGGTGGAAGAAGGGCGAGCTGCAGCAGACGGTACGGCTATGGGATATCGCCGACAGCTTAGTATACGAGGGGCCAGGACAGTCATTTGCAACGAACCGGAAGAACGCGTGGCTATAGCCCGGGGCTGAGAAGCTGGCAGACATTATGGGCAAGAGATTATGGAAGATAACGAACGCAGGCGATAGCAGTAAACGATATACGTGTCGCCGGGAGGCGGTTATAGAGTATCTCAGCTGGCTCAAGTCATTCCGAACAAAGATGTATCCGGCAACACACATCTGGGGAGGACAGCCCGGGCGGGGTCCCGAGATAGCAACGCTGAAGCACTGTGACATCGAGCAGCTGCCGAAGAACATCTTCGTCTTCGACGGGCAGGTGGTCATCATCACCGACCGCGACAAGAGCAAAGGTCTGAGCGGCGGGACGGGCGGCCGCAAGGTGGCTCGCTTTTTGCCGGAGCATTTGAGCCGGATGATGGTGGCATACATCGCGTGGCTGCTGCCGTTCGAGAAGGTGCTGCACCGGCTCGCCGGCATCCGCGGACCGTCCGACTCGCTCGACCCGTGGATCTGGAAGTCGGCCGAGAAGGGGATATGGGATACGGCAATACTGAGCAAGCAGCTTGCGCTTATCTCCGGCGTCGAGATCGGGGCGCGGCTGACGGTGTCGAGCTACCGGCACGTGGCCGTGGAGATGGGCCGTAAGATCAAGGGCTTGATCATACGGCAAATGGATCTTAAGGCCGCCGAGGCCGACAGCGACAACGAGGTGGCTGATCCGATAACAGGTGAGCGGCGCCGGCAGCCGAGGGTCGAATACGTATGGGACAGTCAAGCAACGCACGGCAGCCGCATAGCACGGGGCCACTACGGGGTCAACTTACAGTTCCCCAATCAGCTGCAGCCCGAGATGATATCGAACTATCAGGAGATCAGCCGTCTGTGGCATCAGTTTCTCGCCTGTACCGATGGGGACTTTGGCGAGAGGAAACGGCCGGCTAAGATAATAAGCATAGCTGTAGTTAACGTAGCTGCAAAGAGGCAACAATATAATCTTTATCGGCGAGAGGTATATGTTTATTTTAATTTAATTAAAAGTAAAAGAGAGGGAGATAGAGAGAGAGAGGGAGGGGGGAGAGAGAATAATATAAGTATAAATAAAAAGGAGGCGCTATAGGGTAGGGCATACAGGTGAGCTCATAACTGACATATATATCACTATTTAGCAAGTTACTCCACCAACAATGACACAGCCGCAGCTGCAGTATACTAAACTGGCTTCCCGCTTTACACATACACAGATCGACGCCGGGCTGAAGCGTATACTAGGTGAAGATGCCAGCTAGAAGACATCGCAGCAGCAGGATGGCATATACCAAATCATAGGGCTAGAGAACAATAGGACGCGGAGCAAGCAGCTTATCGTGGTGCTACCGACAGGTGGGGGGAAAAGCATCTTCTTCATGCTGCCGGCGTTCATAGAAGACGAACGGGGCAAGGGAGGGCCGGTCAGCATCGTCGTCGTGCCGTTCGTATCGCTCGTGCAGGACTTGGTGACGAGGGCCCGCGAGCTAGGCATTGACTGCATGGAGTGGAAGAGCGACATCAACCAGGAGGAACGGCAGCGGGACGCACGATTAGTGGTGGTCAGCGCCGATGTGGCCGTAAGCGAAGGGTTCACCGCTTACGTCGAGAGCATCCGGGTTCGAGGGCTACTAGAACGGATCTTCTTCGACGAGTATCACACCGTCATCACCGACGTCGGATACCGAGAGCGGCTGGGGCAGCTCACGGGCTTGCACAGGTTTAGGTGCCCGCTAGTGATGCTGACGGCAACGCTGCCGATATCGATAGAGGCTTGGTTCCGGGAGCGGATGCTGGCACAGGACGCGGCAATAATCCGAGCGCCGACGATGAGGGTGAACATCCGGTACCGGGTAGAGCGGGTGAAGCCGGGCAGGAAGGCGATGGAAGACGGCGTGATGGCTATGATCAAGGCGATCAAGGCACGGATGAGCCCAGCACAACAGGGCGTGATTTACTGCCGGTCGATTAAGCAGTGCGAGGAGATGGCGGCATTAGTTGGCTGCAAGGCACATCACAGCAAGCTAACGAGGGACTCACGAGCTAGCGTACTGCAGGGCTGGATCGACGGGCGAGGGGGTCAGCGGTGGATCGCAGCAACGACGGGATTAGGGACGGGAGTCGATATCAGGGGCATCATCAGGGTGATTCACGTGGGCCCGCCGTTTGGGCTAGTCGACTTCGTTCAGCAGACTGGGCGAGGGGGCCGACAGAGAGGCGAGGTGGTGGACTCGGTGATTGTGACGGACGGCAAGGCCAGGTAGGGGGATGAGTTCGGCAGCGACATTGATCACATCAACCGGGAAGGAGTAGGGTTATTCATAGAAGGTAAGGGCTGCCAACGATTAGTACTGGGCCGGTTCTTCGACGGGGCCGAGGCTGAGGTCAGCGGCTGTAGGGAGATGCAAGCGGAATACTATGACCGATGCTTAAAGAAGGGTGTGAATAGGGTAGGTGATAGGGAGGATATCAGAGAGGATAATGCAGAGGACGAAGGGGAGGACGAAGAGGAGGATAATAATGATAAGGCAGAGAGGGTTCCGGCAGTAACAATAGTCAACAGACTAAAAGAGAATATATAGGAGGAGAGCCGGCAGATAATAAAGCTATATGGTTGGCTAGATTAGGTGCGAGGGGTAAGATGCTTAGTGTACTTCATTAAGTGGCATATATACAGGGCAAAAGAAGAGGATAGGTGGAGGATAGAGCATGAGCGGAAGGACTGTCGGCTACTATAGCAGAAGGACTTTAATCGGTGATAGGCAAGTTTACGGTTTGCAGACTACAAGTACTGCTGGGAGTACAGTCTGCTGTATAGCTGGTGCAGCGTAGGGCAGGGGCAGGGGGGCAAGTATAGTTATTATAATACGATACTACCGGTGGTAATAATAGTGAAAGTGACTGAGACGCTGCAGGGGCTTATGCAGGAGAGGTTTAGAGTGGACTGCAGGAATAAGAAGGAATATCACAAGTAGATCAAGCAGACTCGGCGGGTATATAGGATGTTAATAATAAATAGGCTTATAGTGTGGGATGAGATTATATAGTATATTTTAAAATAAAGAAAGGATAATTAGAGGCAAAGAGAGAGATAGAGATAAATAAATATAAGGGAGCTTAAGGGAAAGATAAAGAGAGAAATATATAGAGAGTTAAAGGGGTAATAATAAGTAAGAGATATAATACTATCTAGTCTGCTGAAGGTAGAATAAAGAGATAGAGGTTAGGGGTAAGAAGAGGGATTATAGTTAAGGGGAGGCAGAGAAATAAAGGTTAGGGGAGGCAGAGAAATAAAGGTTAGGGGAGGCAGAGGGATTAGAGTTAGGGAGAGGAAGAGAAATAAAGGTTAGAGAAAGAGAGAGAAGAGGGTTAGGGTTAAGAGAGTAATAAGAGGGTTAGGGTTAAAGGGTCAAGGTTAAGAAGAAGTAAATAATTAAAAAGAAAAGAAAATATAAAAATAAAAAAGTAAAGTTATAATATAAGAAAAGAAAAATAATATATAAAAAGAAAATAAAAGTATTAGGGCTAAAAGGAGTAATTTAAAATTTAAAATAAGATAAGAGTTTTATAATTAGTTTACCGGAGGCGGTATATATAGCAGGTATAGCGCGGTAGCGCTGGGTTAAGTAAGGCAATAAGATAAAAGGGCAGAGAAGGAAAAGTAGTTATAGAGGATTAACAGCTAGAGTAAAGAGTATATAAAGGAAAAAAGTAAGGCAAGTTGTAGTAAGTAGTATGTGCTAACTGCTGATGATATTGAAGTATAGAGTGAGGAAATAACTGCTAGCGTTATTAAATCGGGGAGTAAAGGAAGAATTATAGGATCAGAGAGAAAGCTAAATAAGGGATAAAGAGGGTTAAGGTTATAGTCCGCCGGAGGCGGTGCGCACGGCAGGTGCAGCGCGGTAGCACTGAGGGTTAGAGCTAAGGTAGAAAAAGCAAGGTGGCTAAGAGAGGAAGGTATAATATAATATGGTATAGTATACTTTTATATAGTGCTTATAAACTTTAGAGTTTTATATCATAGTAGGACTTAAAACTTTTTATACTTAATAAGATAGGTAAGGGTTAGGGTTAAGTGCTAACTGCTAATGTAAGAGTTATGCAAAGTAAGTAAAAAAAAATAGTAGGAGTGGTATAAGTTGGGTGGGTAGGTGAACCGCTGGATGCGCGAGGGTTAGGGTTAAAGCACTGTCTGCCGGAGGCGGCGCTTACTGCAGGTGTAATTATACTGAGGTGTTAGGGTTGGGTTTGTCTATTATAAGTGAGATTAGGTCCCTACTATCACATATGTGATCCAGGCCCCACTTTCACATTATGTGATTTATCTAAACTTACAGGTAATACAGACCCCAGTCCCTATCGCATATATAATCGAGTCCCACTCCTATCAAACATCAGAATCTCTTCTAGAAGTCTCAATTCGTGTCAATTATAATTCTCATCATCTTCCTCCCCACTATCATCATCGTCATTATCCTCGTCACCAGTACTATCTTTGCCGTTTTCATCATAATATCTGCGGACAATAGACTATTAGCAAACCCGTGTCATCTCAGCTTCAGCATTGCTTTCTGTCACGCTATCTAGCTCCTCTATAAAACCTCATGGAGATATATAAATACCGAGCAGTTCTAGAATAGACGTTTTTCGCAAGCTATATAGATCGCCGTCTATAGCCATCCAAACCCTAGGAACTCTTAAGTCCTAGGAAAGATCTTACATATTATTACCAGTAATAAGGGACTCCAGGACGGGCTAAACGACATGCGCATACGATGCCTGGCAGATTTCCAAAAGGTCAGGGATCTCGTCTACGACAGCAAGCGTCATGGCACGGAACTTATCCTCCTTTTTAATGCCATCGGTTAGATGAATCTTATTATAGCACGTAAAGAGGCTCCTGGAGACAAAGACGTAAATACCAGCGCCAAAGACATTTGCCATCACTGCCAGCGGTCGCCAGGCATAAATCTTTTTGGCTAAGGTGCCTTCAGGAATACCAAGCTTCCTGCTGAGATACTTAGCTATTCTCATTAAAAGAGCCAGCCCCGCGTTGGTGTCTATTCCGTTCTTAACGAGGAAGTCTTTAATGTCTTTATTGGATCCTATCGCGGCCGGGTTTGACCAGCGATCCCATTCACGGACGAGGGATACCTTCATATCAATCAGTCGAATATCGTCGATCGTCAACATATTGGGGCTGTCATGCTGAACGGCCTAAGCCCAACGTAGGGTGAAGCTAGATAGTGTCGCCTGCCCACCCTGGCGTATCTCGTCTGCCACCCTGCCCGCGTTCCGATCGAGGTCAGCGAGGTGACGCCGCAGGTGGCGGCCATAAAGATAGGTCAGTGCATCAGCGAGCCGTTTCTGGCCTCGGTCGCCGAATACCTCATGTAGAACGGCGAGACCTATGACGCAGATCTCTTGAGAGGACAACCTGCCTCCAAAGTCCCTTTCCTATAGCTTCTAAGCAACAGCCAGGGTGTCGAAAGTCTTATATCCCTCCTCGAAATGGTTCCTGAGTCGGTTCTTGGCTTGCAAGGCCTCTACCAGGGTAACTGGCTTGTTATCTCCGCCGAGTCCCTGCTTCGGTGCTCGCGCACCTGCGCCAAGCCGTATCACGATGGGTTCATCATCGGTCTGAGGGACCTGTGTGGGAACAGGGTTTGCAGATGGTCGTGAGGGTATGCCGCTGTCTTCGTTGTCGTCTCCATGATTGTTCAGCACATGCGGTAAGACTTGGGTGGATGCCTGGAAGAGCTAGGTGCCTTTCAAGAGCATACCTGGAGGAAAGCGTGGCTTCTCTACGCGACGCACGTTATGGCTGTCTGTCTCTGAGTCGCCTTCTTCATCACTGGCTTGAATACAGCGCTTGGCAAGCTCGTAGGCTAGATGCTCCGATATACCCTTCTTAACGAGAGATGCGTGCCACTGGTCGAAAAACTTCTTAAGCTTCCTCTCGTATCTGGAGAGGGTCTTGGGCAGGTCAGTGAGACTCTGCTCATCCGGCGCCTCGGATGGCGGCAATGTATGTCGTGTTAATAAGCCAGCAGTGTTTGTACTTGGGATGGCGTGGGAGGTGGAATCCGGAAGGAAGCTGGATGGCAGACTACTGTGCATATCGGCGTCAAGATCTTGTCTAGAGCGAAGTGTCTTCCGCGAGACAGGCTGGCTTGACTTAGCCCCTGACGCGTCAAGGTCATCAGCAACAAATAAGCCCGTGTCTGAAAACACTGGCGAACCCTTGTCACTTCTGGGAGCCGTGGTGCCTCTGCCGTCCAGAGCATGGCGCGCGGACGATCCGAGCCTTCCGGGTCGAGATTTAGATATGCTAGAAGAATCTCCGGCGTAGTTGGGCAAGTGGACGCGTTTAGTAGACTCTGCTGTAGCAGCAGAGGTTAGAACTATCGTCCTTTTTCTGCCTATTAGTGGCATATCGCTGGTCTGCCCCTTGACAATTACGACTTCTTTCTATGGCCTCCTCCTTCCTCCTGTTGTAGATAGGGGAGGAAAAGGGTTTAAAATAATAAAGCGATGAATATATTCGTAATCTCCTAAGGCTGCCAGGGCATACTGCGCTATAGACCCTGCTTAAATCATTTCGATTGGTCTCCTTATCGGAACCAACTGCCTATCACATATGTAATAGTATGCTAAATATAATAAGATTCAAAGGAGATTACTCAAGTTGCATCCAATTTAATTATTATTAAACTTAGTGCTACAGGTATGTAGAACATTAAGGGGATATTTGAGGCATCTATCATTTGCATGTTTGCTCCACTATTGACTACCCTAGACTTAACCTATTACATCTTCACAGCAAAGCCCAAATGACATTCTAGACTAGGATAACAGCCATTACTACATATCAAGAATTCAAATCGCCATCTCTGTCATGGCTCTAGAGCGCCAGAAAGCCAAAGGTACGTCCAGAATGCGATCTAAGTCCAAGGGTTGCAGGGAAAGAGGAGTTTCTTCCTCCCGCTCGTCTGCATCCGGCCTCCGTGCAACCCGATCTCAAGAAACCATCCTGCGATACCTACAGTCAAGTTCGCCTTTACCCGTAGCTTCCGAAAGAAGAACGTCTCTAAGAGAAGCAAGCTCTGGCACGCTACGTTCGGATTTCTCCTCTGCCACCAGCAACACCGAAGGCCCCGTTGCAACAAGCACTGCGTTCCCCGAGCCATTATCATCATCATCATCATCATCATCTATAAGGTCGAATATGTCACCATTAATCGATGAGTCTTCCGGGAATGCCAGGTCTCGACGAGGGAGGCATTTGGACGAGCGGCCCTCATCCAGATCTCCAGTTAGACAGCACTACGGCGGAAAAGAATATATACCAGGTGCGCTTTTTCAGACATGAACCTTAATATGCTAACACTTACATAAAATCAATTTAATCTAGACTCAATAGATGATAACATGGCATACATAGCTGCCCCGGGCGGCGACATATCGCTAAATGACCAGTCGCTAGCATTCAGCCCCGATATGCAGATGGATTTGGCCGATGAGGACGACAGGTTATGGCATATACGCCCAGCACCTCCACGTAGTCAGGAGCCTTGCCCAGGTCAAACACTCAATCTCTACACAGTACACTCGGCCTGCTAACCATCCGCCCTAGACAGCATAATAAACAGAGCAAATAATAACCGACGCGAAACGGTTATTACCCGAAGCAAGCATCCCCTCAATAAAGCACATAACAAAGAGCGAGCCGAACGCATTGCTGCGGAACTGCCTACACGTCAGGAAATCTATAACTGGGTTGAAGAGGAAGGCTTGGACGAAGAGGAGAAACTAGCTCGATGTATCGTTTATATCCTCAACGCCGGTCTGGTGTTATGCCCGTTGGATCAACACAAGGACCAGGACGCATCACACCTCGCAACTTGCCGCCGACATCTGCACCTGCGCGAGACGTGGGCTGGGTCTAGCGCCAGAGTCAGCGGGTTGTCCTTCACCGAGCGAGAGGAACAGTCACGACAGTTCGGCCTAGACCGGACCGTCCGACCCCTTGATGCTTCGGTCACAGGCCTCCGCCGCGACCAGCTGCCACCAGCCAGCCGGCTCGAGGCCCAATTCGCGGGCTGGCACGAAGACAAAGAATGGTCAGATGCCGAGGTCTGCCTGCACCAAGACGACGTGCCGCAGCGGAAGCTGGCGCCCGCCGTTCACGACATCGACAGCTTCCTACATGTCACAAAAGACCCGCGCAGCCTGAGAGGGCCGTTAAACATATACATAACAGCCCAGCCAAGCCTCCTCCTCTCTAAATCCATTCACGTCCATGTGCCAATACGGGTGGGAGAGAAGATCAAGCAGGTCCCGATCTACCAGATCCCGCACACCGTGCTTGCTCACCAAAGGCCACGAACGGTCTACATATTCTTCCCGCGGCTCTACGACGAGAAGCGCCGGAAGAAGGGCCTAGTACCCCTGCGAGAGGAGCAGAATCGGCTGTTCTTCGACGGCTTCATCAGGCCAAGCATCGAGAAGATTGGACCGCACTTTGTGCACCACTTGCCTGGAACCTATGACTCGGTCCGGGCAGCATCGCGCATCGCCATGGAGTCGTCGGGCTCGGCGGCTGTACGCGGGGCGGCCTTTGAGGTGCCATATAGCGAGGAAAACCTCCCCAGGCTGTGGAGCGTCATGCAGGAGGCACTCGATCGTGCGGAGCGCGACATGGCGGCTGACGGGCTCCGACCCGGCGACAGCGGGGGCGTGCAGGAGACAGAAGATGCCAGTAGGCTGTGGCAGTTTGGCGATGCTATCTTCCTCTGCAGCTACAAGGACACCAAGCTGTGGCATCAATCCTCCGGCAGTAGTATAGCGGGGGTGCTGGGAGACTTCTGCGCCTGATGTGGCGTCGTCAGCCTCGAGCAGGAGCCGGCAGCCAGCATTCGCAGTGGCAACCCTGCTTGCGGCAACAACAGGGCAGAACCGACGGCATAGGGGCAAACCCAGCTTGTCGACGTTGCATCTGAGCTCCTGCCAACGAGAAGTGGATATACTGTTCTGGCTCGGCGGTGCTGCCAGTATAACACCTTGCGTTTTCTCTATGGACAGTCTAGGGAGGCTCTGCTCAGAAGGATGGCCCTGCGAGTAGAGGACGAGGCTGAGAATGACTAGGATGATGAGGCAGGTAGTAGCCAGGAAGATAAGGAAGGGGAAGGTGAAAATTATGACCTTGACGAAGGCGACTGGCAAGCTCTACACGGAAGGGGGAGCGAGGAGGAGCAGGCTGTAGGAGACGGTTGGAAGCCTCCCCGGATCCCGTGCACCGCCACGACGGAGTATCCTGTATACATGCTGCGAGACTCTATCTCTATCACTTCGGAGCCCAGGAGAACTAGTCCTATCTTTAGGTGTGGCGTCTCGTATATATAATCCTACACCGTAGAGGAGGGGAACTTCAACGTGGCCGCTATCTGGGCCTTCTCACACCCCAACATCTTTAACCTCGCGCACAGCGATGAGGCCTAGGCAGCAGTGGCCCAAAAGGGTAACATCAAGGCTAGCCGCCAGGACGCGGAACAGGCACTATCGCAGTCAATCCAGCGCATGGCTAGCAACCTCGAGGACCCGTCACGGGGGTACGGCTGGCGGGTTGAGCTGCGCATCACGACAACACTCGCGGCTCAGTTGCGGCCGGCAGAGGAGGCCTGGTGGCAACTAATTAAGCAGGCAAACCGGCTATCTGATAAGCCAGGTGCCATTGCCGTGACACCGGATCGGAATGCCTTCTATATACTCGCAGCTAGAGACTTTAACACGTTTATATGACAGAACATTGACAAGCACCTGCGGCTCATGGACTACATCATGTCATACTAGGCGCAAGACCCATCTACGCCGCAGTCAGCGGCATCGCTCTATGCCATCGTGATGCTTTCTCTCCGGCATTTCATCAACCATCAGCTGCACGCACTAGCCAGAATATTGTCTGCGCCGCTCGCGGTCGCTGCCGGGGGCAAGATCGGTCTCGATATGGCCCGCTCTAGAGAGCAGCGAGGATTTTCCTTCTTCCCGAAAGACGTAGTAGACTGGCATAAGCTCCGGCTCCACGACTAGGCCACGAACCTGCTTCAGGTGCCACAGCTCGTCATCAAGGCACACTGGCTAGAGGAGGCATCGCTGCAGCAATCTAGACACCTTATTGACCAGGTAATTAGCCTTGCTATCAGCAAGGACATCTGCACGCGGGAGCAGGCCGAAGACGTGCTTGGGATCCTCTCGCAGCTCCTGATTTGCAGCTATAAGGAAGCGGCATACCTGGCTCTCTTCCCGGCGAAGGACAGAAGGAATAGAGTGCCGGACATAGATATGTTCGAGTTTACCCTGGCTGGCGTGTGTGCTAAGTCGAGAACCGTGCAGGGAAGAGACTGCAATCCTCCGGGGAACCACCGTTTCTTTATTAAGCACGTTTTAACCTATTTTGCCTGGGCATGGACCCTCGCTGATAGTGACATTAGCCGTAGATATCTTGAAAGCCAGCATTTCCGTGTGGAGGCTAAGAGGGCCATTAAGGCGTTTGAACAGCTTAGCCATAGTCCGTTCATCATGGCACAACGGTTCCTCTGCGTACTATACTACCGCTTCTGCCAGCAGGTACTCTGTTTCCCCAACCCCGACAAGATCAACGGCGTTATATCTGTGACTGCCAAGAACGGCAGCCGCACAGTTCTCTGCACATATATCATCAAGCCGTATATAACCATTCCTAATGATGCCAAGCTAACGGACACCGTTACAGCCATCGTGTTAGACCAGGATCTGCATACCCATCTACAACAGAACACATACCTATCTCATATCATATATTCTATTAAGCAGATCCGTAAATATCTATATTTACCTCTATCTGAAGATTTCCTATAATAGCCGTAGGTATCAGATAGGAGATAAGGTTACTCTATATACATTAGAAGTAATAGAAGAGTAAATGCAGTATTACATATTAACACTAGCTTCGTGCAACTAGATATAAAACTCGGCCCTTATATTAGGGTTATACATCTAGTTTTACATTTAGCTTATTATACTAAGGATTCTATCGTTTATCAAAAAGGGATGCTCTTTAAGGGCTCGAGGGTATTTATGCAGAGACTGGATAACGACATCCCGCAACCCCCTATACCTTTGCATACAGGATAAAAAATCTTAACCTAAAGCCTGCCAGCGAATTCCCTTAAACACAACATATTAGCAAGGCTTGCAAATAGCTGCATATCTAAAAATAACTAATAATAACTAAGCACCTATAGGCCTATTCCTCTGTAATAAAAGTACTTAATCATTACTGATTTAAAGCAGTTAATATAGTTACTAGCTATATCTCAGCTAGCAGTTATCTATTAATCGTATTTTTTAGTATAGTATTACAGATAAGGGCATACAGAGTCCAGGAAACACGTACTGCTGCAAAAGCAAGAAAGAATAAGTAGCTAGGCAGAAATATAAGGCCCTTATCCCATCTCCTGCCACCCAATTTTCCCGCATCTTTTAAAACCCCTTTCTTACACTTAACAGCTAGTAAATAACCTATACGTCTCACATAACGCGCTTCTATGCTTTCACTATGGTAGAAAACAACGGCGGTAAGCACGCCCTTCCACCTTCATTTCTTCCTTCTCAGTCCCCGGAGGAAAGATCTGGAAGTAGGCGGCGTCTTACGCCACCTAACACGCAGAGTGAAGGATCAGCCATCAAGTGGTCTTCAAGCCCGCCACAATCGCTACTAAAGCAAGCAAACAAGAAATATAAGGAGTCCACATCAACTCTGAGGGGTCGCGAGGATAATTGCCAAAACCTGGTTACTACCGGCACCCCAAGGCTATTTCAGTCAGGACCCATCCGCGCCGAACTTACCACAATAATAGAGTCTATTCCATTTAAACAAGATCAGAGTGCTTACATATCTCAACACCCCCTTATTTCTCGCATCCGCAGTCTAGTTTACACTTAGAATATAGGATATCCCCTTTGCGCTTTCTATAAATAGAGTCCGATTATAGATATGCATAAGCTTAAACGATGTTTACATCGCGATAAAGCCAGCGAAGTACGCCCTTAGCTCGAGATGTTTCAAAAGTATCAAGCGCATGGTGGTAGACCGGGAGCTCGATGTACCCATTGTCGATTCCCGATCATGCTATGTTTACGAACAGCGTATCGCAAGAAAATAGATTTAAAATATAGTAGCAAAGTAGAGGCGCTAGAAAAGGACAACATTTTATATAACGAAGTATAGTGCACCTGGGTTAAAACTATACAGCAATTCGTAATATTATATATCGTATATCACGGAAGGGGGAATGACGGCGGTGTAAGCCAGCTTAGCGGTATAGTCTTACATATGATGGGATGGCAAGATTGGGAGGGCTTAAGAGAAAATGGGCCAGAGCACATCCAAAGATGGTTGGAGGAGATAGATAAGATAAGAGGGTTATAATATTTACGGCTACTCAAATTGTTTTGGTTACTAGCCGAGAGTCCATCTAGCTATTAACCAGAAGCTTTTCCATCATCTGGGCGAGGTATTATCTGGATCAACGCTACGATACGAGAGAGAAACGAATAGATTGGTTAATCTCTATAACTGTCTTGTGCTCTAGCCTGCGCTTAAGAATCTGAACGTATATAGAGCTATGGCTCAACGGGGGCTGCTTCCACTAGCCTCTTGCTTACTCACGCTTCTATTTAATACTACAATATCGCCTTAAAAGAAGCATTACTAATACTGATGTCCTGCTCAAGGACCTCTGATAACGCATTCTAATACGAGATTATATTATCACACTTGCTAGTCAGATATAAGCGGGTAGAAGCAATAATACTAAACCATTACAATACAGTCCTATAAATTTAAGGATTTTAGTAAGCTATATATAATATTAATAGTATTTAATAAGCTAGCAAACTACTTTCTTAAATTTCATGCCATGCCAAATAAAGAATTCTATCTTAGGCTATCTTATAGTTCTCCTGCTCTCCTAGGTCTGCCGCTAACCCTAGGAAGACAGTATATAAGTGTTTCTTAATAAACAAAACTTCATCTTAGTCTTTAAAGTCCTTAAACCTCTTCATGCCCTATAACATGTCCATAATATAGTTAGGGCCTTATATAACCTGTGTCATCTCCCAGCCGGTTATCGTTTACTTCTAATGTTTCTTAAACCTGGTTATATCCTTATAATAATCTTAAAACCCTATCCTTTAGATCAGTTACCAAAGGGATTCTAAATACTTTTCTATTATCTTGCAAATCTCGCTCATTTCAGTATAACTTTTCTACTACCTTAGCATTCTTTCAATCTGCAATAGCTCTTAGTATCTAAACTTCTCAGTAGCCAGAACTATATAGCATTGGATATTTGCATCAGAATTGAAAAAGTTTATATCCTCCTTCTAGATAATATCAGGGTCCTTCTATTTAAAGATCTCAAAGTCTTCCTTTATTCCGCCCTGGTGCAGAGGTTGTAAGAAAACATAGCCTATTTTATTGCTTCCTAATCGACCTCTTAACTTGCTGTAGAATATAGCCGCAACATCATAAAGCAAGTTTGCGCTTACGCCAGAGTTAATGTTTGCGCCTTAATGCTCTGCATCATGGATACGGCAAAGTATGTCTCTAAATGGGTGAGCCTCCTCGATAATGGAGCTGCAGTTATATAGGAGCCTCTCTGTCTCTGTGGGCATGCGATCTTGGAAGAACCTTAACAGAACGATGAATACAGGAAGGGTTGCGGGTAACTGGTCGTTAATGCAGACTGGCAGTTCCCTGAACCCGGTTTTTAGCAGTAACTATGCCTCGTAGTGCATCTTCAGCTGGCTATACACGGTCGCGCACATCAGGTACCCGAACACCCTGAAGATGCTAGGGGGATCATTATATATCCATCTTATAAAATCATATGCAAGTTGATTAGAAAATGTCTTAGTGCTCCAGATCCGGTTATCAAAGGCTCCATTTACATGCTTTAAGATAGCAGAGAAGAGCTCTTTATAGTAGGTATGTAGAGGAGACAGGGCTAAGTACTAGTCGCCAACGATATTCAGGCGATAGCGGTGAGAATCGGGCATATTAATGCCATTATGATGAGCGGCCCTTGTTAACCTGAGCCAAGACTGGAAGTCCAGGGCCGGCGCGTCATAGGCATCTAACTGGAGATATTACATAGTGCGCTTCTTCGTGAAATTCTTTCCCCCTCCCCATCTTTCAGTTACTCTGTGCTAGATCCATCTTAGTCTGTTGCCTAGTTAGTCCTTATAATGCTTTAAGAAAGCTATAATATACTTAACTCTAAACCTATTGCAGTTAAGGGAGATAGTAATCTCCTTATATATTATTTTTTTAATTAAAAGATCTTTAATAACAGGCCGCTTACAGTCCTACTTAGCATTACTATACTCCTAATAAGCCATACTCTAAGATAAAATAGGTTAAAAGGTTCAAAAGGGTCTTTAATGCCAATATTAAGAGCATAGCTAAATTATTAATAAGAAGTAACCACTTAGGCGAGGTTAATATTAAACAGGCAGGTAGACCTAAGAGGATATTATATAGAACAGTAAGCGCATATCATGCTTTGAAAGCCTGCCTCTTATATAGATAATAAGGTATTAATAGACACGATACTATCGCCTAATCAATTGCGGTAAGAGGATGAAGACTACCAACCACAATCTGCCATGTCTACTGCTCATTGCTACCTATCATGCCTGGCCGGCAATCCAGTTTCAATGATTGGCTAATCAAAATTCGACCACATTAGTCTAAGGAGGGACCTGCTAAAATGCTAGAAGTTACAGAATGCCATTGGCCAGGAGGGCATATAAGTGTTCAGAGCCTGATATTTTAGCTGCGATCAGACTAAGGCAATGCTATCTTCATTGGTTATAGCAGGCTTGGGTATCATCGAGCTGACCATCCATCATGCATGGCTATCGGCCACTGCATACTGCGAGACGCATAAACGTGACAGTGCTCAAACAGTTAAACATGACAGTAATACAGCAGGATGCTCTATATAATGGCCTTTCCTAACCGGCCATTTCTAACTATACTGCACAGATCTTATCTATTACAAATCTACCCCAGCGTGCTCTTATATCATCGTTGTGTAAGACCCGTTCTATATGAAAAATCGAGAAACAACTATAAGGCTGCTATACACCTTTGCATCTCTAAACATATTATCACTACATAATGCGGCCTCTCTTTCTTTTCTTTCCTGCAGTTATGGCAGGCCTAGTCTTACTAGTGGCTTGCGAGAGTGGCTATACCGCTGGCTTTATAGCATGCCTTAGGAGTAGTGGCCTGCCCTTAATGGGAGTAAGTATTCTTCTATGCAGCAGACTCTATGCCTAGTGTGTTGAAGTATATATTCCTATACTACTTATACCAATCCTATAAGGCATGCCAAAGTTTTATTCTGAGATTTTCACTAATTATTGCAACAGTTAAGGCTTATTATAGGTTATATAGTAGGACTGATATATATACCTGTCGTGGTGAGAAGGATCGGAACGCTCTAGGTAAAGCAGCAGTAACTTTTAAGGTAGAAATAGAATAGAAAGAAGAGAAAGAAGAATGATTTGGAGTAGTAGGATCATTAATATTACTCAGTATAGCAGCCCACAAGGCATCAAGGCATCAGTGCAGTAATATGCATAATCATATCTCAGCACCCCCTTATTCAGGAATATAGCTGCAAGTCGGTATTATCATTTACATTAAGACGTTAATATTCAGCTTAGACTTCTAGAACGATTTTCCAAGACAATAAGCGCCTCCAAACAGCCTAAATACCGCTTTAAATACGTAAACTATTACATAGGAGACCCCATTCCCTGCAACTCAGTGACATATGCGGCATATAGCAAGGATAAGAAACCTGTCGATTTGCCCGATGATCTCGCCATTAGCACCACTACACTAGACAATACAGCCATTTACTAGGCGTTCAGAAATACAAAGCCCCTTAAGATAGTAGTAGAAGGGGAAAGTATAACTAGCAGCAGCATCAAATCCATTATTACCAAACATCAAGATAGAGAAGGCATTAAGTAAGTAATTAAACAGCTCAATAGGCAAGATTTAGTAAAAGCCATCAAACGTCTATTAAAAGAGGGAGTATTCCAAGACCCTTCAAAGGCAAAGCTTAAATTCCCTCACCTATTTCCCAATATAACAGCCAAGGATAATCTCAAAGAACCCCCTAGCCAAGGAGATATTAACCGCAATGCGTTAAACGAACAAGTGCCAGGGAGGACAAAGGTCAACTAGGGTAAGCAGTTCTCAATAGGCAGATGCTATAGGGGAGAAAACAATAATAAGGTTAACGAAGAAAATTCCACATCAGTGGCAAGAACAACAAAAGGTTATGCAGCAGAAGAGGAATCATGCCATACTGGACCTAAGGAGAAAGAAGCCGTTACCTTAACCAAGCTAGCATAGACTAAGGAGAGAGTAAATTAGCCAGGTATATCACTGACACTGCATACACTTATTAACAACTTGACATACTGAATAGTCCTTCACAGGCTTATATAGGTCAGGTAGCCAACAGCCTAATCGGTGCAGCTCAGATAATCAAGAAGCGCTGCAATTACCGTTCAAGAGTCAGCACATATTAGTATGTTATCTGCAACAGTACCTCGAGGGTGTTTGCTATAAGTTCGGCAAAAAAGCCATATTAGAGGCCTTAGAGAAGCATAGCTGGGACTACGCAGAGGCAGCCTAGTTAGAGTCCTGGATAGAGGAGTTCATTCTCAGGGCTATATACTTCAAAGATATCATCGATGAGGAGGCTGCGGTAGGATTATTCCGGTCTATAGCAGACATCCAACGCGCCGCTGTCGACCATGTGCATATAGACTCAGCCGGCATCAAGAAATTCCTGCTGGATGCGGTCAGACTAACTCAAGTCCTTCGGGTAGGAGACAGCCACATAGTTATGGATCTATTCCGTACAGATATTAAAAGAATACTCGATAACCTGCAGGAAGATGAGGATTTCTTGAAGTCCCAGCTACGTGTCCGATTACGGCAATTCCAACAACAGCGGGAAATTATTAACACTTAAGAGAAACTGGCATTATCGGAAATAGAAAAGGATATAGGCGAATATCAGACTAAAGCAGGTAGCTAAGTTCGAAAGAGGATGAGGAAGGCTAGAAAAGGCCTCGTCGTTAAATCCAGCGATAGAGAATAAGAGCTAAAAGCTATAAGGGGGAGCCTTAATAAGAAAACAGTATACCTAATTACTACTTTGGCATTAGGTTCTAGGAATATAAAGAGCTTAGAGCCGTGCTACCTATGTGTGAAAAGTCGCTGGCGCGACTTAGCGCGTGTTCAGATTCCGCTCCATGCAGATTAGTAGTTAGATAATAAATGAGCGCAGCTCTCCTAATTAACACCTCTATCCTAATGGTGTATGACTGAATGTCTCGGAATATATGAGTTATTCCGTATTGCGGGTGTCTTTCGGCCTATTGGCTGCAGAATAACCATATAAGGTTACTTTATGCCGCTAAAATCCCCTCTTTGGCTTTTTCTCTACGTTTTCTTTCCTCTTTTTCTTCTAGCCATATCCCTATTAACTTTTTATATTGAATAAAACCTTATCTACTAAGTATTCCCTACTATGAGTATGAGATTACCAGATAATAGGCAAAAGTACTGCTAGTGCTCTCCCGAATAATATACCAGGGAAGACAAATGCAACTCTAGCAAGTCAATGCTTTACAGAGAATGCGCATACCTATACCGCCTCCGGCAAAGCAGGATGCTTGGCAGCCCGAAGGGTCTGTGGAAAAGGCTTTATACGATGATGATATGACCTATGAGCCAGAGATTACGACAGAATACGGTCTATCGGTAAAGGCTTTAGAACCTTACGCGGCTTGCAATATACCGGCTCCTGAGGCTAAAGAAGGACCCATAAGTAAGGAGCTCGGCGAAAACGAAGCAGCTACTATTACAACTACCATTACAGCCGAAGAAGAAGAAGAGCTAGCTGCCTTAACTATTAAGAAAGCCAAAAGGGGCAAGCTGCTTAAAAAGGATATAATTTAATTGACTCTCCTTATATAAAGAGCCTAAAATGCAGCGCAGGCCCAAGCTGCTAAGGGTAATAAAGATGCAGCTGTAGAAGCCATACCGGAGAAAGCAGACTAGGGCTATACGTGGGATTATATAGCACTAGCAAAGCCACCAGCAGATAAAACACCGAAGAAAGACAAACCTTGGCCAGAAGAGGAAACTGCGGCAGTAGAAGCAGAGCTAATAGAAGATACTAAACCTATGGATAGTATACTACTTAGATGCGCATCAATTGCAGTATACTCACTAACTAGACGCACCAGAGGAAGAACACAAAAAGCCAAAGCCCGATAACTATATTTAAAAGGATTATAAAATAGCAAAACTACCTTTTAGCAGCCTATATAAGTTAATAGCATATCTATAGCAGATCCTTAAACAGGCGTATTTTACTTATAGATAGAAAAACTAGCCAGAACTACTATGCAAGAATAATTAGGACTATATAGAAGCAGTATTACTTACTACTTAGGTAAAGAAATTAGAGGATACTTCGGATATATAACCAAGCAGATATCTTCTGCAATTAATAGCTAAGGTCCAAGCCATAGCTATTAAACATAGGCCTATCAACTAGCCTATAATAAAGAAGTTTTTTAATAATACTATCAAGCTTACCAAGATCTTAAAGGTTAAAGAGTATAAGGAAATTATTTTATAGGTTTAACTTAATATTAGAAAAATAATAAAGAGCTTAAAATAAGACGAAAAGGAGACACAGAGCCAAGAGGAGAAGAAATTATACTAGATTACTAAGGAGCAAAGGAAGCTAGATAAGCAAGAGGCAGAAGTCCAAAAGGATAGGGAAAAGAGTATAAATAAGTTTTAGAAATCGGCTAAATAAGAAGTTAAAAGAGTGCTTAAGGAGGTAAAAAAAAAAATAATAAAAATAAGGGAATTCTTCTAAGGTTTTTTTAGGGTTAGGGTTAGGGTTAGGGTTAGGGTTAGGGTTAGGGTTAGGGTTAGGGTTAGGGTTAGGGTTAGGGTTAGGGTTAGGGTTAGGGTTAGGGTTAGGGTTAGGGTTAGGGTTAGGGTTAG